>CAWUFW010006719.1:0-592500 GCA_963921515.1 Calotriton arnoldi | reverse complement strand
CCATGCTCTATGCTGTCTATATGTATGGTCGAATTAACACGTAAAAGATATAGTGCAGTGTCTTTATATCTTCTCCTTTTTAGCACCATTTTTAGATTATTGTGTTTTTAATGTTTAATATTTGTGTCTAAACTTGTCATATGAAATTGTATAAAGAAATTTTTTTGCTAAATAAATTAACCATCTGATTAAGAAGTGTATCCGATTTATAAGTGCCTTAATTGTTGATAAGTATGAGATGTGTGAAACATTAGTATGGTTGAAGTATAAATTGTTGAATTTAGGTCCCATCCAAAGGGAACATTTCTTTTAACTTCTAGACACTATACAACAATATCTCGAAAAACAAAATAATTAATAATTTACGACAGAGGAATACATTTGGTGCAACGCGACGACCTACATCTGACGTAAATGTCATTTGCGCCAGGGTTTTTTTGCACGTGACTATCTCGCGTGTCTAAATTACGAAGTTTGTGGTAAAAACAAAACTCCATCACGTCAAAAAACAATGGTATGTTGGGGCTGAAATGGAAGTCTACAAGTAGAAAAGAACAAATTCAAACAAACACACAGGCAACAGGAAGGTGAAGAAAAGAACAGACGAGGAACAAAGGAAACTCGAGCCGCGTGCATTGAACACAGAGCTGCGTCTTTGGGGTGCGCCACGTTGTGAGCCCCGGCCTGGGCCTCTGGCTTTGTGGGAGCGGGCTGGGTTGCACAAGGGGGTTACAGAAAAGCAATGCTCGGTGCTAACCAGGAGCTAAAACACGAATAAAGAGCGGAACTGAAAAAAAGTCTGAATATTTACAATAACAGTAAAGAGTGAACATAACGAACTGTTATTGCAATAATTTAGCTGGCAAGCCGAGGGCCGGGTGCCACTGCTCCCAACCCATCGCACCCATAATTGTAGTTTACAGGGGAGCTTTCGCGTCAACCGCCCCGCCCCTCCCCCAAGCTATACATGCCCCACTCTTACCTGCAATTCGGCCCGTTCCGTCTCCCAAAGGCATTTTCTCAGCCTCAAAGCGCGCCCACTCGTCAGAAAGAGAGCCGAAGACGAGGAGCGGAAAAGGGAGAGGCAGAGGAAAGCCTATGGACAGAAAAGACAAACAACAAGGAGAGGAAGACATGCAATCAAAATGGAAAACAGACAACACTGTGAGAGAATGCGTTAAGTAGGCAGACAGAGAAAGATCTATAGAGTTAACACTGAAAGGCTTTGGAAGATGAAAGCCGCTGTAGTAGAATTAGGCACTCGCGATTTACATCTAAACATCAAAGGGCGGGTGCCGCGATAGCTGCTGTATTAGAATTAGGCCCTCGCGATTACATCAAAGAGCGGGTGCCGCCATAGCTGCAAAAGTAAAGCAATCGGGAACAAGCGCGGCCCGTCATGGGACGGACAGAAGATGTGCACGCGGGGACTGCCTTTACTGGCGGCGAAAAAAACAAGCAATGGCCGCGCGGCCGTGAAACTGACACGGCCGCGCGGTTGAAAGTAATCGCGAGGTAAGCCAGATGGCGAGGGAAGCCATATGGCGCCTGATCGCGCGTGCACGCTCGCGTGAACGCAAGCTGGTCGCCAGCAAACGCCACTGCTGTTTGCACTTCCAAAACCCGCTTACTAAAACTCTCGCCAGAGCAGCGCATGCGCTGGCTCAGGCGAGACCTAAAAACTGTGCAGGCAGAGTAGCTGCCGTGCCAACGGTGCCTGGCCACAACGGCTCACCCAAACTGGTGCCTGCTGTTAAGCTCATTGTGCTCAGATGTGCTGAAAAGGGGTTTGGGAGTTTTGCTCAAAACAAACCTTTTGGGATCACCTCTCTTGCAGAACAAAAACGGGCACAACCGAGTACCCAGTTTTCTTGGTTATGCGATTGGTGGGCGCCCAAAGAGGCAGGAGACACTACTGGTCTTTGTTGGCAGGTGGACAGCGGGAATGTTACTGTGCTTAGGGATAAAGTTAAGGCCGGAAAGGCACAGCCTGAGAATAAGGCAGGAGAATAACAAAAGTAAGGTGATGGGTACAGTAGACAGCGAGCACCCTCCAATCAGGTCACAGTCTGTTGGGGGGTGCGTTCACAAAGACTGGAGAGATTAATTTTAAGTAGCATGTAAACATTTGTGCACGTATGTAAATAGAAAGTGGGACTGCATACCAATATAGCACCTGAACCCGTTTACTAATGTGCCATATCATAGGTGCAAGGCCATTCACCTGACCAAAGCAGTCATATTTACAAATGTTTCGATAAAGTGTGCAAGCAACTGCAGTGTGTGCCTATTGTGTGCATGTCTCCCTATTTACAGGTGCACAATCTGAAAGGGCATTCAAATGCCTTAGGGCAATGTTACAGAAAGCGATGCTATGCAAAGCGCCTCATTCCTACTGCAGGAGTGGGATGTTATCGAGTGGGACTCCTTGCAATAACATGGAAGTACTTACTGAGAGGCAAACTGCCAAGCAAAACTCATGGAAGCCACTCTTTAATTAGTAATCTCTGGTGGTAATTACTTCAAACAAGCATTTGCAATGCAATAGGTCTCGTATTTGCGAGTGTTTGAGCTATTGGCATTGCAAATGACAATGCCTTTTATTTATGTTTTAAAAACCAACAAGCGGTGCGTAAACACGCAGTTTGTGTTTGTACTTATAGTCCTTGCTTACGAGAACCAAGGCTGGAGATAACTACGCCTCTTCTACTGCCAGCCTTGCTTCTCGTAAGCAAGGACTATAAGTACAAACAGCGTGTTTACACCCCGCTTGCAGGCTTTCAAAACACATAAATAAAAGGCATTGTCATTTACAACGCCAATAGCTCAAACACTCGCAAATGCGAGACCTATTGCATTGCAAATGCTTGTTTAGCTAGCCTTCAGCAATGCATGGAAGCGTGTGTGTTTGCTCTTGTCCCTGCTTGTTTCACTGTCCCCTCTCCTACCCTGCTTTGTTTTTAAACCCCTCCCCTGCTTCCAAACACCCATGTAGGTCCATCCAGCTTTGGTCTCTGTAATGTGTTATTTTGTCAATTTCCTGGCGGAGCCCCCTGTGACGTGCTGAGAGGCCGTGCAACTATGTGGGCTCCCTCAGCACTGGTGGCATTGTGGTAGACAACATCCAGCTCCCAGGGCAAAAGAAAAAACAACAAAAAATGTACATGGGCCAGAAAAACTCTCCCGATATGATGCTTGTATTTATTTTTTGGGGCTTTGATGTTTTATATGTATTCCGATTCACTTTGTATAAACACTCTTATCTTGTTTAATGATCACCATGTACATCGACAATTCTTTAAGTTCTTTTTATGATGATTTTATTAGGCCCATGAATCAGGCTGCTGAAGGCTGGCACGCCACTGACCCAAACCATAATGCGTGTATCAAGCGTTGGAGGCAGGGAAGGTACAAGCGAGCCCAATGTGTATTCTCACGTGCAGCTCCGCTTAATGAAATGCCTGCTTCAAATGCAGAAATGACAATAATGTAAAAACAGTATAACCTCATGTGCAACACCATTGCATGGGTGTTTTGGAATCACACTACCGGTATTCCAAAGGCTAGATGTGATCAATAATTTGGTGATAATAAACTGGCTTAATAAACCGACAATAGGCCAGACTGCCAAAATCACGTTTTGTCAGGTACTATCTTTTTTGTCATGAACATATCAGAATAGAGACGTAACCCAGCCTGCCCAAGAGCAGACTGCATACTGGAAAAATACGAGCAATGACCAGGTATGCAAGTGCACCATCTAGGAAGCTCTTATATTTTTACACGAGTTTGGTACTAATGCAGACATTAGTTGTCTCGGTGCCTTCCTATTACGGTGCCAGTGTGTCCCACAAAGGCGGGGGGCTGGGCGGGCCAGGCATGTGTGCTCCGATCACTCTGTATACAGTGCAACCTTTTCAAATCAAAGTACGAAGGGCTAGATGCGGGCAAAATAAATGTGTTCGCTACGGTTACAGTAATTACCCAGGGAACGTGCACCAACTGCACGAGGAAAAGCTGGCACCCCATTCATTAGGTTTGGAGGCAATACTCCCCCATACACATGGTAAAGGGAAGCGTATGCCTTTTTTTTTTTTTTTTTTTTTAAAGAGAACCTGTTTGCCAGTTTGTTTTGTTTAAGAAAGGATTTCATAAACCACAAAAACCCTCTACTTCCTGATAGGCACAGGGCTGCACCCTGCCTCTGAATAAAGTTACGTTTAGGAAATTGGGTTGAATCGATGGTTTTTGTTTGGCCGTATCATTAAGATCTCAAAAACCTCGATAACTCCCCTAGGTTAAAAAATAAGGCAAGAAAAAGCATTTTGCCATAAAGGATCACTTACTTTTATTAAGAGAAAAGGGTGGTTCCCTCTCTCGCTGACTGCTCCTGCCCTGTTTTGCAGTTCGCTGCACTGTTACACAGTTTGCAAGCTCTCTCCGTGAAAAGGAGCAGGCACTTCCTGGCTCAAGCCTGCAGGAAGAGAAGGAGGAGATTTGGCTCAGCCCCGCCCCCCCGATTGGTGCCATTCATGCAACTTATTCTATGCCTTATTTTATTCCTCGCTAAAATGGTTGGGAAGCTCGGGCAAGGAAACTATGCATTTACAAATGCACGCCTGAAATATGTTGTTTAAATTTGGTCAGTAAGCAGTAAGGCCGTCTCATTATTATGCTCACAGACACGGAAGTATCACCGGTACAAGTGAATAGCCCTTCACGTTTGTTTTCGGAGCTTCGGCACAAAGGTTTCTGCTTAAGATCTTTCACTATAAAAGTTATGCGCATGGCGGCCCATAAAGCGGGCGCCATGGCAATTGAAGAAAAAAAAAAACATAAAAACGGGCACTGTGCTAAAAGTAAGCGCCGCCGTCCGCATAAAAGTGATTACAAATACATGAAAACAGGCACCATGTTTAAAGTAAGCGCGCCGCCCGTCCACGTAAAAGGGATTTAAAAAAAAACATGAAAGCCCAAAATTAAAACATGAAAGCACATAATTAAATAAATAGTTCCTAGGCCAAAAACACAAAGACCTACAGTGTAAGTAAACTGTAGTTGGCCGGTGCTCCTGGCTTGCAAACGGAAGTGATGTATCAGGAGAACCGGCCAATAAGGAGCCAGGTTACAAGAGCAATAGAGTTTTTAACCAATGGCAAGCAGCAGCTGTAATTACGCTCTGTAGAGTGAATACTGCAGGTCTTGCAGACAGCGCCTGCGCGCTGATGCTCGACCTAAAAAATAGAACAGTGTTGATACCAGGCAGGCGTCCTCATGTTTTGAATTTCTGTTTTGCATATTTATATTTCTTCCTAATAAATCTTCTCAGCCGGGCGCCTGAAGTCAAGTTAGCCTTGTTCATTTCTATACACCATTACACTAAACATGGTGCTCACTCTCTGAAAGCAGCCCTTTCTAATAAAGGACTTGCATGCAGCTCTGCAAAATTATATCCCTGGAACCTACTGAACAGAAAGAAAACTGTTCATCTCATGAAGTAATCAATACTGTGACTGGTGACAACAATCTCTATGCAAAGGTGCCAAATTTAGCAAGGTCGCCATGACTAAACAAAAGATCTCCTTGAATCTGCCACATCTTTCACAAGCTGGGGGTTCATCGCTAAAAAAGAAAAAAAAGCGCTATGATGTGTCCGCATCATAGTGCTTTTTAGGTCTCGCTTAGAGCAGCGCTTGCGCTTTTCTTCAAGACAGGCAGTATTCAGTATATGTGGATTTAGCTCCGCCCATCTGTACAATTGGCTTCTATTCCTGTCCCTTATAAATGGTGGCTTTTAATTAGTCGATAGGCTTAGTAGACCCTCCCTAGTATATCCGTGTCTCTCTTTGTAAACGCCCTTGAGGACTGGCCCTCTTACTGTGGTGTTTCACAGCCTTGTTTTATTTACTGTCTGTGGGCACTATTTTCTTAAATTGCTTCCTCCGATCGTACACACGACATGCTTTCCAGCAATCTGCAACTGCTTGTTTATTTACTACTAACAGACACTCCCTCCCTCTCCTCAGCTCCCTCTTCCTCCCTCCTGCTTCTTTAATGGATGCTGTCTGCTAGTTTTACATTGACACACCCACCCAGCTTTAATTAGCATCAACATCCCTCCCTCCTGTTGCTTGTTTAAATTGCCCTGCAGAAATGCGAGTTGGAAACGGAGGGTTTAGTAATGCATGAGGGTAGAGAAAGATTGAACTTGGAAAAAACACTTTTTGGGGCAAACCCACATTAAATGTAGTTTTCCCCAGTCACTTTTTCTTTCTCAAAAACGACTTCCACATAGGTGCAGTGTGGCACTTTTCAAAGAACCAGATTATTTATGAAGTGCCCTCTCATCTCCTATGTCCACAGAGACAGTCTAGCAATGCTTTAAAGACACATTGTGTGCAAACGGCGCTGTCTCTGCGAGGGCGCTTTATAAATCATCTTGTTATGCTTATTATATGTGCAGTAACAGCCCCTGCATCTTTCATTTACTGCCACTTAATGCAATTTTCTGGCTTTAATGCAAAAGGAGCGTTTTTCTTTAGCGCACATTTCAGTTGCTAGAAAACAGAGCTTTAGAAAATGCAAATGTCACTGCTCTGTGAGAGCCAGTCTTTTGTTATTCTTAAGTAGAGTTTATTCTAAGCTACTCACAAGCTTTTTTATGGGTGCTCCAGGAAGGAGACAGCCCTGATAAGGATCAGCAATCAAAGGCTATGTCTTTTTTCAAGAAACATGCACTGCTTTTCTGTTACTATAATATGATACAGTGTGGAAGTTGTCGAAATCATCCATTTCTTTTTCAAGAAACATTTTACGCAATAATCCCAACACTACTAGCCTATCATAAAAAATATTTGTGATATCTTCAAAGGCTTTTTTTCTTTAATATGGGATAGTGTGCTGCTTTTGTAAAAATGTTCTTTTAATCTCTTTATTTTTTAAAGTGTCTACAATATAATTCAAAATCCAAGGGACCTCAAGACCTTTAAACAGGGCATATTAGATGTAACCTATACATCTGGGCTATTTGTTTTAAGCAAACAACCATAACCCATAGGTTTTTCTACTAAAGGACTCCTCGTTTACTGGAATAAAAAAAATTCTGCTCACTCAAACTATAAACAGGGCAGTTTTCTTTCTAGAAATTGTACGAATGTTAACAGTGTTTTTCTGAAGCTTTTGCGTGATGTTTTCACCGTTTTTAAAGGGAAGGCTTTTTTATATGTACTCAGTCAGCACTGCTGTAGAATGCCAACAAGCATTCAGCGCCACATAAATCAAAACCATGCCACACAATTCCACAACACATAACAATTTCAATCCACATAACACCACACAATTCAACTTCACCCAATTGCATGCTACCGAATACCACATAAATACACTCCACATAAATCCACTCTATACACAAATACACTCCACACCATGCCACATAATTCCATTAAACATTTTCCCTCAACACCACACTGTTCCATGCCACACTATTCAACTCCACACAAATCCATTCCATACTACATAATTCAACACCAAACCACATTATTCCTCTCCACAGCACAATTCCACTACACACCAAATATATTTCATTTAGAACACAGAATTCAACATCGTACCACAAACTGCAACAGCACACCACATAATTAAACTCCACTACATAATCCACAACACAAAATGTCATTCCACACAATCCCAATACAATAAAAAACACCAAATTACTATTCACATAATACAACTACACACCATGCCACATAATTCCACTACACAAATACACGCAACACAACAATGTCACAGCTAGCAATTCCAATCTAACCCACATAATTCCACTACACACCACATACATCCACTCGTCCATAACACAAGTAAGATATTTATATTTACAACACCAGAACCTCTAACTCCCTTTCTTTTTTTAACACCTAAACACACAGATCTGTAGCTTAGCTCCCAACTATTTGTTCTTTTTCATCACAAAAACAACGCTATCCACAAAGTTCCACGCCACACAATTAAACTCCACACATTTCCAATGCACACCACATAATTTAACACTAAACCACATTATTCCACTCCACAACACCATTCCACTACAACTCAACAAAAAAAGAAAACACATATATACAAACATATATACAGTCCACAATACACAAATCCACACCACACAATTCCACACCATGCCAGAAAATTCAACAGCGCACCACATAATTAAACTCCACCACATACCACTTCACAACACAAAATACCATTCCACATAATTGCACTCCATAACACAGAATCCCAATCCACATGATTCCAGTACACTAAATACCACATAATTACTATCCACATAATTCCACAGTACACCATGCCAGATACTTCCACTACACAAATTCTATCCACAGCAAACAATTCCACGCCACACAATTACACAACTAACTAATCCAATACAACTCACATAATTCCACTACACACCACATACACCCCATAACACATTGGTAACAGACCATGCCATTTACAATGCCAATAGGTTAACTCAAACTAATGCGCGACCGATTGCTTTTTTATTAAAAAATATCCCAGCAGTAGAATAAGTAAGGGTGCAGTACCTTATATGGCTAATAGAGGTCCCTTTACAACTCCACATAGACACCTAGTAACAGCCTGTGGTACTGCACCCTTTTCTTGCTTCGTGGATTTTCTTTCATTACTTATGCAACTGCTGGGATATTTCTTTAACAAAATAAAATCTAACAAACATTATCATTAGCAACGCGAATAGCTGAAACTTTTAGTAAGGCGAGATCTATTGCATTGCAAATGCTTTTTTTTTTATTCAACTTGGACAACAGAGGCAGGGCGAGTGGCACTCAGGAAGGGTGATGGGCATCGTGAATGATGAAAGGACGGTGAGTGGGGAGAAGGTAAGAAAGCAAACACGGACAACAGCAGGGTGGGAGGGAGCAGACGGACGGGGAGAAATACAGGACAGAGCCAGCAATAAAAGATGCACTCAGTAAAGTGCTTCAACAAAAAGAAAAAATAGCTCCCAGAAGCCCGAGTAGTGGAAGGACACAAGTACTTGGGCCATGCTTCAGGGGAGGGCCACACAAGAAGAGGAAGTGGTGACCGCAGCACTGACCAGCGGGAAGTAAGCAACTGAGCGTGATCACAAAGCCAACCAATTTTAAGTAATGGGCGGCTTCCAAGCCGACTGATAGTCAACAAAATGTCTTGAGGAGACAGCGCATGCACTGTCTAGACAAGACTTTAAAACCTCTAAAATAGGGGCTTTTAGCCCGCCCATTACTTACCATTCGTTGGCATCATTATCACTATTCTTGCTGCCTTCTAATTTGGCAGCACACGTGACATCACTTTCGGTTCTTTGTGTGGAGCATGGACCAAGAACAGATTGATTAAAACTTAGTGTCTGTCTGCTGCTCAGGCTCTGATTAAGGTACTAATTCTTATTTCTTTTTGCCATTGTATATGGCGCGATGACAACCCGACCCAAAAGGTATTGAAGTGCTTTACATGAGCACAAGTTACATGACACATTTTCACATTAATTTCTTTAGACATGGGAGATCAAGTAATTTGCCCAGAATCACAGGATGTTGAGCAGACTTTTTTTTGTGAGGGGGCGTAGAGTCGCCCACACGCCGCATTGGTTGGTTCACTCTCACACTAGCCATGTGTTTGCAGATTTGGGCACGGTATGATCTGTGAATGGTGTTAAAAAATAAATGGCTCAGTCGGCCTCTGCGCCGTTCAGTCTAGGAGACTGAAAACATCATCAGTGTTATTCATTATGTTATTTGAACTAGCATGCGCCTTTTCAGAACATAGCATGCAGTAATGACCACTGGAGGGCACCAAAGACAGACATAGTCCACAAACGTTATTATAGGACAAAGTAAAGGGCTTTAATACCACAAACTAGGAGGACGATTAGAATACAAGCCCTGGCAAAGCTTGTACTCAACTACACAAGAGTTTCTGCCTTTGTCAATTCTCTGTTTAGCAGTGAGGCTGCTGTGCACTATAGCTAAAAGTAAAGAAAAACAGCCCTACGATGCTGACTGCGTCACAGCACTTTTTTATTTCTTCCCTTTTAGCCTTGATGAACAGCAGCCGCACAACATGGCTAAAACACATTGTCAAAGCCAAAAGCCATCACTCATGCAAGACTTATTGGCTTTGTCAATGCTGATTTCACAAATGCCATCACTGCACTTCGCTCATTTGTCCGCCCCATGCACCTCACAGCCAGCGATTTTAAAACTGGCAATAAGTCCAATTAATTGGTATGCAGTGGCTCTAAATTTCCGGAAATTATTATTGAAGAGAAACCAAGAAATTGCTTAACACCTGATAAGCATTTGATGGATCAGATAGACTGTGTCTAAAAAAAAAAGTAAGCCCTCTTACAAAGCACTGCTGGCTCAGCCAATGGGCAGTTGCAGCCATGCTATTAATCAATCGACTTGTAGAGCGCAACTTGTCACCCGTGAGGGTATACAGGCGCTGACAGGGTCCAGGGTCTCAGTCGAAGAGCCAGGTTTTCAGCGTCCTTCGGAACTCCAATAGGGTAGGGAAGGTCCTGAGGTGCGGGGAGAGCCCATTCCAGGCATTGGCTGCGAGGTAGGAGAAGGAGCGTCCTCCTGCTCTGCATATAGGGGTGGGGGCTGCGCGAGGGAGGCAGATCAGAGGTCTCTGTCGGGTTCGTGGAATCTCAGGCAGTGGTTAATGTAGGCAGGTCCAGAGTCTCACAGGGCCTTGAACGCATGGGTGAGAAGCTTGAACTGGCATCTCATCTGGAGCGAAGCAAGCCAGTGGAGTTTTTTGACGTGGGGGGTGAAGTGGATGCGACAAGGTAGACCCAGGATGAGTCTTGCTGTGGCGTTCTGGATGTCTGTAGTCTTTGAACTAGGTGGGTCTAGATTCCCCACAAAGAGGGTGTATCCGCAGTCCAGTCTACGGGTGACGAGGGCTTAGGTGATGATGAGTCTTGTGTTTTGGGGAAGCCACTTGAAAATCTTATGTAGCATGCGCAGGAGGATGCCATGGCATTGACTTGGGACCTCATGGTGAGTTTGCTGTCCAGGATGATAGCAAGGTTTCTGGCGTGTTCAGCTGGGGTTGGAGTGGGCCCAAGTTCTGTGGTCCACCAGGAGGCATCCCAAGGGGAGTTGTTGCGGCCAAAGATCAAGACTTCAGTCTTGTCTGTGTGGCGCTTGAGGCAGTTGTTTCTCATCCAGTTGGTAACACGGGTCATGAACTTGTGGAAGTTGGTTCTAGCGGCAGTGGAGTTTTCAGAGAGGATGAGTTGCGTGTCCTCGTATAGGATATAATGTTGAGCCTGTGGTATCTGACTATGTTGGCAAATGGGGGGTTATGTAGATGTTGAAGAGGGTGGGGCTGACGGGTGAGCGGTTAGGGACTCCGCAGATGATTGGTTTGGGTTCGGAGGTGTAGGGTGGAAGGTGGACTCCTTGTGTTCTGTCGACGAGGAAGGAGGTGATCCATCGACGATGGTTCCTTGGATGCTCATCTCATGAAGTCTGGTAATGGGCATTGGTGGGAGACCGTGTCAAAAGCTGCTGAGTGATAGTGGAGGGCCCGAATGTCATCTGTGGCCGTGATCAGGGCTGTCTCAGTGCCCTGGTTACTGCGGAATCTGGATGGCGAGTCATCCAGGAGGTGATTTAGCTCTATGTAGATGGCGAGTTATTGGTTGACGGCTTCTTCAATGGCTTTGGCTGAGAAAGGGAGCAGGGCAGATGGGTCTGTAGTTGCTGAGTTCATTGGGGTCCACTGAAGGTTTCTTCAGCAGGGGTTTGACATCTGCATACTTCCAGTCTTCTAGCAAGGTGGCAGAACCCAGTGTGGTGGTGAGTAGGGTGGAAAGTTTGAAGCCGATCCTGGATGCTCCTAGGTTGAAGAAGTGGTGGGGGAATGGGTCGGATGGGGCCCCTGAGCAGATGGATTTCATGACAGTGTCCTGACTAGTGAGGTGGTAGCAGATGGTTAGCCTTAGGATGGTCATGTCGTTGGAGGTATGGCTGTTGAAATGGTCATCGGGCTTGAAGTTTCTGTAGATTTTGTCATGGAAGAAATCAGCAAGGCTGTCACATAGGGCCTGAGAGAGAGAGTGATGTTGGTTGCTGCCACTTCAGGGTTGGTGAATTCCTTGACTATGCAGAAGAGCTCCTTAATGTTGTTGGGATTAGCTTTGATGCACGGTGGCAGGGCTTTTTTCTTCATCTTGTGTAGTTGGTGGTGGTATAGGTTGAGTGCAGATTTGTAGGCGGGTCTGTCGTGGTATAGGTTGAGTGCAGATTTGTAGGCGGTTCTGTCGTGGGATAGGTTGAGTGCAGATTTGTAGGCGGTTCTGTTGTGGGATAGGTTGAGTGCAGATTGGTAGGCGGTTCTATCGGCTGAGTCTTTGTTGGTGCGCCACCTCTTCGAGGTGCATGCAGTGGCGCTTGGCTGTCCTGAGGTCCTCCGTGTACCAGCTGGCTTACTTGGTGGACCTTCTGTGTTTCTTTTCTTGATGGGGGCGATACTGTTAGCGCAATCAGTGATCGAGGTTTTGAAGCTTCCGACACCCTGGTTCGCATTGTTGTGATGTTTGGGCGGGTTGAGGGCCAGGGTTTCGGTCAATTCTGTCTCAGAGGTCTTGTTCCAGCTGCAACGGGCGGTGCGGAGAGATGGTGGTGTTGTTGATGCGGTTGCAGTGGGTGATTCTGCATCCTGCTGGTATGGCGTTGGGGCTGACGCAGGGATGAGCAAGGTCGCAGTGAAGAAGACTATGTCGGGGTGAGTGTTGATGAGGTCTCAGACCTCTGTGGCATTTTGCTGAGCCAGTGAGTGTTGAGGAGGGTGCATGTGAGCTGGTGGGGAGTAGTTGGTGAGGTGCGTTGTGTGGTCTGGGTGTTGCTGAGAGGGGTAGGGGCCTGCGTGTTGTGGCAGGTGAAGTGGCAGTGGGTGCAGGTGAAAGGTCCTACAGCAGAGTGTGGTGCTGCGTGGTGGCATGGTTCGTGGTGGTGCCTAGGGTTGATGGCGCAAGGGCAGCTGAAGTGTAGAGGTGGGTGGCGGTTGGACCAGGATTCTTGGCCCCGGGTGCTGTCCAGGTACAGACAGGCATGCCTTTGGCACACTACAATTACCATTAGGTAGGTCCTGGATGGTGGGAGGGGCGCTAGGAGGCGGTGGGTGGGGCTGGCAAAAAGACAGGAAGGCGAAGTAGGTAAGGAGGGGGGGCAGGAAGAGGCTTGGGAGGATGGGGTGGTGGAGGCGGCGGGAGAGAGGAGCAGCACTCAAAGCGGTCTAAAAGGGACGGGGGGCAGCAAAAAGAATGAAGGAATAAAGCGAGAACAAAGCAATAGTAAAAAGACTGAAAGTGAGATAAACGGGTGAATAACGGGCGGGAGAAGTAGCAAAAAGGGTGGGAAAGAGCAGAAAGAGGCTCGCGAAGAGAGCAAGGGAGTGGAAAAGTAAAACAGACAGGATAGAGTGAAACGGAGATGATGCAGATGATTGGAAGATTCAGATAACTGGTGCAGAAGCAAGAAGAATAATGCAGCAGAGGAGAGAGGTCCTGGAAGAAAGCAGATCCTGAAGCTGGCTGGGGCCAACAGAGGTATGTGGAGAGCTGGGCTGAGCACCTGCACACTGGGTCACAGCACGCCCCAACATCTACGTACCACGAGTTCAGCTGCAGGGGAAAGACCTTCCTCTCTATCATCCCAAACCAGTGGACAATCAGCACTGCATTACCCATGCGCTGAAAGACTCCTTCCCCCCAGGGATCCCACCTAGGGTTCTAAAGCAAATGGGGAATGCAATTCGCCTCCACTTCTGATATTCACTGCCATGTGAAACCACAGAAGCAGAGATTAAATATTTGCCATTGAGAGTTTTCGCAAAGATACCACTCTTCAGCATAGCTAAATTATGTGCCCTTAGGGTGCACTGGTAGTACGTCCTCAATTATAAAATATGTGCCCTACGAGTATTGGTACCACCTCCTAAAATCTTGATGAAATGTGTGCCCCAAGGAACCCGGGTACCCACGTCTTTGAGATAGGTGAAATAGGAGTCCTTATGGAGCACAGATAGCGCCCTCTTCAGCATAAGTGAAATACCAGTCTGCTGTGAGGCCCATCATCACCTTAGCACTTGAGCGCTGCAGGATTGAGCAAGGTATCCTAATGATAAAAATGTCCTTGCACTACGGTTTCAGCAGAAGCCATGCGATGCTGGCGGTAGGTGTTGAATCCTCACTTGAGATTCAGGTGAAAATAAGAGCTTTCAAAACCTTGATCGATCACCATGGAGGCAGGCGTAGATCTCGAAATCACAGTACGAGTACAGCAGAACTTCAGGAACTAACCAGCATGTAATATCCCCACTCAATACTGAATCTTGGCCATATGTTGGCTGTGAGAGTACCACGAATATCACCATAGATCACCAGCAAAGAGGAAAAGCTCCAGGAATTCGAGCGTTTTCCTAAAGAGAATAGAGACGAGAGGAACTCAAACAAGTTCAGAAAATGCTGAAGAAGGTTGACAGGACTTGTCAGTTAGATCAGGTAAAACACAGTAGACCCTGTGAGAACTCTGGGCAAAAATGACAAAACCAATAGCCACAAATGTTGCAACAAATAATTCAGAGAGCGTTATTTATGTGCATTGTAGCCACAAAACACTGACAAAGGTGATACGAAAACGGTCAACAGCAAAGGAGGCCATCGCTTATGGCATACTCACTGTAAAAACAGAACAGAACCTCGCAGCAAACTTCGCTTCTGGAGCATTGTAACTTCTTAGACCTGGTAAACAAGGTGCCAAATGAGCCAAACCACATTTTTTTAGAGGGACAAACTAATAGCAAATTTTAGCTCTCAACACCCACCGCTCCCCCAAAAGAAGGAGGTCTCATAGACCTTTTTTCTTTGGATTATGGACTTGTAGTTAGTTTTTGTATTGTGAACAGCTTTCCCCCCCCTCCTCCCCCTCCTCCCCCCACCCCCCACCCCAAGTACTAGAGTGCAAAGAAGCAAACGACTGTAAAAACTACTCACACAAACAGCTGTTTTGTTAACCAACATTGCTTTATATGCTGGCATTTTCAAGTTCATACTTCTAATAAGATACGCAAAGCTACAAGTCATGGAATGCAAAGTGGTGCTCCAGATAGATGCCAGAAGTTAGTTATGCTGTCGGACGCGATCGCGTGCGGTTAA
This sequence comes from Calotriton arnoldi, assembly GCA_963921515.1. NCBI lineage: Eukaryota > Metazoa > Chordata > Amphibia > Caudata > Salamandridae > Calotriton > Calotriton arnoldi. Next base: position 577,274 of record CAWUFW010006719.1, on the reverse strand, counting down.
TAAGCCAATATTTTAAATTTGTAGTACTGTTGACAGTTGTTACCATGGTTCACGCCTTTCAAGCTTTTCATTTTTTACACTTTTCTACAATTTTCCTCACTGTGCCTAGCTGCCCAGTGGCGGAAATTGAAACTGCTTTCTAATAAGACTTTTTGTTAAAGTGTAAATTGACTCAAAGAATTCCAAGACAATTATATAAGTTCTACCCCCTTAGTGCTGAAGATACCGCCAAACAGCAAATTCTAACACACAATTCTCAGATGAAAAGAATGATTTCTGTCTTTAGGGATTATGTACACATTAGTTCTTCTTCAGTGTCGTACGCTGGACGGGGGACAGTGGGCAAGGACTATTGTACGACAGATTAATCATATGCAGTCCACCATGACATAGCAGGATTATAAAAGCCAGCAAGCAGCTGGGACCTTTGTCTGAAACCTAACTTTAATATATTAACTGCCTCTCTTGACTTGAATGTTGTCTGATGGCTACTGCTTCATATAATGTCAGCATTTTTCATTTGCTTTGGTTATTTTTTAGGTTGAGCCTGAGCCAGGGCGCATGCGAGACTTATTGTAGACGAGTAGCGAATAGAAGCCCTGCCCACTCTCCGCCCATGTTTGCCATTGGCTTGTGTCGTCTGTACTAAATGCTGGCTTCTGATTCATCAATAGGCTTGTTAGTCCCTTCTTTGTACCGCCTCCTCTTTATTTGTCACCTCCCATGCCGACTGGCCCCTTTACTTCGAGTGTTACACAGTACGTCTAATTTAGACTGTAAGCACTATTTTCTTTAATGAGGTTCTCCTACTGCCTTCTCTACTCCCCTCCTTCCCGCTGTCCGTGCCTTGTCGCCCCTTCTCGTTGTCCGTACCTTCTCCCCCCCGCCTCCCTCCCGTTGTCCGTGATGACTATCGTTTGCAACGCAATCGGTCTCGCGTAAATGTGAGTCCTATTATATTGCAAATGCTTGTTATCAAGTTCTCACACCTGACGTTCAGAAGCACTTGTGATAATGTAATTCAGAGATGCCCTGTGCTCGTGCTCCTGTGATCCAGAGTCAGACACTCACCGCTGGCATAGCAGAGTGTAGGGAATACGTGCGAAGCGAACGCTCCAAATATACCAGCGCTAGGAGCAGAGGCTGCCGGGCTTCGGCCCGCTATACGGTCAACTAGCTCGATTTAAATGCAAATTACCTGCTGAAGTTGCCAAGGAAGTCACGGAGCGGGGGCTGGCAGGAAGTTAGAGTGCTTTATGGATTACTTTTGAGGAAGAGGAATCCCTTCAGCGTCTTCAGAGGGAGGAGGGGACTCTAGGCGCAGGAGACCAGCAGTGGAAGACAGGCCTGCATCGGCATCCTGAAGACATCCGAACTCTTCTGAACACAGCCTTGCGTTCCGATAGAGTCCTCATTTTATGAAGCGAGAGCTCAGCCATTCCAGATGTGTGTTGAGACGTTTGGAAAATCGAAGTATTCTTTCCTTCCGAAGAGAGCTTTTGCCATCTAAGAGAGCAGATTCATTGCGAAGGTGCCATGCTCTAGTGTAGAGATGTTACATTAAGAATAATCGAGCTGTCCTTGCAAAGAGGGACTTCTCGTACTGAAGAGAACTTTGTGTTCTGAAGAAAATCTCCAACTCAGTCGAAGAGTAAGGTCTTGAGGTCCTTCCTGAAGGCGTTCAGGTTCTGGGAGCGTCTGATGCTGATAGGGAGCTTGTTCCAGCGGTTTAAGTTTAAGCTATCGGCATTGTAAATGACAATGCCTTTTATTTAGGTTTTTAAAACATCACGATCACGAAGATCACAATGTCAGAGCAGGATTTAAGTAGTATGCGCCTAGAGTCCCCTCCTCCCTCTGAAGACGCTGAAGGGATTCCTCTTCCTCAAAAGTAATCCATAAAGCACTCGAACTTCCTGCCAGCCCCCGCTCCGTGACTTCCTTGGCAACTTTAGCAGATAATTTGTATTTAAATCGAGCTAGTTGACCGTATAGCGGGCCGAAGCCCAGCAGCCTCTGCTCCTGGCACTGGTTTATTTGGAGCGTTCGCTTCGCACGTATTCCCTACACTCTGCTATGCCAGCGGTGAGTGTCTGACTCTGGATCACAGGAGCACGAGCACAGGGCATCTCTGAATTAAATTATCACAAGTGCTTCTGAAGGTCAGGTGTGAGATAACTGGATAACAAGCATTTGCAATGCAATAGGACTCACATTTACGCGAGACCTATTGCATTGCAAACGATAGTCATCACGGACAACGGGAGGGAGGCAAGGCACGGATAACGAGCGGGGGCGACAAGGCACGGACAACGGGAGGGAGGGGAGTAGAGAAGGCAGTAGGAGAACCTCATTAAAGAAATTAGTGCTTACAGTCTAAATTAGACGTACTGTGTAACACTCGAAGTAAAGGGGCCAGTAGGCATGGGAGGTGACAATAAAGAGGAGGCGGTACAAAGAAGGGACTAACAAGCCTATTGATGAAGCAGAAGCCAGCATTTAGGACAGATGACAAGCCAATGGCAAACATGGACGGAGAGTGGGCAGGGCTTCTATTCGCTACTCATCTACAATAAGTCTCACAGAGCGCGCATGCGCACTGGCTCAGGCTCAACCTAAAAAATAACCAAAGCAAATGAAAAACGCTGACATTATATGAAGCAGTAGCCATCAGACAACATTCAAGTCAAGAGAGGCAGTTAATATATTAAAGTTAGGTTTCAGACCAAAAAGGTCCCAGCTGCTTGCTGGCTTTTATAATCCTGCTATGTCATGGTGGAATGCGTATGATTAATCTGTCGTACAATAGTCCTTGCCCACTGTCCCCTGTCCAGCGTACGACACTGAAGAAGAACTAATGTGTACATAATCCCTTAAAACAGAAATCATTCTTTTCATCTGAGAATTGTGTGTTAGAATTTGCTGTTTGGCGGTATCTTCAGCACTAAGGGGGTAGAACTTATATAATCGTCTTGGAATTCTTTGAGTCAATTTACACTTTAACAAAAAGTCATATTTGAAAGCAGTTTCAATTTCCGCCACTGGGCAGCTAGGCACAGTGAGGAAAATTGTAGAAAAGTGTAAAAAATGAAAAGCTTGAAAGGCATGTGAACCATGGTAACAACTGTCAACAGTACTACAAATTTTAAATGTTGCTTATTAGCCACACACACGAACGCGCCTGACACCATAACTAACTCCTGCCATCTATCTGGAGCACCACTTTGCATTCCATGACATGTAGCTTTGCGTATCTTATTAGAAGTATGAACTTGAAAATACCAGCATATTAAGCAATGTTGGTTTACAAAACAGCTGTTTGTGTGAGTAGTTTTTACAGTGGTTTGCTTCTTTGCACTCTAGTACTTGGAAAAAAGCTGTTCACAATACGAAAAACTAACTACAAGTCTATAATCCAAAGAAAAAAGGTCTAGATGATCTACTTATGCGTGACGTCACAATTTGATTCATATCACTTCTATTATAGCACAGCAAATTGTGCAACATAAAAAATGTAGGGCGGTACTTTTTACAAAGAACCTGAGCCCTACCAGATACTCAATAAAGGTTTACTGGAGCTCAGCTAGATTCCAAACAAGTGTCTCACAAACCCACTCTATGTGTGGTCATCACAACTTCTATGGTCAGTCAATGCGCACACTCTCTCTATTGACAGTCCCCCGAAACCCACAGGGTTAACACAAGGAGTGGTCACCTCTCTACGCTAGCAGAGGCACTTAAAGGCAGAACTCGGCAAGTAATGACCTGAGCTCAAACCGAATAAGTCTGTCTGTCAAACCACAAATTACCCAAAAGTTGCACAGATCGAGTCGGAGGAGGTTTGCTCTGCCCAGGAATACCAGGTATCACCCGAGGACGTGTGTCACATACCACGCAAGGAAGTCAGTTCTGCCGACCCTAGCGATTATTTACACACAACACTCCAAGAATGCATCACAGGCTTTCTTCCTCTTCCACCTGCAGATCACAGTCATGCTGCACCAGGGAATATCAGTCACGTAACCAAACAGGAACTTCAGTTATTTCTACCCTAATTAATGGTACGTTAGAAATACAACTTGAAGAATGCAATTTACTAAGGGTTTGCTCCTACAGTGATGAATCACCTAAGGGGCCCAGCACGTTTTTGGCAGGTACCTAGCCGCCTATCTAATTCAGGCAATACCCATGTCAAAGATACCTTACAAAGACCACCAAAACCCACATACCTACAGGTTCACCCTCTGCATTTATATAGTGACTCTCACATAAGCCCCTTCCCAATAGTGCAAATGGCACTGAAAACCAAATTCTGTCACAACTTCGTACATTGAAGACACTCCGCTACCCAATCCCGTAGAGTGACGCCCCAGACAACACCAAGCACAGTGAAGGGTACTGAACAATGTGCTCTGCCGGCAGGCTCTTTTTGAATCCATTGCTCTCTGTCCCATGCTCACACACGGAGGACGATCTGCTCATACATAGAACTTCCATCCTAAACAAAGACACCCCGTACAGAGCAGGATACTGAAAGTGTCTCCCCATCCCATGGTACATAGTATTCACCAGTCTCCCCCTCTTTCCATGTCCACTCTCCCTCGTACAGTGAAGGACACTGAAGAAGCCCCTCTTCCTCCCTGACCTGCTCTCTATTCACCCCCACACACCGGAGGCTGAAGAGCTCACCGCCACCCAATAATCAACAGTGGGCCTGCCTCTCCCACCCCCGACCTGCGCTCCCAACACACATACAGAAGGATACTGCAGATGTCACCCCACCCTATGACATACAGGAACCATCCCTCTCTGACCTGCACTCCCAACACTCTACACACATATAGAAGGATGCTGAAGGGGTCATCCCACCCTAGAGCATACAGCAACCCCAACGATCTGCAGTCTCATCCCCTCACACACACACACATCACTCCACGCACCTACAGGATACTGAAGAGGTCACCCCGCCCTATGACATGCAGGAGCCCTTCCCTGACCCGCACTCCCATCTCTCAACGCACATACAGGATACTGAAGAGGTCACCCCGCCCTATGACTTACAGGAGCCCTTCCCTGACCCGCACTCCCATCTCTCAACGCACATACAGGATACTGAAGAGGTCACCCCGCCCTATGACATACAGGAGCCCTTCCCTGACCCGCACTCCCATCTCTCAACGCACATACAGGATACTGAAGAGGTCACCCCGCCCTATGACATACAGGAGCCCTTCCCTGACCCGCACTCCCATCTCTCAACGCACATACAGGATACTGAAGAGGTCACCCCGCCCTATGACTTACAGGAGCCCTTCCCTGACCCGCACTCCCATCTCTCAACGCACATACAGGATACTGAAGAGGTCACCCCGCCCTATGACATACAGGAGCCCTTCCCTGACCCGCACTCCCATCTCTCAACGCACATACAGGATACTGAAGAGGTCACCCTGCCCTATGACTTACAGGAGCCCTTCCCTGACCCGCACTCCCATCTCTCAACGCACATACAGGATACTGAAGAGGTCACCCCGCCCTATGACATACAGGAGCCCTTCCCTGACCCGCACTCCCATCTCTCAACGCACATACAGGATACTGAAGAGGTCACCCCGCCCTATGACATACAGGAGCCCTTCCCTGACCCGCACTCCCATATCTTCACGCACATACAGGATACTGAAGAGGTCACCCTGCCCTATGACATACAGGAGCCCTTCCCTGACCCGCACTCCCATATCTTCACGCACATACAGGATACTGAAGAGGTCACCCCGCCCTATGACATACAGGAGCCCTTCCCTGACCCGCACTCCCATCTCTCAACGCACATACAGGATACTGAAGAGGTCACCCTGCCCTATGACATACAGGAGCCCTTCCCTGACCCGCACTCCCATCTCTCAACGCACATACAGGATACTGAAGAGGTCACCCCACCCTATGACATACAGGAGCCCTTCCCTGACCCGCACTCCCATCTCTCAACGCACATACAGGATACTGAAGAGGTCACCCCGCCCTATGACATACAGGAGCCCTTCCCTGACCCGCACTCCCATCTCTCAACGCACCTACAGGATACTGAAGAGGTCACCCCGCCCTATGACATGCAGGAGCCCTTCCCTGACCCGCACTCCCATCTCTCAACGCACATACAGGATACTGAAGAGGTCACCCCGCCCTATGACTTACAGGAGCCCTTCCCTGACCCGCACTCCCATCTCTAAACGCACATACAGGATACTGAAGAGGTCACCCCGCCCTATGACATACAGGAGCCCTTCCCTGACCCGCACTCCCATCTCTCAACGCACATACAGGATACTGAAGAGGTCACCCCGCCCTATGACATACAGGAGCCCTTCCCTGACCCGCACTCCCATATCTTCACGCACATACAGGATACTGAAGAGGTCACCCCGCCCTATGACATACAGGAGCCCTTCCTGACCCGCACTCCCATATCTTCACGCACATACAGGATACTGAAGAGGTCACCCCGCCCTATGACATACAGGAGCCCTTCCCTGACCCGCACTCCCATATCTTCACGCACATACAGGATACTGAAGAGGTCACCCCGCCCTATGACATACAGGAGCCCTTCCCTGACCCGCACTCCCATCTCTCAACGCACATACAGGATACTGAAGAGGTCACCCCGCCCTATGACTTACAGGAGCCCTTCCCTGACCCGCACTCCCATCTCTCAACGCACATACAGGATACTGAAGAGGTCACCCCGCCCTATGACATACAGGAGCCCTTCCCTGACCCGCACTCCCATATCTTCACGCACATACAGGATACCGATAGTGTCACCCCTCGCGCTAGGACATACACCGCCCCCTCCCCCCAAACCACACTCAGAAGGATACTGAAGATCTCTCCCTCATGGTATGACATAAAGCCCCCCCATCACCCCCAGAGGTCACCCCACCCTATGACATACAGCCCCCCCCCACACACACACACCCATGAGGATACTGAAGATGGTCACCCCACGACATACAGCCGACACACACACACACACACACACACACACACACACACACACACACACAAGGATACTGAAGATGGTCCGCTCCCAGGGCTCCAGCATGTACAGCGCCGTCACCAGCAGGTACTGGTAGTAGATCCAGGACAGGCGGCCCCAGGCGCGGCTCAGTGGGGGGCCGCTCTCCGGGGACCCCGGCTTGCGCGGGGCGGACAGGGGTGCCGTCATGGACGAGGCTGGGACAGGGCTCCGTCAGGTCAGGCGGGTCCGGCTCTCCGGGATCACCGTGCGCTGGGAGCCGCCCTGGGCTCGGCTCTCTCTGGGAGTCACTTCCGGGTTACCTGCCGGGGATGCCGTGGTCTTCGGTGCTCGAGCCTCTCCTTCTGGTTCGCAAGCCTCTCCCTCACTTCCGGCTGTCATCTGACCTCTGCCTCTTGACGTAGACGGGTGAGCTGCTTTCTCCGCCAATCCCAGAGCTCGCCTTCGAACGCACCACCATCACGTCACGTGACGTCACAATGGAGCCTGCCAAGCTGTCAACGATGGGAAAAGAAATGTGCTGGGGAGACGTCTTAAAGGGGCCGCGGCGTGGAGTGGGTCCCACGCAGGGCTCAGAGCCTGCAGTGTGCAACCCAATCACTGCACAGCCAGTACAACACACCAGTGCCTGCACTGTAACACTCCAGAGCCCACACAGCACAAGCCAAGCACTGCACCGTCAGTACAACACACCAGTGCCTGCACTGTAACACTCCAGAGCCCACACAGCACAAGCCAAGCACTGCACCGTCAGTACAACACACCAGTGCCTGCACTGTAACACTCCAGAGCCCACACAGCACAACCCAATCACTACACCACTAGTGCAACTCCCCAGAGCCAGCATTGTGCAACCCAATCACTGCACCGCCAGTACAACTCCCCAGAGCCAGCATTGTGCAACCCAATCACTGCACCGCCAGTACAACACACCAGAGCCAGCATTGTGCAACCCAATCACTGCACCGCCAGTACAACTCCCCAGAGCCAGCATTGTGCAACCCAATCACTGCACCGCCAGTACAACACACCAGAGCCAGCATTGTGCAACCCAAATGTAGTGTCCTGCTGGACACGTTCTAGTGTCTCAGCAGACACTGAGTTAGTAGCCACTCCCCTATGGGAGTGGACACACTGCACCCCGACACCCATCTATCACGGGTGTCACGAGTGACGTGGCACCGCCAATAAAAGGGCCCGGGTGCACGTGCTCGTGGCCAGTTACTGCACTACGTTACCTGGTGTCTGTGCCCGTCATTTCTATAATGCGGGCCTGAGGCCCAACACCACATTGGCGACGAGGCGGGTAGCCAACCCCGCGTGCCCGCTGCTCTGCGCCTCATTGTCCCTCGTGGGGGAAGACATGAGCCCCGGCGAGCGGCACCCCCACCGAGCCATCCACGGTCACCCGTGTCGGTGGTAATCTCCACGTCCAGGAAGCAATGACCGGAGACCAGCCATGCCTCATCCCCGCCGGCGTTAGAGGTGAAAGAGAGGACATGCGACCTTGGTGAAGGCGAGTGCCCCGCGATGCCAACTACGCATCCGCTGCCACGCGCACCGGTGCATCCACAGGACCCAGCAACTGCCCGAGTCCGGAGGAGGGGCGCCCACACCCCCACGACAATGCCTGCCCTATACCCGCTGCTGCGCCCTGACGGCCGCCTCCACAAGTAAGCCTGGCGCCAGCTGCTCGCAGCACACCCGCGAATACTAGAGAGGCCGCCGCAGCCGGTGAGGAGACCGTCGTTCAGCAGCCCAGCCTGCAGTGAGCCTGAGAGCTGCACAAAGGTAGTAGAGGCCACCCCACCACGAATGTGTGCCTCTGCCGCAATCCCATGCTGTCATGACACTCACCCTGTAGCGGGCGGTGAGCGAAGAGCCGTGCCTGCCGAGCCTCCAGCCCCTCTCTGCGCCCGCTCCTGCGAAACTCAACACACAGCCAGCGGCAGCTGAGCAGCCGCCGAAACGCGGAAAGAGAAGGCCCAGCAAACTCCGTGCCACCTAGCGCTCAACTGCGGATACCGCAAAACCCCCCCCCCACGGTCGCATCAAGTTGGCCTGCCTACCCTGCCAGCCTGGTGCACATCCAGCCAGTGAGGAAAGAAACCAAGGCTGCTGCCGCCCGCTGTGAAGCCTGCACCTGTGTGAGCCGGGATGCGGAGATACACATGCCGCATGCCCCGTGCTCAAGGCACCTCAGTCACTCCCAGCAAGCCGCCCAACCATGTGCACCGCCCCTACTGTGCCCCCCTACCTTCCTCAAGCGATCGACACGGTCCGGAGGTAGGCGCGCGGCCGTAGGTTCCAGGTTGCCAGCAAGCGTCTAGGCCCAGCACCGGATGCCGCCTAAGACCAGCTCCGAGCTCTAACAGCTGGGGAGAAGAGTAGCAGCCCAGCAGCTTTTGAAAGTCACCCGCCAGGCGAGCTCCAGCTGGCAGCGTCAGTCAGCCTCGGGTGGACTGCTCAGGAAGGGGAGACTGTGGAACTGCAAGTCGCGAGCACCGGCAGCGCAACCTAGCGCCTGCTGGTCGCATCGCACCCAGACTCACTTCGGGCCAGCGTAAATGGGTTATAAACTCCAGCGGAGCCCGCATGTATACCCCCCTTGCAGGCTGAATGCCACTGGCAGAACTACGCCAGTCCCGCACCCTCACTCACCTGCTATGCAGCATGCGTGGCTGAAGAAGAGGCAGTAAGCGGTGCCAGCCACATCCTCTACAAACTGTCGGTAGCAACACCCAGCCAGCAGGGGGCCCAAACCGGCATCTTCAGCCTGGTGTGCACATCGTCTCCTCAGCAACCACAGCGCCACCTGGTGGCCCCTACCACAGTGCATCCCACAAGCTGCACAGAAACCACAGCACAGGTGACTGCAGCGCCACCTAACGACTGCTCAGGAGCGTCTCCAAAATCCATGCCTAGGTGCTGCTGCCAACAGTAGGAAGTGGACGAACTCCAAACCCACACCGAGCAAGGGGATTCCAAGGGCCCAGGACTGCCCCAGCACAGGAAAGTGCCAAAGGGCAAAGGACAGCAAAGCCCAGCAAGACGGCGAGCCCCAAGAGAAGCACGGGAAGACAAGGTGCATTGCGCGCCACCCCAACAGGCTGCACATCACCAAAGGCTCCCAGGAAGCCCAAAACCGGCAGCAACCAGGGCAAGCCACCGCGACGACCGCAGCGCCACTGATGGAGCAGGGTAAATGAAAAATTTTTAACCTCCTAATAATTTTCGTAAAATAATTAATAAACATGTTCGTTTAAGTAAATAACCAACAATGTATGTTACATGTAAAGGGTTAAAGGTAACACGCTATTTTGTGTGCAAATTAATCAACTTATAATTGTTTACGTGTCTAACATAACATAATATTTGCGTACTAATAAAATAATAAACGCATGATTTGTGCTTTTAAAATAAAACGTGTGGTTGCAAAATAAAGCGATGGTAAGTAAGGGACGGCTTTATATGTTGCTTTTTGCTAGGTAATACCTAATTGGGGTACGTAGAAAGACGGGAGGGAAACGAAAGGGTTTATATTCTTTATTTTAACAATATTTTGTTTATCTTTGAAAATAGTGCGCTTAGGCCTGTTGAGCAGCGATATAAAATGGCCGCCATAAGCTAGAGTACGCATGTCCAAGAAGCCGTGTGGTAGAGGAGAGAGGCTGTGGAAAAGGATGACCATGCGTTCGTGCTGAGAGCATAAGACGGAAGTATGGTCAAGGCTATTGTGACCTTTCTGAGCAGATGTGTGCCAAGATGATCAGCAAGAAGCGTGAGAAGTCAAACTGAATAAATGGACGGAACTGTTGAAACTAAAAAGTAGCAGAAAAAGATACAAATTGGACTGATCGAAACGGATGAGCAATGTCATGAACTGTGGGAAACGATGCAAGCATGGACATTCCACAAGGAACTGGTTAAGACAAGGAAGTTTGATTAAAATGTATATGGGCCTGAGTGAACCAATGAGAGAGAATCACGCCATGAAGATGCAACATTTTTATTCAGTAAGCTAGAATTAGGGTATAAGAAGACCTACTCTTGGTGGGAGGGGTTAGATGATGGAGAGTGAGATGCTGGAGAGTGAGATGCTGAAGAAGTTAGATGCTGTAGATGGGTGAAGTTGCGGTTGCTGATGCTGACGAGCTGATGCTGCTGCTGCTATTTTTTATTTCCAGTTGAGTATAAGATGCTGCTTTAGGAGAACCTTTTTATTCCTGATAGATTTTTCAGTTAGAACTATTAGATTTTTCCAAGACAGATAGATTGATCTTTTAGAGTTCTTGCTGATGATAACCTTATTTTTCCGTCTAATAGATATGCATTGCAATTTCAATTTATTCTTATAATGATGATAAATGTAATGATCTGAATAATAAGCTTAAAACTTATTTCTTGCTTCAAAACTTTATATAAACTTTGTTATTCTTTAAACAAATGACTCAGTGATTCTTTAGCTCAATGATTAAGGTAAATTGTTAAAGAGTTTATTGTGATTGAGCTGGTCTTAATCACCATCAACTGATTCCTACTAGTTGGTCCATCGACCAATGAGCGGAATACCTTAAAGCAAATGAGAAACATTATGTCATGTTAAAAGAGGTATCCTGTCTCCTTCCAGCGAATCGTTTTCTCCTAGGTTAAGGACGGAGGAAATCCAGGGAATAAATGAGTAAGTGAATATATATGCGGTGTTATGGGCCCCACCGTCATATGGATATAGTTTGTGTGTTGGAGGAATAGTTGTACCTGGATGACCGAAGCATATAGTAGAATAATTTTTATTGTTAGCGCTGGATCACCACCTGGTAGCTCCCCAGACGCAACGCGCTGAAGAACGGACACACTGCCTGGCCAGAGCGGATGGCCAGCAAGAGAACATCACAAAGTGATCCTGGCAGGAGGTTCCACACCGGCGCATCCGAAGAGCGGTCAAGCACACTGACTGCCCACAGCGACCGACGCCAGAAGACCAGTGACAAGCGTGGCTGCACTGCACCCTACAGACCAGCAGTACCAGAGCCCAGCACAGCGTCCTGCTAACCAACCGGCGACAGCAGTCAACAGATCCCAGAGTGCGCACCGCCACGACAAGGAAGACTGCCTGCTCACACCCAGTTGATGAGACGGACCGCACCAGGCACGGCAAGACGTGCCCTCAGAGGAAAATGCTCAGAGAGTGGCCCTCGGCACCCTGCAAGTGCGAGCAGCAAGGACACCTTCGAAGACAGCAAAGTCTCCAAGTAGCTGCCACACTCAAGAGCCCCCAAGGTGCCCCAAGCTGCACCAGCGCAGACCAGCGTCATATAGGCAAGAACACTGCCTGCCACCTCTACAAAGTACGGGGAGAGACTCACAAACCCCGCAAGGAGCTGCGAGAAACCCAGAGCTACACACGGACAGCCACCACCCACAAGAGTGGACGACTAGCCAGAACCGCAACGTCTCAGGGTCGCTGTCCCCACGAACAGCTCAAGAGAAGACTGGTGCAGAACGCGCACCACACGTGGCTGCCCAATGCCACCGCCAGAGCAGAAATCGCGTCAGTTGCTCCTCCCGGTGTACAGACACCACCGCAAACTACACCTCAGGCACACCACGTGCCAGAAGAAAGCGCCCAGGAGATAGAGACATCTCCACAAAGCAACACTGCTGAACGCAGCACAGAGAACAACCACATCTCTACTGCACCAACGGAGCCCCGCAGTGGGCCGAAGACCACACAGAGTGTCCTCCCTCGCGCTGCCTCAAGACGGAGTCGGCAGTGACCCACGACAGGCAAGAGCGGAGTTGCACACCCCACGTGGCAGGCCGCCACAGCGATAGGCGCTCCGACAACAGGGCGACACATGACCGGACGTCACGTCACCCAGCAAGCAAGGAGCGCGCCGGAGCAAAGGCAGAAGCCGGCGCCATGACAGCGCCGCCTCGAGGTCCAAGCGCAACGCCTCGAAAAGAAGAGAGTGACAGCCCTGTCACCCAGAAAATCGGAGGAACACAGGTGTGGTGAAAAGACCAACAGGAGGAGAAGACCGAGGACTCACAGCAAGCCAAGAGCACACCCTGACACACCAGACAGCCACCAAGGCGGACCGATGCCCCAGGGCACAGCCTCACGGATGAACCGAACGTAAGCCGCAGCAAGCGCAGACCGCGTCTCATCCCAACACTTCCCCAGGCGACCGTCCATCCCCGAGTGTCGACAGTCTAAGTCAATCGGCATCCCTGCTCCTGTCCGCAGATGCCACGGGTGAAGATCAGCACTGAGTGCCCGCCCTCACACCGCCTCAAGATGGAGTCGGCTGTGGCCCCAAAACAGGCAAGAGAGGATCCGTACACTCTACGTGTCAAGCCGCCACCAAAAATCAACCTCACCAAAGCGGAGACACCTGGCTGTTAAGTCCCTCCTGACATCCAAACTCTCCCAGCAAGTCACCACCACCTATCATTCCGACTCACCACATGGCTGGCAACCGCCATCACGCCAGCCATCAGCACATGCGTCAAACAACATCACTCCTAGAGTACCAATGGACTGGAGTCCTACACCGTTGCCACATGAGCCGCCAAAAGAAACCAGAGGCTCCTCTGAATCTGGCCTACACCTGAACCGCGGCAGCGAGAGCAAGTCTTGGCCAAGAATCATCCACCCTCGCGGGTTGTGCGTGAGACTCAGTAACGGCTCCTCGGTAGTCCTGCAGCTGCCCCCAGTCGGCACACAAGCAGCCCCAGTGCAGTCCTCCTGCAGTCCCGCAGCAACCCCGACAACGGGCCTCCCCAGGCGGGAGAGTGAGAAGAGACATTGCCCCACCGACAGGTTATCGGTTACAGCCAAGCGGTTCCACAGAGACAATCGATCAGGCAACACCTCCAGGAACTGTCACCAGGGACTTCATCCATGTTCATGACGCAACCCACTAAATGAACTATTAGAACCCACCACAGACCATCCCGGACGTCAGCAACGTGGAGCCATGCAAGACTGCAAGACAAGTCATCATCAGAGAACTGACGGTATGCAGTGGACGTCGTCAAAGCTAGCGGTCGTGCCCTGAACCCCTCAGGTTAAACTACGAGTGCCCGCCGAGATGGCCCTGCAGCAGGCGGAATCACCGGCCCATGCCTGACGTCTTTCTTGCCACCGGACTCATAAGGCTGATGGACCCTGTGGTGTTTAGTTGACTGTTTATTTCTCTCCACAGGTTGAACTAATGGTTGTTGTTGTTCTTCATTAAAGTTGGGGAGGAATGTAGTGTCCTGCTGGACACGTTCTAGTGTCTCAGCAGACACTGAGTTAGTAGCCACTCCCCTATGGGAGTGGACACACTGCACCCCCACACCCATCCATCACGGGTGTCACGAGTGACGTGGCCCCGCCAATAAAAGGGCCCGGGTGCACGTGCTCGTGGCCAGTTACTGCACTACGTTACCTGGTGTCTGTGCCCGTCATTTCTATAATGCGGGCCTGAGGCCCAACACCACACCAATCACTGCACCGCCAGTACAACACACCAGAGCCAGCATTGTGCAACCCAATCACTGCACCGCCAGTACAACACACCAGAGCCAGCACTGTGCAACCCAATCACTGCACCGCCAGTACAACACACCAGAGCCAGCATTGTGCAACCCAATCACTGCACCGCCAGTACAACACACCAGTGCCTGCACTGTAACACTCCAGAGCCCACACAGCACAACCCAGTCACTACACCACTAGTGCAACACTCCAAAGCCTCCACTCCAACATGAGCACTTCCTCTTTCTTTGCTTTGAATGAGCATTGTCCATGTATTTTGCAACTTGTCCAATGATGATAGAAACTTGTAGAAAACTGCAAACCAATTAACATGACAGACTCAACAGAAGTCCATGTAGACGAAGGATGTACATCGCCCCTTCCAAGAAATCCAAAAAAGCAATTGCTTATTCACCTTTCTGCTCAGCTCCTGAAACAGAAATATCAACTCGTAATAACCGTGATAACTATTTGTAACAGGGTGGGTAATAAATAACAATCATAAACATAAATTGTACAATGGGCGGGATAATCCTCGTCTCTATGTCCTTAATAGAATTGAAGAATCTTGGCGGGAATGCTAGCAAATGTTTTATTCTATTACAGGACCGGAGGCTTCGGATTATTCTAGTTTAATGCTTTTCCAGAACAACAGAAGAAATATCGCCCACAGGTTTATAATAAAACTGTTTAAATGTAGAATCAGATGACCAATCAGCTGCTCTCATTATGTCTTACACACTGGTACCTAACATAAAGGACTTCAACGCCATAGGGCCTCTCACTGAATGAGCACCAAACATTTGAGTATCAATACTAGCCTCAGTCATTACATATCTGAGCAAACTCGCAATGGTAGCAGAGGTAACTGGTTTAAAAGGCTTTTGTAATTCAATTAAAAGTCTTGAACAACCCTCCGGCCTTATAGGTTGGGTACATTCCTCATAAGCTTAAAGACATTTGACTACACACAATTTATTATTAGCAGGAAATGCATTGTAATCCATAGATCGTGAAAAAGTCTTTGTCCTTGCAGAAATCACAAATAAAACCCCTTCAGGGGAGAAAATCCTGCCTGTCAGGTCCAGAACTCTGACATCAGAGACTCATCGACAGGCAGATAAACAAAGAAGCAGAGCCAACTTAGCAGATAATTGTTTCCTAGATAATCCTGCATTATCTGGCCAAGAGTCAAATAAACTTAAGACTTTAGAAACATCCCATAAAACGGAATACTTAGCCTTAGGGGGGTTCACCACTCGTATTCCTTTGAGAAGCTTGCATATCATAGGATGCATACCTACCGGTCCACCGTCAACCTGAGTGTGCCCGGCAAAGATAGCTGATCAGAAATTATTAACTGGCCTGGAAGATAACCCTTCGGAAGCTTTCTTGGAGAGAAAATTCAACACTTGTGAGAGATCTGCCTCCATGGGATCCACGTGCTTCTCAAAGCACCAACCCAACCATGCTTGCCATGCTGAGGAATATCGCTTCTGATGGAGCAGGGTAAATAAAATAATTTGTACCCCCCTTGGAAAATTAATGAGCTTTAATAAATTAACGATACTAATTGTCTGATGGAGCATAAAAATAATCAACAAATGCACCTTTAGTAAACACTACATAAGGATAACTCGCAATTTGTGCAAAATCTAATTTATTTACAATTGTGAAGTTGATTAACACTAATATTGTGATTTGCGTACTAATTAGAGTAAAATCGCATGATTTATGCTATGTAGTAGATTTGTATTGTGGCAAAGAATGCAGATGGTAAGTAAAATGGCTTTAGATGTCGCTTCTGCTAGGTAACACCTAACACGGGTCTTTAAAATGGCGGGTGGTAAACAGAAAGGCTTATTTTCTTTGTTTTAATTTTGGTTGTGTTTGTTCTTATGATAGTTCGTTCGGGCCTGTTAGGCCATGCTGCGAAAATGGCTGCCGAGACAGATGAGGTCACG
The DNA here is from genome assembly GCA_963921515.1 of Calotriton arnoldi. Classification (NCBI taxonomy): domain Eukaryota; kingdom Metazoa; phylum Chordata; class Amphibia; order Caudata; family Salamandridae; genus Calotriton; species Calotriton arnoldi. The sequence goes on along the minus strand of CAWUFW010006719.1, from coordinate 560,743 downwards.
TGAAAAGTCAAAAGATGGCCTCTAAGCGGAAGAAATAGAGGAGCTGAACCACGTGGGTACGGCCCGTGCACGGAGTGAGAGATGTCAAGGTCGCATTGACCTATCATAAGGAGGGTGCCAAGAAAGACTCAGCATGTATTCGTGGGAATAGAAGAGAAAGAACTGAGCGACAATGGACTAACTAAATTGTGACCATCGGGATTGCATCAAAATGAATGGACAAATTGGACTGCTTTTACCCAAAGGTCATGAGAATCATTGTACTCTTAACCGTCCCCAAAACCAGTTTGAACAAGGAAGGCGATGAGGTGATTATCACCACCCCTCAAATGGACCAATTAGCGTGATTCTTGCCCCTAAGGATTGCAACTTTTTGTGTAGTAAGCTAGAAGTAGGGTATAAGAGGGACTACTCTTATGTAGGAGGGGCTGCTGCTGCTGCTTCTATAGGCTGCTTCTTTGGGTTGCCTTTTTGCTGCTGCGGTGGCTGCTGCTATTGATGCTATTGCTGCTGTTGGTATTTCATACCACACCATTTTTTCTATTTTCCATTTTTCCACCTCAATATTACAAAAGGACTTTGTCATTTTTGGACTTCGAACTTGACTGGGGAAGGAACGAGACCGTTGCGGGAAAATCTGTACGGGAGGTCCGGTCGAGGAGGCCATTAGCGGGACAGTCAGTCAGTTTGGGAGTTCTATTCTGTGATCTACGGTTTATCTTCTTTTTGGTGAACCATTCCTATCTGCATCTAAATGGGTAATGCATAATTTCAATTCTTTATTAGAACTTATCATATAAATGTTATTAATGTATTAAAAGTGATTAATAAACTAAGAATCTCACCCGTGCAATTGAGAAATTAGATAAAATGTCATTCTAACTTAAAATGAGTCTGTGGTCCTTTAGTTCATTAATAAGGTTAAAGGTTAATAGGTTTTAAGAGTGATTGAGCTGGTCTTAATCACCATCAACTTATTCTACTAGTTGGTCCATCGACCAAAGAGCGGAATACCTTGATGTTTGGAACCGACAGGATCAAAAGCTAATGTATATGATGTCTGAGGTATTATTCTGTTAGATTTAACAAGGTATCCCGTTCCTCCAGCAACACATTTTCTTCTTGGTGTGTAATCCAGTGAACGAATGAGTGTATGATATGCGGTGTCATGGGCCCCACCGTCATATGGTTTAGTAGATGTGAATGATTTACCTGGATTCGTGTCCTAAGGAGAAATTTATATTAACCGCGCTGGATCAGATTTCTTGGTAGCAGAGTTATGGTTACTATAGATTAGTTTGGTGATTATTGATTATTGATTTATTGATTATTCATGTCTAACACTTTGTGTCGAATTGTATTATGTTATGTGTAAGTCGAAACTTTGAAGCTTCCGGGAAGTAGGAAGTGGACACGTGTGGCAAGAGAAGTCACATGGAATTGTGCATTGTCTCATTTTTCAAAATTGGTGATAACACAGGATTGTGTTATGATAGGGACATTTCATGTATAAAAACACGTATGAGTGAAATAGCAACAGGTTTTCTTGTGAAACTCTGGCCTTAATTCTCAGGAGCAGTGTAGTCTCCGCATGTGTTTTATCCCCAGAGAAACGGGTTTACCCCTTGCTTGAGAGAAGGGTAAGGTAGAGAGAAGTGCTACACTTATCGAACGAAACAGTATTCTTGCAAGATAGAGCAAACTATTTCTTTTGTTTAGCGAAAACAGACAATGGTAATGTGTTTTACGTTGTAACTAATAAAATTCAGTCGAGAAAAGAAGGTAAGAAAACTGCCGATAATTTTTGTAAAGGAGGGGTCAGAAAAGACAGGAGTAGAACTGACGTTGACAAAGACCGCGCTGGTATTGGCCAGTTGTGGGAAAACGAAGAGCTTCCTGATTGGTGCGTTAGTGTGAAGACGCGCTGGGATAGGTCCGAATAGCCAAACAGTAGAAAGAACTGAGTAGCGAAGAATGTTCGTGAGTTTGTTGGAGAGAAATAATCGTGCGATATGGCTTATTATGAGTATGGTAGAGAGAAACCGTCATGGATGGCGAAGATTAAAAACTTTTTCAAGAAGGACAAAAAGGTAGTGACTTGGGAAGGAGAAATACTTCCTCCGCCAAAAACGCCAGCTTCTCATATGATGCTGAAATATGGCTATCATACTTGCATTTGGTTGGAAAATTGGACAAAATATACTCAGAACGATGGAGTATTGGCTTTTCCAGAAAACGGTTTGTTTAGCACAGCTGTACTTCGACATTTGAGAGAGAAAATGATGAAACTTGAACCGAGACCTAGACCAACACAGTTCGAAGCGTTAGGTGAATGGGAAGATGAGATGTATGAAAGAGAAAGACACAGAGGTGCAAAGAATTATAATTTAGTTCATGGAAGAGTATGGGGAGTGAATCATGAAGATAGGATGAGACGATGGAGATATACTAATATGACGGATGGTTTGTTTCCTGTCAGAACAGTTGAAGAAGTTACAGGGAGAAAGTGTACGGAGAAAAAGAAACATGCAGTGGCTGAAAGGTATGGGTATGGAGGTAGCGAAACAGAGGATGAGTTGCTGGAAGATATTTTAAATAGAAAACCCCCTCCATATCAACAGAATTCTGCGGTGGTGACTCCAAATGCACCACCAATGGAAACTGTAAGGAATCAAAGCCCTGAACGAAATTATGAAATAAATAGGTCTTATGAAAATTCAGAAACTCCACAGAATGCGAAGCCTGATAGTGGTAATACAGCTGAGTTAGCAAGAACCACAAGAGAATTGACTGAGAAAATAAGAGAATTAACCATGAACATGGAAGCCGTGACTGTACCAGTGACAATAGGACCAGTAATACCGGTATTTGAAAACCAAAGAATAGATGAGCATTCCTTGACAATTCCAATGAACTCGAATATGCAAAGAATGAGAGAAGGGATAATTCCAGAAAATAGAGAGACAAGAGATCTGGTTGGCTCATATAGATCGAGTCCACCTACAAATTTGACGGTAAATGAGAGTCAGATAAATAGGATTCCTATGGGAACTGAGTCAGAAACTGAGACCCCAGAGAGAAGTACGAATTGGATAGAAATGAATAATACCCCTGTAGGTCCGACTCCAGAAGAATTAAATGAATGGATGAGGAATTTACAGAAGAAAGATGCAGAACCGCAACCGTTGGATGTAATCAGACTAAAGATAGACATGGAAGAGTTGATTTTAGGGACTATTGGTACAGATAGATTGAAATCCTATCAAGATGACAAGCTCATGTTTATGTGTAAGAGTGTTACTTGGAGAGCTAGGAATTTGCATGAAAAATTGGAAGAAACAGCGAATGAACTGGGAGTAGAGTTTGGAAAAATCAGAGGATTGCAGAAACCGTATAGGGTAGATTTTAGTGAAAAGGATATAGAAAATCTGAACACATCAGGACGATTAACCCAGATAAAGGAACTGATTGTGTTATTGAGAAAATGGGGAGATGTGGACAGATGGAGGAGCAGGTGGATAAGAAGAAAAGAGGGAACGACCGATAAAGCATCGTTGGCTTTTCCGGTGAAAGAAAAGGAACCAATAGTATTGGAATATCCAATGAGGGAAACTCCAGGAGGTAGCTATGTACATGTTCCATGGTCCAGACATGATATATTGTCATTTACAAATGACTTCCCAAGATTGAGAGAGAAACCTGTAGAATGGTATAGACAAGTGGAAAGATTTGTCAAAGTTTCAAAGGTGTTGTGGGAAGATCTGGATGGATTGTTTGAAATTGTAGTACCAGCAGATTTATGGACAGAATGTAAGATTACAATTGACTGGCCGAAGGAAGAATATCCTAGAGATGCAAAAACTGGAGCCCCAGGTCCAGAAGTGATGAGAAAGTATGAACAAGCTGTCACGTTTTTGAAAAATAAGATTCCACCGAAAGAGACAGATTGGGTAAAGATTGATAGCACAACTCAGGAGAGTAAGGAATCTGTACACGCCTATTATGAAAGGTTGCTTTTGGTTTTCAAACAGTATAGTGGTTATGAGACTTTGAGTGAAAAGGACACAAGTCATTTCGTATATAGATTTGTATATGGATTGAAACCCGAAATAAGTGAAATGATTAAGCAGCATTTGTTGTGTTGGCAGAATAGCACTGTAGATGAGGTACTAAGGTATGCCAAATATTGTAGTGATGACATCGAGTGTAGACAGCGTAAACTAAAAGAAAAAGCGATGTGGGCACAAGTAAAGGTTGCAGAAAAACAAGAGGCTCAAATGAATAATCAGTCTGGTGATGCAGGACAGACTAAATCCAAACCGAATATAGGTAAGGGAAAAGGTCAAATGAGTATAGAAGAGGCTAAAAAGAAATGGCCATGCCATAATTGCGGAAAGTTAGGGCATTGGAGAAACGAGTGTAAATTTCATCCAAAAGCTAATACGGAAAATCAACCATTAAATCCACAGGTGCAGAATGAGGTGAGTTACCAACAGCTGCAACAACCGCAGCTAGTTACTCAACAGAGTCAGGTGCCACAACCACCTCTTCCAAAGAGTGTAAACCCCCAGAGATACAGTGCAGAGGCAGGATTCTACGGAGGAGAGCAGGTAACAAAATTGCCGCGCGCAGCTGCAATGTCGCAGTATTGGTTACGGCAGGATGGAAATGAATCGGATGAAAGTTTATGACGGTGCCTAAGAGTGGAGGAAGAGTGCGTGCTTGGCGCAACTCTAGAGGTAGATCAGTCAGGTCCATTTGTGGATGGAGAAGTGAATGGTGTAAATGTTACATTTCTTGTGGACACTGGAGCTACACGTTCTACTGTTAGATCAGTGGAAATTCCAAACCTTCCTCTCTCAGGAGAATATATCCAAGTTGTAGGTGTTTCAAACCAACAGATTAAAGCGCCTCTTACCAAACCAGTAGAGGTGAAAGTTGGACCGTTCAAAGAGATGCATCAGTTTGTGGTATGTGATTGCAGTCCTGTAAATTTGCTAGGACGCGATCTGCTTTGTAAAATTAATTGCACCATCTATTGTACCCCAGATGGTATTGCTTTCCAGACACCAGATGAAGATGTCCTGTATAAAATGACAATGGCAGAACTAGAACCAGGAGTAAATGACATGTTTCCTGTGTTTGATGCAGAGAAAATCCCAATTGAATTGAAAGGAATAGTCAGATCTGATGTATGGGATTTCACAGGCGAAGACATTGGGCTAATGAGAGGAGTAGACCCTGTAAAAATTACTGTAAGAGAAGGAACAAATTACCCGAATACTCCACAGTACAAATTAACACCAGAAATTATTGAAGGAATAACACCTGTAGTTAATAAGATGATCGAACAAGGAATTTTAAAAGAATTAATGAGTAGCCCATGTAATTCACCTATAATGAGATTGAAAAAGCCGAATGGGACATATAGGATAGTGCAGGATTTGAGGAAGGTAAATAAAATCGTTATTCCTTGTGGTCCAATTGTGCCAAACCCCGCTGGAATACTGTATCAGATTCCACATGATGCAGAATGGTACACAGTTATTGATTTGTGCCATGCATTTTTCTCTATTCCCTTACACCCAGACAGCCAGCCATTATTTGCGTTCCGGTTCGGAGAGCGTATTTTGGCATGGTGCCGAATTCCTCAAGGGTATACAGAAAGTCCCTCAATCTTTAATCAGATCCTAAAGAAATCATTAGAAGATTTGAAAATTCCTAAAAAATCTGTAATGGTCCAATATATTGATGACCTATTGGTGGCATCAAAGACCAAAGAAGCATGTGTTACAGACACAATTGCTTTACTGAATCATTTAGCAGAAGGAGGGCACAAAGTGTCCCCGTCAAAACTGCAATTTTGTCAACAGGAGGTACAATACCTAGGTCATAAGATTGAGAAAGGGATGCGGAAGGTAACGACAGAAAGAATAAGGATTATCCGAGGAATGAGAGCCCCGATGACACAGAGAGAGGTGAGAATGTTCCTTGGAATGGTTGGATATTGCCGACAGTGGATAAGTGGATTTTCATTCATTGCAAAACCTTTACAGCGATTGACAAAAAGAGATGTCAGAGATCCGATTGAGTTGAATGAGGAGGAAATGAAGGCTTTCAAAGAACTGAAAACAAAGTTGTGTGAGGCACCTGCATTGGGAATGCCTGATTATGAAAAATAATTTGAGCTGTATTGTAGTGAGAGAGATGGATGTGCATTTTCAGTGTTAGTGCAAAGGCATGGAAAAATGAAAAGACCCATTGCTTATTTTTCAGCTGTTTTAGACCCAGTAGCAAAGGCATTGCCTGGATGTCTGAAAGCAGTAGCTGCTACTTGTGTGAGTCTGGAACAGAGTGAAGGCATTGTGATGGGATATCCATTGAGAGTATATGTTCCACACTCTGTTGAAATTCTTCTGACAAGAACCAAAACCCAATTCATGACACATAGTCGGCTGATTAGGTACGAAAAGGTGATTTTGAGTGCAGACAATGTAACCATTGATAGATGCACAAGTGTGAATCCTTCAACTTCACTGCCAGATGAAGTAGATGTAGGAGTCAAAGATGATGTTGATCATAAGTGTCTGGATGTGCTTGAATTTTGCACAAAGCCTCGCCCAGATATAAAAGATGAGCCCTTAAAAGAATCAGATTATGTAATGTTTGTGGACGGGTCATGTCTGAGGACGAGTGAAGGAGTTTTAAGTGCTGCGTATGCTGTGTGTACAGTAGCAGCTATAATAGAAGCATCTTGTTTGAGAGGGATACGTTCAGCCCAAATGGCTGAGCTGATTGCTCTGATTCAGGCGTGCAAACTGGGAAAGAACGTCCGAATTACGGTGATCACAGATAGCCAGTATGGCTTCGGAGTGGTCCACGACTTTGGGCAGATCTGGTCCCAGAGAGGTTTCTTGACGTCTGCAGGAACTCCAATTAGAAACGGTGAGTTTGTGAAGAAATTGCTTGAGGCGATACAGCTGCCTAAACAGATTGCAGTGGTGAAGTGCGCTGCACACAAAAATGGAACTGACTATATTACAGTGGGAAACCAATACGCAGATGAAATAGCTCAATATTGTGCCAGAAATATGGTCTCACTGAATAGGAGAAGAGAAAAAGAGAATGTTTCATGTCCCTTGCTGTTTACTAACATGGTCGAAAAATGCGGAAGACAATCGAGGAGGGATAGAATCAAATGTCCCAACAGAAGAGACACAAGAACGTTTAGATTCAGACAACGAAACTGAGATCATAAGGTTCAAAGTTAGAGGAAGTGAAGTAAGGTCTGAGACGGAATCAGAAGAAAGTGAAGGAGAAAGAAAACAAAGACTAGGACCAAGAAAGAGAACTTGGAGAGCTGAACGAGAGGAAGAAGAAAACGAACTAAAAAGGCCAAGAAAAGGAGACAATTGGCCCCACGAAGTTAAAAGACTGAGATATAAGATAATAAATTTGAACAGAGATGATGCGGAACAAGTAAATAAAATAACCAGTCAGAAGGGACAAGGAAAACAAAGTGGAAACCAATTACAGAAAACAAAAAGAGTGAAGAGACCTAACTTGAAATATAAGTCACCTGAGTGGCTATACATCGCATTGACCGACATTAAAGAAGAAGATAACAGTCACGAAAGCCCAGACGAAAGCTGTAAACCAATGGGTGAAAGTGAACTGCACCAAAACTGAAAAGACAAAGAAAGAAACCCGGACTGGACACAAAAATCGAACAAGACAAGAAAGTGTTCTGAAAAGAGCTGAAGAAAGCACCGAAACGAGACAAAGTAAAGGGTAGAGTGGCTGAAAAGTCATTCTGAGGTGTGGTGACACATTTTCTGTACATATATATATATATATATAAGATTGCAAATCCTGGGCCAAGTTCCTTACGAACAGGAAATCAGGTACAGACCACAAACAGCTTTCAGTGAGATGAGTGCTTTATTGATCAGAGGATCTCCACTGCATGACGCGTTTCGACCGGGTTACCCCGGTCTTGATCACATGACGTGCCAGTGTATTGACGTGTCTTAAATAGTAACGTGCTATACAATTAGCCACTCCTCCTATGACGACAGACATAGAAAGCATACTATATTGCGCAAAAATGGGCATTTGCAACAAGTACATATTAATGCAACTAAATGCCTACTATAGTGGCATAGATAGTAAATGCTAATCAATTTCTAAACATGAAGCCAAGTGGCCAAAAATTGTATGGGTAATAAATAGTAACAGTACAATTCAGATTCATCACATCTCTGCTACTGCAAATTACCATTAGAAATTGCAAAGTCTGCCATGAGGAATTAAGGTGCTAAAATAAAAGTGCTAGTGCAGTATAAAGTGCTGTGCGTGACACATAAAATTGTAGCTATTCAAACATCATAGCTTCAAAGGTACAGGATTAAGGCAGCCGGTAATTTCTAAAAAGTGAATATCTAAAGTGCACATCACTAGCATAAAATGCATGAAATACCCGAAACTAGTAGGGATGACATTTGAAACGGGAAACCATGTAGTGAGAGACATGTGGCATGGATAACCAAGCCAGACCGCATCAATGTGAATACATTGACTCTATGGTAGGTGCTGACATAAAGTGCAAGGTTAAATCCTGCATGGAAAAAATGTGCAAATACGCAGTTACAGTACCAGGACATAGCAGCATAATGAGTGGTAAAGAAAATGTGCAAATTCGCAGTTACAGTACCAAGAAATAGCAGCATGATGAGTGGTAGACAAAACATCAATGATATAGGTATGAATACAGCTATATATATGTATAAATAAATATATTTAACAGCCAAAGATAAGCCTTCACTAAACCGACCAAAACCGAGTCATAAAATTCCCATAAAACCAGTTAAAACCTAAAATATTGGCTAAAACTAGGTAAAACGGGGGTCAATAGCACGGTCCCAATAGTCGGATCAAAAAAAGAGCCCCTTGGCTAAAAAATATATATACATATATGCATGTTTCCATATAGGTCATTTCTTTGTACACAACCAATCTTGACAAGTTCTTACCTATATGCCCGGGTGAATGCAGAACACTAGCATGATTGTAACCTTTTACAAAAAATTGTGCATATCCTCACCCGTATTTAATCCATTTGGCATCTTAGTATCAAGTGTCAAGATGTAATTAGTCTCTAATTGGCGCAACTTCCTTTCTCTGTTTCCACCTCTGGGCGATTTAGGGACAGCATCAATAACAAAATAAGTTAAATCTTTTAAGTTATTGTTGTGTACTAGATTAAAATGTCGAGCAACAGGGTAGGTGTGATCCGTATTGACAATGGCACGCAAATGCTGCAGGATACGGTTAAATACTTGTAGCTTCGTGCTCCCCACATATTTGAGATGACAAGTACATTCTAGTACATAGACCGCAAAGTCAGTGCGGCATGTGTACATGCCTTTGATCTTAATAGGTGTTGGATCAAATGCATCTGAGTATTCTTGTTTGTTTGTGCCAAATTTACAGGCTCGACAAACACTGCATTTATAAAAACCTGTTCTGTTAGATAGCCAAGTAGTGGGTGTCATCATGACCTCTGGACTAGTCCTCACTAAAGTGTCCCTCATAGAGGGCGCCCTTCTAAATGTGATGGAGGGAGAGTCTGGCAATATGTGCAAAAGAGTTAAATCAGTTTTTACAATGTGCCAGTTATTGAGTATGATCTTACTAACTTGAGATTCTTGATCACTGAATGTGGTTATGAGTCTTATCGTATTAACGTCACCTGAATTAGCATTACTAGTCACAGACTCAGCATGACTAGCAATAACTAATGACGTCTCATTGGTGTTGGCTTTGGAAAGAGCCATATCTAGATCCTTGCTGTTATATCCTCTTTTTAAGAACCTTTGAACTGCTTCTGCTTGGCAAACCCTGCGATCAATCTCAGTGCTACAGATTCTTTTTATTCTGAGAAACTCACCGTAGGGAATACTCTTAATAAGGTGTCTAGGGTGGGCACTATGGGCGTGTAAAATGGAATTTCCTGCCGTGACCTTACTGTGTAGTTTAGTCTGTATGGTGTCATTACTGATATAAATTTCAACATCTAAAAATTCCACACTGCGGTCACTAATTTGTGCTGTAAATTGTAAATTGGAGTTATTGTTGTTGATGGAATTAACAAAACTCTCTGCAGATTCCAAGGTACCATGCCAAATTACACAGATGTCATCTATAAAACGCCACCATTCAATAACATGCGCATCAAACAGCCGCTTGTGGGTGTGCCTGAGGACATGCTCCTCCCACCAGCCAACATGGAGACATGCGTAGCTTGGAGAGAAGCACGCCCCCATGGCCACCCCGCGCAACTGGTGATACACCTCCCTATTGAATAGAAAAAATTGTTGAGCAAACACAGTTCTATCATTTGTAAAATCATGGCATTATGATGATAACATTGTATATCTCTGGAATCAAGATAATATTTGATTGCTGTTAAACCATCACTGTGTCGAATACTGGTGTATAATGAACTAATATCCATCACAATCAACAGATATTCTTTGTTCCACGTTACGGTTCTAAGTTTGGTAAGAAAGTGTCCGGTATCTTTTATAAATGAAGGCAATTTTTCCACAAAGTCTTGTAAAAAAAAGTCAACATATTTAGATGTTGCCTCAAGCACGCTGTTTTGTGCAGAAATTATCAGGCGTCCAGGCATCGGAGTTACTTTTTTGTGGACTTTAGGAATTAGGTAAAAGACCGGAGTAATTGGATGTTCATTTTTTAAGAATTTATACTCATTTTTACTGAGCAGACCTTCCCTTTTCCATTGCGCCAAATGACCATGGACCAGTTCTTTAGTGTTTTTGATGACTTGTTGAGTTACTTTTTTATAACAAGAAATGTCTGAAAGATGGCGTTCTGCTTCCTGCATGTACATTTGTCTGGGCCACAAAACTATATTGCCTCCTTTGTCAGCGTTATTAATTATGATGTTGTCAACTTTTCTGAGTTTCTGCATGAGGTTGAAGTATTGTATCTCAGAGTATCGTTTATATTTCTTTTTCTCAAAGTTTTCCAATTTAATGTCTTCAATTCCTTTGTGACCACATCATTAAAGGTATCAATAGAATCCTTGGGCATGAGAGGGACAAAGGTTGACGGTGGACGGAACGGACTGCTCACGGTTCCACTGCAAGAAATGCCCATATCCTGTAAATCTGACTGTGTACTGCCTGTGTCATCCTCTGTATCCGAGCTCAACATGTGAATAGATCTTAAAATAGGGATATCTGACACTTGAAGACGTGTGCTGGGCCGATTGGCGCTAGTAATAATAGTTGCTGATTCACTCGCTTTGTTCAATTTGAAATGCTTAATAAGTTTTAATTTGCGTATAAACTTAAAAACATCAATGCGTGTTTGAGCGTATTTAAAACTATTCCGTGGACAATATGACAGACCCAACGATAATAGTTGTGTTTCAGCTCTATCCAAAGTGATATCTGACAAATTGATTACTGTGTTGTCAGAAACATCTGTGATAGATGGTACAAAGTTGTTTATCTCCTTTGATAGGCTTTGCCTTTTCTGCCTCTCTTGCTGCCTCCTGAGTTTTCGCCTTTGTTTGCGGCACCTGTTTCTCCTACTTCTGTTGTCTTCTGGAGTGGTCGTGGCCGCAATGTTTAGCGGCGATCTTCGATTAAAAAACCCAATTCTTCTGAGGGTGTGCAGTTGGTTAATAATTGTAAATGTGAATTCACTGGACCATTGTCCTCTGAGTCTGAGCTGCTTGGCACAGAACTTAAATCAGTGTTGGAGCCATCCTGGTTTATGCTGTTAGTTTGAACTTGTTTAGGTGCTTGAGGAATTGTAGCTTGTCTTTTAATCGTGTCAAATTTACGAGAAAAAGTAAAAGTAAACACTCGTCCGGTCTCATAATCATGTTTGTCTCTGGCAAACTTGTATATTTTTCTTGTTTTTATAGTTTCCTCATATTTTCTGAGGCGGACATCTATTTCCCCTCTGCCTTTCTTTATGGCCTCTTGTTGTTCATGTGCCTCTAGCTTTTCATTTAATGTCTCTATTTGTTTGAGAATTTCCTCTCTATCAATGGCTGCATATTTCACCAATATTCGCACCATGTTCATAGAGGCTTCCAGGTTATTTGAAGCCCATTCCGTTAGCATTGCTGGATTCGGGTTTTCAATATGTAATATAACAACATGGTAGACACTGAGAATAGAAGATCTAGATGTGAAATTTTACGTAGGTGGTGTAGAATGTGTTTCTTTTGTACAGGTTTGCTAATGTTTATTTGGCTTATAATGTGTGTAACAGACAGACCCACTGGAGGGTATAAAATTGGTTTAAAAGACTACATTTCCCAACGTGCAATGTGAGTAATCAATTAACTATGTAGGCACACCGGAAGCCTCTTGAAGTGGATAAATGCATGGAATGGGGGTGTGGCAACCGTAATTGACTTTCTGACTACACGGCCTCTGAAGAGAAGCGCAAATGCTTTGAAACGCGTCAGGCCAGGGACAAGATACGGGGGAGAGAATCCAAATGCTGTTTTCTAATAAAGGCTGTTACCTTCCTGCTTGGGAGTGCGGTCCCGAATCTGGGGAAACTTGTGAGGAATATATATATATATATATATATATATATATATATATATATATATATATATATATATATATATATATATATGTAATATAACAACATGGTAGACACTGAGAATAGAAGATCTAGATGTGAGATTTTACGTAGGTGGTGTAGAATGTGTTTCTTTTGTACAGGTTTGCTAATGTTTATTTGGCTTATTTTAGCAATAATAATTCCACTTAGGTTAGTTGTAGAAGAAACATCCGTACTAGGGAATAACACGAAAAAGGACAAAGAAGCTATCACACAAAACACTGCAGCATTAGTAGATAGTACTGATTTACATAGCGATAAGTCCATAACTGATTTTTCCAAGAATGTCTTCACGAAACTGTTGTATGAATATGTGGAGACAATGGATGTGAGGGATTGTTATGTCTGTATGCAGTTACCTACGTCTGTCACAGAAGGTGTGACCTATCATCACCTTCCTTTGACGTATGGGATAACTTGTAGTGTTCTAGCTAGTTTATTTTATAAAACAGGTAGATTAGAATATTATTACACTGACATAGACACTGTTTTTGCAAAAATTCCCGAAATCCCTGAACTAAATAAGGTGAAAGATGCAAAAATGTTTGGAGAATTTTTCTTAGAAAATAAAGATTTAACGTTAGAGTATATAGTTAGACACAATCTTACCTGTGAATTAAAGAAAGAGGAAAAGATTTTCTTGGATATGGTAGAAAACAGAAGAGTTAAGTTTCAAAGAAAGGTAGTAGGAGAAAAGACAAAAACACCACTTTGGGCGTTTGAATAGAAAAATGATGACAAAGGAGAAACAAATGCAGCTATGGTTCTGGATTGGCCCCAACAGGGAAAATTGTGCATTAGTAGAAATAAGACTATGTATGATAACTATTTCGTGGGTTCCAGTGAATGCTGAGATACATATAAAATTTTAGGAGGATGGGGATTTAAAGGAGGAAAAGATCCAGTATTTCCAGGGATCTATTATATTTGCGGAAATCGAGCTTATTATAGGTTACCAGACCATTGGTATGGGACATGTTATTTAGGCCTGGTCTTTCCAAAGATTTTTCATGTGGAGAGAGGAACGAAAGGAATACACGAGATAGGTAAAACATTAACACGTAGGAGAAGGGAAAGCTTCTCAGAAATAGTAGGTGACATTTTTGGAGCATTGATACCAGCAGTGGGTATATCTTTGAATGAATTTAAGATTCGGAAATTGTCCACAGTAGTAGATCGTTTATCAACGAATACTGCTGGAGGGTTCTTGATGGTAAATACCGAAATGGTTGCCATGAGAGCTATGGAAATGCAAAATCGACTTGCCCTTGACATTCTTTTGGCAAAAGAGGGTGGAGTCTGTGGAATGCTGAAAGTCCAACATTGTTGCACTTACATTCCAGGTAAAAGTGAGAATATACAGAAGTATATAAAGAATATTATTGATTTGCACAAAGAAATTGCTCCACTGGAGGTTGAAGGTGTTTGGGAGAAACTTGGTAAGAGTTTTTCCTCAATGCAGAAATGGTTCACAGAGATAGGTGGTTCTCTTATTGGGAAAATACTAATAGCAGTAACAGTGATAATATTAGCAATGTTATCAGTAAGATTAGCATATGTGTGTATTAAAAAGAGAAAAAGACAAAATAGAATAAAAAGAGAAAATGAGAAAAATAAAGAAAGAGAACGGGAAATGGGAGAAATAGAATTGGAAGAATTGAAAGAGAACATATTCAAAAGGTCTAAAAGACAAGATGAGAAAAACACAGTTGTATGAACTAACAAAAGCAAGTGGACAAGAAACATTTATCTGATAAATTGTAGAATAGGTTTTTGTGGTGATATTAAAAATCACCAAAGGGGGGAATTGATGGAGCAGGGTAAATAAAATAATTTTTACCCCCCTTGGAAAATTAATGAGCTTTAATAAATTAACGATACTAATTGTTTGATGGAGCATGAAAATAATCAACAAATGCACCTTTAGTAAACACTACATAAGGATAACTCGCAATTTGTGCAAAATCTAATTTATTTACAATTGTGAAGTTGATTAACACTAATATTGTGATTTGCGTACTAATTAGAGTAAAATCGCATGATTTATGCTATGTAGTAGATTTGTATTGTGGCAAAAGAATGCGGATGGTAAGTAACATGGCTTTAAATGTCGCTTCTGCTAGGTAACACCTAACACGGGTCTTTAGAATGGCGGGTGGTAAACAGAAAGGCTTATTTTCTTTGTTTTAATTTTGGTTGTTTTTGTTCTTATGATAGTTCGTTCGGGCCTGTTAGGCCATGCTGCGAAAATGGCTGCCGAGACAGATGAGGTCACGTGAAAAGTCAAAAGATGGCCTCTAAGCGGAAGAAATAGAGGAGCTGAACCACGTGGGTACGGCCCGTGCACGGAGTGAGAGATGTCAAGGTCGCATTGACCTATCATAAGGAGGGTGCCAAGAAAGACTGAGCATGTATTCGTGGGAATAGAAGAGAAAGAACTGAGCGACAATGGACTAACTAAATTGTGACCATCGGGATTGCAACAAAATGAATGGACAAATTGGACTGCTTTTACCCAAAGGTCATGAGAATCATTGTACTCTTAACCGTCCCCAAAACTAGTTTGAACAAGGAAGGCGATGAGGTGATTATCAACACCCCTCAAATGGACCAATTAGCGTGATTCTTGCCCCTAAGGATTGCAACTTTTTGTGTAGTAAGCTAGAAGTAGGGTATAAGAGGGACTACTCTTATGTAGGAGGGGCTGCTGCTGCTGTTGCTTCTATAGGCTGCTTCTTTGGGTTGCCTTTTTGCTGCTGCGGTGGCTGCTGCTATTGATGCTATTGCTGCGGTTGGTATTTCATACCACACCATTTTTTCTATTTTCCAACCTTAATATTACAAAAGGACTTTGTCATTTTTGGACTTCGAACTTGACTGGGGAAGGAACGAGACGGTTGCGGGAAAATCTGTACGGGAGGTCCTGTCGAGGAGGCCATTAGCGGGACAGTCAGTCAGTTTGGGAGTTCTATTCTGCGATCTACGGTTTATCTTCTTTTTGGTGAACTATTCCTATCTCCATCTAAATGGGTAATGCATAATTTCAATTCTTTATTAGAACTTATCATATAAATGTTATTAATGTATTAAAAGTGATTAATAAACTAAGAATCTCACCCATGCAATTGAGAAATTAGATAAAATTTCATTCTAACTAAAAAAAAATGAGTCTGTGGTTCTTTAGTTCATTAATAAGTTTAAAGGTTAACAGGTTTTAAGAGTGATTGAGCTGGTCTTAATCACCATCAACTTATTCTACTAGTTGGTCCATCGACCAAAGAGCGGAATACCTTGATGTTTGGAACCGACAGGATCAAAAGCTAATGTATATGATGTCTGAGGTATTATTCTGTCAGATTTAACAAGGTATCCCGTTCCTCCAGCAACACATTTTCTTCTTGGTGTGTAATCCAGTGAACGAATGAGTGTATGATATGCGGTGTCATGGGCCCCACCGTCATATGGTTTAGTAGATGTGAATGATTTACCTGGATTCGTGTCCTAAGGAGAAATTTATATTAACCGCGCTGGATCACTTCCTAGTAGAGGGAGCCCAGGCCTGCTGGATGAAACCTGAAGCTTCCTTCGAAATTCCTGGCAACGTCCACTGTTGCCTGAAAGCCTCTAGGCCATCAGGGACAACTGCCCCAAGAAGACTAGTGAATGCAGTTCCCGCTGAGGGCCCTCGAGCATAGTCTGAGAGTACGGTAGGAGAAGAGGGAAGTCAAACGCTAGCTCCAATAACATTGGAAACCATGGTTGGACTTTCCATATTGGAGTGACTAAAAGTATCTCTGCCTTCTGGCGAGCTATTTGATTTGCTACCCTGGGAATGAGGACGAAAGGGGGAAATGCATAATTCAGTGTCTTCGACCAGTCCTGAGGAATGCATCCGTGGCTTTCGCTAGAGGATCCGGTCTCCAACTAAACAAGCATTTACAATGCAATAGGTCTCGCATTACTGGAAGTTTGAGCTAATGGTGTTGCATTATTATTAGCAACGCCAATAACTCAAACATTCATTAATGTGAGACCTATTGCATTGCAAATGTTTGTTTTAATTTGTAATGCGATTATGTAGTGGCTAACTGTGGCCAATTATAGAAATGAGTGGCAGGCAAGTAGTAAAACTGTTCCACTTACACCGCTCATAGCAGCCAGCTGTGTGCTCGCTGCAAATGAAACGAGTACTGAGATCTCCTGTTGCTGCTAAGATTAGGATTACAGATATAAACAAATTTAGATTTTTAAAGAAACTCCCCCGTGTTAATTTATTTCACAAATGCAGCTGTCCCACCTACCACTCACACCGCCCTTCACATACTCCCACCACAATTAAGGATTGTAAGCCGTGGAGCTTTTATGACAGCGCCAATGACAGATAAAAGGGCTACACTTTTTTGCCTGGTTTGTATCTGGCAATTACAGAGTTCCCAGACACACTTTCTAAAGCTGCATGACGTGCAGTCCTATTTTGAGTACACCTCTGCAAACTACCTCTGAAAGTGTTTCTCTACAATAAGGACCCAAAATCCTCCTACCTGCAAAAGTGGAAGAAGTCTACTGCACCATTTGCATTAGAGCACAACGGCGGGGACAGAAGCAACAGGAAGGAGGTTGGGATTTTGTTTTTTGCACTTTTATAGAGTGAACTCGTCTGGAAGGTATTGGAGAGCTTTACATGAGCACCAGTTACATTGCACAAAAGACACATTTATAGTTGGCGGTATTGTATGTTGGAAGGTGCGATGTTTGTTTTTCTCCCTGTGTCACTCCTGACAGGAAGAGGCAGTCAAGTCAACAGCTGTAGAGGTGTGACACAAGAGAGGGGCAAGCAAGGGTAACTAATTTTCACTCAAACCTCACAGAATGCTTGTTGTTATTTTCTGTAAGTTCGGTTCTAGGAGATATGCACTGCGGGCTAGAACGCAACTTACAGAAAATAACAACTAGCAATGCCGCCATAGTATTAAAGGGAGCCTGCACAGCGATACAAATTCAACATTAAGTGCTTTAATACCGTCAGGGCAGCTCGTGGTAAAATAGTGCGTCCGCAAAATGAAGTTAACACGCAGGGGGAGCTTTAGTTCAAATAGAGTGTCCAATTGTATGTGAAACAAGAAGTACCACCTTAACTGGAATATTCTCAAAGGTACCACAGCCCACAATGTTCAGAAGCAACAGCAACACCTGTGCAATCGCGACACCCTCTAAACCTCTATGTACAGATGGTAACTTTATGTGCTATACCATTAAACTTTGGCACAGTTTATCCTCCACACACTGCTTTGAGTCATCTCCACCTGCTTCGTTTACGGGCTGTCAAAGTTTATCCTTTGTTTAACTTTTATAATTTACACCCCAATTCTTCATCTGGAGACAATCAGTAGGGTGACGTACATAAGCAGCAAAAAAAAAAAAGAAGTTAAAACTGAAGTGAGCTCCCGCTTCCAAGTTCGAAAAGTGTTTCACATGGCATCTGCCCAGACACACACGGCAATGATGGGTGAGTCAGGGTACATTGTACCTTTTCTAGCACTTACCATTGTTCAGTAGGAAATACAATTTCATTGTTTATTAGGTGAGACGTGCCTTCTGGAGCAAGAAAAATAAACTACTCTAGAAGAGGCTAGTGTGGAATCACCTTACACCTGAAGTATCACTTGCAACCATTGTGTCTGATTGTCACCTTAAAATCTCTCTACCACCTAAAGGAATTACCACAAACTGAGTTGATCTTTAGGTATTATCATAAAAGATGTTTATGGCAAACCAAGGAGAGACGACACTTCCATGGAACTTCTGGAAGAAGTGTTTCCTGGACAACACTGAGGCGAGCGATGGACAGGATTTACTCCTAAGAGAATAAAGTTTGAGCTATTGGCATTGCTAAATAATGCAACACCAATAGCTCAAACTTTAATAATGCGAGACCTATTGCATTGCAACCTTTCTTCCAACTCAATTCGCATGTATCCAATCTACATGTTCGGCACCCCCGTTTTTCCCTCTATGTTCACCGAAGCAGCAGGGCCCCTTTTCCTGTCCATGGTCGCACAAGCACGGCCCTTCTTTCTGCAACAGGTCACCAATGCCCAGGCGTTTATCCCCAGTGGTGACACCCAGACCCCTTCTCTTTTTTACGGTCACCGGGAAAGTCTTTCTCTTTAAGCACCTGTGCCTAGGTCCCTGCTACCGAGGACGGTTATCCCTACATGACCCACCCTGAGATGCTGTCTGCCCCTCCCCCTTGATTTACGGTCACTGAGGGCGCTCCGTCCCACGGCTCTGTAGTCACTCACCCCAGTCCTCGCTGCTCAGCAGGTTATCGGCGAAGAAGCTGAGGAGCAGTTCGGTCCCCATGCTTGCTGCTCGCTCGCTGTCTCCGGGCCGCAGATTTGCTTTTGCGGTTAGTGCCTCTGACAGACTGCTTGGAGGCAGATCATCACATGCACGGAATCGAAACCGCCTAACGCGGGAATCGAAACCAGTGGTGCGCGCAGAGGAGTGCGCGGGGGGGCAGAGAGCGGCAGCGAGGCGAACGCGCGCTGACGCGTGTTCTGGCCACCGTCGGGAATGGGCGCGGCAAAGGCGGGACATGCGCCCGCCTTTGACCAATCGCGTGCCGTCTCCATAAAAAAAACGCACGCTCCAGCCAATGTGGGCTTCCGAAAATAAAACCACACGCACGAGCGTGTGGGTCGTTTTCAGAAGCCCTTTCTAAAGGTCTCGCGCTGCGGGAGCAGTGCTGCGCACTGCAACGCTAGGCGCGAGACCTAAAAAGGACTCCAGTTGGCGATTGAGTCTGGAGGCAAAGAGGTCTATCTCGCAGGGGCCCCATATTGAGTGGATCATGTGAAATAGCGAGGGGTGGAGTTGCCAGTCACTGTAATCCTTCAAGTGACGGGAATTTCAGTCCGCTATCAAGTTGTCCTCTCCCAGAAGGTATTCCACTATCACTGTTAGTTGGTGAGACAGACAATAATGCCAAAAGTCTTTGGCAATCTCTGCCAACATCCGGGACTTGGTCCTTCCTAACTTGTTGATGTATCTTACCCCAGATATGTTGTCCATCCTGAGAAGGATGCAACAAGATACCTTCTTGGGTGAGAGAGTTTGGATCACAAAGGATCCCGCCAGAAGTTCCAAGCAATTGCTATGTAACGCCAACTCCTGGAGAGACCATCTGCCTCCTGTTGTTACCTCCCCGCATCGCGCCCCCCGCCCCACCGGCTGGCATCGGATTCTATCACTACTTCGGGGCGAGAGCCGAATATAGCTCGGCCGTTCCAGGCATCCACGTGGGCTAGCCACCACTTGAGCTCTTCCTTGACCTCCTCCGAGAGGGGAACCTGGTCCTAATACGAAAGCCCCTTCTGCAGGTGCTGTATCTTTAGGCGTTGAAGGGCCCGGAAAGATTGCTTGAGTAGATGATGCTAGAAGCCCTACCTGGCGAGCAATAGCTCTCAAAGACATGACCGCCTGGTCAATGTCGCCTTCAACTCCTTTTTCAGATCTCTCAGCTTGGATTTGGGTAATTGAAGCTGGGCTGTCTGATAATTGATCACAAAACCCAGGAACTCTATCGATTGTGTCGGGGAAATAATCGATTTGGATGTATTAATCACAAAACCTAGACTCTCCAAAAGATGCACCATCATCTGAAGGTGCTGAGATGCCAGGGAAAAGGTTGAGGCCATGATGAGTATGTCGTCCAGATAAATTATCAGACGAATACCCTGTTCCCTGAGATGAGCGGCCACTGGCTTCATCAACTTGGTGAAACACCAAGGAGCTGAAGAAAGACCGAAAGACAGGACCAAGTATTCCAGCCATCTTTCCTGCCACCGGAACTGTAAGAAATGCCGGTGGGGAGGAAAGATCGGCATGGTCAAGTAAGCATCTTTGAGGTCCAGACGGACCATCCAATCCCCTTGTCTCAGAATGTCTGTTAATAAATGAATACCTTCCATCTTGAAGTGTCTGTATTGGACAAATTGATTGAACCATTTTAGGTTTAAAACCAGTCTGTGTCCACCCCCTCTTTTCTGCACAAGAAAAACATTGCTGCAGAAACCTGCGGGGCTGCTGTCGCAGTAAGCCACCGTGCGCTTCTCTAGCAAATCTGCTATTTCGCTCGCTATAAAAAGTTCGTCTTGTTGGGAATAAAACAACTGCGGAGGAATGTACTCTTGTGCTGGGGTCTGGAAAAACTCTATGTGAAATCCCTGAACTGTTTGTAAGACCCATGCATCCCGTGTAATTGCCGACCAATTGTGTAGAAACAATCGAATCCGACCCCTCCAGAGGACACGATATTAGACTTAGCATGCTTACCTGAGGTAATCTGGGGTTGGAAGTTGCACCGTTGACCTCCTCTATGATAGCGGCAACGGGAGACTCTTCTGGTCGAGTAGAAGGTACCTCCCCTGGTGGTGTCATTCCAGTCCCCTCTCCTGCGACCGTAACTGCCTCTGGGGGGGGCCATGATAATATTGGTGGCCTGGCGAGCGGCCCCTGCCTCTCCTGGCCCGTCCAAAAAGGCCAGCCTGAAAAACACGTTTAATGTTCATTGGGGCTTTGTCCAAAGACATGAAGTTGCCCAAGTAACTCGTTTCGTCTTTTACAAACTGGTCCCCAAACAGAAGACCTTCCGCCAAAGGCCCCGCCTTCGCGAAGGCTAACTCTGTAAGATTTGCATCCATCCGCAGCAGCAAGGATTTCCGTTGCTCCGTTGAGATGGCGCAATTTGCGTTGCCTAAGAAACAAATGGCGCACTGGGTCCATCCAGTCAAAATGTCGGGGTCCACCGGAGCTCCAGTATCCTTGGCCACCAGGGCCATCTCTAGGATCTTGGCCAGGGGGCCTGTCACAACCAAAAGCTTGTCCTGGCAGCCCCCCAGGCTGTATCTATTCCTTTTTTGGGGTCTTTTGCATACTTTTTTAGGAATGCCAGCATGCTGCCATCAATATCTGGTATGTCGGCCACCCAATCATGTATGTCGGGGCGAGGACACTCAGATCTCAACCTTATCAAAATGTTTGCGGAGGTTCTGATGGATGTACTCACAGACCTCCGGAGCCGGGGCCCAGTCAGAAGACCTCAAGTGGACAATGTCCTGGGGGTTAAAATCGAAAGGACTTGTATATTGGACAGTGGAAGGAGCGGGAGGAGTTACATGTGCTCTTTTGGCCTTCTTCTTCCTTGGTGGAGAGTTGTGAGACGAGGAATCCGTGTCGGTACCTGCGTCGGTATCCTGGGGCTTACTGGGCACAGGCGGCGCCGAAGCCGGTGCTGAATACTGGTGGTCTGAAATGGAAGTCTGGGGCAGCGTAGCTAGGGCTTGCGCATGAGGACTTGGCCTTGCCCTTGCCTTTCCCTTCTGAGGAGAGTGGTGCAGAACCTGCGTTATCAGGGGCTTGCAACCCATGGCACTTTGCAAATTTTTCCAGTTGGCAGTGATGGATTTGAACGCTGCTGCCAAAGCCTGGTTTACCGTCTGAGGTACGGCGGTTTCAATTGCCCAGTTCACTGATTCTTGAACTGATGCATCTAGGGCATTTAACAATCTGTCCTCCAGGAGGGGACCCTGCTGCTCCTCATAGTAGGTGTACTCATCATCCTTGAATGTGGCCAAGTCAACCATAATGGAGCTCTGCAAAGAGGAGTCGCAGCTAGAGTGCTTTGACGCAGTTGTCAGCTCAGTAATTCCAAAGGAATTGATAAGGGGGAGCCACCCACAGTGCAGAGATGTATCATCTCCTCAGCCCCGCTGCACTCAACTATTATTGCAACCCGGATGGGCATAAGTGAGAGCCAAAGTAAGCTTAAACAGATAAACTCTCCTGCACCCGGCCTGGGCCATCCAATTATTGCAGCCAAGGAAACGGTGTAAACATCCAGACAAACGGGCACCGTCTGGACAGCTCCGCAATGAGATAACGATCAGAGCTCAGCGCTCTTCCCGCTTAACTTTTGAATTTCGCGTAGCCCAAAAACAGCCCAAAGATAGCCTAATTGGGCTATGCGACGTCCGACTCTCGTGCATGTGCAGGCCCTACGAGGTGGGGTCACCGCTCTAACGGAGGAGGCACTCCTCCCTACGGGCACAGCAACAGGGAGAGATTGATTGCTGCGGGCCGGAGAGCGAACCAGAGCCGCAACCACCCACGCCGCAAGCCAACTCTGGATGACAGGAACAGAAAATCGCCCGCATATACGCAGACCGCGCCCGCAAATCCTCTCAGTTCAATCAAGCAAAGGTATACATAAACTCACAATTAAATAAATAAAGCACTTAACTAAATTACATTAAATAAAGCACTTGTATACGTTAATGACAAAAAATCAAAGGGGCACTTAACTTGGCTGTGAGCAGCAAAGAAAGAGGAAGTGCTCACGTTTGGGACTCCATATATAGGGCTATAGTCTCTATGGTTATTGGTGTTGTACCATGGCATTGTGGGAAAGGTGGTTTATTTGATGTGTTAAAAACGTTTTTCATTGGCTGCTGTGTTTTTCAGTAAAGAAAGAGAAAGCATAATCCGAAGCCTCCGGTCCTGTAATAGAATCACTGTACCAGAGCCAGCATTGTGCAATCCAAGCACTGCACCACCAGTGAAACACTACAGAGCTTGCACTGTGCAATCCAATCACTGCAACACAAGTACTACACCCAGGACCCTGCACTGCACAAGCCAATCACCGCACCACCAGTACAACACAACAGTGCCTGTACCGTAACACTCCAGAGCTCACACAGCACAATTCAGTCACTACACGACCAGTACAACACTCCAGAGCTTGTACTGTGCAATCCAATCCCTGCCGCACCCCAGAGCCTGCACCGTGCATTGCAGTCACTGCACCACCAGTACAACTCCCCAGAGCCAGCATTGTGCAATCCAAGCACGGCACCACCAGTACAACACTCCAGAGCGTGTACTGTCAATCAATCAATCAATCACGGCATTTATAGAGCGCGCTACTCACCCGGGAGGGTCTCAAGGCGCTGGGGGAGGGGGTAAGTTACTGCTCGAACAGCCAGGTCTTGAGCTGCTTCCTGAAGGAGAGATGGTCCTGGGTTCGCCGAAGGTGAGTGGGGAGGGAGTTCCAGGTCTTGGCTGCCAGGTAGGAGAAGGATCTTCCTCCGGCGGTGGTTCTGCGGATGCGTGGTACGGTGGCGAGGGCGTGGCTGGTTGATCGTAGCTGGCGTGTGGGCGTGTAGAAGGTCATGCGGTCGTTGAGGTACTTTGGGCCCAGGTCGTGGAGGGCCTTGTGTGCGTGGGTGAGGAGTCTGAACGTTATTCTCTTGCTGACGGGGAGCCAGTGCAGGTCTTTCAGGTGTCCGGTGATGTGGCTGTGTCGGGGGATGTCCAGGATGTGTCGTGCGGAGGCGTTCTGGATGCGCTGGAGTCTTTTTGAAGTTTGGCTGTGGTTCCGGCGTAGAGGGTGTTCCCATAGTCCAGTCGGCTGGTGACGAGTGCCTGGGTGACGGTCTTCCTGGTTTCAGTGGGGATCCATCTGAAGATCTTGCGGAGCATGCGCAGGGTGTTGAAGCATGAAGATGAGACGGCGTTGACTTGTCTGGTCATCGACAGGGAGGAGTCCAGGATGAAGCCCAGGTTGCGTGCGTGGTCCGTTGGCTTGGGCGCGGTGCCCAGGGCCGGGGGCCACCAGGAGTCGTCCCAGGCGGAGGGTGATGAGTCCAGGATGAGGACTTCCGTCTTGTCTGAGTTCAGTTTAAGGCGGCTGTTCCTCATCCAGTCGGCGACGTCTCTCATCCCGTCGTGTAGGTTGGCTCTGGCGGTGGTGGGGTCGTTGGTGAGGGAGAGGATCAGCTGGGTGTCGTCGGCGTAGGAGATGATGTTGAGGTTGTGTCGGCGTGCGATGGCTGCGAGGGGGCTCATGTAGACGTTGAAGAGGGTTGGGCTGAGTGAGGATCCCTGTGGAACGCCGCAGATGACTTCGGTGGCTTCGGATCTGAACGGGGGAGGCGGACTCTCTGGGTTCTTCCGGCGAGGAACGAGATGATCCATTCCAGTGCTTTCTCTCGGATTCCGATGTTGCTGAGGCGCTTCACTAGGGTGCGGTGGCAGACGGTGTCGAACGCCGCGGAGAGGTCCAAGAGGATGAGGGCAGCTGTTTCCCCGTTGTCGGTTAGGGTTCTGATGTCGTCGGTGGCTGCGATAAGGGCGGTCTCGGTGCTGTGGTTGGCCCGAAACCCGGACTGCGAGGGGTCGAGGATCCATTCGTCTCGAGGAAGGCGGCAAGCTGTCTGTTGACGGTCTTCTCGATGACTTTGGCCGGAAACGGAAGGAGCGAGATGGGACGGTAGTTCTTAAGGTCGGTGGGGTCCGCCGTTGGTTTCTTCAGGAGGGCGGTAAGCTCGGCGTGCTTCCAGCTCTCCGGGAAGGTGGCGGTGTGGAAGGAGGAGTTGATGATGTCCCGGAGATGGGGTGCGATGGTGGCGTCGGCTTTGTTGAAGACGTGGTGTGGGCAGGGGTCGGTTGGTGATCCGGAGTGGATGGAGTTCATCGTGCGGGTGGTGTCTTCGGTGCTGATCGGGGTCCAGTTGCAGAGGGTGGTGGTGGCGGGCGTTGGTTCGGCGGTAGGGTGCGTTGTTTGTGCGTCGAAGCTGTTATGTATGTCGGTGATCTTGCGGTGGAAGAACGCGGAGAGTGAGTTGCAGAGGTCTTGCGAGGGGGTGATGTCGTTGTTTCCGGCGCTGGGGTTGGAGAACTCTTTGACGATGCTGAAAAGTTCCTTGCTGTCATGGGCGTTGTTGTCCAGTCGTTCTTTGAGTGCCGACTTCTTGGTGGCACGGATCAGCTGGTGGTGTTTGCGGGTGGCGTGCTTGAGGGCGGTCCTGTTGTCTGTGGTCTGGTCGAGTCGCCAGGTTTTCTCGAGAGTGCGGCAGTTCTTCTTGGATTCCTTGAGTTCGTTGGTGAACCAAGGGGTTTTCTTGCTTCCGGGTCTGCTGGGAGGGTTTTTAGTGGTGCGAGGTCGTCGGCGCAGGCGGTCAGCCACTTGGCGAGGTTGCTGGCTGCTTCGTTTGGGTCCGTTGTGTTGGTGGGTGTGTTCTGGCTGAGGGAGGCGGTGAGCTGCTCGGCGGTGATCTTGCTCCAGCTCCGGCGGGGAGCCTGTTGCGGGTGGTGGTGGGTCGTAGTCTTTCTGAAGCTGAAGTGGACGCAGCTGTGGTCGGTCCAGTGGAGTCCGGTGGCGTGGCTGAAGGAGATGTGCTTGCTGGACGAGAAGACGGGGTCAAGCGTGTGGCCGGCGTAGTGGGTGGGCGTGTTCACCAGTTGCTTGAGTCCGAGGTTGGCGAGGTTGTCCAGCAGGGCGGTGGTGTTTCTGTCGTTGTTGTTCTCCAGGTGGAAGTTGAGGTCCCCTAGGAGGATGTAGTCGGCGGAGGGCATGGCGTGCGGGCTGATGAAGTCTGCGATGTCTTCGCTGAATAGTGTGCGTGGTCCCGGGGGTCTGTAGATGAGGGTGCCTCGGAGGGTGGTCTTGGGGTCAGTGTGTATCTGGAAGTGTAGGTGTTCGGCGGCGGTGAAGGTCTCGTCGGAGTTGGTCGAGATGCGGATGGTGTTCTTGTGTACGATGGCGATGCCTCCTCCCGTCTGGTTGACGCGGTCCCTCCGGGTGATCTTGTATCCGTCCGGGATGGCTATGGCGATGTCGGGCGCTGAGGAGGCGTTCATCCAGGTTTCGGTGAGGAAGGCGATGTCCGGTGCTGTTGCGTCGAGCAGGTCCCAGAGTTCCACGGCGTGCCTGTGGACGGAGCGGGTGTTCAGCAGGATGCATTTCAGGTGGTTGCTGCTGGTGCTCGACTTGGCGGAGGTGGTGCACGTCCGGGGGCAGGTGAATCGGCAGGTTTGGCAGGTGAAGGGTCCGTGGGTGCGTCTCGGTGAGGCTCGGTAGCAGGCAGGGTTCCGGCCGGCATTGAGTGCGGTGAGTGTGGCGGCGTCGTAGGTCCGTCGGGTGGTGATGCATCGGTGGGATCCAGGGGTTCTGGCGCTGGGCGCGGTCCAGTCGCGGACGGGCGCAGACGGGCTTGCCTTAGGCGCGCCCTCGGCGCGCCAGCGGCGCGGCGCGCGCAGCGGCCGCCATTTATGGGGAGGTGGGAGGGAGGAGCAGCTGGGAGGCGGGAGGCAGGGGCAGCAAATGGGCGGTCAGGGGGCGGGGCCGCAGGGACGCAGCGGCGGGAATGGCGAGAGGCAGCGGGGGCACAGAAAGGAAAACAGGGGAGAAAGCAGACAAAATCACGGGCACAGCGACAATGGGGCAGCGAGGGGCACAAAAAGGAAAACGGGAGAAAGCAGACAAAATCACGGGCACAGCGACAATGGGGCAGCGAGGGGCACAAAAAGGAAAACAGGGGAGAAAGCAGACAAAATCACGGGCACAGCGACAATGGGGCAGCGAGGGGCACAAAAAGGAAAACAGGGGAGAAAGCAGACAAAATCACGGGCACAGCGACAATGGGGCAGCGAGGGGCACAAAAAGGAAAACAGGGGAGAAAGCAGACAGAATCACGGGCACAGCGACAATGGGGCAGCGAGGGGCACAAAAAGGAAAACAGGGGAGAAAGCAGACAAAATCACGGGCACAGCGACAATGGGGCAGCGAGGGGCACAAAAAGGAAAACAGGGGAGAAAGCAGACAAAATCACGGGCACAGCGACAATGGGGCAGCGAGGGGCACAAAAAGGAAAACAGGGGAGAGAGCAGACAAAATCACGGGCACAGCGACAATGGGGCAGCGAGGGGCACAAAAAGGAAAACAGGGGAGAGAGCAGACAAAATCACGGGCACAGCGACAATGGGGCAGCGAGGGGCACAAAAAGGAAAACAGGGGAGAAAGCAGACAGAATCACGGGCACAACGACAATGGGGCAGCGAGGGGCACAGAAAGGAAAAGGGGAGAGAGCAGACAAAATCACGGGCACAGCGACAATGGGGCAGCGAGGGGCACAAAAAGGAAAACGGGAGAAAGCAGACAAAATCACGGGCACAGCGACAATGGGGCAGCGAGGGCACAAAAAGGAAAACAGGGGAGAGAGCAGACAAAATCACGGGCACAGCGACAATGGGGCAGCGAGGGGCAAAAAAGGAAAACAGGGGAGAAAGCAGACAGAATCACGGGCACAACGACAATGGGGCAGCGAGGGGCACAGAAAGGAAAAGGGGAGAGAGCAGACAAAATCACGGGCACAGCGACAATGGGGCAGCGAGGGGCACAAAAAGGAAAACAGGGGAGAAAGCAGACAGAATCACGGGCACAACGACAATGGGGCAGCGAGGGGCACAGAAAGGAAAAGGGGAGACAAGCAGAAAAAAAACGGGCACCGGGGCCACAAGCGGAGGGCGATCTTACCTGCAGAAGCAGCGGGCAGACAACACAGGCGGAGCTGTGTGGTGGGGGAGCGACCTACCTGTACTGTGTAATCCAATCACTGCAACACAAGTACTACACCCAGGAGCCTGCACTGCACAAGCTAATCACTGCACCATCAGCACAACACACCAGTGCCTGCACTGTAGAACTCCAGAGCCCACACTGCACAATCCAGTCACTACACCACCAGTACAACACAACCGATGAATCACGGCAGCCGGGATCCCTTCAAGTGACATGATAGGTTTGCAACCGAAGCATTACAAGCCCCGTGAAGCATAATATCCTGACAAACAGAGACCCACTCAATGAATTCTCACATTCTGAACCGCTGAGAAAGACTTCAGTGTCCCCATTCCTGCATCTAAATCTGTACGGTAATTCCAAAGATCCATGTATGTAATCCCTACCTAATGCTTCATACCTGCCTACTTGGTGATACTGTAGACCATAGGTACTCACTAACATTTCCCCTGGGGCCAAAATGTTTGTCTGTGATGTGACCGAGGGCCGCATTGACGGTTGGCGGGTTGACGGGTGGCGGTTGGGGCAGGTGGTGCCGGGGGGGCGGTGCCAGTATGGTGGGTGTAGGGGAAGTGAAGCATATACATCCAGTGGCAAAATTGTACAATGTGAAACCAGAAAGCCTGGAATTAATCCCGGCTTCCGCACTTTACCAAACTGTACGATCCTAGGCAAGTGTTTAATTTCACTTTCCCTCCTTTTCTTCATTATCATATAAAAAAGGACAAAAGGACCTCGAAATACATGCCTTCTTGGATGTGCAATGTACAAAACCTTCTCCTGTGTTTGATTTGTTAACTATAATGTTTTTGTGTATGTAGGAACCCAGCCCAAAGAGTGCACTTAACAACTGACTTGCATCTTAGTTCAATATTGACATTATTGTCAGGGTTGGGGGAAGAAGGACTGTTAAATTCAGTTTTGAAAACTATTGCTTTAAAAAAAGTACTTCTCAATGCACTGATATAATGTGATGTACTAAGTTGAAACGGTTCTTCATGTTAATGAAATACACTTTTTGAATTTTGAAGAGACCTCATTACATGTTTATACTTTTGCTGCAAGATGAAATAAAAGTGTTTTTTAAGTTAGGCGGGGCAGGATAACTTGTTACTTCTTTTCTTTAACTTCAATTAACCTCTAAATAAAGGCTTGCCTGTTTATTTAACTTATTTCTCAATGCATCTGCTGAGTCGAAAAACAGCAGCCCAGTGCTGCTCTTGACCAGGGGGCCGCATGTAAAGGTCAGGTGGGCCGCATGCGGCCCCCGGGCCGTACTTTGAGTATCACTGCATTAGACAAATCAAACATCTATTCATTTGAATTGCAATTCTGAAATTTTTCCATAATTTATTCCATAATTTTCTTAATCTGAATAAAGGCATAAACTGTAGAAAATATTTCAAAATGGGCTGTACATAGGGGATAATGCCCCCAGTGAAAGACGGGATAATGCCCCCCAGTGAAAGACTGGATAATGCCCCCCAGTGAAAGACTGGATAATGCCCCCCAGTGAAAGACGGGATAATGCCCCCCAGTGAAAGACGGGATAATGCCCCCAGTGAAAGGCGGGATAATGCCCCCAGTGAAAGACGGGATAATGCCCCCCAGTGAAAGACGGGATAATGCCCTCCAGTGAAAGGCGGGATAATGCCCTCCAGTGAAAGACGGGATAATGCCCCCCAGTGAAAGACGGGATAATGCCCCCCAGTGAAAGACGGGATAATGCCCCCCAGTGAAAGGCGGGATAATGCCCCCCAGTGAAAGGCGGGATAATGCCCTCCAGTGAAAGACGGGATAATGCCCTCCAGTGAAAGACGGGATAATGCCCCCCAGTGAAAGACGGGATAATGCCCCCCAGTGAAAGACGGGATAATGTCCCCCAGTGAAAGACGGGATAATGCCCCCCAGTGAAAGGCGGGATAATGCCCTCCAGTGAAAGACGGGATAATGCCCCCAGTGAAAGACGGGATAATGCCCTCCAGTGAAAGACGGGATAATGCCCCCAGTGAAAGACGGGATAATGCCCCCAGTGAAAGACGGGATAATGCCCTCCAGTGAAAGACGGGATAATGCCCTCCAGTGAAAGACGGGATAATGCCCCCCAGTGAAAGACGGGATAATGCCCCCCAGTGAAAGACGGGATAATGCCCTCCAGTGAAAGACGGGATAATGCCCTCCAGTGAAAGGCGGGATAATGCCCCCCAGTGAAAGACGGGATAATGCCCCCCAGTGAAAGACGGGATAATGCCCTCCAGTGAAAGGCGGGATAATGCCCTCCAGTGAAAGACGGGATAATGCCCCCCAGTTAAAGACGGGATAATGCCCCCCAGTGAAAGACCTCTTATTTAGGAGCACAAGTGTCAAATGAACCTGCAGCTGCCCTTTCACAGCTCTGTTTCCCTTTCAAGATTATGCCTGGTTTACAAGGACAGACTTCATTAAAAATACAAACCATATATTGAAAATAAAGAATAATATGGTAGATTAATATTAGCTGCTGAAATATTGAACCATATGTGGGAATTTTTGAAAATTCTCCAACATTTCTGAGCGCACGCCTCTTTAAACAACACTGCATCATGATGCAGTGATGTGAACACTCGAACCTTAAATGAAATTCATAAGCAGGATCGTTCTTTGAGAGCAAAGTTGTATTCATCTGAATGACATGGGAGTTCTGGTGCTCCAGCGAAATGTCTGACAAAAAAACTCTAAGCACAGGTAGGTAAACCCTTGTCCAGTACGGGAATTTACAGCCCAGCTCTCAGACAGGACAAACAGATGTGCATTCATTTTACGTGAAGTTCCAGTACATTGATGGTACATTGAAAACATCTGTTAAACAGTGCATTCTTCCCGCTGCGGATGCAACCTTGAGAGACACTTGCAAGTGCCAGAACAAGACATCACATCACACCCCCCAGCCTTCCCATGCCATCCGGAGCTGAGCTCTGCAACTATACTCTCAGTGACTAGCCGTTGAAGCTCGCGCGTGCTGTTGTAGCTATACATTCGTGTGACACAACCAAGATGGAGTCGGTTTAGTTGTGCATTTGCAGTCCAGGTGCTCACAGTAGCAGTCCAACTCCACTCTTAAATCCCTGCTACCCCTTCATTCACTCGTTGACTGCATGCTTGATCTTGACCCCAAACTGAGGTATGTGACTTTTGACTACGTGTAGCTACAAAAATGCCACATACATGCTGACGTACATACGTCATTTTAGAACTTCTGCCCTCATATAATACAAAAACATTCACCTCTTGTAATCAATCTTTCTGTGAATTTCCAAAGGTCCAAACTTGAGCATTTAATGTTGAAAGATTTGGGCTATTAGCAATCCAGTGAGAGGGTTGGCTGGGAGGACATAACATCTAGTTACTGTGTTGCACATTTTGCTACTGGGAGACCAAAATGTATATCCCAGCTTCTCATTGGATCACACTGTGTGACCCAAAGAACTTCATGCCTGTGTCTGCCACCCATTATTTGCCAAACATTTAAGAAAGCCTATATTAAATTCAGTTTATAATGTATGCTCTACAAGAAAATGTATTAATACACATGGAGGCAATGCAAAGCTTCCCAAGAGATCTCAAGTTCTCCAGTTCCAGGTTTGACTAGCTCATTCAGTTCAGTTTTAATTTTCTTTGCTTTCTGATATTAGTATTTTGTTACTCCCATAAAAGTACCAGAACACAGAGAAAAAAAATAGGTCTATGCCGGCCACTCGCGCTTGTCATAAAGCAACGTTGGACCAGCATTTAATTTTGGGAAACGCACAGATCTGTAAAATAATCCTGCAGAGGGTAGGTCCATAAAGTGAAACTATGACATTATCTTACAGAGTAATTTGTGGGGCATCTGACATTCACACCAGCCATGGTGTCACTACTAAACCAAAATACTTCCTCTGGGGACGCTCAGAATGCTGTTGCTGGTGACGGGACTCGCAGTCCCACAATCCTGTGCCCCAGGAGGAAGAGTGGTTGTCAACTGTTTCTCCGATGCCGCAGCGCTATATAGTGCTCTACCAGCTGCCGTGGCGGGCGGTGCGCCCGGGCCACACCTGGGCTAAGCCCGAACAAAGGGCGGGCCCATCTTGCACCTGTCATCGCCCAACGGAGACTGGGCTGAGCCACCTCCCTGACATTTGCAAGCACAGAGGTAGACCTGAGACATATAGTATAGTTTTTAGTCCAATAATAATATTGGGACCTGCTTGGGGAACTCTTGATTCTACCTGTTGTTTGGAGGGGGCTGAAGTGGGCCAATTGTTTTCAATTTTTAAAACAGTTATTGGTGGAACTTTTATTCCTGTAGGGAGTGTACAGCCACGCTCACATTTTTACTGGGAAATATAAGCCACATGTTAGTACGACCAAGCCCCGTACTAGCACCTCCTTAGATAGGTTTTTGCACGGGGCTGTGAGGTGCTCAGCAAAGAAATCTCTGCCTTTCCTCACCTCTCTGCATGCCTCCCACTGAGCAATCTCTGG
Source organism: Calotriton arnoldi (assembly GCA_963921515.1). NCBI lineage: Eukaryota > Metazoa > Chordata > Amphibia > Caudata > Salamandridae > Calotriton > Calotriton arnoldi. Next base: position 528,138 of record CAWUFW010006719.1, on the reverse strand, counting down.
AGGTCTCTGGTTTGGATGCTGTGACTTCAAGTAATTTGGTGGGACCAAGGGGTCTATTTACTAAGATTTTACGCTGTGTTTGCATCACAAAAGTGACACAAATCAATGCAAAATCTTTTTAACCTATTTACTTTCCAGCACTAAACTTGTTTAGCGCTAGAAAATCACTTGAAAGTAAAGCTAAGCAGCACTTAGCGCTGCTTTGCATTACTTTGTGCCAAGGCGGGCGTACCATGGGTGGTGCATGGGCGTTCTCATGCAACCACTAAAGCTTTCTGACGCTAAGCCCTATTTACTTAAAAAGTACACAGGGTTTAGCTTCTATCCCCTTCTATCTGCCCAGTTTGACAAGTAAACATAAAATGATGCCTGCATTCATTTATGGGTTGGTGACCTTTCACAGGGGACTTTCAAGAAGGGTGGGTAAAGTGCAATAGATGTCTTTCTACCTTACCAGAAAGCACAGCTCTGCCAATGCATCTCGGACCTGGAATACTCTGACCACACCCCTAACTGAGGCAAACATACAGCTCTGTCAATGCTCCTCAACCCTGCAACACTCCTGCTATGTTTGTGCTGAGACCCACATACAGCTCGATCAATGCACATCAACCCTGCCCTGTAACACCCCGGTATAGCTTTAGTGAGACGTACTTACAGCTCTTTCAAAGCTCCCGAACCCTACCCTGTGAAACTCTACTACACTGGTAGTGAGCCCTGTGTACAGCACTGCCAGTACACCCCAGCTAAGAAACACTCCAGCTCTTCTGCTCTGCCAATAATACCTCAAACATGCCCTGCAACACCTCTGCTATACCAGTACTGATGCCCAAACACAACTCAGCCATTGCACATCAAAAATGCCCTGCAACACCTCAGCTACACCAGTACTGATGCCCATACACAGCTCTGCCATTGCACATCAAAAATGCCATGCAACACCTCTCCTATAACACTACTGATGCCCCCACACAACTCTGCCAATGCACCTCATAACATGCCCTGCAACCGCTCTGCTATACCAGTACTGATGCCCACACACACACCTCTGCTATACCAGTACTGATGTCCACACACAGCTCTGCAAATGCACCTCAAACATGCTCTGCAACACCTCTGCTATACCAGTACTGATGCCCATACACAACTCTGCCATTGTACATCAAAAATGCCCTGCAACACCTCTACTATACCACTACTGATGCCCACACACAGCTCTGCCAATGCACCTCATAACATGCCCTGCAACCGCTCTGCTATACCAGTACTGGTGCCCACACACACACCTCTGCTATACTAGTACTGGTGCCCACACACACACCTCTGCTATACCAGTACTGGTGCCCACACACACACCTCTGCTATACTAGTACTGGTGCCCACACACAGCTCTGCAAATGCACCTCAAACATGCTCTGCAACACCTCTGCTATACCAGTACTGGTGCCCACACACACACCTCCGCTATACCAGTACTGGTGCCCACACACACACCTCTGCTATACTAGTACTGGTGCCCACACACACACCTCCGCTATACTAGTACTGGTGCCCACACACACACCTCCGCTATACCAGTACTGAGGCCCACAGCAGTGCCTTTATCTTGCTCCAGCCTTGTCCTTCTCCCTGCCTGTTCGTTTTGTCTGATTTGCCAGTTTCAAGTGGATTTAGTCCTTCATTATCATACGGCGGGCGATGTTTTATCAATCCTTTACCCCCTTCTATGCCCTGCCTTCACCCTCTGACCCCTGCTGGCACACATCAACAAAACCATCATCTGCTTGAGGCAGATAAGCTATCGTGATTCAGGTGAGCTGGGGAGGTCAAGAGATATTTATGTTCAGGGGCCAGTTCCTAGTCATCCAGGTACTGACCAGTGAACACAAAAGGGCCCCCTGCTGCCTCGTTTAATTCACTACCATCAGCAAGGCCGGCTCTGGCTATACCAGTACTGATGCCCACATACAGCTCTGCCAATGCACCTCAACCTTGCAACACTCCTGCTATGCTTGTACTGAGACCCACATACAGCTCCATCAATGCACATGAACCCTGCCCTGTAACACCCCGGTATAGCTTTAGTGAGACCTACTTACAGCTCTTTCAAAGCTCCCGAACCCTACCCTGTGAAACTCTACTACACTGGTACTGAGCCCTGCATACAGCACTGCCAGTACACCCCAGCTAAGAAACACTCCAGCTCTACTGCTCTGCCAGTAATACCTCAAACATGCCCTGCAACACTTCTGCTATACCAGTACTGATGCCCACATACAGCTCTGCCAATGCACCTCAACAATGCCCTGCAACACCTCTGCTAGAGTTGGTTATGACAGCTCGCAGATTATAATGGCTGCAGGCCAGACCGTTTGCTATGAAATAATATGTTAAAGGCAGTAGGCTTGACATGTTTACTATGAAAAGTATTTGTCAACATCAGTCCATTTAAGGGTGGACTGTTATTACCTTATATGAAAGACTGCAGAGAATGGTTTTATTTGGAATTACACGGATTGCTGAAGTAGGTAAGAGCTTTGCCTCTGGTCACCCCCTCTGACAAACTGTGGCTACAGAAGATGTGCACAGTGAGAATCCGTGTTAGACCTTCTTAGGAGATATAGAATTTTCCTCTAATTTTGTATACATTTGTAATTTTATGACTGTATGCCTGATCGTTGTGCCTTGTGGGAAGACTTAAACCTAATACAGTAGGCCTGAGTTAGTTACGGTGACAAGTCAGTGATAAACACTTTAGGCCCAATTGGTTGACTAGGAAAAGGTATTTCATATGCCATAGGTCTGATGTGTCTATTATATTTTAATATTTATAGCACTTTATTATGAAAAGTTACATTGAAAGCAGCAGACCTGATAGATATATGTACTCTGTAAAACACTTGTAAAGCCAATAGCTCCTTAGGGTGGAGTGTCTCTGTATCATGTTAAAGTCTGCAGTCAGGAATTTTGTTTCATGAAATCACACAGACTATTTTGCTGGTGGAGGATTTTGGTGTTCGTTACTCCCTTTGACAAACCCTGGGGGAGAAAGTTTGCATATTCAAACCTGTGCTTAGACTGAAACATGTTTTCTTTTATTCTTGCAATTTGTAGTGCATATGATGTTGAATTTGCATGTGTTTTATTGTGGCTGTGTCAGATGGTGAATGCAGGAATGAGTCAGTCAATGAATGAATGGTCGCATGAATGCAAAGATGAGTGACAGAGTGCATGTATGATGACTTGATGGCGTAACCCCATCAAAAAACAGTCTCATTAATAAGCCAGGCCTACTGGCATTGCCCTTTTTAGGTCGAGCCTGAGTCAGCGTGCATGTGCTGCTCTGCGAGACTTGTTGTCCTGGAGTATGGAGGAGAAGCCCCGCCCACTCTCCGCCCATATTTTTCATTGGCTTGTGTCTTTGTCCTTCGTAAATGCTGCCTTCTGATTCTGTAATTGGCTTGTTAGTCCCTCCTTAGTACCACCTCGCCTGGCCCCTTTACTTCGGTTGTTACACGGTACTTGTTTTTAAGTCTGTGAGCACTCTTTTCTTTAATGGGTTTCTCTACATGCAGGCACGACGTGCGCTGCTTCAGCTGCTTTATTTTGGCAGTGCACCTCGCGGTAACTATAGCATCTGTGCGCCTTTATTTTCCGTGCAGCTTGCTCATTTTAATCTGTATACGTGCAGGCACGACATGCGCTGCTTCAGCTGGTTTTAAATCTCTTTCGGACTGACGGTTTCCACAGCACTTGCTTTAGGCTGTACTATTTTGGTACAAAGAGTGTTCTTGGCGTCCGCTGTGATTCAATATCCGAGTTAAAATGGTGCTAAATTCAATTTGGAGCACTCACTCATTCGTAGTCGTTTCTTGACAAATTATTTTTAGTCGTTGAATGCAGTGGAACTGAGTCATAAATAACAGTAAAAGTAACAGCGGCAAAACTGAAAGTCATATGTTGGTCCGCACTCTGATTTACAGGAAGAGACACACCTGTTTGCCGCGGACTGAATCAAATAACATTTAAGTCAAGGTGATTGTACTTTGCACAATGAACATGCTCTATCTGACCTTTTGGTAACTGTTAACCTAGATGCGTGCTCGATTGTGCAGTCGGCCAAGCGATGGGTGCTTGCTAAAACCACTGACTGGCTGTTAACTGCGTGAATTGCTGTTGCGCTGTGGGTGAATCTATTAATTCTTTGTGTCTCATAGCATTGTTTCTTTTTTATTTGTCTTGTGACTGTAGAAAAAGTAACGGCCTCTGTGAACTGAATGTAGTCTGACAAGGGCTAGTTTCACTGTTTTTCCGGTGTGTTCTTTTAAATACAGCAAAATGGACCCAGGTCGGTCTGCGTTTCATTGATTATGCATGTGATCCAGCGCAACCCCTAAATTCAAGAGTCAGGGACCAAAGGAAATCTCGTCATACATCAATTGCTTTACCAAACAACGGGGCCCATCACACATTACCCATAAATGATCCCTGAATGACGGGCGCTGGATTTGTGGGGTTTAATTTGTCAGTTTTATTAAGTACTATACTTCACATTCATAAAATTTATGTATAATTCTAACTATTCGTAATTTCAACAACTTCTTCTTTTGGTCGATGAACCATTAGTTGAAGAGTTGATGGTGACTATGATTAACTAAACAGTTTAACATTTAACTAAATAACCACAGAGTCACTTCTTCGGTTAATGATTTTATATTATTAAATGCTCTTAAATTGATCATCAGTGCACACACAAGATTGCATATAAGAGAACAAATTATCAAGCAAGGTAATTAAAATGAATAATTCGCATCGATATCAAAGCGTGCATAGGATTGGGGAAGAGAAGGTACAGCATAAATACTTGCAGAAATATACTTGCAGAATTAAGCAATCAAGGAGGGTGATACCCACCAAAGAATCAGGAAAACCACTTCTTTGGCCGAGGTTGTGGCAAGAGGTCCCCAGAGATAGGCTCAGAGGACAAAGTTAACAGGACAGATGCAGCTAAGCTTGCCATGAACTAACTACTAAAATTAATCTCCCAAACAATCTACCTTGCTCTAGTTCTCTTCGGAAGCAGTCTCCTCCCAAGCACTCCTGCAACGTTCTCGTACCTAAAGTGTTCTCTGGCTTTGTGCTGGTCTGCTCTCTCTGTCTTGGATCTGCCACTCCGGCCTGCACTGCTATACCGGACCGCACTGTCTCAGGTTCGTCTGATCTCTCTCCGACCCTTCTTTCTCACTCTCTTCTGATCTGCGTATCGTCTCGTCTGCGTCTGCTCTCCGTCTGCTCCGACACACCCCTAATTGGGACATCAGTTATACCTTTCTGTCTAGCACACTATCTTACAATGTTGCAGTATCTGTAAAAACTCGGTCTGTGATTGGTTGTCATAAATAATACTAGGGTCGCCTCATCCAGTTCTCCTCACAAATCCATCCTATACCGGTTCTAACAAAGGAAGAATTTAAGACCAATACATTCGTATACCACTGACATTCATAACTATACATTTTGTCACATTGTACATTCTGATATCTGTTTCACATTCGAATTGCACGTAGTGATGGCTGTTCCCACAGTCGCTGTCGCGTCTTGGCACACAAACAATAGGACACAGGTCAATATGGCCTTCACACGAGTTACATCAGCTGGTACACTCTGTAGTCTGCGAGCAGGCAACCCATCCCGACGCATGCGCACTTCACACCGACCAGGCCAACCACATGCTGGTCTAAACGAGAGGCCATTTTCATGCAGGCCCAATCCTGTACTAAAATAAACAAACACAAAAGAATATTAATTCATGAAATAAAACCCATTATGTTTACCTCCCACCATACTAATGCCCTGTGTTAATTAATTCCTAGCAAAAGCTATTAATTTAAAGCAACCTTTTCGTTATTTGTGCACAACATGCAAAATGTGCAATGTACAACATAGCATAAACATGCAGTAGTACGGTTTTTCGAAGCGCAAACAGTTAATACGTACTCATGCCAACATGGTTTAGTATATTATGTAAAATGCGTTTGTCCCTTATGTAAATGTGTGCATTCAGAGTTGATTAATTCATGCAGTCAATACATTATTATGGGGTTACTTAATTTCATGAGGATGTATTTTACAAACCTCACTCCATCACGTGCTAACGGTACCTCCCTTTCGTATATCACACTGCAATGCAAGTGCCCGATTCATTAACGTTCTAGAAGTTGATGGCTGTTATTGTGGTTAATGTTTTGCTGCAAAGTCTTTCAAAAGTGGAGCAATAGCTATTCAAACTCAAATGAGGAGGGACTTCTGGTGCCATTGGGTTTTAGAAATAAACCGAATTAGTGAAAAGCCTAAATGGAATTCAATGATGGCTGGAAATAAGTAAACGACTTACACTTCTGCCTAGAGCAACTTTAATAATGTCCGTTTTCATTGATGACAAACAGCATGGCCTTCACCTGGTGCTCGGCTCCCTGTGCTGTGACCTGCAACATGCAGTCCATGGCTTTTGAGAGCGATATCTCCTTAATCTCACTTGAAGATTCAAACACACAAATGATGTACGTGTCTGTAATCTCGCCGATACTTTGAATTAGTTTCTCCTATTCAGCATTTGGAGAAAACTAAAAAGTAATCAGTGTTTGGCTCGGTTCTACAGCCAGGATCTCATTTAGGCAATTGCATGTGAAAATGTGATAATCTCTGGGTTGCCCCAGTTTAATACAGGACGCCTGCTTCCAACATTCTGCATAATGACGAGGATTCTACGTTGTAAAAATAAAAGGCGCGTGCTGTGGAGACCACCAACAAAAATAGAACCACTTTGTCTCAATAGTGATTACACTCCCTCACTGTATCCATGTAGAATCATGATTATATGTTAAAAAACACAACTCTCTCTGGCGTGTACACGAACTGAAGACTTTGGGACCAATGTATTATTGTACATACGGATTTCACACTGCAAGGAATTTTCTGAATTCATCTAAGGCATGGGTACTCACAAACTTTCTCTCGGGGGCCAAATTTACAGTGTGGTTTGTGGCCGAGGGCCGCACCGGTGGGAGCGGGGTCAATGGGGGAGGGGGGCGGGGCTAGAGCAAAAAAAAAACTATGACCATGAGGTTGAACACTGAGCCACCAGACCCGGCATATACACATCTCTCGCTCTCTAGCTATCTCTCTCTCTCTCTCTCTCTCTCGCTCTGTCTCCCTCCCTCTCTCTCCCTCCCTCTCTCTATCTCTCCCTCCCTCTATCTCTCTCCGTCTCTCCCTCTCTCTCTCTCTCCCTCCCTCTCTCTGTCTCACTCACTCTGTTTGTCTCCCTCTCCCTCTCCCTCTCTGTCTCCCTCCCTCTCTGTCTCCCTCCCTCTCTTTGTCTCCCTCCCTCTCTCTCTGTCTTCCTCCCTCTGTCTCCCTCCCTCTCTCTCCCTCTGTCTCCCTCCCTCTGTCTGTCTCCCTCTGTCTGTTTCCCTCCCTCTGTCTCCCTCTATCTGTCTCCCTCCCTCTGTCTATCGCCCTCCTCCCTCTATCTGTCTCCCTCCCTCGGTCTGTCGCCCTCCTCCCTCTGTCTGTCTCCCTCTGTCTGTCGCCCTCCTCCCTCCCTCTGTCTCCCTCTCTCTCTCCCTCTCTCTCTCCCTCCCTCCCTCTCCCTCCCTCTCCCTCCCTCTGTCTCCCTCCCTCTGTCTCCCTCCCTCTGTCTCCCTCTGTCTGTCTCCCTCTGTCTGTCTCCCTCTGTCTCCCTCCCTCCCTCTGTCTCCCTCCCTCTGTCTCCCTCCCTCTGTCTCCCTCTGTCTGTCTCCCTCTGTCTCCCCCCGACTCCCTCCCTGTCTCTCTCTGCCTCCCTCTGTCTCCCTCTCTGTCTGTCTCCCTCTGTCTCCCTCTCCGTCTCCCTCTCCCTGTCTCCCTCTGTCTGTCTCCCTCTGTCTGTCTCCCTCTGTGTCTCCCTCTCTCTCTCTGTCTCCCTCTCTCTGTCTCCCTCTGTCTGTCTCCCTCTGTCTGTCTCCCTCTGTCTGTCGCCCTCTGTCTGTCGCCCTCTGTCTGTCGCCCTCTGTCTGTCGCCCTCTGTCTGTCGCCCTCTCTCTCCCTCTGTCTCCCTCTCTCTCCCTCTGTCTCCCTCTCTCTGTCTCCCTCTCTGTCTCCCTCTGTCTGTCTCCCTCCCTCCCCCTCCCTCTGTCTCTCCCTGACTCCCTCCCTCTGCCTCCCTCCCTGTTTCCCTCTCTCTCTGTCTCCCTCTCTCTCTGTCTCCCTCTCTCTGTCTCCCTCCCTCCCTCTGTCTGTCTCCCTCTCTCTGTCACCCTATGTCTCCCCCTCTCTCCCTCCCTCTGTCTGTCTCCCTCTCTCTGCCACCCTCTGTCACCTCACCCCGCGTGTGTCAGCCCGGGCTGAGACAGCTTCCCGGGCACACACACAGCCGCACCCGAGTACTTCACAGGTCTTTAAAATACCATTCACTTGTTAATGAGGCTTTGTTGTATTTCACCTCTTCTTAGCGCCCCTCATCTCCACTCAGAGTGGAGATGCAGGGGTGCTAAGAAGAGGTGAAATACAACAAAGCCTCATTAACAAGTGAATGGTATTTTAAAGAATCGCCCGGCCCCCATAGAGCGCTGCTGCAACCGGCGGTGTTTGCTGACACTTAAGAAAAAAACACAGGTAGGATATCTGCAAGGTCCGCGGGCCGCCAAGGAAGGATTGCCGGGCCGCTGGCGGCCTGCGGGCCGTACTATGAGTACCCGTGATCTAAGGGATGTTCTCCTTAGATTTTTCGATTCTTTATTAGTGTGTGTATATTGCTTGAGGTATGAATGTGGTATGTGTGGGATCAGATATATTTGCTTGTTCTTGGCGCTGTTTTCATTAATTGTTCTAATTATTGTGTTGTCACTATACAGCGTTTTCTATACAGACTGTTTTGATATCCATAATAAAAACAAGCATTGGCATAGCCAATAGGTCTCGCCTTTGGGACCTTATAAGTGTTTAGTTATCCAGCACAATATCATTGGTGCAACAACATCAACTGTTGCATGGCTAAACACTTATAAGGTCCCAAAGGCGAGACCTATTGGCTATGCCAGTGCTTGTTTATGGTAGACTCTGCATCGCATCCTACTGAACTTAAACCGATCTGACCTTCGGTTTACCTTTACGCATGCCCTTCTTGGGAACGGATACACTTTTATAACACGCCTTCCAATTGTAGACCTAGAATCACATCTACTTTGCTGCTGTGCCAGCTGTATCCCCATGCAGTCCCACTAACCCTCTGCCAAGCCCCGTGTGCAGCTAAACAAAAAAAAATCTAAATAGGACTTTTAACTCCAAAATCGGACAGTGTCATTGCCAAAATACTACTGTCTGCTCTCCCGTAAAATGGGTGAATATGCTCTTCTTTACCTAACAAACACCAAGATGGAAAGCCTTCATACTCCTTTACTCCCTCCTGCAGATCTGCACCCCACACAAACCCGCTATAAAATTTTATCACACGTGGTCACCTGAGAATTGAGCAAAAAGAACAAATGATGGGCAGAATGCTGAATAAATCACTCACCCCCAGTCACACATCTGGGTTCAATCCATCATTTTCTTCTCACCATGCCACCCCAGTTTGGAACCAGCCATACGCAAATCAGTCTTGACCCTGCTCCCCATGGAAACAGTCCAGCCCGAACTGCCAGGCCAGGTCCTCCCTGGACCAGAAACAAGCATACTGGGACTGGTTTTGGGGTATCACCCATCATCAGCCAGGCTAGCTTGAATCCAGTGGCGAAGTGAGCACTGGAACCATATCTGGGCATACCCTTACCACTTAGAGCGACAAAAGCAAAAAGAACAAATGATGGACGGAGTGGTGAATAAATCAAACATTCACCCCCAGTCACAGTTCTGGTTTTAATCCAACTTTTTTTGCTCACCACGGCACCCCAGTTTGGACCCAGCCTAATAGTGACACCTCTGAATCACAAACATATTTTACTCTTTGGCGTCCCAGTCAATATGATGTGGCTGGCGTGCTCCTACAGTAATAAAGACAGAAGGATGACTAATACCAAAAAGGAAAACATTGTTGGAACTTCATTGGATGGTTCATTTGCTTGCTGTGCATCGCGGGTTGGGGAACCTGACAAGGCTCCAGCTGTTGCATTAAATACACATGCGCACGGACGGATCGCGGTCCAGGGTGACACGCTTTATATTGCCTTGAGCATTTCTAAATGGTTTGAAGGACAATACATGTCGTTGTGCATTCTAATTCATTTTGTGATCATATCAAATAATTGCCATGTTATGCATGACATAATAAATTGCTTCGGTATGAACTCTAATCTCATGCCACAGGCAAGGTCCATACAAGATGCAAGAAACCCGTGCAACATCGTTCAGAAAGGTCTTCCAATTCTGAACCTGTTTTGATTGGAATGAATAAAGTTTAAAAGTAGAGCTTACAGAGGCTAAACAGCGCTGTGTTCCATGCAGGTCAGTAATCAGCTTTCCCTTCTTTTGCACACTACAATAAATGCCCCCACTAACTTCTCATCAGTCAACAGTGGCATTTGGTACCGTGGAGCGCTTTGGAATGTACCTTGGTAGCTAGCAACTAAAAGCATTTACCCATCATCCCAATATGTGTTGGTTGGTAACTCACATGGCCAAAAACAGACTTTACCACTGAAGAAAAGTGCTTTCCTGGGCAAAAGGATTTGTGAAAGTCAGGAGAGCGGGTTTTTTCTCTGTACCTGAAGTTAAAACATCGCTCCGGCTCCCTCTCAGCTGCCAGACGGAAGACCATAGAAGCGATGCCAGAAACTCTAGATAACTTTGAAAACGTGTAACCAAACACTACAAAATGGCGACAGGACGGGCAGGGGCGTAGGTTGGTCAGCAACATGGAGGGGGGTGTGGGGAGGGGTAGTTTGTAAGCTTCAGATTAACCAACAATCATGCTAGCATACGTTGTTAAAATAAATTATGAAAAGCAGGACACGACAGGGGCTTAAGAGGTAGTGGAAAGAAAGGAGTGCGGATTGTTAGGGCTACTTGAAACAATAGTTTTAAAACTAGCCAAGTTTTAAGGCGGGGGGAGGGGGGAGAGAACAAACATAATATAAATATATACATACATACACATACATACATGGCTATATACATACATACATACACACACTTATATACACTATCTTTGTGAGAACCGGTGTGTTAGGACGTCCGGTTCCCATAGTGTGTTTATGCACTTTCGAGCGAGTGCACCAAAAAACTAAAAAAATCAGTTATATTTGCCTCGCTCCACCTTATAACCTACCCTATCAAAGTACGTCTGGAGCTAGAATACTAAATACACACTTCATTACGGTCAGTGGCCGGTCCTCATAATAATAGGTATGTTATGTTGTGTGAGTTTTTGTCAGTGTGTGCACGTAAAAATCCAGGGTGAAATCCAACAGACACCTCCCCCGCCCGAAAGCACCTGTACCCAACTATTATCTAAAAAAATACATTTTTTTAGGGAGGGTGTAACACAACAAGTCCCCTTCCCAAGCTAGGCCCCCTGAGGACGTGCTCGGCACATGCAAACTCTGTCATATCATAACTTCGAACTTCACTCACTGCATACAAATTCGATGCTAAATAAACATCCGTACACACATTTAAGCATATCCTTGGTGGTCAAAGCAAGTAACAAAATAACTGGACTGTTTTTAACATAATCAGAATTCAAATTTCCCTTGGATATACAACATTTGGAACAGGATTACTGAGAAACCTGCGGCTATCTTCAAAGGGGCAATTTGCCATCTTGAAATAACTTTAAAAAAAGAAGTTTGCCTTACTGTGTGCTCTTAAAAAGCTCCGATTGTGACCGGGTAACATTTTGATATCAAACCACAAAGAACGCATTGTCCTGCAGCCTGTAGAGAACAAAGTTGATTTTCACTTTGTTCAAGTTATTTACGTGTCAGATTATGTGAAGATTGCTAATCACAAAGAAAAACCTTTTAAAAGTATTATGGATTTTATCAGTCAACCAGCTAGGAAACAGTCCTGTAATAACTGAATGACAAGTGTAAACCTCCCAATTGAAGTTTGTTGGGGCACGGAACACCGTCCAGCCTGTCAACGACCAGCTGGTAAACCTGGAACTCGCGGACACTCATGATGACCTCATCCTCCGGAGAATAAGAAATTTGGGCGAGGTGCAGCATGGGTCCCACAAGATCCTAATCTTTGCAAGCTATACTAAATTAGTGCAGAAGCAGAGGAAAAAAGCTTCATTCAATGGAGATAAAATGCACGCTGTGGTACCCTGCCAATCTGAAGGTCATTTATTAAGGGGAAATACTAGCGTTCAAGCACCAAGACCGGGTTTGAGAATGGGTGGAAGAGCGTGTCCTACCATCAGCTGGAAGAGACCTAAAACGATGTGGGGAAAGAGAAGGTGACGCAAGAACTGAAGCAGAAAAAGCGCCAACACCGCCAACAATCACAAGCATTGGCCGCGCGCTGTGGTGGGGGAGGGGGAGCAGCCGGAGAGCAAGTGACGCGCGGCCGTGAAAGTGACACGGCCGCGCGGCCGCTAGACGCGCTCTGTGGTGGGGGAGGGGGAGGAGCAATAAAGAGGAAAGCCAGATGGCCTGGAGCATGCGAGGAAAGCGCGTTACTGTGCGCGTTCTCGCATGCTCTAGGCCAGGCCAAAAAAAAAGTGGTCGCATTTCCGAAAGCCCACTTACAAAATGTCTCGCCCAGATCCAGCGCAAGCGCTGGCTTCAGGGCGAGACCTAATAAGGAGACATTTGCTCTTTATCTATTGCTTGTGATGTATTAATGCACTGTGTGAGATCAAAAAAACGGTTTTTTTCGCACTTAATCCTAATTGGCCTTTCAGTGAGTATACCGCTGTCTGGCTCATGTGTGACTCTTTTTTGAACACTAACAAAAAGGCGAGTTAATTTTTCGCTTTTCTAAGTATGTTTCAGGCAGGATATTATTTTTTGTATTGGTGGCTCGGTTCTACAGCCAGGATCTCATTTAGGCAATTGCATGTGAAAATGTGATAATCTCTGGGTTGCCCCAGTCTAATACAGGACACCTGCTTCCAACATTCTGCATAATGATGAGGATTCTTTGTTGTAAAAATAAAATCTTTAACCCCCCTGACAATCACTCACTCACTTTCTACAGGGCAGAAGATCTCTTTATACTTAACCCCTATAGCTCCTCAAAGATGGAGGTTCAGGCACGTATTGGTATGCTTTTATGAGCCGGTTCGAGCCTGTAGCAGTGTGGCATCTGACGTCACTGCACAAGGAGCGCGCAAGGCTGGAGGGCACCTACAGTAAAACTAGACCACTTGTCTGCGTTTCATAAACTCAGCATGTAGTGAAATGAGGTATTTGTAATAAAATACATCCACTCTCATGCATATCTCACTACCAGATCATTTTCTCTACCCAGGATGTTTCTTCCTTATGTACTTCAGCACCACTACTGCTCTGGGAAACATCACCCTAACTTCCATTGAGACCGAAACACTACCACCTAGCGTAGCTAAAATCCATCTTCCCCCCAACTCCCCCATTGTACCAGGACACCATCTACAACCATATGCTGTCAGTGTGCTTTTCAACATCACAGGACTGCACCATCGTCCCACCTGCCTGCACCTTAATACTCATGGGTTGTGCGGCATCCATGCTGTTTAAAAAAAATACTCTGTAGCACACTTAACTTTAATATGCCTCTCTACAGTTTTTAGCACTCTTTGTTCTCTTTTTCCCCATCTATCTGCCCCTTCACTGTCTCCCCACCTGACCCCATCACTCTTCCTCTGTTTCCTTCCACTCTCTGCCCCCTCCCCCTTCCCTCTTAGGAACCATTAAAATGCAGCAGGATACTTTGTCTGGCATGTATTTGCTTTGCTTCTTTTTTCTCGGGATCCCTGCCACTGGTTAATTGCGAACTTATGCATAAGAAACATAGCTATTTGCAACACCAATACCTCAAAATATAACTAATGTGAGACCTATTGCATTGCAAATGCTTGTTTCTTTTGCTATGCTCTAGCACACAGCCAATGCGGTCAGTGGCAGACTTAAAATGGTTCTTGAACAAAATGTCTTATGGGAATGTAGCCGAACGACTAAGATGTTGATTTTGGAAAATGGAAACCTGTGACCGAAGACCGGTTGGGCACTTGGCCAAAGCATCATTTTATTTCAAAGCTGTGATGGCGATAAAGCTGTACACAATCTGTGTTAACACAGCACATCTCATTTCTTCACATTGGAAACAGGTGCAATGATTTTTATACTTTGCTGCAGTGCAGCCTGTTGCCCATTACTGTCCAACACTGGTAGGTGCATCTGCTAGTACCTTTCCGCTGACATGGTAAGGCAAACAGGAGGCCAATAACATGATGATGTAGCAGTGCCAGCTATCCGGAGGCGACTCTGGGGGGATTCCAAGGTTTCTATCTCAGACCGGAGTCAGTCATTCCTGTGATTTTGTGCTCTAGTCTCTCTCTCTCTCTCTCTCTCTATCTCTGGTTGGGTGGCTCAGTCATGTTCCATGAGCAGTAAGCATGTGAGTTGTGGTACCCGACAAGTCTGCAGGAGGGCACTTACAAGCTACTTACACATCTTTTAGGCAAGTAACAGCCATTGGCCAGCAGTTAGCGATGGGATAGGCCTCGTGTTACTACTGCGTGGATACAGGTCTGGGACGTTTCTTGGTAGGAGCAACATGATCGCCTGCTTAGGATACACAGGAATATGTGGGATGTCGAAACATGTACGTCTGTATGTGTGGGTTCATGAAGTATTTGGCGGTCGCGTTTTGGGTTTAGCCACATAGCACATACCATACAAGAAAGGCAACATAGCTCTTTTATTGTTTGCACTAAAAACAAAAGGCCTCGCCTCTGGGACCTACTGAATTTTCCATTGGTTTTAGCATCATGTCACTGTACGCACATTGCATATTTTATGCAAGTAAAGACTTTTAGAGTTTGTTAACATTGGTAAACTCTGTGCTGGGTTGTTGGGTTTTCCATTGCTTGTGCGGTACATATCAGCTGAGTCGCATTTAGACGAGTTCTGGTGGTGGGAGGGTGTTCACAAGGGAGAGCACTGGAGATGAGGCTGAAGGCAGTGCAAGCCATGACAGTGTTCAGACTACAGGATCATCCAGTCTTTGGCCTCTCTCCAGTGCACACAGTGATGGTCACGTGTGTACCATTTGTAATTACTAGTTCTAATAATTTACAACAATATCCTTGTTGTTCCTCATTTATATCAAACTGCTAACAAGCACTCACAAAGCCGATAGGCTTGGTTTGTTTTAGGCACGCGCTTGCGGTTGTGTGTTATGTCTGGAAGCAACAGCAGCAAACTCACAAACAGGCACCTCCGTGCCGGTCAGACGGCACACTTTGTAAAGCACAGGATAGCCGCTCACATGTTTTAAGCCACGCCCTTCATCACTAAGGCCATTCCACTGCTTTTCATCCCCCTGAAAGCACTGTGGTCACAACAGGCTTTCACCTATAAGCAGCTAAAAGCGGTCACGTAGGAGGAACTAAAAATTGTAATGTAGTAAAACTGTGGAGCTCTTGCATTCCAATCTGAACCTGTGGAGCCCTCGCATTCCAGTCTGAACCTGTGGAGCCCTCGCATTCCAATCTGAACCTGTGGAGCCCTCGCATTCCAATCTGAACCTGTGGAGCCCTCGGATTCCAATCTGAACCTGTGGAGCCCTCGCATTCCAATCTGAACCTGTGGAGCCCTCGCATTCCAATCTGAAGCTGTGGAGCCCTCGCATTCCAAACTGAAGCTGTGGAGCCCTCGCATTCCAATCTGAACCTGTGGAGCCCTCGCATTCCAATCTGAACCTGTGGAGCCCTCGCATTCCAATCTGAACCTGTGGAGCCCTCGGATTCCAATCTGAACCTGTGGAGCCCTCGCATTCCAATCTAAAGCTGTGGAGCCCTCGCATTCCAATCTGAACCTGTGGAGCCCTCGCATTCCAATCTGAACCTGGGAAGCCCTCGCATTCCAATCTGAACATGTGGAGCACTCGCATTCCAATCTGAACCTGTGGAGCCCTCGGATTCCAATCTGAACCTGTGGAGCCCTCGCATTTCAATCTGAACCTGTGGAGCCCTCGGATTCCAATCTGAACCTGTGGAGCCCTCGCATTCCAATCTGAACCTGTGGAGCCCTCGCATTCCAATCTGAACCTGTGGAGCCCTCGCATTCCAATCTGAACCTGTGGAGCCCTCGCATTCCAATCTGAACCTGTGGAGCCCTCGCATTCCAATCTGGAGCCCTCGGATTCAAATCTGAACCTGTGGAGCCCTCGGATTCAAATCTGAACCTGTGGAGCCCTCGCATTCCAATCTGAACCTGTGGAGCCCTCGGATTCCAATCTGAACATGTGGAGCACTCGCATTCCAATCTGAACCTGTGGAGCCCTCGGATTCCAATCTGAACCTGTGGAGCCCTCGCATTCCAATCTGAACCTGTGGAGCCCTCGCATTCCAATCTGAACCTGTGGAGCCCTCGCATTCCAATCTGAACCTGTGGATCCTCGCATTCCAATCTGAACCTGTGGAGCCCTCGCATTCCAATCTGAACCTGTGGAGCCCTCGCATTCCAATCTGAACCTGTGGAGCCCTCGCATTCCAATCTGAACCTGTGGAGCCCTCGCATTCCAATCTGAACCTGTGGAGCCCTCGCATTCCAATCTGAACCTGTGGAGCCCTCGCATTCCAATCTGAACCTGTGGAGCCCTCGCATTCCAATCTGGAGCCCTCGGATTCAAATCTGAACCTGTGGAGCCCTCTGATTCAAATCTGAACCTGTGGAGCCCTCGCATTCCAATCTGAACCTGTGGAGCCCTCTCATTCCAATCTGAACCTGTGGAGCCCTCGGATTCCAATCTGAACCTGTGGAGCCCTCGGATTCCAATCTGAACCTGTGGAGCCCTCGCATTCCAATCTGAACCTGTGGAGCCCTCGCATTCCAATCTGAACCTGTGGATCCCTCGCATTCCAATCTGAACTTGTGGAGCCCTCGCATTCCAATCTGAACCTGTGGAGCCCTCGCATTCCAATCTGAACCTGTGGAGCCCTCGCATTCCAATTTGAACCTGTGGAGCCCTCGCATTCCAATCTGAACCTGTGGAGCCCTCGCATTCCAATCTGAACCTGTGGAGCCCTCGCATTCCAATCTGAACCTGTGGAGCCCTCGGATTCCAATCTGAACCTGTGGAGCCCTCGGATTCCAATCTGAAGCTGTGGAGCCCTCGCATTCCAATCTGAACCTGTGGAGCCCTCGCATTCCAATCTGAACCTGTGGAGCCCTCGCATTCCAATCTGGAGCCCTCAGATTCCAATCTGAACCTGTGGAGCCCTCGGATTCCAATCTGAACCTGTGGAGCCCTCGGATTCCAATCTGAACCTGTGGAGCCCTCGGATTCCAATCTGAACCTGTGGAGCCCTCGGATTCCAATCTGAAGCTGTGGAGCCCTCGCATTCCAATTTGAACCTGTGGAGCCCTCGGATTCCAATCTGAACCTGTGGAGGCCTCGGATTCCAATCTGAACCTGTGGAGCCCTCGGATTCCAATCTGAACCTGTGGAGCCCTCGCATTCCAATCTGAACCTGTGGAGCCCTCGGATTACAATCTGAACCTGTGGAGGCCTCGCATTCCAATCTGAACCTGTGGAGCCCTCGGATTCCAATCTGAACCTGTGGAGCCCTCGGATTCCAATCTGAACCTGTGGAGCAGAAGGAAGGAATGTCCGCTTTGCTCTTCTGCGGCACTCACTCCGCAGCGTCTCTGGGAGAGCGCAGTATAGCTGGAGTTATGCATTAGAGGGGGCAGTTGTGCACTTCAGAGATAGAATGAGCTCCTCCACTGGGACACCCCAGGCCGCCCCCCACAAAAGTTATCCAAGAGTTGTGCAAGTCATTGGCCCCCCCCTGGCGAACCTGATTCAAATATCCTCCGCCTCTCTGGGAGTCAAGTGGAAATGGAGAAACGTGGGTGAGAGACAGCACAGTGGAGCAGGAGGGGGCAACGCAGAGGGCAGAAGCACATATGCCACGGGAGAGGGAAGCAAAAGGGGAGGGGGGAGGAAACAGAGGGCAGAAGCAACACGGTGGGTGGGGGAGCAACACGGTGGGTGGAGGGAAGGGACGCAAACTAACAGGGAGAGAGTAACATGGAGCAGGAGAGGCAAAGAAAATGGGTGAGAAATCAACAGCAGCGTGCAGGGGAGACTCACACAGCAGGAGAGCGCGTGCAACACGGAGTGCGAAGGGGGAGAAGAGAAGCACACCAGGGACATAGCTGGAACACACATGCACTCTCATGAAGTGCTTTAGCAAAAAAAAAAAAAAAAAAAAAATGAGCAGTGGCAGGACACTAGTAATGCCGCCTTGCTCCATGGGGAGGGACAAACACAAGAAGAGGGAGGAAAGCCAACACAAGCAATGAATAGGAAGCAAGCAAATGAGTGACAAAGAAGCCAGCCAATGGTAAACAGTGGACAGATTCAGCTCACTGTAAGCTCACGATAAGTCTGGCAACAGACAGTGCATCAGCGGTCTAGTATAAGCGACCTATAACAAAAATCTCCGATATAGTAGATTGGCCCACTAATTCAGATGGAGACATGAGCGGCAGCCTATGTAACGTCATCAGAACCAGGAAACAAATTGCTGCTCCCCATTTCCACCAAGTGACCATAATTACAACAGGAACATAATCACAGTTGGTGCGATGTGCAGATCCTACACAACTTTTTAAGGTGCAGATTTTGGGAAACGGCCGTAACAATCCGGGCTTAAGCACGCGTGCCGTTTTCCGGCAAGCAGAACACCGCTAGCCTTAACCAGGCATATGCGTGGTTAAGGCAGTGGGGTTCTAGATGTCTGAGCGGATGGGGCAGGAGAGGAACAGGCCGCAGCTTGGTAAGTTGGGCTGGGGCAGGTGGGGGCAGCTTTTAAGGCAGGGGGCCAAATTTTAGGGCGGGGGGTGGAGTTCAATTTTCAGGGCAGGGATGCTAGGGTCGGGGTAGTTTTTTTGGGCGAGGGGGCCGGGTTTTAGGGCTCAGGGTAGTTAATAGGGCTGGGGCAAGTAGATTACAAAGCAGGAGGGCCGAATTTTAGGGCTCAGGGTAGGGGGGCTGCGGTCATAACCACACACATACCTTTACCAATCATGCCTTTACAACAAAATCCGTGATAAAGGCATGCATAGTAAAGACACAGTTGTTGAAAAGACAGCATGATTTAGGCATGCGTTGTTTAGGCATGCGTGGTTGTGTCATACAACTGCAGGTTTCACCTCTGCGCACTCGACTGGGCAGTTTTGAGCAGGGGTATGCCTACCAAGCTGCCCCTCTCCTGCTCTCAGTCAGACACTCTCCAGTCAGCTAAGCCCTAGCCCTAGTCTCGTCACTCAAAACTCTAGCCAGGTGTGCATTCCACGGTGAAACACAAAATGGTTGGCGGCCTTCTGGCCAGCCAGATCAAAGCTAATCTGGCTAAATCATGTCACGCTACTGTCGTAACTCCTCCTTTCAAGTCCAAGCCTGCACAGCTCACTTGTTCAGTGCCTTGGGTGAACCTGATCCAATAAAGCACAATATTGCTTCTATCTGGAAACCTCATCGCTTCTTTCCAACACGTAGAGTGCCCTAAAGGGAGGCTAAAGCAGCAGAAGGACAATAAAACCCCCTGCATCTGCACAAAAACAAACAAAAAAAAGTACAGAAGCAAAGAATATGGCTGTGAATAAGTCAATGCACATAAAATAAGCATTTCTGAGAGAGCTGGTTAGTGGTAAAATGCAATTAGCATCAGATGGGACTAAATAGTTACACATGTAAACCAGTGTGTTAGGAGTCACTGACAGCCAAGCGATAGCTAGGCCAGAACGATTTTGTTGCAGACGTTTAGCAAACTTAATTCCAAGAAAATAGTTTTAGTAGCTAAAGTGAAACCTTTAAAATCAAAGACTTGGTATTTTAAGGAACGACTTGGTGAAACCCAAATAAAATAACATGCAGGTCCTTCTGTGAACTGCCAGATGAGGCGAGGCAAGAGGGTCACCATAGTTCCTTCCAAATGCAGCATTGGTTCAGCACAATCCAGTGTGTGGCCACAGTGAGTGAAAGCATGAGTGTGGTTTGGGGGGGGGAAGTTCCCTAGGGCTCGGCCTTTTCATTGTTAAGGCGGTATTTGCCCCTTCTGTCCATCTGCTGCCCAAGATGGCTATATCTTTCATGTATGTAGACATGAAGCAACTTCTACTGAACACGTGGGAGAACAAGATAATGTGCGTCTTTCCTGGCTCTGTACAGAGTTCTACAGAGGATGGCACTTAACTGCCTCAAACTTATTCCTGCTAAATCAGATAGTTTATTCAATTGTATTTCCCCAAATGTTTAGGGCAGGAAACTGTGGTCCCTTCGCATCCGGACTGTCAGCAGTAGTAACTTTGGCTATGATGATAAATCTTACAGTAAAAAATGGCCTTTTCCAGTTGCAAACCTTGGGCGCATTTTCCCTTTCCTATCCATGGACCACAAGGTAGACCAATATCAATGCCTTAGTACACTCTTGTATGGATTATTGCAGCACCAATGTTCCCAGAAGTTCTGCAAAGATCAGACTTCAGCACCTTAAAAATGCAAATATGTTCATGTCTTAGAACACTGCATTGGCACCTCATTAAAAAGAGAAGGTATAGTTTCTTACCTGTAAGTCCAGTTGTCTCGCAGGGGTATTTCCATGACAGTCATAAGCCTTGAATAGTCCCGCCCGGCTGCAGGGACACCGGAGCACTTTTTCCAATATATCTTCTTAAGTGCTGAAGTTCGCCTTTCTTAAGGAAGGCCTTGAATAGTCACTTAAGAAAGTCATTATGCAGCCTATAGAATTAGGCTACAGTGGTCAAAATTCTTCATCTTGTTGGAACATAAGGTGAATATCCAAGGAAACATGCAACTAACGCATGAAAAACTTTTTAAGGTAACAGAAAAAAACATCACAAACTATTTGTTATGAGAGAGAAGGAGGAAGAAGTGCAGGGCAGGGTAGCCCATAGGTTGTCATTTTCAGGGAAGAAAAATGAGACTGTGCCTTTAAGAACAGTGTGACCTCCAAAATCCCAGCATCCTCAGCCAGAGGCAGTTACCTCAGTTGGTTTTATAGGCTGTACTAGCTGAAAATTAGCAGAGCATGAAAATGTCCGTCTAATCCACCGAGGAGGAGGGAGGGTTGCTTATGACTATCATGGACATACCCCTGCAAGAGAACAGGAGTTACAGGTAGGAAACTATAACTTCTCTTGCAGGGGATTACCGTGTATAGTCATAAGCATTGACTAGAGTAGCAAGCCCACCCCACTGAAGCGGTGGAGTAGACAGAAACAATAGATAGTTAAGAAAAGATATGTTTGAGGGACGCCTGTCCCACCTGAGCATCCATTCTAGCATAAGAGTCAAGGCATTAGTGCCTAGTGAATGTGTGGACTGATGTCCATGTAGCAGCTTTGCAAATATCTGCCAAGGGAATATTTCTCATCAAGGCCTTTCCCCTAGTGGAGTGTGCTCTGGGTTTGCCAGCAAGAGTCTTATTAGCCAGCTGATAGCAGAAGAGGATGCAAGAGACAATCCACCTAGAAACAGACTGCTTGGAAGTAGCTAGACCTGTGCAAACTGGGCCATAATTGATGAACAAGTGTTATGATTTGCGAATAGATTTGGTTTTATCTAGATAAATCTTTAAAACTCTCATTACATCCAGCATGTAAAGGGCTACTCTCTGCTGGAGTAGATAGGTTTTGAAAAAAGTGGGTAAAGATATAGGTTTACGTGAAAATCAGAAATAACTTTAGGGAGGAACTTGGGATGGGCCCTCGTCACTACTTTGGAAGATCGGAAGACTGTGTATGGCTCATGAGCACAAAGGGCCTGTATCTCACTAATTCTACGTGCAGATATTGCAACAAGGAAAGCAGTTTTCCAAGTGAGAGGTTGGAGAGATGTTTTATGTATGGGCTCAAAAGGAGACAGCATCAGATGTGAAAGAACCACGTTGAGTTCCCATGGAGAAGAGGGAAGCCTAACAGGAGAAAAGGCCTTCTTTAACCCTTCCAAGAAATCTTTGATAAACAGGAATCTGAAAGAAAGAGGTTTGTGAAGGACTTTTCCTGTATACCGTGAGAGCAGCAAGGTGGACTTTGATGGAAGAAAATTGCAGGTCAGATTTAGCAAGGTGCAAAAGATATGGGAGAAATACATCCTCCTGGCAAGATGCAGGGTCCATTTGTCTGATGAACACCAGATGCAAAATCTCCTCCACTTGAAGGCATATGCAGACTGTGTGGATGGCCGCTTTGCTTCCTTCAGAATCTCCATACAGTCCTGAGGTAGGTTCAGATGGCCATACTGTACTATCTCATGAGCAATGCTGCCAAATTCAAGGAGATTGGGGTGTAACATTTGTCCCCCGAATTTTGTTAAGAGGTCTGGCCTGCATGGTGGCCTGCATGGTGGCCTGCGATGTGGACGGAGCGACCGTGAAGAAGGTCCGGGAACCACAATATTCTCTGCCACTTGGGTGCGATGAGGATCATCTTGGCTGTCGTGGATGCAAGCTGGAGCAGGACTGCCGAGATCGGGGAAATTGGTGGAAAAGCATAGAGAAATTTGTTGGACCAGTCAATCCATAGGGCATTCCCCAATGATACTGGATGGTAAAACCTTGCAGCGAAGTCGCTGCATTTTTTGTTTTTCATTGTGGTGAAAAGGTTGGTAGAAGGTGTGTCCTAAAAGTGGAAGATATCTTGTACGACATCTTTGTTCAACACCCACTCATGGTTTTGGTCAATAGCCCTGAGTGACATCTTCAGATTCCTGGCGAGGAGCCAGTGCAAGATCTTCTGAGTCTCTTGTGACAGGGCTCTGGACCTTGTTCCCCCTCTGCTTGTTCAGGTAGTACATGGTGGTTGCATTGTCCATCTGAACAAGCTGATTGTCAGTTGTGAACGACCGGTGAAACGCCTTGAGTGCCAGATGGACTGCACGGAGTTCGAGGAGATTGATGAGGTATGTCCTCTCCTTCGAAGACCATGAGCCTTGTATTTGCAGGTGACCCATGTGGGCTCCTCATCCGAGCAGAGAGGCATCCGTCACAATGGTCTGTGTTGGATCCTTTTGATGAAATGGCATCCCCCTCAGGATGCTCGGAGAACACCACCCTTTGAGCGACCTGGTGACATGAAGGGGTAGAGTGATCCTGTCTTCCCAGTTTCCTGACAACTGGTCTCACTGGTCCGGAGGACACTCCTTGAGAGGGCGCATGTGGAGGCGAGCGTTGGGAGTTAGAAAGATGCAGGAGGACATTGAACCGAGAAGTGAGGAGATCATTCAGACTGTTGGACGACACATTGGCTGGAGAGTGTGATATTTCTGGAGAATGGATAAGCGTTGTTCCTCCGAAGGACACACCCTTGCGTGAAGTGTGTGGATGGTAGCGCCTCAGTAGTGCAATTTCTGGACTGGTGTGGACATGGACTTGAGAAAGTTGACCTGAAGACCCAGCGGATGTAAGAGATCGCAAGTCCATTTGAAATGTAGTTGGGCTTCTGGAAAGGTGGATGCCTTGATTAACCAGTCGTCCAGGTAAGGGTAGACAAAGATTCTGTGTTTTCGACGGTGTGCTGCCACCACGGCCATCCACTTGGAGAAAGTCCTGGGCGCTGACTTGAGACCAAACAGTAGGACAGCATATTGGTAGTGGTCTTGCCCCACAGCAAATCTTAGGAATTTCTGATGCTTCTTTGCGATGGGAATATGAAAATAGACATCGCACAGGTCGATGGAGCGAAGACAGTCTCCCCGGTGAAGCTGAGGGCATATTTGGTGTAAAGCCAGCATCCTGAACTTCTCCTTTCGAATCCATTTATTGGCGATCCTGAGGTCGAGAATGGACCTTCACTCGTTTGTCCTTTTTTGGTACGAGGAAGTAACTGGAGTGAATGCCCTTTCCCTGTTGACTGAGGGGGACAGGTTCCAACGTCTTCTTGTGACACAGAGTGTTGACCTCCTTCTTTAGAAGGTCCAGGTGAGAGGTGGATGACTTTGGTGGAATGGACAATGGTGGGGCCATAAATCTGAGACAATACCCATTTTTGACAATATTCAAGACCCAGGCGTCTGTCCGTATGCGTTGCCACTCTGCCAGGTAATACGAGCTGCTTCCCCCTACCAGGAGTGGGTAACGGAAGAGAGGATTCAGGGATTTGATGTTGGTTGTCGGCCCCCCTGTTTAGGTTGTTGAGCCGCACTTCCCCCTCTGCTGCTTGTGCTGAGGTTGGTAGAACCTTTGGTACTGCTGCTGCTATCTCCCAGTCTGCCACTGAGGGGTTTGAACCCTCTGTAACAAGAAGAGGCGGTGGTAGGGTCAGAACAATGGGCACTGGTCCTTGGATTTCTCAAGCCCTACGGCTTTTAAAGTGTCCATCTCCGTTTTCATCCTCACCATTTCGTTATCAGCATGAGAGCCGAACAGTGTTGACCCCGAAAACGGGTAGTTCTGGATACGCAGCTAAGCGTCAGCTTTTAATGATGTCAGGCGGAGCCATGCATGTCTGCGCAAGGACACTCCATGGCAGTAACAGTGAGCAGTTAGAAGAGAGGAATCCGCCGCCGCACTAAGTATCTGGTTGGAGACAATGGCACCTTCTTGAACGATTTCCAGAAAATCCTCCTGAAGATCTTTTGGGAGGTGTTCTGCAAAATGTAGAATGGAATCCCACAAGGCTCGGTCGTATTTGCTCAAGGAGGCAGTTGCACTGGCCGCCTTCATTAAAGTAGCCGCAGTATTGCAGACTTTGCGACCTGAAGGATCCAATTTTCTACTCTCCTTATCTGGAGGGAAAGTGGCAGACGGAGACGTGGCGTGAGACTTGCGGGCAGCTAGAATTACCACGGAGTCAGGTGGTGGGTCGGAACGCAGAAATAACTGATCTTGATCCAGTGGCCGATATTTTTTCTGGAGCTTGGAGGGCACAGACTTTGGTGTAAGAAAAAAAAGTCCATGGCTGGTTCAAGAAGACCAGACACTAATGGGAGCACAGGACTCGAGGCCGTGCATTGGTGGAGTGTCTCGAAGATCACCGAGGTAGATGGTGTTGGAACAGCCATTGGTATGTTCAGCTTAGCTGCACCTCTCACCAGAACTTCTTGAAAGGTGGTTATGTCGTCAATCAGTGAGGAGCGAGGTTGAGGAGAATCCAACAAGGTGGGTGAATAGTCCCTGGTGGAAGAGGACGTATCCCCATGGTGATGAAGGTGAGATCGTGACCTTGATGTATGGCGTGATCTGCGATGTAAACAGGGTTCGCTTGGAGAAAGTCTTGCAGATGTCACAGGAGGCACATAGATGTGAAGATGGCAGGCAGATGATACAGACCTCATGAGGGTCTGTTTTGGCCTTTTTCCTACCACTGCGAGGACATTTGTCAAATGAAGAAGGCATTTTAATGCAGAAAAATACCTCCTTTTCTGTCAGAAAAAGACAAAAATCACTAGAGGAAGACCAAAGACATTGAGTGAAACAGTAGTCACTGATTTTTAAAGCTAAAGTTTGAAGAAAAAACCTAAAACAGTTGACGTCAATGCTCTAAGGGTCCTGTCAGCAGGAGCCGGAAAAAATAACTGAGGTAACTGCCTCTGGCTGAGCATGATGGGATATTGGAGGTCACAGTTCTTAAAGGCTCAGTGTACTTTTTCTTCCTTGATAGGCGCTGGGCTACACTGTCCTGCAGTTCTTCATCCTTCTCTCACATAACAAAAGGGTTTATGAAGGACTTTTTCTGTTACCTTTCAAAGTTTTTCATGCATTAGTTGCATGTTTCATTGGATATTCACCTTTTGTTACAGCAAGATGAAGAATTTTGTCCACTGTAGCCTAATTCTATAGGCTGCATACTGACTTCCTTAAGTAACTATTTAAGGCCTTCCTGAAGAAAGGCGAACTTCAGCACTTAAGAAGATATATTGGGAAAAAGTGCTCTGGGGTCCCCGCAGGCGGTGGGACTATTCAATGCTTATAACTATACATGGCAATTCCCTGTGAGAGAATTATTATTATTATTTTTTTTATATCTTTTTATTAACAACAACAAATTCGACTTTGCAGTTAGACATTTTAAATTACTGAGACAGTGTTGCAACATCACATTGTGGAGCACATTCCCCTAGGACATCATAGTTACTGAATTTATGGTGTTAGCGGTTCATCAACGGGGGGGGGGGAGGTTCGCGGGGGGGGGCACATATATTCCCCCTATATGCATTCCATTTGTCCCATATGGCAGACCATTTTTTGGGGCAGCCACGTGCAATATACACCGTTTTCTCTCTGATCATGCACCAGTCCATATCCGCTTTCCAGGTCGCAATTTTCGGCAACACCTCTGCCCCCCACAGTTGTGCAATATTTCTTTTTGCCACCATTAACCCCAGGGTGACCCATAATTTGTCTTTACTGGTCAAATCTGTAGGTTCCCACACGTTCAGAAGACAGCGTTTCACTTTTGGCCTTATCACAGTGTCTAATACCTCTCCCATACAGTCATGAATCTTCTCCCAATAGTGCTGCACCCTCCTACATTCCCATATTATGTGAATGTAAATCCGTATTTGTAAAGCGCGAACTACTCACCCTTACGGGTCTCAAGGCGCTGGGGGCCGTCGTGGAAATTAAGTGAGCTATTGCCCAGAGTCACAAGGTGCTGAGCTGAGCTGCTGCCGGAGCCGGGGATCGAACCGTGAGCCCTGTGCTCCGAAGTCAGCTGCCCTGGCCGCTGCACCACACCTCTTCGAATAAAGGTGCCCATCATGCCACACTGCCTCCTGCACGGTCCATCCGCCACCCTACCCATTTGTACTAGCCTTGGCCCTGAAACGTAGACTGTGTAGGATTTTGAGTTGGACTAGGCGCAGCCTTGAGGAGATGGCTACTTCCTTTGGGGAGGCAACCGCCTCCTGCCACTCCTCATCATCTAGTTCTAGTCCGTCCCTCTCCCAGCGCTCTCGTATCGATCCTAGGGGATCTGCCATGTTATTTATTAACTTTTTGTAGGTCTGGGAAATTGCTTTTTCTGGGAGATAGCCGTCTAGCAACCTGTCCTCTAGTGGAGAATATTCCGGGGGGGGGGGTGGTGCCCTCTGGCAGGTTTGACTTTAGTGCGTGCCGTATCTGGAGATACCTGAAGTACCCAGTACCAGCTAGTTCGCATTCACGCTGGAGTGAGGCAAACGTCACCATTTCACCCTTAACCCTTAAATCCCAGATTTTCGATATCCCGATAATGTCTCATTTGTCGAACCCTCTTGAACTCCCCATGTTGCCCAGCCGCTCCGAGTCCCATAAGGGAGTGGCTAGTGTAAGTTTCTGGTCCCACCCCATGCTTCGATTCGCTGCGTGCCAGACCTGGACTGAATGGTTCGTTGGTCCAGTTAAGGGATACCGTCGGGGTGTGGAGTAAATTGCCCTGTTGTAGTTCCCGCCAGGGAGCAGCCACTTATCCATTCTATACCCGGGGTCGTCTCCATCGCGATATGTGCAGTGGTTAATGGCTGCCAAGTGAGCGGCCAGAGAGAATTATTTTTAAGTCTTACTTCAGTACTGGTCAGACCAGCTGCCTTGCCTACCCGTGTGCCTTAAAACATTATTGTGCTTTTCACAGACATTTAGCAGTATCCAAATATAAGTTATCTATTTGGGGTGGCAGATATTTCAAAGTTCAAGATGCAACCCTCTGGAAACCTTGCTGAAGTTCACGAAAAAGCTTAAAATAGGTCTCTGATGAAGATTTTTAGCTGTCCATTGATTTTATGCAACAGTGTTTCTCTAAACCCACGATACCTCTTCGGCAGTGTATGTCTGTGCTTTATAAGTGCATATTTAGAGAAAACTCTTAAGCAATTAATACACACTGACTTTTGTAGGACTATAAAACCAATTTAATTGCAGGCACAAGTAGAGCTTCTGTTCATTGTGGTGTACAGTTTTCTCAGTACGCCTGGATTCACTGGATGGAAACCCCAGCAACCCGTTTTGACGGCAAGACCAAACCAGTGAAAAGGATTTTATTCCTGGCATCAGCCCCCTTGCCCTTCATCCAAAAGCCTTTGTTGGTCCCACCCCTCTGCAGAGGAATAAGGGCAGAGGGCGTTACATCTCCGGGTTTTCTCCACAGCAGAGTGACCAGTTTGTGGGTGTGGGTTACACATAATTTCAACCGTCCTTCTCGTGTCACAAAACGATGAGCAAGGCTCCAAACTCAATGCCATATACACAAGTCTCTTAATAGAGGAACACAAGCTTTTTACAATATTAGCACGAAAAGGTGTCTGACGAAGGTCCATGGAAGTGCAGAGCTTTTCTCCCAGCAAACTGCTCCACTCTAACAGTGGCTAGCAATCACATTGAAGAAATGATAGACCTCTTCCTTATCATAGACTGCTACTTCGGTGGAGCACTCTGAACATTTTACAGGGTGATATAGCTCCTGCTCTGCTGGTTTCTCAGGGGTTTCTGCCATGCTCTTCTTTTTTGGCCAGCGCCGCTTCCGTCGGTCCAAGGCGTCTTGGTATTTTAGGACTTCCTCTTTGTTGATGGTGCAATTCATCACAAACATGGCTCGATACTGAGTTCTATATGATTCATGCCTAAGGAAAGAGAAACAATCATTGGCAACTCTAACAGGTCTGGCTTGTAAATGAAAGAGATTCTTCAATAAATAGTGAGTTTAGGCACTATAACTCAATTCATTCACTCCTGCATCCATTCATTCATCAACCTAATGACTCGTACTGGCATTCATCCACAATAAACAAATTGGATGAGAATATGCACAATAAATTAAAAGAATGAGTAGAAAGAAGGAAAAATGCCACAACCTAAAAAGCAAACAATGCTACGGCCTAAATGTGGTGAGAATTTGCTTGCAATAAAGGCCAACATGCATTTAGTCACAGTGTGTCACCCGGTGAATAGCAGATATCACATTGAGGTGGAAACCCCTACACACAGTTGTTTTTCAGCTTGTGTTGGAAGTTCTGCACCCTTCAAGTCCATTAATGTTTTGCATCCTCCAGCCTTTGTTTTTGTATTCTGAAGAGAGCAAAAGAAGTCTCTTACTCAATAACGGCTTCAAGCCCTTCTTTACCGCGAGTGCCACTCCAGAGTTTACAGGCAGTAACGAGCGGAAAGCCCTGCACACCCTCCAAGCCCGACCCCACGCTCACAGAAAGTTTTGTATGTCGGAAGGTCTGCAATAAAAAAATAAACAACACAAACACAGCAGTTCCAATGTCCCAATATGGCCACCACATTTAGAAGCAATGTGTCAGCCATCTTGGAAAGGAAAAACAATGATAGTGTGCACAATGCCATTGAAAGAAGTCAGCTACGGAAATATTGCAAAGGCAGCCATCACTTGTAATGGGATTGTGCCTATTGTGTCACTGTTGCCCCTATCCAAGATAACAGGCATGTTGCTTCTAAATATCACTTCTAATCAGTGTGGGTAATTGTTCCTATGTGGAGAGGGTATAGAAAACGTTAAAGAAAAGGTGCGGTTGGAATATGTAGTTCCAGTGGGATCTTCCTTATTTGGAAGTGTTGCCCTCACACAGGCAGGCAGGACGAGGGGTAGGTGACAGGCTGCGCATGGAACTAAACAGCAATAATCTTGGTTTCCCTGCCTTGACCTAGGGCACATTATGGCCTATGAGTAGGGGTTGATTTATGGATTCGTACTGGGGTGAGCATGACATAGATACCTAGGATCTACTGTATCACTACCAGGGATTGAGTATAATAAGACTCTAGATACCCACCCGAATTTAGGGGTAGGTAACATATTTTTGGGTCCTGAAGAAACGCTAGGGATCCAGTACTGGACCAACATAGCGTGAAACAGGTCGACCTGAATAGTGAAACATCGATAGTTCACTACAAAACGCTCACTTAGTGGCGTATCATAACCTTGCGCACATTACCGCATCTAAGTTTTTAACCTTACCAAAGTGTCTCTGAATAAATTGTGATCTCCTTTAGGTAATTTTAAGATCACACTCTCCACCTTACACATTATACCCCACACACCCGAAAGCACCGTCACGGCTGATACAAGAAAAGATCTCAGACAAAGAGCCCTCTCGTGGGGCCCGTGGGGCATTGCAGCGCCGGCCCCACGAGGAGCAAAACGCCTGATGATGAAGCATGACACCCACAATGGTGTGTGAGGGCAAAACTTCCAAATAAGGAAGATCCCCCTGGAACCATATATTCCAACCACACCTTTTCTTTAACGTTTTCTATACCCTCTCCACATAGGAACAAGTACCCACACTGATTAAACGTGTCAATTATAGTGAGGACCACGGGTACTGGACCCTAATCTGGCTCCTAGTCCCCCTCTTTTTGATTCATGTTCTACCTTCTCTTCGGGCATGATGTCGATTTCTAATTGGATGAGGAGTAACTTCCTCCAACTTAACGTTGGGAAGACCGAGATCATGCTTTTTGGTGAGGCCTTACTGTTATGGTCACCAAACTGGTGGCCACCGGATCTCGGTTCTTCCCCTGCACCTAAGACAGTTGTAAAAAATCTCGGTGTCCGCCTAGATCAGGCGCTAACCTTGAAGGAACATGCAGCCCACACTGTCGGCTCCTGTTTCCATGTACTGAGTCTGCTGAGACGTGTCTTTCCTTTTCTTCCAGACTCCTCAAGGAAAACCCTCATCCAGACACTGGTACTAAGCAGACTGGATTACTGTAACGCTCTGCTGGTATCAGCTAATGAGTCTTCTCTGGATCGGTTGCAGGTAGTCCAGATAACTGCGGCACGTCTGGTCTTAAACGTACCTTCTAGAACTGCCTCTGCCCCGTTGCTTCAACAGCACCACTGGCTACCGGTGCGCAAACGTATCAAGTTTAAAATTTGCTGCACCGTCCATAAAGCTGTGTTTGGCAAGGGCCCGGCTTACCTTGCTGAGAAATTCATACATTATGCCCCCGTTAGGGATCTACGCTCAGGAATAAAATCTCTTCTTGTAGTTCCCAGGGTCAAGAAGTCTAGGATGGGGGGGAAAGCCTTTTCGCATCTTGCACCTCGGCACTGGAATGAGCTCCCTACGTTGAGACAATGTTCAGATCATCTTCAATTTAGAAGACTTCTTAAAACAGCCCTGTTCTAATTTTTTACATCTCGCTTTCTCCTGCACGTTCCGCAGCGCGGAGATACCCCTTCGGGGGTGATTCAGGCGCTATATAAGTCTATAAACAAATAAATAAAAATAAATAAATAAATATCACTGCCATCTTAAAACAGTAAAACAATGATACACTCCTGACACTAACATTCCAAGATGCCACCTGGTTTACAAGCAGTGGATATGGCACACTGTAGATGGTGTGGTAAGAGAATGTTCTAGCAGTATTAGCTGGGAAGCTGCCAGGCACATAAAAAAAAAAAAAATGAAAAGGGTTCCATCAAAGAAGAAAATGGAAAACTACAGGACTGGCCCATCGGCCCGGACACAGCAGCACACTCATTTTCATGCGGGTATGCACATTTGATCAGGTAAAATACCATGCTCACAGGGCCACATAGCTAATGGCTTAAACAGAATACTGTCCTGGCTGGAAGAATGTTAATGGCTCTGAAAAAGAGCACAGGTTGAATAGGCACAACCCCAAATCCCTAAATGTATACTTGTTTATGTAAGTTTTGTTTATTACATGATGTTGGCTGGCAGACAGCTAAAGCTGGCAGGCGAGAATTAAAAAATGAATTGACACAGCTAAATACTAGGCATTAAATAACAAATATGTGTGTCATTACAATTGGCAAAACAATAAACAATCCATTTTAAAAGGGATAAAACAAAGATTATTACAATGCAGATCTTACAGTCCCAGAGTTTGTCAGAGAAGGTTATCATAGAGAGAACCATGTAAAATGCTTAGCATAATGCTTTAATAATGTAACCCATAACGGCCATCTATTCTTGACATCACTAAATGTATTAACTGGAAGTTCTTGCCTCACAACAGAAGCAAGGAATATATTTTTCACCTGAAAGTTTGATTTTTAAATACTCTTATTATGATCCTCGCTTGGGTACAGCTAATTTTAAAGGCAGTTTTCATCCAGTTTCTGTCTCCCATGACCTCATCCAATCACTTGCCTGTTAGAATGAGCCTCAGGGACACTTGATTCCTTCGAGAAGCTTCAGAAATCTGGGTGTAAATGTGTGAGCTTTGATGTCCAGAAGATCCCAGGACGCCCCCGCACAATCTGTGATCACAGCTTTTTAATAAGGTCAGTTTGCAAACTCAACAAAAACCGTACTGAAGAGGTCTTTGACACCAACACCAAAACTCTCGCTTCCTACAGTAAGCCAGAAGATGTCAGGCAACAAACACCTGTATTTAGCTCTTACCACGGTCTAATGTCAATCTACCCTCAAAGGCCTCCTGGCTTTAAAATACGTTTTTCACAATAAGTCAAGTTACTGCCTTTGCTGTAAATGTTTATAATAAATAGATCATACCTATGGCATAAAACATCCCTCTTCCCAATGAACATCTTCCCTATGAATCAATCAGCCTCTAGCCTTTATCACTGGCGAGTCACCATAAGCAGCCAGGCCTACTCTACTGACAATAAGTTTTGCCTCAAAGCATATAGTTACAAGTATGTAGAAAATTACAGTAATCAAAACAATCTACAACACCCCCTAAGAGGGCTCGACCATTATTATAACAGTGCAAGTCTTCCAACCCCAGGGTTTGCCATAGGGGGTGAACCGCAACAAACTCCTTGCCTGCAAAAGTAATCTGCGAGATACCTAGTGACAAAAAAACCTCTAGCAGTGTAATAAACTTCCCTAAAAAAAACACCAACGTGGAGTGAGAAAAGTCACAGAAGGTGTCAAATGATTGAAATAAAGCAAGACAGTAGCTAACAGCAAGAGGATGTGTGCTACATATTAAGTCTTCAAGTGTCGCCATAATGGAAGGAAAATGCCCAAAGTCTGTAGGTGAGATCTTCCAAAAGCCTATACAAATCTAGAAAGCGCAGCAAAGAGGCGTTTATTGAAGGTGGAGTGAGGAACCAGGTCTTGTTGAAGGATGAATTTAGGGACCCAAACCAGGGCCAAACAGGGAATTGGTCATGGCCAATGGGGGGAATTGTGCACAACACAATGTACTGAGGAGATTACACTCAAGAGTGAGGGGACATTAAGGTTAAATTTAAGAGTGCAATCAAGGGAAAGGTCACAACAAAAGGGGGAAAGGAGAGAAGGCAGCAATGCCTAAGAATAGAGACAGAGGCAAGATGTGAACACAAGTACAGGGCAAGGGAGAAAGCTGCACACAAAGGCGAAGTCATGGCTGAGAGGACGGTAAGGGCTGGACCTCTACAAAGCTAATAGTGGGATTATAGAAAATGTTTTCAGGTCAAAGATCTTGACGTATAGCAGGGGATGGGGGAATTGCGCGCATACGGAATAGGGTAGGGTGAAGAAGGTGCATCTGAGGGTTGGGGGAAAGCTAATCCTATGACAGGTGGCCTGAAGATAAAATCATCCGTGGATGACAAAAAAAAAAGTTCCCACAAGAAGTTCATTGAGAGTTATGTTATGTTAATATATTTTCTACAGCGCTCAATTACCCTAGGGTGTCTTAGCACTGGCTTTGATACAGGAGAAGAGACGTGAAGGAGGAACAGCAGGCCTAGCAAGTACTGAAAAAACAGATTTTTAAGAGATTCATGAAGGTAATAAGATTAGGTGCGCTCTTAACATGGAGTGGCAGGGTATTCCAGGTTGCTGTCGCTCCAAAAAAGAAGCTCCTGCCTCCCCAGGTGGAGCGTTTAAATTTGGAAACTATGACGTGTTTGACCGTGGTGGAGCGTAGAGTTCGACTTGGGGTGTACCATTTAAAGTTTTGTTGCAAAAAGTCGGGACCTGAGCAATGGAGTGCCGTAGGCAATGCAGAGTGCCTTGAACGTGATACGCTGTCTGATAGGGAGCCAATGGAGGTTCCTAATGGCAGAGGCTACAGAGTGATGTCTTAGAATTTTTAGGAGAATTCTTGCTGCAGTATTTTGTAGTATTTGCAGTCTGTTAATGATGTATTGGTGTGCGGTAAGGAATAGGCCATTGCAATAGTCCAATTTGGTCATTATAAGAGTAGCTATAAGAGTTTTCTGAAGATGTTCTGGAATAAATGGAATACTCTTTTCTAGCATTTTCAAGGTGAAAAAAGTGGAGAAGGATAGGGCGCTGAAATCCTTGCTTAAAGCTATATTCCATACAGCTTCTGCAATTTGTTAGCAAGCTCCCTTAACCCATTGATTACTTAGGAAAACTCAAACTATACTGGTTGTAAATGATAAAACACAGTGAGCGGTCTGCACTGGTTCATCTGCAGGCACACATATGAACCACATTAACAAATGTCACCTCTGGCAGTCCAGGCACAGTGTAGTCATGCAGGCGGGACAATTCAAGATGGCGTCACTGTTGGGAAGGGTCTGAGGCTGTGAATTCTGAGGCTGGCCAGGAATTTGTCTTCTTGAGTTAAAGTACCTATGAAATGGGACATTCAATTACACTGTGAGAAAGAATCCTCTTCCACAGAACAGTCAACCCTTTAGCACCGATAACATCAAGATTTAAGTTTCTGCAGCGGTTTATCACCGACAGTCAGTGCTATGACCCCCCCTCTCTTCGGCACCCTCAATCTGCACTGTTGCAGATTGAAGGGACAATGTTTTGACTAATAGCACTACATAATACAAAAAATAAAACAAAAGCTATGCTTCCCTTCTATCGGCTCACATCACTGGAAGACCCGGGGGTTAATGAAAAACACCCTTATTTGAACCAGTTGGTGCCTCTCACCCTCTCCTCTGCGCATCCACCCAAGCTTGGTCCCGATCATCCTTTTGGGGGTCGTACAACAGCTCGTCATTAGTAAGGATCCGATGCTTGTGCTTTCGTCTTTTCTTGGTCTTCGTCTGACCTGGGGGGTGAGAGAAGACTACAATGACACCCAGCACATCAGAATTCCACACAGAAACCCAAGACTGAGAGGCAAAGTGAAGTGACTGGATTAATACAGAAGACACGAGTCCTACAGAACCTTAGTGCGGAAAGCAGAAATAGTTAACACTTTATAAAAATATAGAAAACAAATAAAATTAGAGAGCAAAGGGCAAAAATGCAACAAAAATGATAGAGAGGACAACAAGCAAGAAGAAATATAGGCTGCAGAGAGCAACAAAGCAGCTGGAACAATCCTGGGCCTACAAGTGACCTGAGGCGAGGAAAAGGAAATTTGGTCTGAGCGTGACATGTATTGTATGAAGCACTTTTTGTATGACTGATATCGTTAAAACGCAATAGAAAGATTAAAAAAACAAAGCTCTGGAACAACAGAGGACATAATACTAAGGACATGGACGATCTAGAACCTATGGGTGGAGAGTGCAGATATGTGAAGGAACTGAAAGAAGACTCAAATCCTACAGACCCTTCGGATACAGAGGCAGAGACTCAACAGTAATGATACTGAACACTGACACATGCAGAGGACACATCTTACACACCATCAGGAAGCAGGGCATCTTTTGAAGGATTCTTGTCATCACAAGGCAAACCACTCATTGTTAAACTCCCTCAAACATCACTTCACATCCAAAAGTGAGGAGACATACAGAAGAGGAAGGCACTCTTATCAGGAGTTTTCAAGTTATTCGTGTAGAACTGCTGCTAGACTTTCCAGAAGGAATAACAGGGTGCATAAACGTTGCCCCACCTGGTAGAGAGAAAGCTAGTTTGGGTATTCCCCGAAAACCTTGGACAGGCTTTGAAGAATTTATGCCTCCCATATAGGGTCCGGTGTACGACCCAGTAGGACTTTCTAAAGGATGTTTTTTGTCTAAAAACCAGTGTTTGTACCACGACAGGTGGACGCAAGGCACAAAACCCTGCATGCTGGACCTAGTCTCTCCTCTGTAGCAGTACGCAAAATGCAAACAGCAATCACAGAAAGGCAGTAAAGCACCTGTGGATGAAGGAGAGCAGAAATGACAAGGAATAAATGTTCAAACATCCTGCAATTTACAGAGTAGGAAGAAGAGACAGAAAATCTCTAGCCTTTCCAGAATCTTAAGGAGTTGCCTCACATGAGAAAACAAGCACACAATGAGCCCGTTATTATACATTCATGTAAGTCAAGAGTTCTCCCCTGTAACTCAAGGCATGCTTTCTCATACCAGGGCACCAAATTCACCATTTGACCCACAGCACTTACTAAGACTCTCAGTATTTTCTGCATGTTTGCAAAACTTTCAGCGAGCTTAAAAGAGGCTGAAAATCAATATAACGGTGCACTAGACAACACTGCCACAGGCAATACTGGCTGGGACAGTAGTGCAGAAAAGAGAAGTCCTAATTAATGCAAAGAATAACACTTTTAACTCTACAATACATAAGGGTGTACAGGATACTGAATCCATATAGAGGCCAACAGTCTACAGAACATGTGTAGAGAGAAGGGACTGACTCACTTTTCAGAACAGAAACTGCACAGAACACTCAAACAGAAGAGAAGCGATAGGAGGGTTGGGTGATGGGTACAAAAGTGTTGAGATAGTTTGAAACGGTTTGCTTTGTTATGATTCTATTGCGTTTTTGCAGTAAGACAGCTCGATGCTGAACATATAGGAACATAGTCCATGTGTACAAATATAGCGACAGCGTCTGCATTGATGAGAGCGATTGTCAAATATATATACATATATATATGCAGAAATGTCAAAATCTGGAACACCAATAAGATTTATTTAAAATAAAATTTTCAAAACAGAAGAGAAGCGACAGAACAAAAGTGCAGAGAAAAATGATTGTGCACCTAATTGTGACCAATGCAAAGAATAAACAAAGCACAGCAAGGGCTCAGATGCAGCGGGGAAGATACAGCTTCAGGATGGCTAATGGGAGGTCAGGGAAGTTTAACCTCCCCCAGACAGGTGATCTCTCTTCTCTCCCCACAGGCTGATTGCTAAACCACTGCCACCCCCGACACCCCCCTGCACAGCATCCGTCAGTGGTGAACTACAAACCTGTTTTCCACAGCACAGCTGCATGCAGCCTCATGTTACAAATTTTCACATCTTCTTGCTATCCAGGTTTAGAGGTTCACTGCCCCCTGCATCTTTTTAGTCATATCCTTCCGAACCCTTTGTTCTAGAAGTTCCTTGACTGTTTGTAAAGTGTCATCTTGTGGAATATTTGTATATAGCAGTGTTGCTCAGGATCAAAGGGGATGTCAGATAGTACAGTGAGTATATGTTTGGTGTCCTGCAGGTAGAAGGGCATTTTGGTGACCATCGGTCCTAAGAACCAGTAAACAAACTGGGAAAGCGGTTTGAACGAGGACCCAATCCCGGAGACAATGGCTCTCCCTGGGCGTGGTCGTCCTGGTTTGTGGATCTTCGGCAGGATGTAGAAATAAGGGGTCCTAGGGGGGAGTGTTCAACAGAAACTCTGACTCAACTCTATGATCCACCCGGCATCTTTACCCCTCTCTACCAAGGTCTTGATGTTCTTCTGTGGTCTAGGAGTAGGGTTCCTCTGCAATCGTCTGTAGTATTTAATATTGTTCAGTTGACGAGGACATTCTTACTGATAAGCTTGTTGATCAATGATAACCGTAGCTCCCCCTTTGTCTGCTGGTTTTATCACAATCTCACTGTCACTTCCCAATGACTTCGGACACTCCCTACTAATATCTGCTCATCCTTCTTCAAAACACCTCAGCTCCTCCCCCTTGGGGAGTTGTAGCCCACACCAGGTACCTTGCGGTCCTGGTGCGAGGAGAGAAACCAATGATGAAGCATGTCACCCATGGGTGAGTGGGGGTTCTCGTCCTTAAAGAAGCGCTCGTCCTTTGGGGCACTTCTATTTTCATGCTGTCCTTTCCCTCGTTTCGACTTTAGATACCAGACGCACTTTTTTGCGAGTTTCATGTTATGTAAGGGGTAGTACGTTTCTGGCTGGGCATCTCCCCTAGGATCCCCTGTGTGAATGTAATCACTTTCATTCTCAGCACAAAGAGTCCTACACTGGCTACTGATCGCTCCCTCAGTCAATAGCTTCCTACATTGTCTGGAGTCACCAGGGGCTTTCAAACCCAACCCAAAGGAATTTCAATTATACAAAATGGCCTACTCCACAAGCCACTCTCCAGAAGAAGAGCCAACCTCAACAACCTAGTAGAAATGACCTGTTCACACGTAAATTCACCAAACCTAGCACACACCCCTCTCTATTTCTGGCACCTTATTCAACACAAGAGCTGCAAATGCTCAACACGCACAAATTGCTGACCTGATAGAACAAACGAATGCAGAACCTTTCTGCATAAAAGAAACGTAGCTAAATGACTTCCCCTAAAATATCATGGACTCTCTCCTACCATCTAAGTACTCTATTCTAAGATCAGACAGACCAGGCAAAATTGGGGGAGGAGTAGCAATAATCTTCAGTGAATCTCTCTTCTGCCAAACATCAGACAACCCCGTACCTCTCATTCGAATGCATGAAAATAGTACTAGTTGCCAATCCCTCTTTAACGATCTACCTCCATATAATCTACAACCAACTAAACCCTCCAATAACTTTGTGGAACACTTCTCTGGAAACGTCACAAACAAACAGATTCCCAAAACATCCACATGGGAGACTTCAACAGACTGCGGGAACCCAAAATCATACCTCTACCAGGAACTAGATAATAACATGAGTCTGCCCAACCTCATTCAAAAGATCCACAATACCGATTCACAACCAAAGAAAAAAAAAAAAAACAGCCCTCTTCTTCACATTCATAGAAGGCTGTGTTTCACTTGCCTTCCCCCTACTGAAGTAGATGGGAACAATCCTTTCCCACTACAGTTCAGCTTCTCAATACAACTTTACACATAAGAAACTTCCCAAAATCAAAACATGGGTCAGGAACTGCACATTAATCACTGCCGCGTCTCTGTAGAAACAAACTACCTAAGCTCAACAAGACAAACATTTGACCACATAGATATTACCGGCGCCCAATACATGAAAATTATTGATGAATTTGCCAAATAAGAGACCCAGCAAAACTAAAAGCTCAGAATAATTACCAGCAAACCATAGTTCCATGAAGTGTTACAAAAAATCCCCAAAAAATTAAAAAGCTACAGAGTACAGCAAAAAAGACAAATCAAACAGATCTCAGTCTAAACTAAGAGCTAGAAAACTGTTCAAAATAGAAATTAGTGACACAAAAACAACTTTTCTCCAGAATCAAATCTTCCAATCACAGAACCCCTCGCAAATCTTATTCAGTACCATCAGAGATAACACGATACCAAAGAAGAAAGTCTTCCTTTCATTATTCTCAAACAAAATTGCCAAACCAGAAGCAGGCCTTGCCAATAAGCCTTCTTCACCACCTACCTTCAGCTCCAAAACAACCAACATATGGGAATCATGCCAGCTGCTCAATACAGAAGATCCCTCTAAAATAATAAACCAAATGCAACACACTGCATACTTCAGAGACGTAATAACAGCCAAGACAGTCAAAGAGGACTTCAGCATTCTCATTCCACTCTTGCTCTTCATAATTAACACGTCTCTATTCCAAGATCTGTGCCACAACAATCTAAACCTGGGTCAGATATAGCCCATACTAAAGAAACAAATGCCAACCCCGAAATCTTCAACGATTTCAGACCAGTCAGCAACCTCGCTTGGTAAAAACTAAAAAAACATTGAAAGATTTGTTGCTTTCCAACCAACCAAACACACAAGCAACTAGGACTTACTTTCCAATATGCAGTCCGGCTTCAGGGTAGGCTACAACACAAACACTGCCACCGCAAAAATACTAGATGACTTGTACCACATCCTCAATGAAGGGGAAGTCTGCCTTCTGGCCCTCTTAGACCGATCAGCTGCCTTCGACACGGTGGACCATGATCTCGTCCTCAAGACCTTGGAACTTAGACTGGGTCTCTGAGGGAGAATACTGAGCTGGTCCCACTTCTTCCTAATGGGCAGGTCCCAGCTCTTAGAATTGGGTAATTACACCTCAGTAATGCAAAGAATAGCAAGCAGCGCCCCGTAAGGCTCTAATCTCGCCCCAATTTTATTCAATCTGTACATGAAACTACTAGTGCTCCTACTAAACAACACTGGCATAAAACGTCACCAGTGCACTGTCGACACACAGGTATATGTAAACACATCATCGATTACAAGTCTTACACACACTACTAAAAGGTATGGAAACAATTCAGGGATGGGTGGACTTGCACGGTCAAAAATTAAATTCTCCTAATTTCCTGCAAATCCTCCTCCAAAAATCGATTCTACTCTACTCACCGAAATATCCTTATTGGGGTTCAACCCAGCTCAGAGCAACGTGGTCAAATCTCTTGAGTTTTATGCTGAACTCCACACTGTCTTTGTCAGCACAAGTGAGCAAAATGGCTCAATCTGCCAACTTCCACCTCCATCTTTGGAGGAAAGGACCTCTTTTTGTATGATCACCGTCTCACGTTTCTGGACAGATGCTGCTGGACTTTCATCTCTGTAGTGCACTGGGTCTTGCTGTCCTGCCCCCAGTGCATGTGCTTTGACCCCCAAAGTACGTGCACAATTGGCTAATATCCAATTGGCTCCTTTAACTCACTTGTAAGTCCTTGGTATATGGTATAAGAGGTACCTAGGGCTAGTAAGTTAAAAGTCTCTAGTGGACTGTAGCACTGAATTGTGTCACCACTGCTGTGAAACACTGAAATAATAACTCTAGGCCTGCTACTGCAGCCTGGTCGGCCAACTTAAGCCTGCCA
This sequence comes from Calotriton arnoldi, assembly GCA_963921515.1. Lineage (NCBI taxonomy): Eukaryota > Metazoa > Chordata > Amphibia > Caudata > Salamandridae > Calotriton > Calotriton arnoldi. The sequence goes on along the minus strand of CAWUFW010006719.1, from coordinate 487,132 downwards.
ACTCTACATGGCAAAATAAACCCGTTCGTTAGGCTAATACCTTCCTTTTTAGGTCTCGCCTGCGACAGGGCATGCGCTCTTGCTTGCAAGAGATATTCTGCACAAGGGGCTTGCAGCCCACCCATTGTTTAACATTTGCTGGCTCCACAGCCACTCTTATTTGATGTCTTCTAATTAGCCAGCCCGTGCTAGCTTCATTTCCTCTTCTTTTGGATGGAGCATGGAGAAAGTACTGCCAGCTTCTGCTGGACTGTTGTCTTTTCGCTGTTCGTGCTGCGATTGAGGGACTGCTTTAATTTTTTTCTTCTTCCCTGCCTTTCTTGTCTAACCTCTTGCCTTTTGTAGCTATGTTTTACTATGCAACACGCACGTCAAAGAAGCCTTTTTCTTGTTTGAAATGGATGTTTCATGTGGCAACAGATGTTACCTGCTTTTATTCCGACAACATATTCTCTGCTTACAAATATATTTTCACTAAGACAAGGGTACAATTGCTTTTATTATCTGATAGGATTTTTTGCCAAATGTCCTTTTTTCCCTCTTTTTCACGCATGGGGAGTTCGAAGGGGTTTTATACCAAGACCGAATAAGCATAGGCAAAGCCAACAGGGCTCGCCTTTGAGACCATTGGCTCAGACATTGCCTTTTGTTCATTCTGTACAGCATGGGCATTGCAGAGTTTGGCAATGATTTGTAATCATGCTGTATAGTAATGTGGCTGCTGTGCAGCGCGGGCATTGCTGACTCTGGCAATGATTTGTACTCATGCTGTATAGTAATGTGGCTGCTGTGCAGTGCGGGCAGTGCCGACTCTGGCAATGATTTGTACCCATGCTGTATAGTAATGTGGCTGCTGTGCAGCGCGGGCAGTGCCGACTCTGGCAATGATTTGTAACCATGCTGTATAGTAATGTGGCTGCTGTGCAGCGCGGGCATTGCTGACTCTGGCAATGATTTGTAATCATGCTGTATAGTAATGTGGCTGCTGTGCAGCGCGGGCATTGCTGACTCTGGCAATGATTTGTACTCATGCTGTATAGTAATGTGGCTGCTGTGCAGTGCGGGCAGTGCCGACTCTGGCAATGATTTGTACCCATGCTGTATAGTAATGTGGCTGCTGTGCAGCGCGGGCAGTGCCGACTCTGGCAATGATTTGTAACCATGCTGTATAGTAATGTGGCTGCTGTGCAGCATGGGCAGTGCCGAGTTTGGCAATGATTTGTACCCAGGCTGTGTAGTAATGTGGCTGCTGTGCAGCATGGGCAGTGCCCAGTTTGGCAATGATTTGTACCCTTGCTGTATAGTAATGTGGCTGCTGTGCAGCATGGGCAGTGCCCAGTTTGGCAATGATTTGTACCCATGCTGTATAGTAATGTGGCTGCTGTGCAGCGCGGGCAGTGCCGAATCTGGCAATGATTTGTACCCATGCTGTATAGTAATGTGGCTGCTGTGCAGCGCGGGAGGTGCCGACTTTGGCAATGATTTGTAACCATGCTGTATAGTAATGTTGCTGCTGTGTAGCGCAGGAAGTGCCGAGTTTGGCAACGATTTGTAACCATGCTGTATAGTAATGAGGCTGCTGTGCAGCGCGGGCAGTGCCGACTATGGCAAAGATTTGTACCCATGCTGTATAGTAATGTGGCTGCTGTGCAGCGCGGGCAGTGCCGACTCTGGCAATGATTTGTACCCATGCTGTATAGTAATGTGGATGCTGTGCAGACCAGGCAGTGCCGACTATGGCAATGATTTGTACCCATGCTGTTTAGTAATGTGGCTGCTGTGCAGCATGGGCAGTAGCGACTCTGGCAATGATTTGTAACCATGCTGTATAGTAATGTGGCTGCTGTACAGCGCGGGCAGTGCCGACTTTGGCAATGATTTGTACCAATGCTGTATAGTAATGTGGCTGCTGTGCAGCATGGGCAGTGCAGAGTTTGGCAATGATTTGTACCCATGCTGTATAGTAATGTGGCTGCTGTGCAGCGCGGGCAGTGCCGACTCTGGCAATGATTTGTAACCATGCTGTATGGTAATGTGGCTGCTGTGCAGCATGGGCAGTGCCGAGTTTGGCAATGATTTGTACCCATGCTGTATAGTAATGTGGCTGCTGTGCAGCATGGGCAGTGCAGAGTTTGGCAATGATTTGTACCCATGCTGTATAGTAATGTGGCTGCTGTGCAGCGCGGGCAGTGCCGACTCTGGCAATGATTTGTAACCATGCTGTATAGTAATGTGGCTGCTGTGCAGCATGGGCAGTGCAGAGTTTGGCAATGATTTGTAACCATGCTGTATAGTAATGTGGCTGCTGTGCAGCATGAGCAGTGCCGACTCTGTCAATGATTTGTAACCATGCTGTATACTAATGTGGCTGCTGTGCAGCATGAACAGTGCCGACTCTGGCAATGATTTGTAACCATGCTGTATAGTAATGGGGCTGCGCAGCGCGGGCAGTGCCAACTCTGGCAATGATTTGTAACCATGCTGTATAGTAATGTGGCTGCTGTGCAGCGCAGGCAGTGCAGAGTTTGGCAATGATTTGTAACCATGCAGTATAGTAATGTGGCTGCTGTGCAGCATGGGCAGTGCCGACTCTGGCAATGATTTGTAACTATGCTGTATAGTAATGTGGCTGCTGTGCAGCCCGGGCAGTGCCGACTCTGGCAATGATTTGTACCCATGCTGTATAGTAATGTGGCTGCTGTGCAGTGCGGGCAGTGCCGACTCTGGCAATGATTTGTACCCATGCTGTATAGTAATGTGGCTGCTGTGCAGCGCGGGCAGTGCCGACTCTGGCAATGATTTGTAACCATGCTGTATAGTAATGTGGCTGCTGTGCAGCATGGGCAGTGCCGAGTTTGGCAATGATTTGTACCCAGGCTGTATAGTAATGTGGCTGCTGTGCAGCATGGGCAGTGCCCAGTTTGGCAATGATTTGTACCCTTGCTGTATAGTAATGTGGCTGCTGTGCAGCATGGGCAGTGCCCAGTTTGGCAATGATTTGTACCCATGCTGTATAGTAATGTGGCTGCTGTGCAGCGCGGGCAGTGCCGACTCTGGCAATGATTTGTACCCATGCTGTAATGTGGCTGCTGTGCAGCGCGGGCAGTGCCGACTCTGGCAATGACTTGTACCCAATGCTGTATAGTAATGTGGCTGCTGTGCAGCGCGGGCAGTGCCGACTCTGGCAATGATTTGTAACCATGCTGTATAGTAATGTGGCTGCTGTGTAGCGCAGGAAGTGCCGATTTGGCAACGATTTGTAACCATGCTGTATAGTAATGAGGCTGCTGTGCAGCGCGGGCAGTGCCGACTGGCAATGATTTGTACCCATGCTGTATAGTAATGTGGCTGCTGTGCAGCGCGGGCAGTGCAGACTGGCAATGATTTGTAGCCATGCTGTATAGTAATGTGGCAGCTGAGCAGCACGGGCAGTGCCGACTATGGCAAAGATTTGTACCCATGCTGTATAGTAATGTGGCTGCTGTGCAGCGCGGGCAGTGCCGACTCTGGCAATGATTTGTACCCATGCTGTATAGTAATGTGGATGCTGTGCAGACTAGGCAGTGCCGACTATGGCAATGATTTGTACCCATGCTGTATAGTAATGTGGCTGCTGTGCAGCATGGGCAGTAGCGACTCTGGCAATGATTTGTAACCATGCTGTATAGTAATGTGGCTGCTGTACAGCGCGGGCAGTGCCGACTTTGGCAATGATTTGTACCAATGCTGTATAGTAATGTGGCTGCTGTGCAGCGCGGGCAGTGCCGACTCTGGCAATGATTTGTAACCATGCTGTATAGTAATGTGGCAGCTGTGCAGCATGAGCAGTGCCGACTCTGGCAATGTTTTGTAACCATGCTGTATGGTAATGTGGCTGCTGTGCAGCATGGGCAGTGCCGAGTTTGGCAATGATTTGTACCCATGCTGTATAGTAATGTGGCTGCTGTGCAGCATGGGCAGTGCAGAGTTTGGCAATGATTTGTAACCATGCTGTATAGTAATGTGGCTGCTGTGCAGCATGGGCAGTGCAGAGTTTGGCAATGATTTGTAACCATGCTGTATAGTAATGTGGCTGCTGTGCAGCATGGGCAGTGCCGACTCTGGCAATGATTTGTAACCATGCTGTATAGTAATGTGGCTGCTGTGCAGCCCGGGCAGTGCCGACTCTGGCAATGATTTGTACCCATGCTGTATAGTAATGTGGCTGCTGTGCAGCGCGGGCAGTGCCGCCTCTGGCAATGATTTGTAACCTTGCTGTATAGTAATGTGGCTGCTGGGCAGCGCGGGCAGTGCCGACTCTGGCAATGATTTGTAACCATGCTGTATAGTAATGTGGCTGCTGTGCATCGCAGGCAGTGCAGAGTTTGGCAATGATTTGTAACCATGCTGTATAGTAATGTGGCTGCTGTGCAGCATGGGCAGGGCCGAGTTTGGCAATGATTTGTCCCCATGCTGTATAGTAATGTGGCTGCGGTGCAGCCCGGGCAGTGCCGACTCTGGCAATGATTTGTAACCATGCTGTATAGTAACGTGGCTGCTGTGCAGCATGGGCAGTGCAGAGTTTGGCAATGATTTGTACCCATGCTGTATTGTAATGTGGCTGCTGTGCAGCATAGTCAGTGCCGAGTTTGGCAATGATTTGGAACCATGCTGTATAGTAAGTGGCTGCTGTGCAGCATGGGCAGTGCACAGTTTGGTAATGATTTGTTCCCATGCTGTATAGTAATGTGGCTGCTGTGAGGCGCGGGCAGTGCCGACTCTGGCAATGATTTGTACCCATGCTGTACAGTAATGTGGCTGCTGTGCAGCAAGGGCAGTCCTGACTCTGGCAATGAGCTGTACCCATGCTGTATAGTAATGTGGCTGCTGGGCAGCGCGGGCAGTGCCGACTCTGGCAATGATTTGTAACCATGCTGTATAGTAATGTGGCTGCTGGGCAGCGCAGGCAGTGCCGACTCTGGCAATGATTTGTAACCATGCTGTATAGTAATGTGGCTGCTGTGCAGCGCGGGCAGTACCGATTCTGGCAATGATTTGTACCCATGCTGTATAGTAAGTGGCTGCTGTGCAGCATGGGCAGTGCACAGTTTGGTAATGATTTGTTCCCATGCTGTATAGTAATGTGGCTGCTGTGAGGCGCGGGCAGTGCCGACTCTGGCAATGATTTGTACCCATGTTGTAAAGTAATGTGGCTGCTGTGCGGCGCGGGCAGTGCAGACTCTGGCAATTACGTGTACCGATGCTGTATAGTAATGTGGCTGCTATGTGGCCCGGGCAGTACCGACTCTGGCAATGATTTGTACCCATGCTGTACAGTAATGTGGCTGCTGTGCAGCAAGGGCAGTCCTGACTCTGGCAATGACCTGTACCCATGCTGTATAGTAATGTGGCTGCTGGGCAGCGCGGGCAGTGCCGACTCTGGCAATGATTTGTACCCATGCTGTATAGGAACGTGGCTGCTGTGAAGCCCGGGCAGTGCCGACTCTGGCAATGATTTGTAACCATGCTGTATAGTAATGTGGCTGCTGTGCAGCCCGGGCAGTGCCGACTCTGGCAATGATTTGTACCGATGCTGTATAGTAATGTGGCTGCTGTGCAGCGCGGGCAGTGCAGTCTCAGGCAAAGATTTGTACCCATGCCGTATAGTAATGTGGCTTCTGGGCAGCGCGGGCAGTGCAGACTCTGGCAATGATTTGTAACCATGCTGTAAAGTAATGTGACTGCTGTGAAGCGCCGACTCTGGCAATGATTTGTACCCATGCTGTATATTAATGTGGCTGCTGTGCAGCATGGGCAATGCCGACTCTGGCAATGATTTGTACCCATGCTGTATAATAATGTGGCTGCTGTGCAGCATGGACAGTGCCGACTCTGGCAATGATTTGTAACCATGCTGTATAGTAATGTGGCTGATATGCAGCATGGCTAACAATCATAATAAAACAAGCATTGGCATAGCCAATAGGTCTCGCACTTTGGGGCCTTATAAGTGTTTAGCCAGAGCTATTGACTTTGCCAATGTCTTTAAGCTGTGCTGTAGAGAAGTGTGGCTGGTGGTGGGAGAGGGCTGCGGGCAGAGAGAGGTGAGGGAGATGTGAGGTAGAGAGAGAGGGAAAGGTGAGGCAGAGAGAGGGGTGAGGGGAGCGAAGTGGACAAGTATGAAGTAATCTTGAGGTAGATTGTTAGGAGGTGGGAGAGGGCTGTGGGGCAGAGACAGGTGATGCATTGAGGCAGATGTGAGGCAGAGAGAGAGGTGAGGGGGGAGTGAAGTGGTCAAGTATGAAGTGATTGTGAGGTAGATTGGTGGTGGGAGAGGGCTGCGGGGCAGAGAGGTGAGGGAGATGCGAGGTAGAGAGAGAGGTGAGGCAGAGAGAGAGGTGAGGCAGAGAGAGGGGTGAGGGGATTGAAGTGGACAAGTATGAAGTGATCGTGAGGTAGATTGTTAGGAGGTGGTAGAGGGCTGTGGGGCAGAGACAGGTGGTGACGCATTGAGGCAGATGTGAGGCAGAGAGAGGTGAGGGGGGAGAAGTGGTCAAGTATGAAGTGATCGTGAGGTAGATTGGTGGTGGGAGAGAGCTGCGGGGCAGAGAGGTGAGGGAGATGTGGGGGGGGAAGAGAGAGAGAGAGAGAGAGACAGAGAGAGAGAGAGAGAGGTGAGGCAGAGAGAGGGGAGTGAAGTGGACAAGTATGAAGTAATCTTGAGGTAGATGGTTAGGAGGTGGGAGAGGGCTGCGGGGCAGAGACAGGTGACGCATTGAGGCAGATGTGAGGGAGAGAGAGAGAGGGAGATGTGAGGCAGAGAGAGGGTGAGGGGAGTGTTGAGGTTGATAAATCGGTAGAGGGAAGTGCGGTAGAGGCAAGGACCGAGAGACAGAGGTGACGTCAGTATGCAGATGGGGCTGAGTGAGAAGTCAAGGAACTGGACATACAGGGAAGACGGATGGAAAAAGGCCAGAGAGAGGCGGCACTGCGAGTATATGAAGTACAGGAAGAGAGAGATGACGGTGACTGTGTTGTACTGGTTGTACCGAGAGAGGGGTGAGGTAGCCAAAGCTACTTGGAGGGCTGAGATCGAGAGAAGATGAAGGTGAATAGAGCTGTAGAGAAAGTCAGAAAGCGGGTAAGAGAGAAGAGTAAAGTGCAAGAGATACGATGAAGTAAGAAAAGAGACTTGACACAGGAAGATTACATTGCAATTACCTCCCCCAGCTGCCTGAGTGCAAGGGTTGAGGCTGGGTCGGCCAGGCGTGCCCCCTAAGAGCCAGGTTTGACAACATTTGAGGCAGTGAAAAGTGACTCAAAATAATGCAAACCCGCACAAAGTGTCGATTTGGGATTAATGTTCGAATGCAAGGGTTGATTTGCACTGGAAAGTTATTATATTGCAGAGCAGCGGGAGAAAAAAATCAGATGGTAAGAGTTACACACGGAGGCAGTTTCTCTTAAATATGTGTAACATGAGCCACATAATTGTCAATTCCTTACCCCAGTGTGAGGAAAGAAGTGACTGGCTGGCAAACACGGTTGTTTTTCATGGGCTGAATAGCTATGTGATGTACGATCCACTGCAGTTAGGATCGGCCAGTAACAGTTGTGGGCGAATCCCTGTAGAAGGAAAGCAATGGCTCTCATGAGTGCTCAATTCATACAGCCTTGGCAAGTGACTGCTGGGGTTTAGTAAATGCCAGTGGAGGGAGCTTACCACAATCCGTTGTGCAGGTGGTGCGGCAGCTCCAGCCTGTACAATATGTATATTAAACCGAGGACCCAATCGTGCCGTCGGTGCAGGAATGAATCTGCAAAGGTCATTTCTCAAATTAGTAAAGTGTCCAGTAGTTACACCTTATACAATAAACTAACGGTGTATAAAAACTGTGAAGGGAAGTTCTAATGTAACTGCGTACCGGCATAAGTTAGTTTAATCAATCTAGAGCTAAGCAATGAGGACACTATAATTGTGGAAAAAAGTATGCCGGAGAACATGTACCGCAGTAATTTAAAACTTATCCACGTATTGAGCCCGATAACTGTCGAGCGATAATCATGCAACTAGTGGGATAACTGAAAATAATGGGGCACTGAATGACCGTCAAGGATTCATGGGGCACCTATGCAGTCTGCCAAAGCTGGCGCTCACCTTAAGAATGAATCAGCAATGCGCCGAGGATAGAACCGCTCGATCCGTCTGCCTGGTAACAATGACGGTGAGCTCTTGAATGCGATGTGGTTAAATGGACTACGAGCCCGCTGAAACCGGTTCGCACTGCAGGCATCACTTCGGATTGCCGCCTGAGGATGTTATCCGGTTCTCTGCTATCGCAAATAAAGAGAAGAATTGCGATAGCAAAGAAGCCTGGGGCAGAAGTAGATAGAAAGGTGTTAAGGGAAAACCTTCAGAGTTGGAGATGAAGGTGAGAGAGGGGAAGGAAGCGGACGCCTCGAAGGGCGGTGGGGTCAGGGTGACGCGAAAGGCGCGCGCCTCGCGCTGAAGGAAAAACAAGCTGCGAGACGCGCTCTGTGGTGGGGGAGGGGCATTGAAGCGAGGCGCGCGCGCTTGGGCGAGCGAGAGGAAAGCCAGATGGCGCCTCTGCTCGTGCCTGTGCGCGTAACCGCACACTGTATGCCACACAAAGCTGTGGTCGGACTTTTAAAAGCCCACTCACTAAATGTCTCGCCAGAGCAGCGCATGCGCTGGCTCAGGCAAGACCTAAAATTAATTCTGATGCTTTCAGCGCTGTTGCACTTTAAAAAAAAAAAAAAAAGCACACATTGGCCCTGGCTGCTTCGTAATGTTTTTTAAAATTAGTTTTGGCCACACTGCAGAGCATACGCGCTGCTGTACAGCATGGCTACAAAACACTGCCTAAGCCAATAGCTCTCGTAGGCGAGCCCTGTTGGGTTTGCCAATGTCTGTTAATATTAGTAAGCCACCCCTAAGGAAGTTCTTGGTATCCCATCAGGCAGGGTGCTCAATATTAAAAAAGAACGCGATGATCCTTTGGTGTTTACCATGCCCCAACAGTGAAAACACAAAATTTCTGTTTTCACTGTAACAATGCTGATGGTCCTATTGGCTAACATGGAGGTAGGTTCATTAGCCACCGCGCTAAGCGCTAACTTTCAATTGTGACCACCAAAGATATTAAACCAGGTTCAATTTATATTAACTAAAACTCATCGATGAGATCGGATTTAAAATAACTTAATAGCAAGGTGTCTTTAGAAAGTCATCAAACCTCCAGTAGCTTTTTAGGTCTCGCCTGAGCCAGCGCATGCGCTGCTCTGGCGAGACTTTTAGTAAGTGGGCTCAGAAAAGTCTACCATGGCCGGCCTAGAGCTTGCGGCTACACGCGCGGGCGCGCGCTTACGAGCAGAGGCGCCATCTGGCTTTCCTCGTCATGCTCATTAAGCGCATCGCTCGCAGCGCGCGATCACTTTCACGGCAGCGTCACTTTCACGGCCGCGCGGCCAATGCTGGTTTACTTGGCTCGCGGTGCCGTCCCCCACCACCTCCGGCCCGTTGCTGCGTTTCCTGCTTGTGTCAAAGTACTTGGGTTTTTCAAGCAGCGCGCGATGTCGCGCTTTACCGCCCATTAGCCTCCAGCACCATCAAAGTACTTGGGTTTTTCAAGCAGAGCGCGATGTCGCGCTTTACTGCCCATTAGCCCTGCAGCCTCCAGCACCATTGTTTTCAAGCAGCACGCGATGTCGCGCTTTACCGCCCATTAGAGTGCTCGCATTTTGCATTCACCCCCTCTCTCTCTGCTCTCACTCCCCCTTCTCCCCCTCTCTCTTAGTCAGCTTCATTTTCCTTCATGCTTTTGTGCTCAAAGTGTTACGTTTTGTTATTGTTAAATAAATAGAGTGCGCGCAATTTGCATTCACCCCCTCTCTCTCTGCTCTCACTCCCCCTCCCTTCTCCCCCTCCCTCTTAGTCAGCTTCATTTTCCTTCATGCGTTTGTGCTGAAAGGGTTACGTTTTGTTATTGTTAAATAGAGTGCGTGCATTTTGCATTCACCCCCTCTCTCTCTCTGCTCTCACTCCCCCCTCCCTTACATACACATATTTTTTTTACATGTGAACTCCGTTACTAAAAGAAAGCAAACCTTACACATTAAATCCAAAGCATTGGATCATAGCTAGAAGCATTTACATTACAAGGCTAAATTCGCAAGTGTTAACCAGGAAACAGACAAGAGGCGCCACTAGGGCACAAGGCAGACAGAGCCATCCTGCTTGATTAATGGCTTGGAATCTCCACGTGTTAGCAGTAAACAGCCCAGAGGCGCCAGTAGAGCACAAGCCACACAGAGACATCCTCCTTAATTGATGTTTCCCCTCAGAGGCCATGCAGTTTACGCTTAACTCCAAACATTTCGTTCCATCAAAAGCATGTACTTTTTAAACAATACTATCTTAAACAGTATTGGTAGCGTCATCAAATTGTATCCACATTATGGTGGGCTTATTTCAGCATTTTAGACTATTTATCTTATAGTAGGGAGCACAGCCGATTTACATGTTTATTTAAAAAAATTGGGTAAATATTTATTAATCACACAACGAAAAGCAATTTTTGCAGTTGATTTTTCAGAGTTATTTCGTCACTGATTTTAAACATCACAAACTCCACTACCTTATCGTCTCTCTCCTTCTCTCTATCTTCCCTCTCTAATTCTCGCTGTACTTAAATAACTCTCCTCTTTTATTAATTTTGAGGCTTTCTTTCTCTCTCACACCTTTATCTGATTTGCTTTCTAAACCCTGAATTCACTCCCTTTCCCCTTTTCTCTCTCGGTATCCCGCTCTACCCCTTTAAATATGTACACGTTTTATTTCAATTTTTCTCTGTTGCTTTTTCTGTACACACTTTCACACTATTTCTTTCTATTCAAACGCTTTTATTTCTTCTTCTATCCTCTTTCCCTCCACCGTTTTTCTCTCTGTACACCCTTTCTCTCTCTCCAACCTCTCCATTTTTTTCTCTCTCCTCTCTCGCTACACCCTTTATTCTATGTACACATTTTCTCTATCTCGCTCCAAAGCACCATTCAGCACCACACCAGCAAGTCAGCACCACCACCGCTTGATTCAGCACCAGCACAGCATCAGTCTGCACCACTACAGCCTCATTGATCACCAGCAGAGCATCAGTCAGCACCAATTCTGCATTAATCCGCACACCTCTCCCACTGCACCTATGATATGCCCATTAAGATGCACACAGATGTCATTCAGCACCAACACAGCATCATTCTTACCACCACTGCATCACTCAACACCACTAGAGCATCAGTCAGCACACCACATCATTAAACAGCATCAACACAACATCAGTCAGCACCACTACACCATCATTCATCACCAGCACAGCATCAGTCAGCACCAATACAGTATGAATCCGCACACACCTCACACTGCATTTATGATATGCCCCTTAAGCAGCACACAGATGTTATTCAGCACCAACACAGCATCATTCGTACCACCATTGCATCACAATACCACTAGAGCATCACTCAGCACACCACAGCATCAAACAGCACCACCACAGCATCAGTCAGCACCACTACAGCCTCATTGTTCACCAGCAGAGCATCAGTCAGCACCAATACTGCATAAATCCGCACACACCTCTCCCACTGCACCTATGATATGCCCATTAAGCTGCACATAGGCTACGGTTTTAAGTGTAGAGGTCTGATTTGCTACTGTATGCGTCAGTCTCCCATCAGCCACGTGCCTGCCGGTAGTTGTATTTCTTGCACTTCGGTTCCGTTAGAAAGACTTACAAAGAACAACGCACGCAAGCGGCGGCACATTTGGTGCTCTAAAACAGTGTTTCTTAAACCTTTGACTTCTGTGGGCCACTATAATCATTAATGGAATCCCGGAACGGCCTCGGAGTCATTATTGGAAGGAGTGGAAGCCCAGCCTTAGCAATTTCGATGATTTGCACCTCAAAACAGTGCGCAAAATTAAAGAAGAAACTTTAATCAAACTATTACACATTTTAATTCATTAAGAAGTAGTTTATTATTAGGTTAGTATCTTATTTTCATAATTATTAAGCTTTCGTGGATAACCAGAGTAGGGGTTTCAGACACATAGACCACCCAAAATCACAGGTTAAAGCATTGACCAGGACCTAAAACGAGAAAAACAAACATTGGCATAGCCAATAGGTCTCGCCTTTGGGACCTTATAAGTGTTTAGCCATGCAACAGTTGGTGTTGTTGCACCAAGGATATTCTGCTGCATAACTAAATACTTATACGGTCCAAAAAGCGAGACCCATTGGCTATGCCAATGCTTGTTTGGTTTATTTGCAACAGTTGTCACCAGAGACAACATGCTGCTCCCCTGCTAGAAAGTGTGAAGAACTCTCAGGAACAAGGAACAAAAGAGAATAGCTGAAGGGAGGTGGTGTGACCTCCTCCAACAGGATTACTACTGGGCGGTGGCCACAGATGACGCAGCTTCAAAAAGGCTACCACATCAGTGAAGCAAATGACGATCACACCTTTGACTGTCCGCTCTTCTGTGTAGGCAGACTGGCTGGCATCTTCTCCAGAGGGGGAAAACCTGTTGCCGAACCAGTTTTCCAGGAGGAGTGGCTCAATTATGCTGGGTACACACCCAGGGGTGTGCCCAGAGCTCCTCCTAGGGGAAGACGGCTTGCACCATCTTGGTTTAGGGTCGAGAGGGGTATCCTGGAATTGTTTGAGAGCCAAACCCCTAGAAAGTGATGTAAAGTGGGAAGAGTAGCCTCGTGGGAACCATTGCCCCATTGGCTAGCGAGTCCTCCCCAACCACAAACGAGAACATGGCATAAAAATGGCACCCAGACCAACAGTTCTCAGATCACTGCTGGACTGGCAAGGAGAAGGGCTGCCCTGCCGCTTTCTGGACCCAGCAAAGAGCTGCACCAAGGAAGGACTGCACCTCCTGAACTCAAGGGATTGGCAAAGAGGACGGTAGCAGTTGTGCTCACTTGTGCAAGAAGAGCTCCACTTGTGGCCAGAACTAAAGGAAGACTTTCCTGCTGCTCCAAGGATCCAGCAAAGAGAGGCTTCACCCAAGAGAAGCTGCATCAAAATCTGGGTTGCATCTGATGAACCAGAGGGAATTGGAAAGAGGACTGTCCCTGCAGTGGCCACTCTAGTGACCACTTTACCATGGTAAAGGGATGCACTTCTGCCAGGACAGAAGAATTGACTCCAAATGCTATGTGGCTAGCCCGCTTTCTCGCACCAGGGCCACAAAAGCTGAAGAAAGTCTCCACTTTTGAAAGCCCTGGCGCCCAAGATCACCTGCCTGTCGCTGGATGCCGAAGTGCCTAGTGCCTACTGGGAGACCGAGTCCTCACCTTTCTGAGGTGCCCCCCAAACCTCTGGGACCCATGCCCATTGAAAGTGGCCCCATGTCCTCCTGAAAGAAACCGCTTAAGACAACTGTAACCAGAGACCCTTCGACCAGAGGCAACTGGACCTGAACTGGACTTCACTGGGGCATCATGTGAGATCGAGTTGTGAGACCAGAAACAACCCCTTACGTTTGTGGATCCCAGGGTGGTCCCAGAAACACTCACCACATCTCTTCCACAGCTCCAGCATCTTCAGCAGCCTTAGCATGTTCTCAGCACCTATCATTCCCTGCATCAGGACCACATCTTGGCTGGAACCGCGATCCTGGTGAAATCTCCTGTGAGGACTCGGAGACAGCTGGACCTGACAAGTAACTGTCTCCCTGGACCCAAGTGGTCGCTGCGACTGGCTTCTAACCTGTTGTGGCCAGTCCAAGAGAGGAGTTGTAGTTGTGGTGCTAGTCCGTTGTCTCAGGTACCACAACGCCAATTACAAAGACTTATTGGAACTTAAAAGAATTTACTTACATTTAAAACTTATGTCTCCTCTTGATAGATTTTTGTTGTTTTGTCATCTAATTTAAGATACAAATGCACTCTATTTTTATAAATAGGTGATGAATTTTGATTGTGTTGCGTTTCTTTCTTACCTGTTGTTTTGGTACTTCTAAATGTGTTACCCTTGTTCTTTTGACTAAGCCGGACTGCTCTGTGCCACAACTACCCAGTACTGAACTAAAGGATTTGTGAAAGAAACCTAACTGGACCTGATGGAGATTGTGACATTACATGGTGAAGTCTCACAACAACGCCACACAATAATCCACTTTCCTACAACCATCTTCAGAAAATCAAACATCTTCTCTCCTACAGCCAGCTAAGAATAGCAGCTCACTCTTTGATGATCTCAATATTCACCTTTATCATCCCAGGCAAAGCCATGCTAGCAGGAATTGCCATATCGACATTGGCTCCACTCAAAGCCATCTTCCATTTCACTGCAAGACTTATCCAACCATATATGCCAGATTCGGAGAGACTTCCAATGGCTACCTCTTGATGCGCAAATCAAGTTCCAGTTAGGCTGCATCACCTTCAAAGCCTTACACTTCAACAGACCTACATACTTAGCAACCTCCTCATGCTGTCCGGACGAATAAGTATCTAGAAATAAGAGCTCCTTAACTTTAGGAACCCCTAAATTCAAGTCTGTTTAGCACTGAAGCAATCCTTTTCTGGAGCGGCACCCAGTTTTGGAACTCCCGACCTCTTAACCTAACACACAGCCAAGACATCCTAACTTTCCAGGAAGGCCCGAAGACTTACCTCTTCAAATCTTACTTGTGTGGTGATTAAACAAGCATCTCAGCGGCCCACACAGAACACCACTTTTGGCCTCACTCGTTTTCTTACTGCCATACGTGACTTGTAATCAGCTTCTAAATGTTGTTGACCTCAGCATGTTCCATTCTACGGACCCTTGCACCTCCCACCTCTTATTGCTTGACATACCCATGTAAACTGTTTGGTTTTATGTAAAGCACCTTAATACCGGTCCTAAAAAAACGTAGAAGAAATAAACCTCTATCGTGTGGATTCTTGTATGTATCTATTATTCATGGAGATAGGAGTTTAGTAATTCTAACAAATAATCGTGTAAATCTCACAGGACTGATCGTTAGGCAGAAGGCACGATCTTCATGTAATGCGAAGGGTATTTGTGGGCTACAGTTCACCAAGTTTCCTGTCTCAAGTTGGTAAACTGGCACTGAGCCTGTACTTGGCCAGAGAGTCCAGAGGGGATCTAAAACTGACCGTATTTTGCATAAGATTGCAAGGAATTTATCAGGTGCACCCACATAGCGAAGGTCAATGCAAAAGTTGAGTCCAGTGTAGAAGTAGCAGAAGATGCTGGGCTCGGCTGCATGACCTGGCTAAAGCTCGATCTATGCACCCACAGTTTGTATGTAAAACTATTTTTTTTCTTTTATATACACAAATCACAACAAACAATCACATCTCTGGAGTGAAAAGAAGGGGAGCACTAGAAGAAAATTCATGCAGCATAATTTTAGGTCCTTCTTGTTCTCTCTCCTGCTGTCCTTGCTATTCTGGAGTACAGCCAGTATCCTGTCAATGGTCTGGAATCTGAGGTGGGGAGGCAAGAGAATCCGTGGAGGATCGTTGGATCGGCAGCAGTTGCTTGTGCTGCTCTGCTTACTCAAATACAGCAGTGCACCCACGTCTCATCTGAGAGGGTACTCGCTTCGTAACACATGCATTTGTATGAAATGACGAGTAATAAAAGGATAATGCCCAGCAGTCTCATTCATGCCTGACTACCTGGGGGTAGGATCCTGAAACAGTCCAACAGTGTTTTTCAACCAATCCCAAAGTATGTCCGCCACGGCCCCTGTACCTTGACAAACTCACATGGACATAAATGTTCTCTTATATCACTATTATGTACACTAATCCACCTCTTACATCACTGTACAATCAGAGTCTGTGGTCCTAATCCACTCTCTTTCAATATCTTGGTCAGCAATCCTAAAACCCATTGAAATAATGTCAAGCCATATCTGGGCAGCTCCAAGCACAGCTGACCTGAATATACCCAAAACAGCAATCCAGGACACCAAAGGTAAGTTCCAAAGTGTGAGGCCAGTGTATTTGTATGGCTTCTCTGATGCCATCGATGATGTCAACAACGATGTGATATGTGGTATCCCCAGTGCAGTCTTTGTGATGCGATCTGAGGGATGCGGAGGGAAAGTTACGGCTGCAAATCTCACCATAACTATCAAATTTCAGTGGTTTTAAAGTTTGGATCATAACCATTATGTTGCTTCAGCTGAGTTTTATAGACAAGCATAAGTAACAGAAGATGCCGACATGAAAAAATATGATTTCAAAGTCCAGGTTAAGAGTAGAAATCAGAGGAGCACGAGACCTGAGAGAGAATACCATCATTAAGAACCACTAGAAGAGAACGCTAAATAGGACACCCAACTGGCGAAATCAGTACGACAAGCAGTTGATTTTACTTCTGGTGCCCGCAGTGATGCTAGGAATCCAGGGCCTTTGGGCAAGATAATTAGAGTTGGTACACTAGGTCAGGCAGTAGAAATGAATCTATTAACAGAGGGAAGTGGAAATCTCAATTAACGAAAATGAGTTTTCACTTAAGTCATCACTACTATCAATACCAACTACAATCGAGGTGAGAACTCGTGCTAAACGGGCCACGGTGAAACCGAGGAGGAGTGTGAGAAAATTCAGTGTGCAATGGGTTCAACACTGAGAAATACAATCATGCACGATAGAAAGATTGTCGCTTACTATATTTTCTCAATACTTTACCACTTCTATAGTCCCAATCACATTTCTGCAAGATCTGTAAAACCATGTGAGCTCATCTGTGTTGGCACTAGCTTTGCGGAAACATACTCATCACAAACCTTCAGATATATTTACCTTGTTCTTCATCCTCTGAGTCAGAGTCAAAGTAAACCTCATCGTAGAATTGAGGCTGCCCACCTTCGGTCAGCCCTGCTCCAGATCCTGGCCCAGCCTCAGAAGAAGCCCCTATAGGAAGAACAAAAAGCAGTGTTAGTGCACATAAGATCCGACCCAGCATCGGCATAGCTGATGGAGGTGCCCATGTACTGCACACGAATGTATGTTACAACAACGAAAGCCTTTACAACGAAGGCTTTTACAGCGGCAGAACGACAGTACCATTACCACGCCTGTTCACATAACGAAAGCCATTATCACGCCGCATAGGGTATCATGTAAACTACCGTAATCTCAAACGCAAATTTCACCCATCGTTTTCCTATCCATACAGTTAATAGCCAATTATACGTTTACATTGTAAGCTGTTTTAGTAATCTGAAATATTAAAGTTTTAGAAATTATATTTCCCATATTTAAAGTGTTAATAAATGTCAAATACAGCATCCTTGTTTACCCGTTAATGCTGTAGTCCTACCATTTTGTTTATCATTTCTTTTCCGTGCTTCTCGATTGTAAATATCTTTTATTGTTTGCTCTCCGCCTCGTCAGTTATTATTCTGGAGGCCCAAATGCTCTTCTTGCCGTTATTCAGATATGCCCTTTGCCTCAAATCACGTCACGTGGGGTGGAATATTTCCGATGGAGGACATTCAAACAAGAGGAAGCTCCGAGCATCCGTCCCTGCCAGCACGCCGATAGAGGTAATTTGCCCACTTGACACCTAATGCAAGTTATCAGACCCTTTTTCATACTCGTTTGTGTTAAAACTTCACTTTTTTTTATTGCTTTTCGAGGATTTGCGAACAGTTTTGGTGGGGGATCTAGAAAGTGATGTGACCCTAGCAAAAGGGCCATGAGGGCAACACATTATATTTCGTAGTAATGCCATTCGTTGTAATGGCAGTCTCGTTGATAAAGCTTGCGTTGTAATGACTCCCTCGTACTTCCGGATTCGTTGTAAAGGCTTCTCGTACTTAAGCCTTCATAGTAATGGATGTTTCCCACCGCACACAAGAGGTCGGGCGGGGATAAGACAGGAGCACGTGGTCTTCACAACTGGATTTATTTCAGAGGTCCAATATAGGTAAGGCTAGGAGGGCACTCGTACTACCCAATTAGGTGGTCTGGTGAGGCAGGTTGAATGAGGGCATAGTTCATTTTTATTTATTTTGGAGTTTTCTATAGCGCACACTTTTGCACGAGGGCAACAGAGCACCTTACAATAGGACAGTGCAAGTTACAAACAAAAAAAGAGCAGATAGAACAGCAATAGAGACTAACATAATGGCTAACATAACAGTGACCACAAAAAAACTAGGGTAATTGGCTATATATACCATTCCAAAAGCTCATTAAGGGTCGAGCAGGGTCAGGTTTAGCATATCACCATGGTGGTCTACAGGAGAAATATCCAATGGATAAGGAGGGGGTAAGAGCTTCGATCAAAGGAAAACAGCTGTCTTTGAGAGAGACCAATGAACAACAGTTGGGGAGCGAATCAAAGATGGGGAAGATTCAGCTCACAAGGAAGCGAAGTGGATAGGGCTTACTTTATAAAGTATTTCTGGAGCAACAGGGATTTCAGATGTTAAGATCATAAGATATGTATTGAACAAAAGGGCTTTCAGATCTCTTTTGAAAGATTCAAACAAGGGGATGGACTGAATCTCATGGGGGAGGGGGGGGGGTGTTCCATATTTAGGGAGCGCTCCCCAAGCAGGAGCAGGAACCAGTCTGTTGTTTCATGAATCTTAGTGGTTCTAGCAGGAGAGAGTTTGAACTATGTGTGGCATGGCAACCACCTGATGGTTTGAGTTTCTTAGCTAGATATTCTGGAGTGCCCTTATGCAGGGCTTGGAGTGTAAAGAAAGCAATTGTGAAGATGACAGGTAGCCATTTAAGGGCGATGAGCATTGAGGACATGTGACAAACTCCTTGCCCCCGACATGTCTAGGAACATAGGATTGCTTTTACAGGAGCCAGGTCCCTCTTGGGAACGTCCATAAGGACGGCATTGTCGTAGCCCAGCCTATCGATGACTAGGGTTTCCACTATCTGTTTAAGGCCTAAGTCCAGAATGAAAGGTTTAATGTATTTCAGGACTTTGATTGGCTTGGCACTCTTGGTTATGTAACTCACGTGAGCATGAAGATTCAGGCTCCCCTCGAGGCTGATCCCAAAGTACTCAATGGGGTTGCAGTCAGGCAGGTTGAATGAGGTTAGCCATACTTGGATCTAAGTAGATGCATTAGGAGGTGGGTAGGGGTCCTGAGGAGGAATTCTGTCTTGAAAGGGGTTAGTTTCAGGTGATTTGCAAACAGCAGGCTTTGATGTAGGCAAGGATTTAGTTAAGATAAGGGATATTGTCTAGAGTTGTCGCATTGAGATAAATCATAATCACACCAGCACAGGGATTATATGAGATGTTTGACTGTTTTAGGTTGGTGGTTAGAGAGGTTCTATGCGCAGACTGAAGAGAAAGGGAGAGACAATGGAGCCCTGAGACACTCCCGGAGGGTGTGCGAATATTCCACCACGTTGCAAACACCAACTCTCTATAGATGCCTGTGATTGCTATTTTTTTTTATATTTTAATGGGGGGTGCCGCTTGCCAACTTGTTGACAGCCATTTTGCAACCTACAACTGTAGCACTATTTAATTATGCTCTGCAGTGCAGGCAGCAAAATGTCAGTCGGCAGAATGTGGCCTGAAGTCTGCATACCCTCTCCGGGTGCTGATGGTCTGTTCCAGAAGATACTGGTCTAATTTGATTTGTTTATATCCACTGTCTAAATAGCAGGCAAACCTTCTCAATACGGGATCATCTATTCCCATTATTTCTCGAGAGTTAATCAGGATTTTGTGTTTGTCAACAAGACAGTTTTAGCAAGATATCCCATGACCATATTGTGGTGAATAAGATTCCGGAGGCAGGTAAGTAGATTGAAGTATTTATTCTTCAACTGGACCACCGCAGGCAGAGCAGCCGCCGCGTAGACCACAACCAACTGACAATCTCAAACACTCGGTACAGAACACTCACGCAGTGAGGTTCTGCACCGATGAACATTCTCAGGAGGAGAAAGCATAAGCTACTACATGGGTCATTCCCAAAAATATAAAAGAAGAAGGAAGACCAAAAGAAGAAACAGAAAAGAGAGAAAGAAGAGAATACAAAAAGGGAATTTAAACAAAGAACAATGTAAAGTTACCTGTAAAATAAAAGTTTAGAAACACATGCAGTTACTCCACCACAAATAGCAAAGGTGGATAATGATTCCTAAAAAGGAAATGAAAACAAAAGACACAGCAAAGTAAAACATATTAAGTCCTATAACGTGCTGGAACATTTCTGGTCCTGGAACTGCGTTTCAAAACAGTCTGACTACCACCTGAGGGACTCCCATGACCACTCACACTACATCCGCCAGATACCACATCAACGACACCAGATATCACCAAGAAACACTTGTTCCACCACTGGCCATTCCCAAGCTTCACAGAATCGCCCTTGACCTCCACCACTTCAATAGGAGGGTTAAACTTGGAACCACCCTTCTTCACATGGACAGGTTTCTTCACACGAACACGATCACCAACAATCAACTCAAACTCTTGGACACTCTTCTTAGTATCAAAGTACTTTTTTTGCTTTTCTTGAGTAAGACTCACCCGTTTTCCTAATACATGCATTTGACTCGGAGTAAAGGTAGCGGTAGCCCTTCATCCTCGCAACAGCTCAAAAGATGAGACACCCATTGTGGAATGAGGGGTGGTGCGATAAAACCAAAAGCATGCTCCTGACAGAATTAGCAATCACACACTTATTTGTCAAAGCCCACTGTATACATTCCCCCAGAACTCTATTCATGCGTTCTACAAGTCCATTGGTCTGGGGTGAAAAAGTGAACACTTGAGATGCTTGACCCCACTGGTAAAAAGAAAATCCTCCACCTCGCTAGCGACAAATTGTGGGCCATTGTCAGTCACCAAGGACTCTGGAAAACCTTCTTTCAAGAAGATGTCTTTTAAGAATTCTACAACAGACTTTGAAGTTACTTCTCTCACAAACCTGACTTCAGGCCATCATAACCAAAGCAAACCTTGAAGAGGCATCAAGCGCATGAAACGGACCAACAATATCAAGCCCCAACTTAACCCAAGGTGCAGAAGGTAATTCAATGGGAGAAAGAGGAGGGGTGCGCAACTTAGCAGTCTTGTCACAGCTAGAACAAACAACACAAGACGTGACCATTTCCTCCACCTCCCTGTCCATATTGGGCCACCAAAAAGAGAGTCTCACTCTTTTTTTTGTCACGGTAGCTCCCAAATGTCCCTTATGGGCGCGAACAATGATACCAGATCTCAAACACACAGGAGGAATAAGCTTATCAGTTCTCAAAAGCAAACCATCCTCAATGGACAATTCATCCGCCACCTGTACACATGTTTTGAGTTCAAAACCCAGGTTTCTTTCCCTGGGCCAACCCGTCTCCACATACTTCATGACAGTCAACAATGAAACATCATTACCAAGAGCCTGCCGCCACTCATGCTCTTTGATCGCACACAACTGTGGGATATCGACAGCAGCAACAATGTACTCTTCCTTGTCCTCCTCACCCACGACAAGCCCATCCTCCACTATGTCAGAAGAACGAGAAAGGTTGTCCGCACAACCATTCCTACTTCCAGGAATGTACTCCGGTGAGAAATCAAACTGGAGAAGTTTAGACGACAACCGAGCAATACGAGGAGTGAAACCTCTGACATTTTTCCCACTCAAAATAAAGATTAATGGCTTGTGATCAGTCTGAAGACAAAACCTTCTCCCCCAACTGTAATTCCTAAATTTCATCACCGCCCACCAGCAAGCCAATAAAAAATATTCTGTAATAGAAAAGAAGTTTTCAGCAGGAGAGAGCACCCTAGAAGCAAAACCAATGGTCCTGACTTCATCACCTTTAGTCTGACTCAAAACAGCTCCCACACCTACATTACTTGCGTCCACAGTCACAGTGCAGGGAAGATCAGGATCATAATGCTTCAAAACTTCCGGCGAAACAAGTAGTTCCTTGACCCAATCAAACACACTCTGGCATTCATTACTCCACTCAAACATAAAACCCTTCATGAGCATTTGTGAAAAAGGCCTCAACTTGGTTGCAAAATCTTGTACAAACCATGAATAAAACTCACAAAGCCCTAAGGAGGACTTGAGAGTTGTCTTATCAGAGGGTGCCTTAGACTTAACAATGGGCTCTACCAGACTAGACTTGGGAAGGATGCCCTGTTTCGTGATCAAGTGTCCCAAGTACTCAACTTCCTCCGTAAGGAAGACACTTGTCCCTGCGCAATACCACCCCATTAGATTGGAATCTGGACAACACCTCCTGAAGAATAACATCATGGGCAGCACTGACGGGTGCAAAAACTAAAACATCATCTTGGAACACAGACAAGCTGTCAATCCCCTTAAGCATGTTATTCATTAGGCGCTGAAAAACAGATGCAGCCGACGCAAGGCCAAAAGGCATGCAAACATACTGGTAAATACTGAAAGGGGAGACAAAAGCAGTGAGATGTCTGGATTCAGGAGCTAATTCAACCTGGTGGTAAGCAGAGGCCAAGTCTAGTTTTGAGAAAACTTTAGCATTCTTCAACCCTGCTAAGAGCTTGTTGATGTTCGGAAGGGGATGAGAATCCACCCAGATCTTGTTTAGGCAGCGGAGATCAACACATACTCTCAACTCACCATTCTGTTTCCATGCCACAACCAAAGGAGATAGCCACAGAGAAGAATCAACAGGTTCTATGATCCCCTTCACACACAAAGAATTTAACTCCTTCTCCAAATCATGTCTAATACTAAAAGGAACATTCCTGAGCTTGTGTTTGATGGGTCTTGCACCATCTTTCACAATAATCTTGTGTTGGTAATCACAGATCTTCCCAAGTTCACCAGAAAAAACATGAGGAAATTTGTTGATAATATCTTCGAGATCCACATTGTCCCGTATTACAAGAACTTGTTCACTAGTCCCGGGTCGAAGTACCATGCTGAATAATCCCTGGTGAAACCATCCTAGAATGTTCAATCCTTTGTGAGCAACATATACTTTCCCAGCAATCTTCCTCCCCCTAAACTCCATAATGTCCTCAATGTACCCAGACAAGTTAATCTCTCTACCTTCATACGAAACTGCTTTACGATCCGGAGGCGAGAGGGGTCTAGTGGGCCATGTTTTATCAAAAAGCTCTTGGGTGATCATAGAAATGCGAGCACCTGAGTCAACTAAAAGTTTCAGGACCGTATCCCCAATATGGACTTCAACATAGGGATCAACACAAAGTTCAAGATTGCCCACCTTGACTGCTTCATCTTGTACAACCACGATCATATCTCTAAGCTCTTTAGTAATGGAGTCATCTCCATCACCATGCACATTTTCATCTAAAACACATTTGACAGACAAAGACGGTCTACTTCTACTAGCTTGACAAACCTTAGCAAAGTGGCCCGGTTTGTTGCAGATCCTGCAAGTAACAAACCTTGCCGGACATTTATTACCCTTCACGTGAGACCTGTACCCACACCTGAAACAGATATTTTGTTGATTGAAAAATGAATTATGCTTTTCACCATAACTCAAACGTGACTTGTCAAACTGGTTATAATCCTTTGAATCTTTGACCTTGACTGCAGCCACAGCTTCATTGTTTTTAGGCTCAAGTTCCTTTGCCGACAACTGAGATGTCTCAATGCTTTTTGCCAATTTTATAGTTTCTTCCAACGTTGAATTGCCCATTGAAAGAAGTTTCTGTTTTATCATTTTGTCTGTGAAGTGACAAATGAACTGGTCCCGCACCAACTGGTCTGCAAAAGTCTCAAACTGGCACTCAGAGACCAACCTCCTTAAGGCAGTTATGTAAGTGTCAACATCCTCCCCAGGGTTCTGAATGCGCAAAAAAAACTTGTGTCGTAGCACCACTAAGCTAGGTTGAACATCAAATCGGCTTTTGAGTCTTTTAACGGTGTCCTGGTACTCATCAAGAACCTCTTCTTTCTCAACAACAGGCGAAGGAAGGTGTTTTAAAATTTCTCTTCCTTCAAAACCCAAAGAATGAAGAAGAAGATATTGCATTCTTTCAGATCTGAATCGACTGGCCCCAATTGCACAAAGATAAGTTTCAAATCCATCAAACCACTGTTTCCACTTAATGGGTGGATCACCAGGTGCTTCCAAAAATGGTGGAGGAGGCGAAACAGTTTGCATTTTGTCAATAAATATGCAAAACAACAAAAGTGAGTATGAACAATAAATGAGTAGATGACAAATATATATATATATATATATATATTTTGTGGTTTGAGGGAAAAAACCTCAAGATTGGTACACTGTGACAGACAATGGGACCTAAAATGCCCATAAAATGTGAGTGTTCAAATGGTAAATTAACCATGCAAATCGTGCCTAAACACGCTAAGTAGTGCTGTTCCACTGTACACAAATAATGGTGTCTTTGTGATGCACCTCCCCACCGAGACAGCAAACCTGGAAACAAGCTTTGTGACGTCACAATTACCGCTCTGTTCGTGTCCTGCTGCCCCTCGAAGTTAGGAAATAAAGCCTTTGGAACGCAAGGCTTGCGTTCCAATGACAATGCCAAACGCTCTCCGTGACTACGTCGTCCGACATACGTCAGCTTGATGTCGGTGAAACGCAGATCTCTTCATGCGTTTCAAATCCCTTTCCATGCTTCGGAAGTGCAGCTCTGCCCCTCACGCCGTGTGGAAGAGTCCGATCTCGGTTCTCTTCACGTGCCAATTTTCCTTCGATTCACTCCCGCCAAAGAACTACACAGGAACGCAGATCGGCAAGGCATACATCTCGCCAGTCCCAGGCACGCACGCAGGTCCGTGTCGATGGCCCATCCTCGTCGCCAAAGAAGATGTGGTGAATAAGATTCCGGAGGCAGGTAAGTAGATTGAAGTATTTATTCTTCAACTGGACCACCACAGGCAGAGCAGCCGCCGCGTAGACCACAACCAACTGACAATCTCAAACGCTCGGTACAGAACACTCACACAGTGAGGTTCTGCACCGATGAACATTCTCAGGAGGAGAAAGCATAAGCTTCTACACACATGTATTCTCATTTTTGGATAGTACATGGCTCACTGCTTCGCATACGTTTCTACAGTCCCGATGATGGCCCATTACACTGTTGGGGTCGAAATGCCTTCGACACATATGGCAAATGGAACTTACGTTGACTCATTCATTGGCTGGCTTATAATCAAATGTTTATGCAGTATCATCAATTGTCTATTCTTCTGGTTCCATTGCCACACAGTTTTGTACACACTGTATTTGCGTACTTGTTATTGATCACTGTGTGAACACTCACAAACACCGAACACCATTTTATGTTAGCAGTAAATGTTGGATACTTGCAGTGTTCGTGTCTTTTCTCATTAATTCAATACCTAATTTGAATGTGTTCTAAATTGTTCATTGTTTCTCCACCTGGAATCCTTGTTGCATGTATGTTAATTGCCTCTGGTTCCACGTGACTATATTGTGGGCAGCCCCAGTTTTTGAAATATCACGGTGTTAAAGGCAGAGGAAAGACCCAACAGTATGAGTAGGCAACAGTCGCCCTCATCCCGGAGGTCCAGGGCATCGTCAACTATTTGAAGAATGGATGCTTGTGTGCTTTAACTCTGTCTGAAACCCAACTGGAAGGTGTCTAGAAGGCTGTGCTTCTCAATGTGCTACTTCAGTTCAGTAGCAAAAAACCGTTCTAGACCTTCTGCTTGGAATGAGAGGTTTGTAACTGGGCGGATGCTGTTCATGTCCTCTGGGTCAACTCCTGGTTTCTTTAGGAGCGGTATGACTTGACCCAGTTTCACACAGTACAGGACCTCTCTGGTGTTAATCAGCTCTGGCTAGAGCCGTGAGATGTCCCAGCTGTACTCTTTGATTAATGAAGTGGGAAACAGATCAGCAAAATGAGTGGATGATTTCACGTTCCCGATGGTCACGGCAACCATTCCCTTCTTGGACTGGGGGGTGGGTCCTCCTATGCCTCACCAATGACACAGTCCACTCAACTTGTCAATGAAAGGGAGGGGTGGGTTCTTCGATGTACCGACAAAGACAATGTCCACTCAACCTGTCAATGTATTGAGGGATGGGATCTCCAATGTACCGGCAAAGGCACTGTCCACTCAACCTGACAAGATGGCGGCAGAGCGGTAGCAAGCTATCGGAGCTCCGCTGCCCGCCACCTATTTAACGCAACCGAGGGCTGCCCTCGGGCTCCCTACGCCCACAAAGAAACCGTAACGCGGCAGGAACTTACCGGAGCACCCGGCGTGCGTGTCTGGAGGCAGAGGCTGGCGCGGAGGCACTGGGGAACCCCGGACGCCGTCGGAGGAAGAACAGCAAGATGGCGCCAGTCTGCGACGTCCGAGAGACGGAGGACTGAGCCTGCCGGAAGACCCGATAATCAGCCCAAATATCAACGGTGACAGCGGACGCGGCGGCTGCAGGTACGGAAGACTGACCTTGTGAGACTTTTAACAACAGCCCAGCAGCCCCAGTCGCCAACTAGGGGGCCCGGGACCACTCCGTCATAGAAAGCGAGCTGTGGAGGGGCCCGGGGAAGATAGCGCCGACGATGTAGCCACGAGTGCGTTCCTGCGCATACCACACGCGATGCATGCAGTAAGCGGGGTGAGGCGAGCCCCTAATTAATGGGCCCGAGAGACGTTTGAAACTTATGCTGTGCAAATCAAAGAAAAGTTGAGCACGACACCAGAACAAAGATATCGACTTTGCATGACCCCAAGATGGCGATCCCTTGGGAAAAACGAGCGAGAAGGGAGTGAATGATCACACAGGGAATGCTGATTTGACAGGGAGTATTTTGCGGTGGAAAGTGGCAAATCTCAGTTGGCAGAGGGAAGCATAGGCGGGAGAGCAACCATAGAAGAGTAGGAGATGAGCCTTTCGGGGAGGTACCCGCCTGACCCTAAGATGGAGACCAGGGTCCACGAATCACTGATGATCTGCCGACGAAGGAGCCAACTTCAGCGCGGCCAATGCCCGGTGGTGATGTCTGGATGGCTGTGGTACCGGGAGTACTCAGTTTCAGGTCAGCAGGAGAGATGAATAGCGGTGGGCGACGGCCATTCCGCACAGAGGGTATGAATACGTCAGCACCTATAGTGGTCTTCGACCAGACCTCGCTTATTTCCCCCACCCTCCACCCCCATCCGACTCACCCATCATGACATTGATCCTGTGAATCTTGCCACCGACCGTGGAGACTTAGCATTTTGGCCGATGCCCGGTGGAGCTACCTTGATAGCTATAGAGGAGATGGGCTGTGGACATCCCCCTCGGCCGTCACCTACCCAGCCGGACATTGGGCAGACTTTTCCTTCGTCTCTCCGCCGTATCTCCCTCCTCGTTACCCTTTTACATTACCCCCCTTTACCCTTCCACACGCCCTAACCAACAGATGTAACTTGTAACTGATGTATCTTTTGTAACAATAACTTGTAACTGATGTAACTGTCCTCATGTAAAGCGCTCTGATACCTCTGGGTCTAGCCAGGGCTATATAAAACTCAAATAAATAAATAAAAAACCTGTCAATGAATGGAGGGACGGGTTCTCCTACGCACATCGACCCAAAACATTAAACGGTAACACCAGTTTACGTTAAGGAGGGTACCGTTTGCTGTGGCTCTGAGGAGCATGCACCTCATTGGCATGCCTTCAGAACCTATATATGAATCTAAAACCACCCGAGTCAACATATGTTAGGACAAGCTTGCAAGGAATTTAAACATCAACTTTTATTGATCACAAAAACACAATTCATCAAAGACGGTGCGAATGTTATTAAAGAAGTATTACCACTGTAAATTATGTGGGTGCGTTGATGGAATCATTGTTATTAATGATCAAGACAACACAGTCAAGGAATTAACAGCACCCGATTGACTTACAGGTGGTTTGTTTTTTAAGAACTACAGTATTACAACACCTCTCACCATGGCTGAAACTTATATTTTCACCAGTTCATGGTACAGTTGGTATGGAGGTTGGTTCTGCCCTGCTTGTGGTCTAAACTATTCTGGTGGCTTCAACCCTGCTTGTTGTAGTCTTTTCGGGTGGCTCTGCTCATGGTACAGTCTATTCTGGGGCTTTGTCATGGCTGCCACCCTGCACATGGTGAGCCTGGCCCTGGTACAGGTGTACAGTGGTAGCTTTTAGCCCGACTGTGGTAGAGTTGATTCTGGTGCCTATCTCAGGATGGAATGTGAAGGCAGCAGTGTTGGGGTAGATGCATTTAGATCCACCTGCAGCCGTAAACAACTGCTTAGTTAACCTTCCTAATCATCCATCTTAGCATGAGCCGAGACCCTGTCCTGTACTAGGGTGGCTCTTTTTAATATGTAACTAACCAAACAGTCCCTTCTTGTCAAAGGCAAACAAACTGCGTAGGGGCAGTTAGTGAGGGTCAACGTTAGCCTTTCATCCGACTCATTTGAGTGACAATCTAGGGCTTTAGTTTTACTAACTATGCCTAGGCCGATGGCACACTCACTTCATATACCCTTTCATTACAATGACCAAGCCTTTATTGAGAAGATTATGGAAAACCAACTACGTTCTTTATATTAAGGTGTAAAATCAGGCACTCATGACGGGCCGAGCTTTCACAGTCCAATAAGCCACTATAAGGCTGTCCTTTGCCATTCAGGGAGGCTATCAAAACGTGCCTATGTGATCAACATACTTGCCCTTATTCAAAACGTTAGCTCATTTACATATCGTTGGTGCCAAGAGGCCACAAACATTTCACACATGCTTACCTAAAGAAATAACACAAAAGTCTAATACCCAAAAACCACTCCAAAGCTTTCCTGGCAAAGTGTTGCAGTTTGAAGCCGTCGCCCAGTGGCCAAGATGTGCCACCAAGAATCGAGAAAACTTATAACAACCATAAAACTTTTTCATGTGTTCGGTGATGTGTCTATTGTTCCAGGTTTGCTTTTCACAATTATTAAACTGCAGATTAGCTTCTAATATACTTTTAAAAAGTTACAAGAACCAGTTACAAAATCAGTCTCTCCAATTTCTCAAACCAAGGTGGTCCATTACACCGTGCACGGGAAGTTATGGTGCTCATATACTTTTCATAGCACATTCAGCTATTTTACTGACAGCCCAATGAAGTTACAGTTCACAAATTTTTCAAAAAAAGGTTACCCACGGGTTTGGTTGAGGAGATGCTGCTGTAGTTTTTGAGCACATCAGAGAACCATAACAGCTACGGTACACATTTTGATTACTGTGATAACATTCTATTAAAAATTGAGTTCTAAAATTAATCTGTCCAAAAATCCTGCACTGGTTCATCCCGGAGACCTGCAAACACAGGGGAATTTTGAAATACAAGATGTGTGTGTTTTACTCCATAAGCTTTAGCACACAAAATAGATCGGACATCAAATGAACCACTGATGAAAGGGCCTGGATTCATGGCAAAGCCAGTACTGAAATAGAATATGTTGTTTAAGGACCATGCTTTGAAGCTCGCCTCAGAAAGCCAACAGAGGCTCGTGGTGGACTTCCATGAGGAAGTGGGGACGATGACATGTACAGTACATTAACAATTCCGATTATCAGATAGGTGGTCATGGTCCAACACTTGAAATTGAAAAGGCCTGCCAAAACATCATCTGCTCCCCAGTACTCAGAGGGCTGTTGCAGTGTGTGGTATTTGCAGAACATTCTGGCGTCATGCGACGTTGTGTAGAATGTTTGGGTCACAATGTAGGTCTCCTTGAAGACAGGGTCCGCGCTGCTGGGAGGGCAGTTAAGGAGCCCAGCAGCCAGTCCTACTACATGCCTAGTCACTAATAAAGTGTTACTACTTACTTCTGTGTAGCGTCTGCACTACACTTTTGTGGCAACGATTTAGCGACTAGGTGGCAAACACTATGCGTGCTGTGATTCCAGTTCCATCCTACGTGCTTCATCTCGATTTTGAACTGCGTTGCTGCGGAGGCTCCGACGTTGGATTTCTTCTTTCCGGCCAGACGCGGCCCGGATGCATGTGGTCATGTGAGAAAGGGAAACCTTGTTTTCCTCTATTAATTACTGTTTTGGCTGTAAAATACTGTGCGTGCGCACCCCGAAGCACGTTACAACGATAGGCGTGTGCGTTGCCTAGCACCTAATTGGCTACTCTGTACTGCAAGCTTTTGCCTGATCGCTCATCAAGGTTACCGCTTGTTGCCTGGCAACCACTTTCTAAGAGTGTTGCTCCCAAGGCAGGTATTTACTATTCTGTGCGAGCCGGTTTCCGAGTTCCACATGCGGATGCGCCCAGCTTAATTGGGGCAGCAATTCACTACTTCTCCTCCGAGTGCATTTCCTTGTGGTTTTTCAATGCAGGCTGTTTTCAAGCCTTCTCAAGGTGTTGTGTGCGAACCTGTGGCTGTACTTTCACACAGCCTTATTGGGGCAGCATTTCTGCATATTACCTTTCGCTGATTCGCACAGCATATGTGCGGTTCAGAAGCTTAGATTTTTCTGATTCGCACAGCAGGCTAATGTTCCTTCTCTTTATTTGCTCAGCTACCCACAGCAAATTAATAGCCCATTTAAAGGTGTGCAGTAATAGTATTTCGCTGATTTGCACAGCATAAGTTTCAGCATTTTTCTCAGTCCTCCTGACAGCAAGTTCGCTGATTCGCAAAGCATGATACAGTATTTTTTAGTACAACCCTTTATTTTATGTTGATGCTGATCCACACAGCTGATTGGTACATTATAATTTTTTTGTCACATATATGCGGTTCAGCAGTATTTTTGCTCTTTCTTTTACTGTTTTGCGCAGCATAGTGTCATACTATTTAATGTAATTTAATTACTGTACAGCTTTTTATTGTTTTTTTGCCGAAAAGTTCAGTGTTTGCTTTGTTTCATAAGTAAAACCTCTCTAACAATGGCAACTCTTGCCCCGAATATTATGGTGAATCCGCCTAAAGAATTCCTTTGTATTCCAGGGGATCCACCAGTTTCATGGTTACAGTGGAAGGAATATCTTTTTAATTATATTTCCACTATTAAGCATACCAACAAACTTTCTGCAGAAAGAAAAAAGGGATTATTACTACACTCTTTAGGACACAAAAGTGCAGCAATTGTGGAAAAATGGGGCATTTTACTTGTGTGTGTAAAACTAAAATGTTAAGAAAAGATCAATTCAAATGTATAGAGGAGGGTGCAACAGCTTATTCGAGCGTAGATGTGGATGATAATTCAGGTGTTATGAAAAAGAGAGAGAAAGTAGTTCTAAACACTGAAAATGGGAACGACAAATGTAAACCGATGTGTTTTATGAAAATGGGAGGGGGGGAGTAGGTATTTGCAATGCTGCAGCCTCAGGTTTACCATTCACTATCATGAATGAGTCCGTATGGAAAGATAAATTAGAGGAAAAATTAGATTCCAATCTGCGTGAAACATACATTGCACCTGAGACTTACACTGGTGAAACCATAGAGATGTTAGGTTACAAAAATCTAATCCTTAAGATTCAAGAACAGGAAGGCATTGGGTAAAGTATATATTTCCAAGAAAGGTCCTTCAGTCCTGGGATGGAGGGTCAGAGGAATTTTAACATCATTTTATATCCCAATGGAATAGAACAAATATTGGTGCTTGAAGTTTTTTGCCGGAAGTATTGGGAAGATGGAGGATTCAAACACAAAATAGTTTTGAAGGAGAATGCTTCTCCCAAAATACATAAACTCAGGAATGTTCTCATATCTATAAGGGAAGAGGTAAAAAAAGAATTGGGATGATTAGTTAAGGATGGTGTGATAGAATCGATTGAGTCATGGTGTGGATAGCTCAGTTAGTGGTTGCAAGGAAAGCTAATAGAAATATCAGATTATGTACTGATCTATGCCATCTAAATGCTAATATTTTGGTGGACCAATTTCCGTAACCCAAAATCAATGAGATGGTGACAAACTAGGGGCATGGAGTTCTTTTCCACCATAGATTCATCCCAAGTGTACCACCAAATTAATCTGTGTGAGGATAGTAAGAAGTACACAGCTTTTATTTCACATGTGGAATGTTTTCAGTTCACAAGATTGTCAATCAGATTGGCTTCCATGGCGGCTGTTTTTCAGCGGATAATGTTCAATATTTTTGGAAAATTGGACAATGTCATAGTTTTTCAAGATGATATTCTTGTGATGGGTAAGGATAGTAATGACCATGATGAAAAACTCAAATGTGTTTTGTCTTTGTTCAACAAACATGGTTTAACTGTAGAATATGCTAAATGCAGATTTTCTGAAAGGCAGGTGACGTATTTAGGTCATGAGATCAGTGTGGTAAGGATCCAACCTAAGACTAAACTAGTGGAAGCTATTAAAGATGCTCCCAGTCCTAAAATTAAGGAAAAAGTCAAATCTAATCTAGGACTCGTCTAATTTTTTTCCAAATTTGTCAGAAATGTTTCTATGAGAACTTTCCACATTAAGCAGTTACATAAAACGAGCAAATTTCGAATGGTCTGTGGAGAGTGAAATGGAATTTATAGATGCGAAAAATGCAATTGCGGCAGCTCTTGCTTTTCAAGGATTTTACCCCATAGGAAAAAGTGTGTTCAAAACGGATGCTAGTAGCATAGGTTTTGGGGCAGTATTATCCCAATACAATAAAAAACGGTAACGAAAGAATCATAGCTTATGCTTCAAAATCATTATCAGCAACTGAAGAAAAGTATTAATTGAAAGGCGCTGGCGTGTGCTGGGCTCTAGAACATTTTCGTTCATTTATTTGGGGAAGAGAGGTTACTATCAAGTGTGACAATAAGCCTTTGGTTACGGTATTGACAACAATGTTTCCTCAAGGTTGACCAGAATTTCGCTGAGATTACTAGATTTAATTTACAGAATGGAGTATTTACATAGAAAAAAGAATAAGGTGGCCGATTTTCTATCACGGCTGCCTATTCAGATTTCAGAAAACCAAGATGAAATTGTTGGATGACGTCCAGGTTGCATGGGTATGGGGCAATGGAATGGTTGCTTTTACGAAGGAGGAGTGGGATGTTGAATATCACAAGGATTCGACACTAAAGAAGGTGACAGAGTGCATAAGTAAGGGTTGGCCACCAAACGTAGAGCTGAAAGAACTTAGACAATTCTGGGAGGGAAGAAATGAGTTAACATGCAATGTCCGGAATATCGTGAGGAGAAATAATTGTTCCCCATGAATCCTTAAGAAAAAAAACTTCCCTGTGTCATGAAGGGCATTTAAGGATCATTAAGACAAAGATGAATGTGAAAAGTGTCTACTGGTAGCCTGGTATTGACACTGAACTGGTGAGAGTAGTGAGAGTGCAGCATATGCATGTCTGCAGACAAAACTCTCAAGACATTAAGGCCCCCTATGGGTGACTTTATATGTCCCAAATCCCTGTGGGAGCGGTGGACATTATGGGACCTGTAGGAAGTTCTGGAAAGTACTTAATTTCAATTATGGATGTGTTTTCTAAGTGGCCTATTGTGAAAATCATTAAGAAATTAGACACTGATACTGTGATAAATTGTATTGATGAGATTTTCCTAAATGAAGGTACTCCCACCACTATTATTAGTGACAATGGGGTGCAACTCACTTCAGATCTGATGACAGTATTTGAGCAAGTGTGGAATTATACATAATAATAATTTGTACTTGTAAAGCGCACCCATACCCCCAAAGGGGTGTCCAGGCGCTGTACGCATACCGCTGTGGAACCCTTCCTGGCTTTTCCCTGTGAAATGTCCACTCCTGGGCACCCCCAGGGTGAAGCCAGGCATCCCAGCGCTGTTGGGGCCGTTGTGGAGATTAAGCAAGCTATTGCCCAGAGTTGCAGAGTGGGACCCATGATTAGAATAGGCACCGAGGCGAGAATTATCAGGTCCGAGGAAATTGAGCCCAAGACCCGCCGAGGCGGGAACTGAACCCTGGTCCCGGGCCAGATCTCTGCATCAGGGTCTGCCGCTCTAACCATTGAGCCACACTTCTCCACCTCCACATAGAACAACCTCATTGTACAATCCCAGTTGAAATGATATGGTGGAGCGATACAATGAAGTATTGAAAGAGGCCATGAAAGAGGACATTCAACTGGCATGCAGAAATAATATTCCCTGGGAAATTCAAGTTTTTAAAACTATGTGGTCATACAGAGTCACGGAGGTCGAAGCAACAAAATTGTCTCCTTTTGAACTTATGAGGGGAAGGAAGCCCAGATCGAAATGGAATTCTCTATGGTTAAACGCTCTAGGTAATGAAATGTTGGTCATAGTTAGAAGTTAGAAACAATCTTTTGCAACAACACGAGAAATATAAAAAATATTATGATGCAAAGTACAACACAAAACACACTGATCTTAAGGTAGGACAATGGGTGAGGATTCAAAAACCTGGAATAGTTTAAAAAAATACAAGTACATTTTTTGAACCTGGACGTATTCTGGAGGTAATAAAAAATTCAGTGAGACTAGAAAATGGGAAATGCTGGAATCTTAAAAGAGTAGTACTGTGTGGACAAGGACAAGTTAACAACAGGAGCAACAAATGTTTAGAGCCTAATTTAGGACAGCATACAAATCAGGAAAGTCTGGAGGGGACTAGTGGTAGGATGTGGCCTTACAGCTAGAGAGGTCAACCTCGAAGCTGGAGAACCGGGTTCGACTCTCAACATCCTGTGATTCTGGGCAAATAACTCAATCTCCCTGTGGCTAACAAAATTAAGGTGTCCGTGTGTAACGCAACTGGTGCTCATGTAAAGCGCTCCAATATCTTCGGGTCGAGCTAAATAAAACTCCTAAAAAATAAACTAATGGTGTAGTTACAGGAAACAGTGCTGATGAAATTACAAAGAAGGATTGAAAAATGAAGGAGTTCGTTTCTGAAGGCAGTATAGTTGAGAATACTGGGGAAAAGAGTGAGGATGCTACTAGAAGGTCAAGAAGGGTCACCAAGCGACGTGTTGCACTGGATGATTAGGTGTGTGATTAAGTCATGGTTTGGTATAGGTACTCTTCATGCTGTATCATTCTCGTAAGAATATGTAGTGTTAAATGGTATATGCAACCTTCAATTGTATGTTCAATGTTATTTTGTTTTTGTTCGTTTGTAAGGGGGGAGAGGTGTGTAGTGTGGGGTATTTGCAGAACCTTGTGGCGTCATGCGACGCCGTGTAAATTGTTTGGGTCACAATGTAGGTCTGCATGGAGACGGGGTCTGCACTGCTGGGAGGAGGTCAGTTGAGGAGCCCAGCAGCCGGTTCTACTACATGCCTAGTCGCTAATAAAAAGTTACTACCAACTTCTGTGTAGCGTCTTCACTACAGCTGTTCAAGTCAATGCACACTCACCTGTGCCTGGAGGCTTCCAGCTTCCCTCCAGAGCCTTCATGGTGGAATTTAGCTCTGCCGCCATCTCTTTATCAAACTCGTCATCACTGGAAGATTCACTCTCACCCGTCAGACATTCCCGGATCAGCTTCCTCTTCTGATCAGGCGTGCCATGCAGAAGCACGTCCACCTCATCCTCAGAGCTGCAAACACAGAAGATCAAGCACAGAATTACCAAAGTGCATTCATTGACAGTTAAAAGATTCCCGAAGGGGAAGTAACTTCCTGGCCAGATTCATAGGAGTGACTCTTGTATGTATAAGGTCAGTGACTGCAATGAGCATTGCATTTGGTGTGAGAATAGTGGTTTACATGGCTGCTGTGCAAGTTATGGAGTGTGCTCCTAACCATAACTTATGAATTTCAGTGTTTTTTCTGTTTTTAATTTGTAATTCTAATTGCATTTTAATTGTGTTTTTAGGAGAATTTCTCAGTTTTTTTTAACATACAGTTATGCAGGGGTCTTCAAACTGGGGGGCCTCAATTGATCCCAGGGGGGCGCCAGGCTCTGGCTTAAAGCAGCAGCATGCTGATAACAGTGCTTTGTTATAAGCGGGGGTGAGCGTCAGTAAGCCACTGTTGGACGTGGCCCTTTTTCCCCGAAATGTTTCGTTTTTCCCCTAGCCGTTTTACCATGTGTGAAACTCACTCAAGATGGCTGCCACAGGCCCCTGCTACTGCAGAGGGGCCTTACACGCATACACACTAGTAGCCAGTATCAGGCTGGGACATAGGGATACAGTATCCATTCCGTCCCCGCCTCTGGGCCACATAGCCAGGCATGTAGAAGGTTCCAGAACCTTCCGGGCTGTGGGAGGAGTTATGTTTTGCCGCCTTTGGGAGAGTCACCTGACATAGGAGTATAAAAGGCTTGGAGGGAAAACTTTTAGTCAGTTGGGTTTAGTCAGTTGATGAGGCACCACTGAACCTGGGAGAACCTCCGCCGGAGTATAGGCTTTAGGGCCTAGGGGGGAGACCTACACTACTGCTGCTGACAGGGCTGAGGCCCTGCTGTAGTAAGATAGCTGAGGAACGCCCACCACCCACTGACCTTGCCCAGTGTGAGGGGACCCAGGGAACCACCTTCAGCGTGCGGGGAGGAACACCAAGCACTCCCAGACCACCAACTCATCCCCCCTCATAAGAAGAAACTTCCGACAGGAAACTTTGACAAGGAACCTATAACAAGGAACTTCTGACAAGAAACTTACAACTAGAAGCGCCTAAGAAGCAACCAAGCTGAAGCAGTCGCAAGACCCCTTAACTTGAGGAGGCCTGACCGTCCAGCAAGGCCTAAAGCCTAGAACTGCCCAACTGGGGATCACCAGGTAAAGCGCCGTACCCTGAAGCGCTAAACCTTCACCCCCTATTCACTTTTGCCTGTTGCTGGGCTGCCCCCAAGTACTTTGCCAGTCAGCCCTCCCACAGGCTGCTGGTGCACCCTGCTTTCTGTTGCCCCTCAGGTCACTGACCTTATGAAGGAGATCACCGCCGCGGCCGCCGCCTAAGAGGCACCGTGTGGTGAGGTGCGCCGTCGCGCCCTCATCGGGGGAAGCGCTGAGGTAAAGGAAGCCCCTCAGGTGTGTGAGGTGAGGAGCGCCGTCCGCGCCCTCACCGAAGCCTCCAGAGACTGGGCCCTCATCGCCACCATCGCGGCCAAAGAATCATCGCCGCCGCCGAAGCGGCCAAAGAATCATCGCCGCCGCCGAAGCGGCCAAAGAATTGCCGCCGACGCGGCCGAAGAATCGTCTCTGCCGCCGTCGCGGCCAAAGAATCATCGCCGCCGCCGTCGCGGCCCAAGAACTGCCCCCGCCGCCAAAGCGGCCGAAGAATCGTCGCCGCCGCCGAAGCGGCCCAAGAATTGCACCCGCCGCCGTCGCGGCCAAAGAATTGCCACCGCCGCCGTCGCTGCCCAAGAAATCGCCGACGCGATCAGCAGCGAGGCCTCCAGGCCCCGCAGACGCCGAGCAACCAGGGGTCGCCGGGCGTGACCCAGGAAGGCCGCGCACCGATTGGGCGCCGGCCCCCAGTCACGCCCCAGCGCCGAAGGAAGCCCGGGAAGAGCCCCGGCAGTGCAGAGGGAGACGGGGAGCCGGCCGGAGAGGACTGCCGGCTCCCGCTCCCTTCCCCAGCAACCCTGAGCCCCCACCTGCACTTACCCTGATCCCGGGGGCCGGAGGAGGGTGATCCCGGCCCCCGCAACGTACCGTATAGTTACTCCCTGATCCCGGGGGCCGGAGGAAGGCAATACCGGCCCCCGCAACGACCCGCAACACCGGCCAGAAGGCCGAGGCACCCCCGACCGGGCCCCGCACGACAGAACACGGGCCGGCCCGGAAGATCGCCAGTCGCCCTGAAGCGCGACCAACGACCACACCGCAGGTGAGCCCTGTAGGCCCCTAGGGCCC
The DNA here is from genome assembly GCA_963921515.1 of Calotriton arnoldi. Classification (NCBI taxonomy): domain Eukaryota; kingdom Metazoa; phylum Chordata; class Amphibia; order Caudata; family Salamandridae; genus Calotriton; species Calotriton arnoldi. The sequence goes on along the minus strand of CAWUFW010006719.1, from coordinate 449,312 downwards.
ATAAGACGCCACTGGGGGCCGTGGGCCACTATTAACCCTTACGAATTTAGTCCTACGAGGCGAGGCCCCGGAGAGGAGTGGGCCTGGCCGGAGTTAACCCCTGAGGGACCTAGAAGCCCCAGAATACAGGACATGTTGAGGGATTCCCCACATAGTTCATTCAGGTAATGATGATGCCCACAGTATTTAATAATTTATGCCGATGCCTATTATAATTACTGCCTAGGCCATGGTTTTAACTGTTAAGCCTTTACCACAAGGGGAAAGTGTTTAATGGAGTTGAGCTGAAGTGTACACCGCCAAGAGTTGAAGTATTTTATGTTACAGGTGTACTGGAGTTGCGACGCCCACTGTATTGAATGTGGGTGCGCCTAGATTAATGCAGGCCTATTTAAATGTAACGTGAAAAGCCTTCTTTTAAATAATTGAATATGCTAAAGTGAACTGTATGTTTAGGCCTATGTTTTATTAACGTACCTTGAGATCATTATTAAGTGCTACGTGTAGGAGATAATTTTTGCGGCCTCTTAGTGGCCTACAATGTTGATGAGCTATGCAGCTTTATTTAAAATGTGCACCAGTTGAGTAATATAATGAATTTGAATGTAGATCTGAATTAACCTGCCTTATCTGATGCCAACTTAATTTATTTATAAAAGATCTTGATTTTAAATACAAAAGCCTGGTGTGGTGTCATGTTATTGCGTTCGCATTTGTGAGTCAAAGTGAGAGTGTGCTGCACAACTGCCTCACACATTGCCTTCGCGTGCCTTTCCCGCTTCACGCCATGCTACCGTGTTGGACTCGGTAACCCCGGATCCAACATTTGGTGTTCAGCGGTTGGATAAGGACTGGTGCTTGTGCAGCACCCTACAGTGACTCAGTGTGCGCCGCAATTAGACACCTATTGTAATGAGAGTGCTAGGAATTCTATGGTAATTGCCGACTGTGTACATTCCTGTGTTAGACCTGTTACCTACAGTTTAGAACCCCTTCCTTAAATTGTCTGGGACCCCACCTAGGAGGATGGAGTTTGAGTTAGCCAACCTAGAAAGGTATACGGTGACACAGCTCAAGGAGTTCTGCCTAGAGAGGGGGTGGCCGTCAAGCGAGGCGCCAGGAAGGAGGTGCTTCAGAAAGGTTTGAGGGCATGGGTAATGGCCCACCCGGAGGGAAGAGGGGATGAGGAGCAGGGGGAGACAGACAACCCAGGAGAACTGGACCTACTGCGCATTGATGTTAGCAAGAATGTGTTGCCAGGAAGACGTTCCAGGGCAGGCAGTAGTGCGTCAGGGGGGAGGTTGTCGCCAAAGGAATTGGAGGACAGAAGGGAGCAGAGGCGATTAACATTAGAACTTGCTAGGATGGAAAGGGAGCGAGAACAGGCAAGGCTAGCCATGGAGGAAAGGAAGCTTGTACATGAGCTTAGCCGGAAGGAACTAGAGCTACAGACCTTGCAGATGGAGATGCAGGGCAAAGTGAATGGTGGCAGCGTACCTGCTGGGGTTCCACAGGAGCCCAAATTCTATTTACCCAGAGAGGTGATAGCCAGTTTGGGGAGTGATCCTGAAGGGAGTGGTGCAGGGATCTTCCAACCCAGCGAGGTGGGAGAGGTGGAGAATAGCCCAGCTAGGTCCCAGGATAGTGAGCGGGTTGTAGGGCCTCACATCCTATCCATAGGAAGGAGCGAGACGGGGAGGTGTCCCGAGGTGCCCCAACCGCAGTCTAAGGGCCTGGAGAGTTCCATAAGGGAACCCCAGGTTGGGAGCCTAGGCTGTCCCGATGGGCCATCCATGGTAGGGGATCCCCCAGTGACAGGAGAACCCGGGGCGTATGTATTCAGAGCTCCAGGGGTTCTGGGGTCTGCCCAGCCACAGGATTTAGATCCTGGGCTGGGGTGCCAGGTTCAGGGGCTGCCTGACCTGGCGGGAGGGACGTCTGTAAGCAGTGTCCCTCCGGAGCTGACTCCCAGGGGTGCTTCTCCAGGTGGGAGGGTGCTGAACTCTGGGAGGGGGTGCAGAGGAAGGGAGGACTTGCCTCTGGCACCGGGGCAACCTAAGGGTTTAGACCCTGGGTTGGTGGATCGGATGCAGGGTCACGGCCCTGGAAGAGTGAGAGAGGGTTGGTCTGAGGGTGCCCCGCATAGGAGGAGAGGGCGGAACCCCAGAAGGAGAGGTAGGGGGAGGAGAGCCTCGCCCCTGACTGCTGGTCAGCCTGAGGGTGCGGACCCCAGGTGGGTGGACCAGTGGCAGTTTGGAACTGCAAGGAGGAGAAGGAGAGTGGCCAACGGGCCGGGGGCTACTGCCCCCGCTCTGTGAGACCGCAAGGGCCAGAGACATCTGGACGGCCTAGCGCCCGGTCCTGGCTGCAGCCAATTAGGGAGCGCCAGTGGGGTGGCTTCGTTGGTCCAGGGAGGTTTGAGAGAGGGAACCACCGGGTTCCAGAGTGGAGAAGGACCTGCAGGATCTTCCTGCAGCTGGGGAAAAGGCCCGCGTCCAAGTTTTCTCGCCCGAAGCAGGGAAGCCCATCAAGGCATTGATCGGTCTACCCTGGCTTTTGGCTGGGAGGGGGTTGTGTTGGACGTGGCCCTTTATCCCCGAAATTTTTTGTTTTTCCCCTAGCCGTTTTACCATGTGTGAAACTCACACAAGATGGCTGCCACAGGCCCCTGCTACTGCAGAGGGGCCTTACACGCATACACACTAGTAGCCAGGGTCAGGCTGGGACATAGGGATACAGTATCCATTCCGTCCCCGCCTCTGGGCCACATAGCCAGGCATGTAGAAGGTTCCAGAACCTTCCGGGCTGTGGGAGGAGTTATGTTTTGCCGCCTTTGGGAGAGTCACCTGACATAGGAGTATAAAAGGCTTGGAGGGAAAACTTTTAGTCAGTTGGGTTTAGTCAGTTGATGAGGCACCACTGAACCTGGGAGAACCTCCGCCGGAGTATAGGCTTTAGGGCCTAGGGGGAGACCTACACTACTGCTGCTGACAGGGCTGAGGCCCTGCTGTAGTAAGATAGCTGAGGAACGCCCACCACCCACTGACCTTGCCCAGTGTGAGGGGACCCAGGGAACCACCTTCAGCGTGCGGGGAGGAACACCAAGCACTCCCAGACCACCAACTCATCCCCCCCTCATAAGAAGAAACTTCTGACAGGAAACTTTGACAAGGAACCTATAACAAGGAACTTCTGACAAGAAACTTACAACTAGAAGCGCCTAAGAACCAACCAAGCTGAAGCAGTCGCAAGACCCTTAACTTGAGGAGGCCTGACCGTCCAGCAAGGCCTAAAGCCTAGAACTGCCCAACTGGGGATCACCAGGTAAAGCGCCGTACCCTGAAGCGCTAAACCTTCACCCCCTATTCACTTTTGCCTGTTGCTGGGCTGCCCCCAAGTACTTTGCCAGTCAGCCCTGCCCACAGGCTGCTGGTGCACCCTGCTTTCTGTTGCCCCTCAGGTCACTGACCTTATGAAGGAGATCACCGCCGCCGCCGCCTGAGAAGAGGCACCGTGTGGTGAGGTGCGCCGTCGCGCCCTCATCGGGGGAAGCGCTGAGGTAAAGGAAGCCCCTCAGGTGTGTGAGGTGAGGAGCGCCGTCCGCGCCCTTACCGAAGCCTCCAGAGACTGGGCCCTCATCGCCGCCGTCGCGGCCAAAGAATCATCGCCGCTGCCGAAGCGGCCAAAGAATTGCCCCCGCCGCCGTCGCGGCCGAAGAATCGTCTCCGCCGCCGTCGCGGCCAAAGAATCATCGCCGCCGTCGCGGCCTAAGAATTGCCCCCGCCGCCGAAGCGGCCGAAGAATCATCGCCGCCGCCGAAGCGGCCCAAGAATTGCACCCGCCGCGGCCAAAGAATTGCCACCGCCGCGGCCCAAGAAATCGCCGACGCGATCAGCAGCGAGGCCTCCAGGCCCCGCAGACGCCGTTGCCGAGCAACCAGGGGTCGCCGGGCGTGACCCAGGAAGGCTGCGCACCGATTGGGCGCCGGCCCCCAGTCACGCCCCAACGCCGAAGGAAGCCCGGGAAGAGCCCCGGCAGTGCAGAGGGAGACGGGGAGCCGGCCGGAGAGGACTGCCGGCTCCCGCTCCCTTCCCCAGCAACCCTGAGCCCCCACCTGCACTTACCCTGATCCCGGGGGCCGGAGGAGGGTGATCCCGGCCCCCTCAACGTGCCGCATAGTTACTCCCTGATCCCGGGGGCCGGAGGAAGGCAATACCGGCCCCCGCAACGACCCGCAACACCGGCCAGAAGGACGAGGCACCCCCGACCGGGCCCCGCCCGACAGAACACGGGCCGGCCCAGAAGATCGCCAGTCGCCCTGAAGCGCGACCAACGACCACAACGCAGGTGAGCCCTGTAGGCCCCTAGGGCCCATAAGACGCCACTGGGGGCCGGGGGCCACTATTAACCCTTACGAATTTAGTCCTGCGAGGCCCCGGAGAGGAGTGGGCCTGGCCGGAGTTAACCCCTGAGGGACCTAGAAGCCCCAGAATACAGGACATGTTGAGGGATTCCCCACATAGTTCATTCAGGTAATGATGATGCCCACAGTATTTAATAATTTATGCCGATGCCTATTATAATTACTGCCTAGGCCATGGTTTTAACTGTTAAGTCTTTACCACAAGGGGAAAGTGTTTAATGGAGTTGAGCTGAAGTGTACACCGCCAAGAGTTGAAGTATTTTATGTTACAGGTGTACTGGAGTTGCGACGCCCACTGTATTGAATGTGGGTGCGCCTAGATTAATGCAGGCCTATTTAAATGTAACGTGAAAAGCCTTCTTTTAAATAATTGAATATGCTAAAGTGAACTGTATGTTTAGGCCTATGTTTTATTAACGTACCTTGAGATCATTATTAAGTGCTACGTGTAGGAGATAATTCCTGCGGCCTCTTAGTGGCCTACAATGTTGATGAGCTATGCAGCTTTATTTAAAATGTGCACCAGTTGAGTAATATAATGAATTTGAATGTAGATCTGAATTAACCTGCCTTATCTGATGCCAACTTAATTTATTTATAAAAGATCTTGATTTTAAATACAAAAGCCTGGTGTGGTGTCATGTTATTGCGTTCGCATTTGTGAGTCAAAGTGAGAGTGTGCTGCACAACTGCCTTACACATTGCCTTCGCGTGCCTTTCCCGCTTCACGCCATGCTACCGTGTCGGACTCGGTAACCCCGGTTCCAACAGCCACTCTGTAATAAGTCATCACTAACATCTTTTGTCATTTATATCCTAGTTGAGAGTATGTGTCAAAAGGGAAGGGACTCCAAATATTCTTCAAAACCCCCACCCCCATTACTTATAATCACACTGTGAATACTTTTACACTTCAGTAAGGTCTGCCTGACCAGAATAGTATGTTTGGCAATCATGTATTCGCTTGCTTTTTCAAAATGGTAACAGAATGTAACTGCAATGTTTAAATATGTCTGTTGTTCAAATAAGTCAAAACTAACTAAGTCAGGTGCACCTGATATTTACAGCAACTGTAGGAATAAATTCACATTCATGTTTAGTACTACAGTGCAAAGCTCAAATTTGAATTTACCCCCACAACACAGCAAAACTGACGTTATAGCCTCACAGATTGCATGTAAGATTTGCTTTACAAATGGGAATCAGCTCTCCTAAATCTGTAAATAAAAATAAAAAAATCCACAATTATTAACTGAGTCATGTTTTCGCTTTTAAAAGCGCACTTTATTGACAACACCGCTAAACTGTATAGCGGGGTTTGTCACAGGCATTGGTCTACGGCCATGCCCTGCGCTCAACCCACTGAGGGCAGCCATCATCTGTGTCCAGCCCGACAGGGCCGAAGGGTGTGCCCAGCAGCGGTTTGTCTACTGCCTGCATCCCAAAACAAGCATTTGCAATGCAATAGGTCTCGCGTTTGCGAGAGTTTAAACTATTGGCTTTGTAAATGACAATGCCTTTTATTTATGTTTTAAAATCCAACAAATAAATAAAAGGCGTTGTCATTTACAATGGCATTGCAGAAACGTTCGCAAATGCAAGACTATTGCATTGCAAATGTCACACACAGAAGCAGACAGAGGCACACACGCAAGCATACACACAGACACACACACACATGCAGACACGCACACAGACTCATTAAAGAGTTAATTAACAAGCCCACGTTAAATGGAAAGGCAAGAAAGTAGTCGCACGCAGGAAAATGAGTTTGTAAATGAGTTTGTAAGAAGCGCGGGTGGGGGGGGCAACACGGACAACGGAGGGAGGGTGAGTGGGGGCGACACAGACCATAGAGGGAAGGCAGGTGGAGGGCAACATTGACAATGGAGGCTTCAACTGGTACTATGGAGGATAGTCTGGAAGGGCAGGGGCAAGCAGACAGACAACCAAGGGTTGGGGTATGGGCCACACACAGAAGGGAGGTTGGGAGGGAGGACGAATGGAGCACCCCGACAACAGAGGGAGGGAGGTGCTGGGGGGGGGGGTCCATTTCTCAAACTATCATCTCAGTCTTGGTTCTGTTTATGCAGAGGAATCTTTCCTTTATTCAGTGGAAAGTCTATTCCAAGCACAAGGTGATATAGGTAGTGTAGTTTTGATTGCTATGGAGCCAGAAGTGAATTTGTCTGTTGCCTGCATACATTTCTATACTTATATCATACTGATTGCAGATACTATATGTAGTTTCTAGATAAGCTATCTGGAACTGAACCAAATTATATTAACTTTGTACCAGGGCAGTGCACTATTGTACTATTTGCAGTACGCGACTTGAGCAAAAACAGCATTTCCAATGATTTACTGGTGTGAAAATGAGTTTTTTTGCACCAGTCTTCATATTGAATATTTGTTTATTAGTAATTGGTCAGGGAAAATATTATTTTTGCACCTGTCAGTGGGCAGGTGCAAACATTTTTACACTGGCCTGTTGATGTGGCGTGTGTTGGAGCAAAACTTCACTGTGCTCGTGCCGTGTAAAGGTAGCGCTGAGGGCACACAGGTAGGGTAGCAGCGGGAATTACAGTGCCAGCGGATGGGTGGCGGGGGGTTTGTTGTCTCATACAGGCATAGGATGTGACATGGGGGGGGGCGGAATGAGGGGGAGGGTTGTCGGTCCTCTGCCCAAGAAGTGACTGCTGTTCTGGCTCCATGCCACATGGGGAGAGGATTCGGGGAGCCGCGTGTGTCGGTGGATGGCGGTTCGATGCCCGGTCTTCATGCCTCAGCCATCATCTTTCTATGGCCGGTTGGAGGGGTTGCAGTTCCCGTCAGCCGCGGTGCCTGCGGGCGCTCGGGAGGCATGGGCGGGGGGTGGGGCGATGTATGGGGAAGGGGTGTTATTGCGGTGAGGTGCAAGGAAGCAGGGAGGGCCGAGGTTTGTTTGCGCAGGTGGTGCAGAGCAGAGGGTCGCCTTGCAAAGTGGGAGGGCAGGGGACGAAGCGGTTACACACAAAAAATGTTATTAGTAACATTATGTCATTTTAAGTGCATTTTGTATAGAGAGTTACCACCATCGGTAGGTTCCCAGGTGCTCTCAGACTCTGGTCGCCCAATTACAGTGCTGGGAGTCTCTGAACGAAGGCCTCTTCATGTGTAGGGATGTGTGGATATGTGACACGCAATTGCATTTGAAAGATGTGCACTCCATGAAGCGGTCCGAATGTACTAAGTTCTGCTTCTACATAAAGCCCCTCTGCCCGAATCCCAGAGGCCCCAGCAGCACCTCAGCTGTGTGACCTTGCACCGCGGACGGACGGCTCGCACGGAGGCATCGGAGTCTCTAAGAATTTGGGAGACATCTGGTAGACGGGGGTAGGCTTGGGGAGGAAGCTCTGCAATTTCTTCCAGTGCACGGGTCTGGTTACAGGGTTAATGGGGGGGGAGAAGGGGGGTGGGGAGAGGAGGCCGGCCGAAGGAAGGAATTTTTTCAGATAAGGAAAACAGGGTGGGGCTGGTTGTATGCTATTACTAGGTGGTTCTTCACTCACATCTGGTCGGTGCGGTACGGGGTTGGCGCCATTCCGGCAAAATACGGAGTACTTTCAGGGTACAAAAACTAATAAGAAGGGGGACCCCTGACTAGATGGGGGCAGGTGCGCAGGGGAAATAAGGAACACCAAATATGCAAGAAATTACCTGCCCCGTATTATCAACACATGGCCCTATACAAGGGTCCTAAAATTCATCCTCTATCTCTGGAGCAGATCAAGGAAAGAATGAGTAGTTACATCAAGTTTTACAAATTGAGTAATCATTTTATTAATTAAATAATCATTTCAACAGTTTATAAAAACACATAACGATAGTAACAATAGTTGATAATCAAAAAGACAGAATTCAAAAAGACATATATATATACCGTCCCACACACCTACTTCAGACAAAACATTCATATCATCATACATTCCCAGGCTTCATCATAGAGACTCACACATCATTCACACAACTTTAAAGGAATGATATCAGATAAAAATTGTGCATAACAGCCACAAGATGGTAGGATGACAAAGAGAAATACAAGTCATCAAGGGGTAGGGATGAAGGTAATCCAACTGCCCCCACACGAATAACGCCAACGCGCGTTTCGGTGTGTTGCCCCAGCCGGGGCTACACCTTCATCAGGGCGAAGATGGACAATAAGGGGTGGGACAAAACACTGCAAATATAAACGAAAGAACCATATATAGTTTTTTCCTTGGAGCATATTTTTATATATATACGTCACCCAAACAATATTTTAAATCAAGTCAATACCAAATCCTTGATGAGCTCCAGAAAAGCTACAGTAAAACTGAATAGTTAATATTACAACTGGAATAGAAAGCTAAACATAAAAAAAATCAACATATACCGAGAGATACTTTTTATTCTCCAGTCCATAAGGAGAGTCCTCAGATACATAGACCCACTCGTCACCGTAAGACCAGAATACTGAATAAAGAAAAAACATAAATAAAAGACAGTGTGGACACCAACAATAAAGAAAGACAACCACCAGAAAAGAAAACAAATAACAACCCATAAATTAAGAGTCAAGACCAAACCACCCAGTGAAAAAGGAAGGATTTAAATGTGCTATTGAACTGCCTACCCATATTCATGGCCTCCAAATATGCCCAATATACTTTCTTAAAAACGAGGGCGTAGAGGAAAGAGCCAACAACGAAGGCTTCTCCGGAACGTTCTACAAAGGGAATACAGCATACCCAATAAGATACCCTTACAAGAATGCCAACAGGGAAACAACCCTGCAGATCATAATTTAGGGCATTAGTCTAAAACAACACATAAAGAAACCTACCAAGATAAAAATATCGCGATAGAATTCTTCTTCCGTAGGATTTAGGGAGGTCCTTTTATGGATGCCACACAAGGAATAATCTCATAAAGAATGGTAAATCCAGCCCCTTGCCACGATTTCACAAAAATCGAAGGAAGTCTTTGGTCATTTTTACGTAGGTTTATATGCCGCGGGTCTGGAAAGCACAAGAAAAGGGGGTACGATTATCACGTCCTCAGTCAAATCCCAGAAATAGAGAATAAGAAGCCCCATAGCAGTTAAATAAAAGAGATCCAAGGGCGCTTAACTAAAGGTAGTTACCCCCAGTATTGACTCTAAAGGGCAAAAGAATATCAACTATAAAAGGGAGTACAGTGTGAATAAGCCCACCCGTAAGTGATAGAGCAGATATACGTGGCTCTCACTGGACATCCTCCTACCACCATAAAGAAACAAAACATCACCTCACCCAGAGACAACCCGCTTACCGATAACTCCGTCTTTTCAGCGAAACAAGGGGAGGGGGGGGGGGGGCGCCCAATGGCACACCTCCTCGTTTTCCCAACGTGTCCGGGAACGCGTGGACTCACCGGAGAAAAACGCCAAATATACCCGCGATCAATCAAAGTAATAGCAGGAAGGTGGATAAGGATAGAAGTAGAGAATGAAAACGGACTGCCGCAGATCTACAGGCAATTACCAGTAACATGGCGGCCATCTTGGAGCTGCTGCAGATACACCAAGAAAGCCTAGAAATAGAGAGGCTGCATATCTCCCCGTCACGAGGAACATTATAAAACTGATAAACACCTCATAAACAAATAAACAACCAAAGAAGATATATATAGACAGAATCTGTTAAAAAATAAACAAATAGAAAAACGAAAAATAAATGATGAAAGTGAGAAAATGATTTCAGCGACTGGGGGTTTCTACTAGAGATGTAAGAAGGGACAAGGCAGAAAAAGTTCTAGAACACAGAACCAACCCACACGACCAAGGACCCTCCCTGGTGAGGCCCAGGTCCAGGAGAGGGAGTCTCCTCCTGCCGTGAACACAGATCAAGCGAGTGAAAAAGACTCATTCACACTCTCCATGGAATCAATACGAGAGGTCAGTTAGATAATGGCATTCTCCCACGGGCAGTGATCATTCAATCCCTTCTTCACCGCATTGAGGAGATGTATCCAAAAGACCTCTCTTTTTTTGCGTATAGCCACAGGATCCTGTCCAGGGTATATCTGGATCCTTTCCAATATAGACCACTTCAAATCACTTTGAGTGATTTTTGTCAAGCCAATGGGTAACAAGGGGGGCTGAAGTTTTCTTAATCCGTATGTTTGATTTATGTTCTCCTATTCTAGTTCGACATTCACGGCCAGTTTCCCCGACGTACAATAAGCCACACGGGCACAAAATAATGTAGACAATGTTTGAGGTACGACAATTAGTCATTCTGGTCAGGGAGATTGTTCGCTCAAGGGTCTGAATGGTGTCTCCGACTAAAGCATTAGGGCAGGCCTGGCATTTGCCACATCGATGATTGCCCTTAATAGGGCCAGAATCAACTATAGCTTTCTGTAACAAAGCGGGGGGATCCTGTAGTTTCCCTTTGACAAGGTAGTTCTTCAAGTTTTTATTTCTCTTGAAGGCAAAGATGGGTTTAGGGAGATGTTCTTCGTCATTGCCCAAATTAAGGAGGTGCCAACAGGAGTTGATGGCCTGTCTTAATTTGTGGTTCAAATTGGAATGTCTGGTTACGCAGACCAGTTTATTAAGGGATTCCTTCTCCCTGGGCACGAACATAGTCTCACGATTAAAATATCTGGCCCGCTTGAATGAATCCTTAATTAACTTGTTGGGATAACCACGATGCAAAAGTTTCTCTTTTAATATGTCAGATTGGGTAAGAAAATCTTTCATGTCAGAACAGTTCCTTCGAATCCGAAGGAACTGACTTAAGGGGGTACTGTCCCTTTGGCAGCGAGGGTGGAAGCTGCCATACTGTAACAAGGTATTCCTTGCCGTGGGTTTGGTAAAAAGGGACACATATATCCTGTTCTGTCTATGTTCTACCCAGATGTCAAGAAACTCCACTCTACGCAGTAAATTTCAAATTGCAATCAGCCGCGTTAATCCATAGTATAAACTCATCCAGTGAGCCCTGGTCCCCCTTCCATATAAAAAAGATGTCATCAATGAATCGAGACCAAGCTCGAACATTTTCATGGAAGGGGGCCATCTCGTTATATATGTGGACCCGTTCAAAGTTTCCCATATATAAACAGGCAATACTCGGGGCACAAGCAGCCCCCATACTAACTCCCTGAATTTGCTGGAAGTAACAGTTGTTAAATACAAAGTTTTCATTGAGGGCTACCTCGAGACACTGAATAATAAAGGGGGCATTGGTGAGCATAGGTTCAGATGACAAAATGTCCTCCATAACGCTTAAAGCTCCCCTTTGTGGTATGTTTGTATATAGAGACTCAAGGTCCAAGGTAACCAAGAGTTCTCTATCATCCAGATATGGTATCCCCTCAATTTTGGCAATGAAATGGCCAGTATCCTTTACAAAGGATTCTAAGTTATTGACCAATGGTTTCAAGAAACAGTCGATATACTTGCAGAGGGGCTCCGTCGCGGATCCAATGGTAGACACTATCGGCCTTAGAGGAGGATCATACACATTTTTATGTGTCTTCGGGACCCCATAAATAATGGGCATCCGGGTAAAACTAGGAGTCAAAAACTCTGCCTCCTTAGAACAGATATATCCCATATCAACTGCCCGTTCAACCATATTAAGGATACGGCGTTTTAGAGCAGGTTCGGGATTCCTCATAATTCTCTTATAGTATTCAGTGGAAGATAAAAGGAGATTCATTTTCTCCACATAGGAAGGGGTATTAAAAATAACGATGCCCCCACCTTTGTCACAGGGCTTGATGGTTAGGTGTTTATTCTCCTTCAAGGATGCCAAGGTAGTAGCTTCATCTCTAGATAAGTTACCAGAGGGTGTAGGCACATATTTGATGCTCTTTTCAATTTTCAAGATAACTGCTTTTTTCGAAAATGCCCACCTCAGGTCCAATTGTATCCAACGTGGGAGTAAAATCAGACGGTGGCTTTAGGCCTGAGATATTATCCAGTGTTCCAGGCGGCGGCCTGGTACCAAAGAATTTTTTCAGTCTGATTTTACGGAAAAATGAGTGCAGATCTTTCAAGAACTCAAATTTACTAAAGTTAGTAGAGGGGACAAAAGATAAACCCCTCGATAACAAACAGACCGTTCCGGGATCAATTTCCGTTTTAGAGAGATTGAATACAGGAATGCTCTTCACGTTCTCCAATATTGATGGTGTCTTGTTTGGACATACATTTGGGGTTGTCCCTGACCCTGATGGTAATTCCTCTGTTGGGGAGGGCGGGTCCTTGGACGGAAATTCCCTCTGCGGTTGCCTAAAAAACGATTCGGCACCGCTGGTCTTTCGAATGGTTCTTGTCGGGCCTGAAAATTGGGATTATAGTTAGGGTCATAGTTGGAATCATAATTACTAGCCCCCTCACCATCCGAATCAGTAGTGTCGGAAAAGGTGGTAACCCGTCGATTCCCCCATCTAGGGACCCCCCCCCGAGTGTTGGAATCGTCCGAACTGGTATAAAAGTTCGTGGTCAAATAAGGATAAGCCCGTTCCTGGCTAAATAAATGGATATCCTTTCTAAATTTGTCAGTCTTTCGTTTCAACAAATAGTCCGAGAAGGAATCAAGTTCTAGGGTCATTTCTTCCAATTTCTTTTTGCCCATTTCGACCGAGTTATCTTGTTTGAGTTTTTCCTCAAGGGCCTCAATTTCTTTATTTAAAATGGCCAAAACTTCCCTGTCCGTTTCGATAATGAGCATCATCCAGTCCCTGGAGCATCTGTTAGATATCAACGCCCATCTCTCCAGAAACTGTCGGATCTCAACAAACAACCCGGGAATATTGCGGACCCTCAATCCTATAGGTATGGTACCTGCTTTTAAATAGTCTAACATAAACTGGGCATGCAGTTCAGTGCGCTTGGATTTTTTCTTTAGACTGAGGAGTTTAGTCCATTCACCTTCCAGTCCCTTAGAGAGGGTGAATTGTTTATCACTGCCTCCAGCAAGACCAATCATTTTAGCAAAGTCTTCATCAGAGAATCCATAAGTTTTAATAACCTCCATCCTGAGACGACCACGGTGGTTAAGAAAATAAATAATAAGTTCCTCGAATAGAAAAAATATATATATAAATAGAATAGATTACAGAAGCGACAACAGTCAAAAGTTTACAGAAAACAACAAAGTGCCAATCAACCAAACACCCAAGTGAAAATAGACATACCAACAAAAATAATAAAGAAAGACAAACAAGTAGCACAACTATTCCAGAAACAGCACACAAAACCCCCACAGCTCAAGGCTGTGAAGCAAGAACTAATAAGAAGGGGGACCCCTGACTAGATGGGGGCAGGTGCGCAGGGGAAATAAGGAACACCAAATATGCAAGAAATTACCTGCCCCGTATTATCAACACATGGCCCTATACAAGGGTCCTAAAATTCATCCTCTATCTCTGGAGCAGATCAAGGAAAGAATGAGTAGTTACATCAAGTTTTACAAATTGAGTAATAATTTTATTAATTAAATAATCATTTCAACAGTTTATAAAAACACATAACGGTAGTAACAATAGTTGATAATCAAAAAGACAGAATTCAAAAAGACATATATATACCGTCCCACACAACTACTTTGTTTCGCTGAAAAGACGGAGTTATCGGTAAGCGGGTTGTCTCTGGGTGAGGTGATGTTTTGTTTCTTTATGGTGGTAGGAGGATGTCCAGTGAGAGCCACGTATATCTGCTCTATCACTTATGGGTGGGCTTATTCACACTGTACTCCCCTTTTATAGTTGATATTCTTTTGCCCTTTAGAGTCAATACTGGGGGTAACTACCTTTAGTTAAGCGCCCTTGGATCTCTTTTATTCAACTGCTGTGGGGCTTCTTATTCTCTATTTCTGGGATTTGACTGAGGACGTGATAATTGTACCCCCTTTTCTTGTGCTTTCCAGACCCTCGGCATATAAACCTACGTAAAAATGACCAAAGACTTCCTTCGATTTTTGTGAAATCGCGGCAAGGGGCTGGATTTACCATTCTTTATGAGATTATTCCTTGTGTATCCAACATACAAAAGGGCTAGCAAAAAAGCTCACTGTATTTTAAAAGAACCCTCACTCACCAACCTAGTTGGTGACATGCTTCATCATTGGGTTCCCACCAGAGAGGCCGAATGCCTCTCCGGTGTGCTTCAACGCCTGATTACAGCGGAGTGCCACGGCGGTATGCGCTCGCTAAGGCGCACCCTAACCTGTGGAGTCAAAGACCGCGTGAACTCACGGTTCTTATGTAACCTTCAGGGTTTCTGAAAGCCTTTAAGTGTGAAGTTTCAAATGACCTCACTTTTGACCCAGCTTTTTTGCTAGCCCTTTTGTATGTTGGATACACTCTTTTGTTGTTTATTTAATATTGTCTAGGGGGTTTAAGAGTGACTCCAGTGGCTTTCCCTCTCTCTCTTGTTGTTTATTTATATTATTCCTTGTGTGGCATCCATAAAAGGACCTCCCTAAATCCTACGGAAGAAGAATTCTATCGCGATATTTTTATCTTGGTAGGTTTCTTTAAGTGTTGTTTTAGACTAATGCCCTAAATTATGATCTGCAGGGTTGTTTCCCTGTTGGCATTCTTGTAAGGGTATCTTATTGGGTATGCTGTATTCCCTTTGTAGAACGTTCCGGAGAAGCCTTCGTTGTTGGCTCTTTCCTCTACGCCCTCGTTTTTAAGAAAGTATATTGGGCATATTTGGAGGCCATGAATATGGGTAGGCAGTTCAATAGCACATTTAAATCCTTCCTTTTTCACTGGGTGGTTTGGTCTTGACTCTTAATTTATGGGTTGTTATTTGTTTTCTTTTCTGGTGGTTGTCTTTCTTTATTGTTGGTGTCCACACTGTCTTTTATTTATGTTTTTCTTTATTCAGTATTCTGGTCTTACGGTGACGAGTGGGTCTATGTATCTGAGGACTCTCATTATGGACTGGAGAATAAAAAGTATCTCTCAGTATATGTTGATTTTTTTATGTTTAGCTTTCTATTCCAGTTGTAATATTAACTATTCAGTTTTACTGTAGCTTTTCTGGAGCTCATCAAGGATTTGGTATTGACTTGATTTAAAATATTGTTTGGGTGACATATATATATAAAAATATGCTCTAAGGAAAAAACTATATATGGTTCTTTCGTTTATATTTGCAGTGTTTTGTCCCACCCCTTATTGTCCATCTTCGCCTGATGAAGGTGTAGCCCCGGCTGGGGCAACACACCAGACAGCGCGTTGGCGTTATTCGTGTGGGGGCAGCTGGATTACCTTCATCCCTACCCTTGATGACTTGTATTTCTCTTTGTCATCCTACCATCTTGTGGCTGTTATGCACAATTTTTATCTGATATCATTCCTTTAAAGTTGTGTGAATGATGTGTGAGTCTCTATGATGAAGCCTGGGAATGTATGATGATATGAATGTTTTGTCTGAAGTAGTTGTGTGGGACGGTATATATATGTCTTTTTGAATTCTGTCTTTTTGATTATCAACTATTGTTACTATCGTTATGTGTTTTTATAAACTGTTGAAATGATTATTTAATTAATAAAATGATTACTCAATTTGTAAAACTTGATGTAACTACTCATTCTTTCCTTGATCTGCTCCAGAGATAGAGGATGAATTTTAGGACCCTTGTATAGGGCCATGTGTTGATAATACGGGGCAGGTAATTTCTTGCATATTTGGTACTTTCAGGGTACAAACATATTGAATACAAGTACAATACAGTTTGAGATATGAACATAGCTGCCAAGGTTTTGGATTGCTATATATGACAGTTTCGTATTTTCGGTGGGGTTGTGAGTGACGCTGCAGCCGCGGTGAGTGACGCTGCCCATAAAAACAACAACCGGCTCAGTCCAGGGTGCCACGGTCTGTTTGCGATGCTGCGCCACATGATTACAAGATAAAAAAAAATTTTAAACGGAGCGCGTGTCCTTAAATCGGGCGCCGCGCTCCGAATTAAAGTAAAAATAACTAAATAAACGGAGCGCGGTGTCCCTAAAGCGGGAGCCGTGCTCAGCATAAACATACAACTAATAACAAGCTGTCGCCATTGCGCGAATGAGAAAAAAAGTGCCCACCGACTAATTCAAGGAGACCGTGTAACGCCGCCAGGAAACGATCCAGTCGGATGGGCGGGGCATAAAGGAGACAGGGCGGTAACAAAAAAGCCTCACTTTCAATCGGAGGCCAGCGTTTACCATAAAGGATGACGCCAGCCAATGAAAATAATGGGCGGGGCTTCCACTCCACTTCGGAAATCTGCTCGATTCCAAAAAGCCTCGCAGAGCGAGCAGGGCATGCGCGCTGCAACGCAGGTCTGCGAGACCTAAAAACTGCGTGCAGCCGACCCCGCTGCGCACAACTTCTTAAGCTCACCTTCTGTGTAATTTATTTCTGCCCCTGTGGCCTTTTATTTAACACTTTGTGAAAGTTGTGAATGAAATCTGAGGTGCGATTTTTTCACAAAACGGTAGTCAAACCCATTACTTAAAATGATGGCTGTCATGATCACAACAGTGTTTTGAGTTGTGACTCACACAGTAGCCTATGTTTTTTCCTGGTCCATTAACAGAGTTTTCCAAGTCTCTGGTTCCCACCTACCACTATCCCGGGGTCAGACATTTGTTATAATGTATCTCTTTTCCTGTGGATTTTTTTTCCACAGGGAAAGTCATCAATCAAACTTGATTCACGATTTTCAAGATGGCAAAATACAATTCTATAGAGATTTTCACCAGCAAATCACATTTGTGTAAAAACTCAAACGTGAATGACAAGAGTTGAGAATCTATGTATCACAACTTCAAATAAAATGCCATTGTTATAATACAGTGAAGACCTGATAGAAAAATAGCATTTAAGTTATCAGCTCGTTCATCCATCAAAATCATGGTCAGCCTATAAACAGCTCTCCAGCTTCCACTTCACTGCCCTTCTACTGTTCGATGAAACATTTTCTAAAAAGCGATCATATAGGCCCAAATGTATGCCAGATAAAACCATAACATCTATCACAAAACTGGCCACAAATGGATCACGGTCATTCTCTGGGTGTGCAATCGCCTCCATGTCCTGGATTTATGTCCAGGCATCAACACTAATCAGAATAAAATTAATTAGGCTGGTCCAATTTCCAGATCTAAAGGTTTGCTGGCAGGGGTATCTGAGGCAGTGCAATCATTGTTTTTAAAATGTAGGTGACACTTCAGCAGCTCTAGGACAAAACGTTTGCCCTTCCTGAGATTTTCTCCTCCAACACAGCACCAGTTCTGGAAAGTCGGAGGCTGTATCCTCATCTTTGATGCCCTTTTTTTTTTTTTTTAGAGCTCTTTAGGTGGCAGTATTAAAGTCTCCACAAATCAGTAAGATGAGATTTTCGAAGACATTTAGATCATGTCTAAATTGTTAGAATGCATGTACTAATGCTTTTATAATGGACATCATATTGGATTTTTGACCGATAGAACATAAATATTCAATACATCTAAAACTTCTGCTGTTGCTGTAGCTACAGTCAGTCTTATATGCAAGAGAGTTCATGGGAGCATTCATAACAGGTAGCCGTTGGGATTGAATGTGCAGTGTAGCAGAAACCCATGTTACTAGCGCCCCCATCCCAGGAGCAACCTTGTTTGGTAGCTGAGATAGGATTCTGTGAAGAGTCTAACAAAAGACCTGCCCATATCTCTTGAAAGCCGCCACTATTGCTTGGCTTGACGAAAGGATGCCAGTCAGAGATATCGATCTTAGTGCATATTCCTGTAATGTACTAGGTAAGAAGTGGTTAGAAGTTGGTTTTACTCTCCCCTCTTCTACTGGTGAAATAACCGCATACTGTGCACTCAGAGATGCAACAGTGAGAATACTAACAGACTGGGACAGTGGTGTTGGCAGGTTAACTTTCCCTACAGTGCCCAAGGCGGTCTGGAGCAACGTGCCTACAATAACTCCACAGGACGCTCATATGTAAAACTGATATTGGTTTTCGAGAACCACGTTTTAACCACACATTTTCTCTCGCATTGTTGCAACCAAGTCCTTGGCTTCTTAAAAAACCCAGAGGGTCAGTGTGATGAAAGTTTCTTTTATCTACCTAGATTTTATTCTTAGTTTATTTCCGGTGTACTACAAGTGTGGGTGAGATGTTGGAATGAATTAGCTGTTTCAGTATGACTGTCTGTAGAAAGAAAACGAGGAATCATGTCAATAGTTACTATGCGTAGTTGGTCCACATCATCAGCAACGAAGTTTACATATGTTGTGCGAGATAAACTCCACCTTAGTGACCTAGGGAATGCTCACACATCTATTAGTCAGCAAGGGATTCTCTTGTTTTAAGTCACAATTTTATAAATCTCAGGCAAGGGATCGTATAGAATATATTAAGAAGCCACGATCTCTTCTAAGGGTTGAATGATTAAATGTCAGGGAATAAATCTACAAGGGCAGGAGTTGTGATTCTATACGGCAGAGACATACAAACGTTTTAGCCCTTTCAAACCTACCCGGCACCTTTTAAATGCGTATTTCTCACAAATCACTGTGTAGATTTACACCAAATCAACAAAACCATACTTTGAGTACAATTCTAGTTACTCCCGCCCCCTCACTCTCAGGGGCTCTTCTGGGTGTAGGCTCTCCTTAGGCGACTCACAGTACTCCCACAGCCTCCTCATTGAGTGTGTAGCAGCTCTTCCTGATGTACTCACATCACTCTCGCTGTTATACTCACAGTGCTCTCCCTCTTCACTGAGTGTGTAGCGGCTCTCCCTGATGTACTCACAGCACTCTCCCCGCTCTCTCAGCAGGTGTGCAGGGCCTCTCCCTGGGTGTAGGCTCTCCTAAGGGGGGACACAGCACTCTCCCCCGCTCTCTCAGCAGGTGTGCAGGGGCTCTCCCTGGGTGTAGGCTCTCCTTGAGGGGCTCAAAGTACTCTCTCCGTCCTCTCAGTAGGTGTGCAGGGGCTCTCCCTGGGTGTAGACTCTTCCTGGAAAGGGGGGGCACTGTACTCTCCCCTGCACTGTCAGTAGGTGTACAGGGGCTCTCCCTTGGTGTAGACTCTACCTGGAGGGGGGCCCACAGTACTCTCCACTGCCCTGTCAGTAGGTGTGCAGGGGCCCTCCTGAGTGTGAGACTCGCCTTGGAAGGGGAGGGGGGCTCACAGTACTCTCCCCTGCACTGTCACTAGGTGTGCAGGGGCTCTCCCTGGGTGTAGACTCTCCCTGGAAAGGGGAGGGGGCTCACAGTACTCTCTCCTGCTCTGTCATTAGGGTAGGTGTGCAGGGGCTCTCCATGGGTGTACACTCTCCCTGGAGGTGGGGTGGGGTGGGGGTCGGGGACTCACAGTATTGTCATCCACCCACTCAGGAGTGCAGGGGCTTCCCCGGGGTAGATGCTCGCCTTGGGGGGGCTCACAGTACTCTCCCCTGCACTGTCAGTAGTTGTGCAGGGGCTCTCCCTGGGTGTAGACTCTCCCTGGAAAGGGGGGGGCCGGCTCACAGTATTCTCCCTGCACTGTCAGTAGGTGTGCAGGGGCTCTCCCTGGGTGTATACTCTCCCTGGAGGGGGGCCCACAGTACTCTCCCCTGCCCTGTCAGTAGGTGTGCATGGGCTCTCCCTGGGTGTAGACTCTCACTGGAAGGCGAGGGCTCACAGTACTCTCCCCTGCACTGTCAGTAGGTGTGCAGGGGCTCTCCCGGGGTGTAGGCTCTCCCTGGAGGTGAAAGGGGTGGCGGGGACTCACAGTATTCTCACCCACCCAGCAGGAGTGCAGGGGCTCTCCCGGGGTGTAGTTTCTCCGTGGGGGGCTCACAGTACTCTACCCTGCACTGTCACTAGGTGTGCAGGGGCTCTCCCTGGGTGTAGACTCACAGTATTCTCACCCACCCACTCAGCAGGAGTGCAGGGGCTCTCCCGGGGTGTAGGCTCTCCCTGGAGGTGAAGGGGGGGGGGGCGGGGACTCACCGTATTCTCACCCACACACTCAGCAGGAGTGCAGGGGCTCTCCCGGGGTGTAGGCTCTCCTTGGGGGGCTCACAGTCCTCTACCCTGCACTGTAAGTAGGTGTGCAAGGGCTCTCCCTAGGTGTAGACTCTCCCCGAGGGACTCACAGTACTCTCCCCTGCACTGTTAGTAGGTGTGCAGGGGCTCTCCCTAGGTGTAGACTCTCCCCGAGGGACTCACAGTACTCTCCCCTGCACTGTTAGTAGGTGTGCAGGGGCTCTCCCTAGGTGTAGACTTTCCCCGAGGGACTCACACTACTCTCCCCTGCACTGTCAGTAGGTGTGCAGGGGCTCTCCCTGGGTGTAGACTCTCCCTGGAGGTGGAGGGAGGGCGGGGACTTACAGTATTCTCACCCACCCACTCAGCAGGAGTGCAGGGGCTCTCCCGGGGTGTAGGCTCTCCTTGGGGGGGCTCACAGTATTCTACCCTGCACTGTCAGTAGGTGTGCAGGGGCTTTCCCTGGGTGTAGACTCTCCCTGGAAAGGGGGGGGAGGGGGGGCGGGGACTCAAAGTATTATCACCCACCCACTCAGCAGGAGTGCAGGGGCTCTCCCGGGGTGTAGGCTCTCCCTGGAGGTGTGGGGGGGGGGGCGGGGACTTACAGTATTCTCACCCACCCACTCAGCAGGAGTGCAGGGGCTCTCCCGGGGTGTAGGCTCTCCTTGGGGGGCTCACAGTACTCTACCCTGCACTGTAAGTAGGTGTGCAAGGGCTCTCCCTAGGTGTAGACTTTCCCCGAGGGACTCACAGTACTCTACCCTGCACTGTCAGTAGGTGTGCAGGGGCTCTCCCTAGGTGTAGACTCTCCCTGAGGGACTCACAGTACTCTACCCTGCACTGTCAGTAGGTGTGCAGGGGCTCTCCCTGGGTGTAGGCTCTCCTTAGGGGACTCACAGCCCTCTCCCCTGCACGGTCAGTAGGTGTGCAGGGGCTCTCCCGGGGTGTAGGCTCTCCTTAGGGGGACACACACCACTCTCCACTGCACTGTCAGTAGGTGTGCAGGGGCTCTCCCTGGCTGTAGAATCTCCCTGAGGGGCTTACAGTACTCTCCCCTGCCCGCTCATGGGTGTTCCTTGGGTGTGGGTTCTCCCTAGGGGTCAACTCTCCCTGGAGAGAGGAGGGACCCACAGCACTCTCCCTTAGCCTGCTCACTGACTGTGTAGGGAATCTCCCTGGGTGTAGACTCTCCCTGGAGGGGGACTCACAGTACTCTCCCCTGCACAGTCAGTAGGTGAGCAGGGGATCGGATCTCCCTGGATGTAGGCTCTCCTTAGGAGACTCACAGTATTCTTCCCTAAACTGTCTGTAGGTGTGCTGGGACTCTCCCTGATGTACTCACAGTACCCTTCCTCAGCCTCCTTACTGAGGGTGTAAGGGCTCTCCCTGGGTGTAGACTCTCACTGGAGGTGGGGACTTACAGTACTCTCCCCTGCACTGTCAGTAGGTGTGCAGGGGTTCTCACTGGGTGTAGACTCTCCCTGGAAGGGGGGGCACTGTACTCTCCCCTGCACTGTCAGTAGATGTGTAGGGGCTCTCCCTAGGTGTAGACTCTCACTGGAGGTGCGGACGTACAGTACTCTCCCCTGCACTGTCAGTAGGTGTGTAGGGGTTCTCCCTGGAAGGGGGGGGGCACTGTACTCTCCCCTGCACTGTCAGTAGGTGTGCAGGGGCTCTCCCTGGGTGTAGACTCTCACTGGAGGTGGGGACTTACAGTACTCTCCACTGCACTGTCAGTAGGTGTGTAGGGGTTCTCCCTGGGTGTAGACTGTCCCTGGAAGGGGGGGCACTGTACTCTCCCCTGCACTGTCAGAAGGTGTGCTGGGGCTCTCCCTGGGTGTAGACTCTCCCTGAAAGAGGGGCAGTGTACTCTCCCCTGCACTGTCAGTAGATGTGTAGGGCCTCCCCCTGGGTGTAGACTCTCACTGGAGGTGGGGACGTACAGTACTCTCCCCTGCACTGTCAGTAGGGGTTCTCCTGGGTGTAGACTCTCCCTGGAAGAGGGGACACTGTACTCTCCCTGCACTGTCAGTAGGTGTGTAGGGGCTCTCCCTAGGTGTAGACTCTCACTGGAGGTGGGGACTTACAGTACCACCCCACCTTCCTCCTAACTGGGTGTGTAGGGGTTCTCCATGGGTGTAGACTCTCCCTGGAAGGGGGGGGGGGCACTGTACTCTCCCCTGCACTGTCTGTAGGTGTGCTGAGACTCTCCCTGATGTACTCACAGTACCCTCCCTCAGCCTCCTTACTGAGGGTGTAGGGGCTCTCCCTGGGTGTAGACCCTCCCTGGAAGGGGGCGCACTGTACTCTCCCCTGCACTGTCAGTAGGTGTGTAGGGGCTCTCCCGGGGTGTAGACCCTCCCTGGAAGGGGGGGCACAGTACTCTACCCTGCACTGTCAGTAGGTGTGCAGGGGCTCTCCCTGGGTGTAGGCTCTCCTTAGGGGACTCACAGCCCTCTCCCCTGCACGGTCAGTAGGTGTGCAGGGGCTCTCCCAGGGTGTAGGCTCTCCTTGGGGGACACACACCACTCTCCACTGCACTGTCAGTAGGTGTGCAGGGGCTCTCCTGGCTGTAGAATCTCCCTGAGGGGCTTACAGTACTCTCCCCTGCCCGCTCATGGGTGTTCCTTGGGTGTGGGTTCTCCCTGGGGTCAACTCTCCCTGGAGAGAGGAGGGACCCACAGCACTCTCCCTTAGCCTGCTCACTGACTGTGTAGGGAATCTCCTGGGTGTAGACTCTCCCTGGAGGGGGACTCACAGTACTCTCCCCTGCACAGTCAGTAGGTGAGCAGGGGATCGGATCTCCCTGGATGTAGGCTCTCCTTAGGAGACTCACAGTATTCTTCCCTAAACTGTCTGTAGGTGTGCTGGGACTCTCCCTGATGTACTCACAGTACCCTTCCTCAGCCTCCTTACTGAGGGTGTAAGGGCTCTCCTGGGTGTAGACTCTCACTGGAGGTGGGGACTTACAGTACTCTCCCCTGCACTGTCAGTAGGTGTGCAGGGGTTCTCACTGGGTGTAGACTCTCCCTGGAAGGGGGGCACTGTACTCTCCCCTGCACTGTCAGTAGATGTGTAGGGGCTCTCCCTAGGTGTAGACTCTCACTGGAGGTGCGGACGTACAGTACTCTCCCTGCACTGTCAGTAGGTGTGTAGGGGTTCTCCCTGGAAGGGGAGGCACTGTACTCTCCCTGCACTGTCAGTAGGTGTGCAGGGGCTCTCCTGGGTGTAGACTCTCACTGGAGGTGGGGACTTACAGTACTCTCCACTGCACTGTCAGTAGGTGTGTAGGGGTTCTCCCTGGGTGTAGACTGTCCCTGGAAGAGGGGGCACTGTACTCTCCCCTGCACTGTCAGAAGGTGTGCTGGGGCTCTCCCTGGGTGTAGACTCTCCCTGAAAGGGGGGGCAGTGTACTCTCCCCTGCACTGTCAGTAGATGTGTAGGGCCTCCCCCTGGGTGTAGACTCTCACTGGAGGTGGGGACGTACAGTACTCTCCCCTGCACTGTCAGTAGGGGTTCTCCCTGGGTGTAGACTCTCCCTGGAAGGGGGGACACTGTACTCTCCCCTGCACTGTCAGTAGGTGTGTAGGGGCTCTCCCTAGGTGTAGACTCTCACTGGAGGTGGGGACTTACAGTACCACCCCACCTTCCTCCTAACTGGGTGTGTAGGGGTTCTCCATGGGTGTAGACTCTCCCTGGAAGGGGGGGGGGGCACTGTACTCTCCCCTGCACTGTCTGTAGGTGTGCTGAGACTCTCCCTGATGTACTCACAGTACCCTCCCTCAGCCTCCTTACTGAGGGTGTAGGGGCTCTCCCTGGGTGTAGACCCTCCCTGGAAGGGGGCGCACTGTACTCTCCCCTGCACTGTCAGTAGGTGTGTAGGGGCTCTCCCGGGGTGTAGACCCTCCCTGGAAGGGGGGGCACAGTACTCTACCCTGCACTGTCAGTAGGTGTGCAGGGGCTCTCCCTGGGTGTAGGCTCTCCTTAGGGGACTCACAGCCCTCTCCCCTGCACGGTCAGTAGGTGTGCAGGGGCTCTCCCAGGGTGTAGGCTCTCCTTAGGGGACACACACCACTCTCCACTGCACTGTCAGTAGGTGTGCAGGGGCTCTCCCTGGCTGTAGAATCTCCCTGAGGGGCTTACAGTACTCTCCCCTACCCGCTCATGGGTGTTCCTTGGGTGTGGGTTCTCCCTAGGGGTCAACTCTCCCTGGAGAGAGGAGGGACCCACAGCACTCTCCCTTAGCCTGCTCACTGACTGTGTAGGGAATCTCCCTGGGTGTAGACTCTCCCTGGAGGGGGACTCACAGTACTCTCCCCTGCACAGTCAGTAGGTGAGCAGGGGATCGGATCTCCCTGGATGTAGGCTCTCCTTAGGAGACTCACAGTATTCTTCCCTAAACTGTCTGTAGGTGTGCTGGGACTCTCCCTGATGTACTCACAGTACCCTTCCTCAGCCTCCTTACTGAGGGTGTAAGGGCTCTCCCTGGGTGTAGACTCTCACTGGAGGTGGGGACTTACAGTACTCTCCCTGCACTGTCAGTAGGTGTGCAGGGGTTCTCACTGGGTGTAGACTCTCCCTGGAAGGGGGGGGCACTGTACTCTCCCCTGCACTGTCAGTAGATGTGTAGGGGCTCTCCCTAGGTGTAGACTCTCACTGGAGGTGCGGACGTACAGTACTCTCCCCTGCACTGTCAGTAGGTGTGTAGGGGTTCTCCCTGGGTGTAGACTCTCCCTGGAAGGGGGGGGGCACTGTACTCTCCCCTGCACTGTCAGTAGGTGTGCAGGGGCTCTCCCTGGGTGTAGACTCTCACTGGAGGTGGGGACTTACAGTACTCTCCACTGCACTGTCAGTAGGTGTGTAGGGGTTCTCCCTGGGTGTAGACTGTCCCTGGAAGGGGGGGCACTGTACTCTCCCCTGCACTGTCAGAAGGTGTGCTGGGGCTCTCCCTGGGTGTAGACTCCCTGAAAGGAGGGCAGTGTACTCTCCCTGCACTGTCAGTAGATGTGTAGGGCCTCCCCCTGGGTGTAGACTCTCACTGGAGGTGGGGACGTACAGTACTCTCCCCTGCACTGTCAGTAGGGGTTCTCCCTGGGTGTAGACTCTCCCTGGAAGGGGGGACACTGTACTCTCCCCTGCACTGTCAGTAGGTGTGTAGGGGCTCTCCCTAGGTGTAGACTCTCACTGGAGGTGGGGACTTACAGTACCACCCCACCTTCCTCCTAACTGGGTGTGTAGGGGTTCTCCATGGGTGTAGACTCTCCCTGGAAGGGGGGGGCACTGTACTCTCCCCTGCACTGTCTGTAGGTGTGCTGAGACTCTCCCTGATGTACTCACAGTACCCTCCCTCAGCCTCCTTACTGAGGGTGTAGGGGCTCTCCCTGGGTGTAGACCCTCCCTGGAAGGGGGCGCACTGTACTCTCCCCTGCACTGTCAGTAGGTGTGTAGGGGCTCTCCCGGGGTGTAGACCCTCCCTGGAAGGGGGGGCACTGTACTCTCCCCTGCACTGTCAGAAGGTGTGCAGGGGCTCTCCCTAGGTGTAGACTCTCCCTGAGGGACTCACAGTACTCTACCCTGCACTGTCAGTAGGTGTGCAGGGGCTCTCCCTGGGTGTAGGCTCTCCTTGGGGGACTCACAGCCCTCTCCCCTGCACAGTCAGTAGGTGTGCAGGGGCTCTCCCTGGCTGTAGAATCTCCCTGAGGGGCTTACAGTACTCTCCCCTGCCCGCTCATGGGCGTTCCTTGGGTGTGGGTTCTCCCTAGGGGTCAACTCTCCCTGGAGAGAGGAGGGACCCACAGCACTCTCCCTTAGCCTGCTCACTGACTGTGTAGGGAATCTCCCTGGGTGTAGACTCTCCCTGGAGGGGGACTCACAGTACTCTCCCCTGCACAGTCAGTAGGTGAGCAGGGGATCGGATCTCCCTGGATGTAGGCTC
This sequence comes from Calotriton arnoldi, assembly GCA_963921515.1. Classification (NCBI taxonomy): domain Eukaryota; kingdom Metazoa; phylum Chordata; class Amphibia; order Caudata; family Salamandridae; genus Calotriton; species Calotriton arnoldi. Next base: position 422,912 of record CAWUFW010006719.1, on the reverse strand, counting down.
TCCTTAGGAGACTCACAGTATTCTTCCCTAAACTGTCTGTAGGTGTGCTGGGACTCTCCCTGATGTACTCACAGTACCCTTCCTCAGCCTCCTTACTGAGGGTGTAAGGGCTCTCCCTGGGTGTAGACTCTCACTGGAGGTGGGGACTTACAGTACTCTCCCCTGCATTGTCAGTAGGTGTGCAGGGGTTCTCCCTGTGTGTAAACTCTCCCTGGAAGGGAGGGGGGGGGCACTGTACTTTCCCCTGCACTGTCAGTATGTGTGCAGGGGCTCTCCCTGGGTGTAGACTCTCACTGGAGGTGGGGACTTACAGTACTCTCCCCTGCACTGTCAGTAGGTGTGCAGGGGTTCTCACTGGGTGTAGACTCTCCCTGGAAGGTGGGGCACTGTACTCTCCCCTGCACTGTCAGTAGATGTGTAGGGGCTCTCCCTAGGTGTAGACTCTCACTGGAGGTGAGGACGTACAGTACTCTCCCCTGCACAGTCAGTAGGTTTGTAGGGGCTCTCCCTGGGTGTAGACTCTCACTGGAGGTGGGCACTTACAGTACTCTCCCCTGCACTGTCAGTAGGTGTGTAGGGGTTCTCCCTGGGTGTAGACTCTCCCTGGAAGGGGGGGCACTGTACTCTCCCCTGCACTGTCAGTAGGTGTGCAGGGGCTCTCCCTGGGTGTAGACTCTCACTGGAGGTGGGGACTTACAGTACTCTCCCCTGCACTGTCAGTAGGGGTTCTCCCTGGGTGTAGACTCTCCCTGGAAGGGGGGACACTGTACTCTCCCCTGCACTGTCAGTAGGTGTGTAGGGGCTCTCCCTGGGTGTAGACTCTCACTGGAGGTGGGGACTTACAGTACCACCCCACCTTCCTCCTAACTGGGTGTGTAGGGGTTCTCCCTGGGTGTAGACTCTCCCTGAAAGGGGGGGGGGCACTGTACTCTCCCCTGCACTGTCTGTAGGTGTGCTGAGACTCTCCCTGATGTACTCACAGTACCCTCCCTCAGCCTCCTTACTGAGGGTGTAGGGGCTCTCCCTGGGTGTAGACCCTCCCTGGAAGGGGGGGCACTGTACTCTCCCCTGCACTGTCAGTAGGTGTGCAGGGGCTCTCCCTGGGTGTAGACTCTCACTGGAGGTGGGGACTTACAGTACTCTCCCCTGCACTGTCAGTAGGTGTGTAGGGGCTCTCCCTGGGTGTAGAGTCTCCCTGAAAGAGGGGGGGGCACTGTACTCTCCCCTGCACTGTCAGTAGATGTGTAGGGGCTCTCCCTTGGTGTAGACTCTCACTGGAGGTGGGGACTTACAGTACCACCTTCCTCCTAACTGGGTGTGTAGGGGTTCTCCCTGGGTGTAGACTCTCCCTGGAAGGGGGGGGGGGGGGCACTGTACTCTCCCCTGCACTGTCTGTAGGTGTGCTGAGACTCTCCCTGATGTACTCACAGTACCCTCCCTCAGCCTCCTTACTGAGGGTGTAGGGGCTCTCCCTGAAAGGGGGGGCACTGTACTCTCCCCTGCACTGTCAGTAGGTGTGTAGGGGCTCTCCCTTGGTGTAGACTCTCACTGGAGGTGATGGGTGGGGGGGCGGGGACTTACAGTACCACCCCACCTTCCTCCTCACCGAGTGTGTAGGGGCTCTCCCTGGAGGGGCTCACACAACTCTCCCCCCGGCCTCCCCCTCGTCGGGCGGGTAAGGGGCTCACCTGCTCTGCCCCCGCTCCTCGTCACTCGGCTCTTCCAGCTCGTAGGGGTCCGAGTCCCGGAGGAGGCGGCTCAGGGTGGGCAGCGGGACCCCAGGCTCCATGGCAACTACAATTCCGGGTCGCGCCCCCGTCTGACGTCACTACCGGATACGTTTCTCGCGCGACGACATGAGCTATCGCCACAAACAACCCGAGGGGGGGGCAGCTACAGGGAGACCCGAGTCCCGTTCAGCCACCGCCCGGAAAGAGGACTGGGGAAGGCCCGGGTGCAAACACTGACACCGACGAAGGACTGCAAGCACAACCGGTTAGCTGGAAACAAAGAAAGGACTGTAAACAGTGTGCTAAACACTGACGAAGGACTGCAAGCACAACCGGGAAGCTGGAAACAAAGAAAGGACTGTAAACAGTGTGCTAAACGAAGGACTGCAAGCACAACCGGGAAGCTGGAAACAAAGAAAGGACTGTAAACAGTGTGCTAAACACTGACGAAGGACTGCAAGCACAACTGGGAAGCTGGAAACAAAGAAAGGACTGTAAACAGTGTGCTAAACACTGACGAAGGACTGCAAGCACAACCGGGAAGCTGGAAACAAAGAAAGGACTGTAAACAGTGTGCTAAACACAGAAGGACTGCAAGCACAACCGGGAAGCTGGAAACAAAGAAAGGACTGTAAACAGTGTGCTAAACACTGACGAACGACTGCAAGCACAACCGGGAAGCTGGAAACAAAGAAAGGACTGTAAACAGTGTGCTAAACACTGACGAAGGACTGCAAGCACAACCGGGAAGCTGCAAACAAAGAAAAACTGTAAACAGTGTGCTAAACACTGACGAAGGACTGCAAGCACAACCGGGAAGCTGGAAACAAAGAAAGGACTGTAAACAGTGTGCTAAACACAGAAGGAGGACTCGACAACAGCTTTCAACGAGGACTAGAAGCCAAAGTAAAACATTTGCTGGCATTCGTGCCAAGAATTTTGAATTCTATGTCAGGACCGGAGGCGAGGATTATGCATTACTTTCTTCACCTTTATTAACCCCTTGACCGCGATCGGAATTCCGCTCGTGTGCTGGACATTCCGATCGCGGGTGGGGTCGTGACGAGCTCAGCTTGTCATGCGCACAGCGCAACCGCGCAGCATGACGAGCTCAGCTCGTCACGAGCACCAAAGGGGTTAACCTCTTCGATGCTCATGACGAACTCAGCTCGTCATGCTGCGCGGTGGGCGTGTGCGCATGACGAGCTGAGCTCGTCACGACCATGCCCGCGATCGGAATGTCCAGCACCTGAGCGGAATTCCGATCGCAGCGAAGAGGTTAAATAGCACGTTCACAGATAAAAGTGAAAAACAGCACCAAACAATACTACAACTCCCGTGAACCACAGGGAGTAACCATGGCAACTATCCACCAATCCAGTAACAGTCCATAAGTCAATATAAAACACTCCATGCCGTAGTCCTTCTTCTTTCTTCACTGCTCTATGTCAGTTAAGTCACCTTTTCATTCCTTTCCTGACTGTATAGTTAGTGGGATAATAAAAAATTTGCGAACAATCGTGACAAGAATTTTCAATTCTATTAAGGACACAGAGGCGAGGATTATGCTTCTCATTTCTTTGCTCTTTTATTACAGCAGCCAATTAAAAACACTTTATTTATAAAACTACAAATCCCATGAGCACCAGGTGCCCTCTAACCATAGAGACTGTCCCTATATAAGATACAACTGAGGTAACCACTTCCTCTTTCTTTGCATGATCTCAAAACCATTAAATCCAACGTCCTTTAAGACAAAAACTCAATTCTGAACTGTGTCAGTGATGGAAAAGTCCTTCACAAGAACCAAACATCTCGAAGTCCAACAGGGAAACTTCCGATCCCGGGAACGGGTCCCCGCATTTCGAACAACTGGCGAGTAAACGCAGCACTTCGTAGGAGGGAAGACACTCCAAGTAATCCAGTGAAGAAGGAAACTCCTTACTTGCCATTCGTATCTGTAACAAAGTGAAAAAATCCGTAATAACGGTAACCCATGAAAATATCGTAAACATCAAATCCGTCAAAAAAAACGGGGGAAAAATAGTAAAGTAATACAGTCAGGATGCAATATTATCAGCATATCTCTAAAGTCACAACATATGATTCAGAACAATACATAACTCTGGGTGGGATAATCCTCGCCTCCGTGTCCTTAATAGAATTGAAAATTCTTGTCACGATTGTTCGCAAATTTTTAATTCTATGTCAGGACCGGAGGCTCCGATTATGCTTGTTCAAAGCTTAGCCACCACTACTGATGCCACATCTACAATAGGTTTATAATAGAAAGACTTAAAGGTGGACTCTGCCGACCAATCAGCCGCATTCATTATATCGGTTAGACTTACTCCCAGAGAGAAAGATTTAGACGCCATCGCCCCTCGAACAGAATGAGCACCAAATCTGGAGACATCAATGCCTGCTTCGCTCATGAACCAATGCACCCATCTAGATAAGGTGGTTGGGGTCACCGGGCGAAAAGGTTTTTGTAAAGCAATAAACAGCTGACCATGCATATTTGAACGAAATTCAGCTGTACTCACCTCATACGCTTTAACACATTAAACCACACATAACTTCGGGTTATCCGGAAAAGCTGGATAAGACACTGAGGTGGTATTACATTTGGTACGTCTTTAGACAATAAAAGTGATCCCTTCATGGGAGAAACGACGTCCTGCCAAGTCCAAAGCCCGAATATCAGATACTCTCTTGCAAGAGACCAAGCATAACAACATAGCCAGCTTGGCGGAAAGCTGTTTCCGTGAAAGGTATTTGTTAGCGGGCCATTTTTCTAGGAATCGTAGCACAACTGCGACATCCCATAGGAACGAATATTTTGGGCACGGTGGCTTGACCATCCGAATGCCCCTCAGCGATTTGCAAACCAAGGGATGTTCACCCACTGGTTTACCATCCAGCTGAACATGCCCAGCCGAGATATCCGACCGAAAGTTATTGACCGTTCTGTACGCGAGGCCAGAAGAAGCCAGGGAGGCTAAGTAATTCATAACCATGGAGACATTTGCTGTAGTGGGATCGACGTCCCGTTGAGCACACCAGCTACACCATTTGTTCCATTCTGATGAATACCGCTTGTGGGTGTTAGCGGACCATGCCTGCTTAATGAAGTCATGAGCGTCTCTCGAAAGACCTGGGATCTCCCATCTATCCCTGAAACTCGCCATGCCACTAGAGGGAGTTGCCCTGCTTCTACCAAGGGATGAGGAGCCTTCTGAGGGTCCAGCAACAGGTTCCATCTCTGTAGAAGGAGAATTGGCGCAGCACAAGACATTTCCAGGATTATCGGGAACCAAGCTTGTGCCCTCCACAATGGTGTGACTAGAATAAGCTCTGCTTGCTGGCGTCTGGTTTGATCCAGAACTCTGGGTATCATTGCAAAAGGCGGGAAGGCATAGCAAAAGACTGGAGGCCAGGTCTGATGAAACGCGTCCGAGGCAATCGCCTCCGGATCCGGACGCCAACTGTAAAAGTCCGGGAGTTGTTTGTTCAGACGTGACGCAAACAAATCCAACTGGCAAGGACCCCATAATTGATCCAGAAAACTGAAGACTCGGGGGTGAAGCCTCCAATCGCTGAAATCCCGCAGGTAGCGAGAGTGCCAATCTGCCACCTCGTTGCTGCGTCCCGGGAGATATTCCGCCACAACTGATATTCTGTGGCACAGACAATAATGCCAAAAGTCCTTGGCGATCTCTGCAAGAATTCGGGACCTCGTTCCCCCCAGCTTGTTCACGTATCGGACTGCCGATACGTTGTCCATCCGCAAAAGGATGCAGCAATCCGTCTTCTGAGGGGAGAGACTGCGAATCGCGAACAAGCCTGCCAGCAACTCCAGGCAATTGATGTGTAGGCAGAGCTCCTCCTGAGACCACCGACCCCCTGTCAAAATCGACCGCAGCGGGCTCCCCAGCCCCTGCGGCTGGCGTCCGATTCGATCACTACCTCGGTACTGGATCCGAATATGGCTCTGCCATTCCACGACTCCATGTGGTCTAACCACCACAACATTTCCAACCTCGCTTCCTCGGAAAGAGGAATCCATTCGGGATATCCGAGGCCTTTGCGGAGATGTTGAATCTTTAAGCGTTGGAGTGCACGGTAGTGAAGGGGCCCCGGGAAAATTGCTTGGATCGAAGAGGCTAGCAGACCCACCACCCGGGCTATCGACCTCAAGGATACAATCTGCCTGTTCACAATCAACCTCAAGTCTTTCTTGATTGCTCTGATCTTTTGTGTGGGAAGGAGAAGCTGGCAGCTCCGAGAATCGACCTGAAAACCCAGAAATTCAATAGATTGTGTGGGAGACAGAATGGACTTCTGAGAGTTCACCACGAAACCCAGGCTCTGAAGCAAATTGATGGACCACTCCAGGTGCGTGGTCACCAGTTGATGGCAGCGAGCCATGATAATGATGTCGTCCAGATAGACGATCAATCGAACCCCGCGTACTCTCAAGGATTCCATTACCAGACGAAGAAGTTTTGTGAAGCACCATGATGCTGACGAAAGTCCGAAGGGAAGGACCTTGTATTCGTAGCAGATGCCCTGCCAGAGAAACTGAAGAAACCGCCGGTGAGGGGCGTAGATGGGCACGGATAGGTACGCGTCTTTCAGGTCTAGACGGACCATCCAATCCCCTTCTTGCAGAAGGTCCCGCAATAGATGGAGGCCTTCCATCTTGAAGTGACGGTAGATTATCCACCCGTTGAACTCTTTCAAGTTTAGGACTAACCTGGACCCGCCCCCTTTTTTCTGGACCAGGAAAACATTGCTGATAAAACCCCGAGGGTGGAGTTGAGTGGCAACGATAGCTCCTTTCTTCAGGAGAGATTGTATCTCGTCCGTAATAAAACTGTTCTTGATGGGAAAAATGTATGGGAGGGGTAGGGAACTCTGAGCGGGAGTATCGTACAATTCCAGTTTGTACCCCTGGACCGTCTCCAAGATCCAAGCATCTTGCGAGATCGTCTGCCAGACCTGTAGGAAAGAGTGGATTCGTCCCCCCAACAGCACCTCCGAACACGAGATGAGTCTCACCTGTATTTCTGGTGTCCTGGTGGTTGCCCTGGTTGTCACCGAACCTGCCCCTCCGGAACCGGTTCTTTGCTCTCCGAGTGGGATAGAAGGAGGAGTTTCCGGATTTGGGGTCCTGATAACCTCCTCTCTGGTGCTGTTGGCCACGTGGGGCGCCTTGATTATATCCTCGGCCAAACGACCGCCCTCGATTTGCTCCGGCCCTGGTGAAAACCGGCCGGAAAGCACGCCTAAGGGACTCCTGCGCTTTACCACTGAAGGTGGCCACAAATTTGGTCAGTTCCTTCAAGAATGGCTGGCCGAAAAGGAGACCCTGGGCTACAGGTCCCGCCTCCGAGGAGGACAACTCCGCTAACTTGGGGTCCAGTTTGAGGAGGACAGACCGTCTCCTCTCACTGGACATGGCGCAGTTGGCGTTGCCCAGCTGACACACTGCTCGTTGCGCCCATCCGATGAGCCCATCGGGGTCTATTGGAGCCCCAGACTCTTTGGCGTGAAACGCCATCTCCAGAATTTTGGTCAGAGGCCCTGACAGGTCGAGTAATTTATCCTGGCATGACCGCCAGGCGCGGTCTATGCCCTTCTTGGGGTCTTTCGAATATTTCTTTAAATAAGTCAACATCGTGGGATCCACCTCGGGGGTCTCCGCAACACGAGCCACTAGATCCGGTCTCGGGCATTCTGACCGAAGTCGTGCCCTGACGTCCTTATCAAAGGGACGTCGGAGTTGCGATTGAACATAATCCGCCACCTCCTGCGGCGGGAGCCAAACGGTGGAGTTAGGGTGGACTATGTCCGCAGGCTCAAACGTGAGGAGCTTAGGCTGCGGGGGGGTATCAATGTGGTGTTCTTTCTTGGATTTCTTTGCCGGTCTGGGAGCCTCCTCCTGTTCTGAATCCTTTTCTGACGAGGAGCCCCCATTTTCCCCTTGGATGGAGTCCGTAGACTCGACCGGCGCAATGTAGGCGTGGTCGTTTGCCAAGGCCCTGGAGAGACGAGCGAAATCCTCTGTATGAGGGTTGGAACCCTTCTTCTCACTGGTTTTCGGTCGGGCGCTTGCGGCAGGGAGCCACCCCTGCTGAAGCGAGTGTTGCACCCCATTATCTAAGGCCTCCACGAGGTCCTGCTCCAGTGAACCTGTTGGTTCAGACTCGAAGTAATCCTCCTCAAAAAAGAATTCGGCCATTGTGCAGAGCCACAGGTACAGGCCACCAATATGATGTCCATATGAGGGCAACTCAATCTTCAGGAGGAGTCACGGGGGAGAGGAACAACCCCAGGCAAGCCAGCAGGTTCAATAAATGTTATGTGGTGGAGGGAGGGCTTGCCAAACCTCTCTAGGCAGAGCATATGCACTATTGTACTGCCCTCAGCATCTTACGAGCATCGGGCGTCACAGGGGGCATCAATCCGCTTTTTTAAACCGGAGCGTTTTCCCGCTCTGCTATTAGCTTTAAACTCTGTCGGGATTAATGCCCAAAATGGCCGCCGCGCATGCGCGGTATCGGCCGCCCGTCAAAAATTGAAAGAGGACTCAGCGCGATCAAGCGACGCGCGGTCCTCGCCCCTGCACTCCCACTCCACCTGGATACTGGCGTGGGCACAACGCGCCCGGCCGGGGAGGCAATGCGCTCCCCAACGGCAAGCGATCCGATGCGATCGGACAGGAATAAGCAAGTCGGGTAAATACTTGTAACAGACAGGCGCGCTGATGAAGCGCGAGGTAATAAAGTCTATAAGTCAATGAAGCGCCAAGCGACAACCTTAACGCGCCATAAGCACAAAGCGCATGCAATCATAAGCCAATGCCGAAAAAAACCCATACGCTACCAGACAATAAGAGTAGTAAGGGAAAGGCACTTAACTGGCTGCGGAGCAGCAACGAAAGAGGAAGTGGTTACCTCAGTTGTATCTTATATAGGGACAGTGTCTATGGTTAGAGGGCACCTGGTGCTCATGGGATTTGTAGTTTTATAAATAAAGTGTTTTTTATTGGCTGCTGTAATAAAAGAGCAAAGAAATGAGAAGCATAATCGGAGCCTCCGGTCCTGACATAGAATTGGGCAGTCTGGCGTAGTCTTGCATAACTGGTATTGGTTATCCTGCGAGCACTCGCTCTTTATTTCAGCACCTCTTGACCGGCAGGTTGATTTACTTACCCGCGGTAGGCAAACCGCCCGAGCGCGTCTCTTTATGCCTGCATGAGTGCGCTAGGTGGCTCTCTTTCGCGCTTCCTAACTCATTCCTTCATGCCGTGGAGCAGCTCTGGCGTTTGCGTAAGTCTGAGGGAATTAGAGTGGTTCTGTCTCGCTTTGTGCCTTATTTCCCTCCAACCCTCGCTTGACACCACGTGGGCGATACGGCTAGAAGGGCTTAGCCTTTTTTTTGTTTGGTGATACAAACCGCGTGAGCGGTAAGATCAGAAGGGCTTAGCCCGCTTTGAGGGTAAAGACCTCACTAACCATCTCAGAGTACCAGCGAGGGGGGCTGCCCTTCATAAATACTTGCAGGGCGTAGTGTGTGCTCTCACCCTTCAGTGTGCAGTCCCAGAGGGACCACGATTACTCACCCTCATGTACCTCAGAGGAGGTATGGCCCCCCCAGCGGCACCTTCCTGCAGATGTGGACAAGCTCCTCACCCAAGCCATTTCTCAGGTGCTTGCCCCTCTGCCGGAGAGTGTCGCTAAGCTGTCGGCCCAGGTATGCAAAGGCACAGGGATCCTGGGTGACGGGGAGCTGGGCCTAGTGGGATGACCTCGGTCTCCACACGTAAGGCCGGCAAGCGTAACGCGGGGCACCTGGAAGGCTTTGGCCATTTGGCTGAGGTCTTCCATAAGAGCGCACGGACACTGAAGGAAGACACACCCGGGATAATGGGTGATGACATCACAACGGACTTTGACCCCGAGTAGGGGTTCCCCGATTTAGGGGAGGGTGACTTAGAGGATGACAACGTTTCCTCCGATTAGGCCCAGGACTCAGGCAGATTCTGGTGTCCACATTCGGCCAATTCAGAATCATATGAGGGGGATCTTGCCCCTAGTGATATGTTTGACCCCGAGGGAATATATCGACGTCGCTCCGCGGAGTGGGTCCCTGAGAGAAAGGTAGCAGAGTATGTGGCGAGTAAGATCCGCAACCTCTTAGCAAGGAGGTGAGAGCCCGCCTCCGGGCGGAATGCCCCAGACTATCCCCAGGAGATAAGGTCACAGCAACCCCTGATATAGACCCCAAACTTTGTGCCTTCTTTTCCAAAAACATGAGGGTCCCCAAGAAGGGGATAGACCGGTCCTGGAGGGTGTGCCAGAACAAACCTCTGGACGCAGTGACGGTGGAATACCTTCCAGGAGTGCTGAATTCAGTGGTAGACTGGAACTCCAGATATCTCAGGGACGCCAGCGATTGGAGACTCTGCCCGGGGGTATTTCATGCTCTAAGGATGCACTGGGGTCCTTGCCAGGTGGATCTGTTTGCCTCCAGATGGAACACACAATGTCTGCGCTATGTTAGCTGGAAACTGGATCCGGGGCGGAGGCGGTGGATGCCTTCCTACAGGACTGGTCGACGGATTAAGCCTACGCCTTCCCTCCCTTCCTATTTATTCAGCGAGTGGCAGCTCAGGTCAGGCGTCAACGGGCTTCTCTAGTGTTGATCACTTTGGTATGGCGTTCACAAGCATGGTTCCCATCTCTCCTGGAGCTTGCCTTGGCTGCTCCGGTCTGTCTACCATTGTTTGCCTAGATCCTGACGGATCCCCTGGGCCATCCACATCCTCTGGTTCTCCAAGGCCCCCTTCATCTCATGGCATGGAGGATTTCAGGCGACGTTGGCAAGACGTCAGACTTTCGCAGGGAGCTGAACTCCTCATCCAACAGGCATGGGCCCCAGGGACTACCAAGAGGTACAGATAGGCTTGGAGGAGATGGGTTTGTTGGTGTGTAAAGAAACACCTGGATCCTGTGGGCACCAGCGTTACCAATGTCGTAAACTTCCTGGCAGAACTTTTCCAGGAGGGATTGGCATACTGCACCATCAACTCCTTCAGGTCGGCTATCTCAGCGGGCCATATACCAGTGAACAATGTTCCGGTAGCTGAACATCCCTGGGTAAGTAAACTCCTCAAGGGTATCAGGATGTCCCGTCCCCCGAGCCCCGATATGTGGGCCTATGGGACGTCAATCTGGTCCTGCGTCTATTGGCATTGTGGCAAGACAATCAATACCTTTCAAGGAAGGAAATATCAGTGAAGCTGGTAATGTTGCTCTGTCTAATTTTTTGTAAGAGAGCTTCGGATGTACGGCTCTAGACCTGTCAGCTAGGATTTTTACCCCTGAGGGGGTCCCCTTCAACATTTCCAGGAGAACGAAGACAAGTACCAGGTCAGTATCTTATCCAGCTTTTCCAGATACCCCCAAACTGTGTGTGGTCAGGTGCCTGAAGGCATACAAGGATATGACAATGGAGGTTCGACCCACAGGAGAACGGCAACTGTTGATTGCCATCAAAAAGCCTTTCAAGGCTGTGTCCTCTCCGACTATCACCTGATGGGTGAGATGGGTCATGGCAGAGGCCGGCATTGATACCACTGACTTTAGGGCTCATTCCACCTGGGGGGATATGGCTTCCAAAGCTGTCCAGGTAGGGGGCAGACTGGAAGATATCATGGATGTGGCAGATTGGTCTTTGGACTCCACTTTCAAAAGGTTCTATTTTAAACCAATCTACGACGCAGCCGCACTGGTGGTAAGTAAGCTTTAAACATGCATAATCCTCGCCTCCGGTCCTGACATTAAATGAAAAATTTCCTAGTTAGAATGAAGGAAAGTTTCAATTCTATTAAGGACGCTGATGCGAGGATTATCCCCCCCCCTAGCATGCTTTCACTATGCTATTGCACCCTGGGGGGGGAATTATGGGAAGTTCCTTACATTGACTTTTGGACGCGGAGAACTGGATTCCGCAATTAACAGAGAAATATTGGGTTCTACTCGGAAAAAGACTGTTGTTCTATATTGTTGTTCAGAGCTTGTTTCTCAACCCGATAGGCATATATAGGTTGTAAGATGTTTCACGATGGTACTATGTTGACCCCAAAAGTTTCAGACCAATTGCGTTCATTATGTATTGCATTCCCCTTATGGTAACCTAATGAGATTATGATTTAACATGTCATTATTAGTGGTCGATATGCCTATGTGTTAAGGTACTAACGATTTCCCTATCCTCTTAGGTTCAGATTCAAAGACCGAATGAGGTCCAGCGTGCTTAACTTCCTTCAGTGAAGAAGAGGAAGGACTACGGCATGGACTGTTTTATATAGACTTACGGACTGTTACTGGATTGGTGGATAGTTGCCATGGTTACTCCCTGTGGTTCATGGGAGTTGTAGTATTGTTTGGTGCTGTTTTTCACTTTTATCTGTGAACCTGCTATTTATATAAAGGTGAAGAAAGTAATGCATAATCCTCGCCTCCGCGTCCTTTATAGAAGTGAAACTTTCCTTCATGCTAACTAGGACATTTTTCATTCTATTAAGGACACGGAGGCGAGGATTATTGCTTCTCTCTCCTTTACTACAAATTTTCAGCAGCTAATGAAAAACGTTTAACCATAACTGAAACTACATTTCCCATGATGCTCTGTACTTTAACCACCAATATAAAATTTTATAGCTTACGCAATAAGAATTTTCAATTCTATTAAGGACTCGGAGGCGAGGATTATGCTTCTCTCTCTTTACTGTTAAAATCACAGCAGCCAATTAAAACAATACAGAAGAAAAAATAACATAACCGATGAACCTTCAGTAGTCACATGCACCAATTACAGGTAATCCAGTCCTTCAATACCCGTAACCTCCATCTTACAATCCTCTTTCTTTGTAATCGAAACCAACATCCAAGAAGAAACTTTGTCCAAACTCATGGCGAGGACGACATTACAGCACCACCGAAGTGGTCCTCCAAATCGTGCAGTGAGGAACGAGTTCGCCTTCATGCAATCTGAAGTCTTGCTCAAGATAACTTTGTATGCAGCAGTCTATCTTAGGCCTGTTTCTGGTCGTTTCCTGTGAAACCAGAAAGCAAAGCCATAAAATCGATTACAGAAAGAAAAGTCTATGCATAAGACAGCCAGCAAACAGCTTATAAGTCTAAACATAACGTACTGGCCGGGAAAAACCCAAAAATAACATATTAGTAGTGTTATCACTAGAAAGTATACTTAGACCTTACGTATCTGTGTAATACACAACACATCAGGGTGGGATAATCCTCGCCCCCGAGTCATTAATAGAATTGAAAATTCTTATCATGTAAGCTAGAAAAATGTATATTCTATGTCAAGACTGGTGGGTCCGATTATGCTTGTTCAAAGCTGTGCAACCACAACTGAGGTGACATCCACAAACAGTTTCTAGCAAAAGGACGTGAAGGTTGATTCCGAGGACCAATCAGTCGCTCTCAAGATGTCCTCTAACCGTGCCTCAAAATTGAAGGATTTGGAGGCCATAGCGCCTCTGGCCGAGTGCACACCAAATATAGAAACCTCAATACCGGCATCCGACAATAGCCACCTGTAGGAGGCTGGCTTAGTATATGGTGCTCACTTATGTAAGTGTAGCACCCTGCACTAATCCAGGCAACCCTTATGGTGATTTTAGTGGTCTTAGACAACCTTAGAAAGCTCTCTAAGTGGTAGCTGTGGAGAGCAGCCTTCAGGCTTAGTCCAGAAGGAGTGTAAAGCAGCTTGTATTACCAGAACGAAATCTTATTGGGATAGATTAAATGAAAAAGAAACACACAGTGTATTTATAAAATATGTATTTATGATAAGATACTTACTAACACATACAAATATCTCCTACCCGGAGATATACACAATGCACACATACTTTGCAAAGAAAACAGGTAAGTAGCACGAATACACAGTGGTCGCCGGGGGAGACCAAACTATATACTAAAATAGTGGGATGCAAACTACGACTCAAGTCTAGACTGTACCCAGAAGATGTAGAAGTGCCGGGGACCCAAGGAACCACCCAAGGTAAGTAACCAGGAACCCCAAGGAGACCGCGTGCACAGTGGGAACACGACTGCGTACTCAATTCAAGTCACTTAGTAAGTCGCAGTTGCAATTTTAAAGAAGAAGGACCCTTCCCAGTGGACCCTGAAGAAACCCCGTGGAAGACAGAAGTTTGGAGAGCCACCCCACCCGTGGATACCCTAGGAACCAGGATATGAAGCCAGGTGCATAGGTGCGAAGTGGCGTCGGAAACCGCCATCAAACTCAATGGAGTACTTCAGGAAGATGCCGCTGGCGAAGAAGGTGAAAGCGTCCGGTGGAACCCAAAGGTGGATTCAAGATGAGAAGTACCTTCAAGCAGAGGGGACAGAGTCTATGCCACTCAGGAGTGACCAGAAGGCACGGAAGACGAATGCCCACCGATGTCGGGTATTGCAGGAGAGTTGACGGTGACCTTGGAGCTGCAGCTGTGTGGACCAGGCAATGCTGTGGAAGACCAGGAGCTGTTCATGAGCTGTCCCACGTCGGATGTCTAGAGTTGAGGGGTCGGTGTCTGCCGGGAGCACCAACAAGCCTTGGCAACTGTAAACAACATGGCAAGCAAAAAAGGTGCAGTGTCGGGACCAGCAAGGTCCAGGTGACTCACCACAAGCAGGGGAGTCAGAACAGGCCCCGAGCAATCAGGGTAGCCCACTGAAGTAAAAGAAGACCCTCAGGCCGGAGGCACAGGAGTCTCAAGAGGACCTCGAGCAGCTCACCAAAGATGCGGGCTCACGATGCAAGAGATGCGGGGAGAACAAAGATCTTGGTCACAGGAGATGGATGAGTTTGGGGCTACTTGGAGCCCGAAGATCTCTGAGGAAGAGAGCCAACAAGCCTTTGCAACGACAAGTTGATGCGTTGCACAGGGGTTCGGTTCCTGCAGTTCTGACGAGGGATACTGGCCTCAAACTCGGTGAGAAGACAGTGCAGGCCTCCAGGGAGTTGAAGAACCACCACCTGTGTTGCTGAGCCTTTCGGATTCCGTGGGAGCCCAGGATCAGCAGACCGGTCATCTGCGTTGCGGTGCCTGCAGATGCAGGGAAGTGACTCCTTCACTTCAAGGGAGATTCCTTCAGGTGTCTTGGATGTCGACAGGCCTTGGAAGGATCCTGTATGGAGCACAGGCACAGACGTTGCAGCAGACTTGCAGGATGACGAGACCAGGAGCAGCAGGAATCTTCCCAGTTGCAGTCTCGGTGCCCAGAGCAAAGTCCAGCGAAGTCCAGAGTGCCCAGACGGTCAAAGATGAAGTGGTGTCTTGATATGAATCTTGTCCCACGATAAATCTAGGGACCCACCCACAAGTAAGCCCTTAAGTACCCTTAGAAAAGGGTTGGGACGATTCAGGGGTCCCTCCCAGAGATGGGGCTGGACAGTGGGGAGGATAATACCATGTCCTTTGTCCAGTTTTGCGCCAGAGCGGGAGCCAACAGCTCCCAGAGCTGGTTTGAACTGGAGTATGCAAGTAGGGCACCAAATGTGCCCTTCAAGCAGACTGAGTGGCGCTGGCAAGCACCCCCACCCTGTCCTAATACACTAAGTCCTGTCTGGGAGGTGGGCACACCTCCCTGTGACAGGATGCCTATTGTCCTGCCTTCCTCTGCTCGAGCTTGGCTCAGCAGCAGGAGGGCAGAATCATCTCTGGTCGGCTGCAGCCATAGTTTTCTGTCTGGATCTTGAATACTGGTACCGGGAGCACTGAGGGCCTCCCGGAGGAGCTTTACAGTGCATGGGTCATACCTCACACACTGTTTATGGTGTGGGGGTATGATTCCAATATATTTGTGTCACGGGGCGGGAACGGACCGGGACAACCCGGACCCTCATAGAGACTGGTGGGAGGTGCAGGACGTCACCACCCCGTTTGCTTTTTCATCGCAGGAGGACTGGGCCGGCTCTGCCTCCTCGGACACTGCGGAAAGGAGACGTAGCCCCTTTAACTGGGACCATACGGACGAAGATCCCGCCCCTACTGATGACGACGCAACCCTCCGTCCAATAAGAGAGGGCTGGAGTAGGAAGACGGTGTGCGTTGACACCGGAGGCGGAACCGGAGAGAGCAGAGCAGCGGAGAGCAGAGAGGAGTACGGAGAGCGGAGGACCAGGAGAGAGACGGCTTACTCTGGACGAGCGGAGGGAGAACGGGAAACAGCAAGAGAGCCAGGAGGCCACCAGATTCACGAGTCGCCCAGCCACGCTCCAGGAGGAGCGTGGCTAAAACAGGTACGGAGTCGTTTCGCGGGATGGGTAGGGAGGCGGGAGGCGTCTGAGGACTAGTGGCGCTGACTCCTTACCGGCCATCAAAGAGGAAACTGAATCCCCGACCCCCGCACTTGCACTCCTCCTCTTCTAGTGTGTGTCACGATTGGGAAGCGGACGGGTGTCCCCTCACTCCCTCTCCCTAACGAAGTACGTATTATCACGAGCACTTACCCCCTGTTACAATCTTCTTTCCTTCTGGGTGTCCTGAGCAACATCCCTTGGCCGGACGTTCCGGAATCGGAAGCGGAAGACCTGGACTACGGCTGGAAAGAACCCCCCTCCTCCCGGGAAGACGGAAGAAGGGGACAAGAGACGACCGGGAGACCTAGGACCGACCTTGTACCTCATCCCCCTTACAGACTGAACTTTGCGCGCAGACGCCTCCTCTCAAAAATAAAACCTTCCCTACCACAACCCTGTCTCCCGCTCCTCCTTCCTGAAACCTCACAACTGGTGGAGAATACGGGCACAGAAGCGCCCATCAGCATACATATGATGGAGGCATTAATACAGCACCTGATCAAGGGCCAAGAGAAGCTTGAATGGGCCGTCGAGCGCCAAATTTCCTCGGCCCAGGCGGACCGCGAAACATTCCGGGATACCATAGCTGCCCAAATGGACGGTATGCACAAGCTGGCAACGGACCAGGCGGCGAGCCCGGTACGGGAGGTGCGGAGCACACCTCATGCCCCGTCGGGGATCGCCTTGCAGAAATACACTGCAGGGGAAGAACCCGACGCCTTCCTGTCCAACTTCGAGCGAGTGGCAAGAGCCTGCGGATGGCCAGTAGACAAGTGGCCGTTCTTTCTGGCCCCTCTACTCACGGGTGAGGCACAAACCGCTTACCAAGTGGCGAACCCCGCCGGGGACACTTCGTATGGAGAAATAAAAGGCATCATACTCGACCACCTCGGTCTGGATGCGGAGGCATACAGGGTGCGATTCCGCAAAGAGAGAGGAGCACCCGGGGAGAACCCCAAGACCCTCTTTTACAGACTAAAAACAGCGGCCGACAAGTGGTTAACCCCAGGCCTTAGCAACAAAGATGAGATAATGGAAAAAATATATCTAGAACAATACTTGGATGCGCTGCCATACAATACACAGAAATGGCTACGGCAACACTCCCGTTTGACAGCCGCACAGGCCATAGAGATGGCTTCGACGTACGCACGAGCCCAACCCAAGGGGACTGTATACGAGGCAGAGAGGACCCGCCAACCTCCCCTACGCCCGGAAAGAAAATACCGACCGCTGCAGGACCCAGGAAAGCCCCGGCAAGCAAAGACAGAGATACCAAACATCAAAGGACCTCAGTGCTTTGAGTGCGGGGACTGGGGCCACATAGCCAGGGTCTGCCCTCGGAGGAAACCAGCGGACGAACCCATGGAGGTGGGGTACCTCCCCAGGTCCATCATGTATACGGCCGAAATGGGGACGGCCTTTCATGTAAGTGTACAGGTGAATGGTAAGAAGCTCAAGGCCCTTCTCGACTCAGGCTGCAAACAATCAGTCATCCAAAGGGGGTATGTTAACCCCGACCGGGTGATACCTGATACTACCGTACATATCCGATGTGTACATGGGGATGTTAAACCTTATCCCATAGCGCTCATTCCCATCATCCACACAGACGGGGTACACAGGGAGATCAAGGTGGGGGTGTTAGAAGGGCTTCCGGAAGACCTAATCATTGAGACTGACAACCCGGAGTTCCTTAACCTTTTCCAGGATGTCCTTCGGGCAGAGCGGAAAAAGAAGGAAGGTGATGACAGCCGGAGAAATCCGATACCGGCTCTCACTACCCCGGAGCCGTGGCTCCTAGACCGTAGTTTCAAGTTTGCCCAGGCCAACGACGCCAGCCTTTACAATGCCTGGGAACAGGCCCATAGCACACAAGACGCCAACCACCCTGTATATCCACGGTTCATTATTAAGGAAGGGCTGCTATACCGACAGGCGTCCCCTAGTGATCCCCAGCAACTGCTGGTCCCTCTATCCTTCCGGGACCAAATAACTTTCTTTTCACATTCCCACCTTACAGCAGGACACATAGGGGCGGAAAAGACCACACAGAACGTCCTCCGTCATTTCTTTTGGCCAGGGGTATATAAGGACATAAAGACACACTGCCAGGCCTGTGATATATGTCAGAAAAGGAACACCCATAGGCCACCAGCAGTACCCCTACAATCCCTCCCCATTATAGGTAATCCCTTTGAGAGGGTGGGGATGGACTTGATTGGCCCACTACCGCGCACGAAAAGAGGGAACGCCTACGTATTAGTAATAGTGGACTACGCAACCAGGTTTCCGGAGGCGTTTCCACTCCGCGCCCCCACGAGCCGCAACATAGCCAAAAAGTTTCTGGAGTTGTTTTCCAGGGTGGGCTTCCCGAAAGAGGTACTAACAGACCAAGGAACCCCCTTCGTTTCCCGTCTGATGAACGAGGTTTGTAGGACCCTCAACGTACGACAGATCAAGACCTCGGTATACCACCCACAGACGGATGGACTCGTGGAGCGCTACAATGGGACACTGAAGGCCACGCACAAGAAAATGTTGGTGGTCAACGGTAAAGAATGGGACCAGCTGTTTCCTTTGGCATTGTATGTAATAAGAGGCCAAGTACAAAGCAGCCTTGGCTGTTCAGCATTCGAGATGCTGTACGGAAGACAACCGCGGTCCCTTCTTGAGATGACGAAGGAGGCCTGGGAGAGGGAAGAGACAATCGAGAACCGGGGAATGCTGGAATACACACAAGGTCTGAAAGCCAAAATAGGAAAGCTACGAGACCTAGCGTATACCCACCTAGCAAAGAAACAGGAACAACAAACCCACTACTATAACCGTGGGAAGAGATGGAGGACTCTAGGGATAGACGATTGGGCGCTGGTGTTACTTCCCACCTCGACGAAGAAATTTCAGACGGAATGGAAAGGCTCGTTTAAGGTTGTAGCAGTCATAGGCAAAACCACTTACAGACTGCAGATCACCCGGACCCGCACCTAGACGTACCATATAAATTTACTGAAGAAATGGTTGGGACCCCTTCCCACGGCCTCGAACCTCACGGTACCCACGTTTACTCACAAACATACCACCGTGGGCGAGCTGGTTGTCAATGAAGACCTCACCCAAAGAGATAAGAGGGAGCTGGAGGAAGCCCTACAACCTTTTCTTTCGGTCTTTTCCGACGCCCCGGGTAAAACACATCTGGCAGAACACCGGATTGAGACCCCAACCGGGAAGACTATAAAACAGAAACCTTACCGGATCCCTGCGGCCAGAAGGAAAGCCATACAGAAAGAAGTACAGGACATGTTACAGATGGGAGTGATAAGGCCATCAAGGAGCGAGTGGTCATCACCGATTGTCATGGTACCCAAACCAGACGGCAGTACCCGTTTCTGTATGGACTTCCGGGCCCTCAACACCATCTCGTCCTTCGATACGTACCCCATACCTCGAATAGACGAGCTCTTAGAAAAACTGGGAGAGGCCACATACATCACCACGTTAGATCTAACCAAAGGTTACTGGCAAGTGCCCTTACGGGAGGAGGTTAGAAAGAAGACGGCCTTTTCTACACCAGACGGGCTCTACGAGTTCACAGTCCTCCCATTCGGGCTACAGGGGGCCCCAGCGACCTTTCAGCGGCTCATGAACACGGTCCTGCAACACCACCACTCCTTCTCGTCAGCATATCTAGACGACATCGTGGTCTTCAGCCCCGACTGGAATTCCCACCTGAAACACCTCCACTCTATCCTACAGGCCCTAAAAGAAGCCGGGTTACATGTGAACGCAAAAAAGTCCCGGGTGGGATATCAAAAAGTGAAATACCTCGGCTACGTGCTAGGGCATGGATTGATCGCCCCACAAATAGAAAAGGTCAGAGCCATTTCCGATACCCCCTTTCCCGCCTCCAAACGAGACCTAAGAGCCTTTCTCGGCCTGATTGGATACTATAGGCGTTTTATACCCCATTTTTCTGACGTGGCCTCCCCTTTGACCGATATACTACAGAAGCAGGTGAAACCACAGGTCCTGTTACATCCAACCGAATCCATGAGACAGGCGTTCCATACCTTGAAAAAAGCCATAACCACTAGCCCCGTCCTGACCTCCCCGGACTTCACCCGGCCCTTTCTCCTGCATACTGACGCATCGAATCAGGGTATAGGCGCGGTCCTCTCACAGACGAACCCCGAAGGGATAGAACACCCCATAGTGTACATAAGCAGGAAACTATTCCCCAGGGAGGTACGATACCCCACCATTGAGCGAGAGTGCCTGGCAGTGAAATGGGCCATAGAGAAATTACGGTATTACTTGGAGGGACACCAGTTCACTCTGTACACGGACCATGCACCCCTACAATGGATGAGCCGCAACATTGCCCATAACCCCAGGGTTCTCCGTTGGTTTCTCTCCCTCCAGCCCTATTCGTTCACTGTACGACATAGGAGAGGGATAGACAATGGCAATGCCGACTACCTGTCTAGGTTATTCCCTCTCCCCGATCGGGAGAATTCAGGGGTGGAGGAGTGTCACGGGGCGGGAACGGACCGGGACAACCCAGACCCTCATAGAGACTGGTGGGAGGTGCAGGACGTCACCACCCCGTTTGCTTTTTCATCGCAGGAGGACTGGGCCGGCTCTGCCTCCTCGGACACTGCGGAAAGGAGACGTAGCCCCTTTAACTGGGACCATACGGACAAAGATCCCGCCCCTACTGATGACGACGCAACCCTCCGTCCAATAAGAGAGGGCTGGAGTAGGAAGACGCTGTGCGTTGACACCGGAGGCGGAACCGGAGAGAGCGGAGCAGCGGAGAGCAGAGAGGAGTACGGAGAGCGGAGGACCAGGAGAGAGACGGCTTACTCTGGACGAGCGGAGGGAGAACGGGAAACAGCGAGAGAGCCAGGAGGCCACCGGATTCACGAGTCGCCCAGCCACGCTCCAGGTGGAGCGTGGCTAAAACAGGTACGGAGTCGTTTCGCGGGCTGGGTAGGGAGGCGGGAGGCGTCTGAGGACTGGTGGCGCTGACTCCTTACCGGCCATCAAAGAGGAAACTGAATCCCCGACCCCGCACTTGCACTCCTCCTCTTCTAGTGTGTGTCACGATTGGGAAGCGGACGGGTGTCCCCTCACTCCCTCTCCCTAACGAAGTACGTATTATCACGAGCACTTACCCCCTGTTACAATCTTCTTTCCTTCTGGGTGTCCTGAGCAACATCCCTTGGCCGGACGTTCCGGAATCGGAAGCGGAAGACCTGGACTACGGCTGGAAAGAACCCCCCTCCTCCCGGGAAGACGGAAGAAGGGGACAAGAGACGACCGGGAGACCTAGGACCGACCTTGTACCTCATCCCCCTTACAGACTGAACTTTGCGCGCAGACGCCTCCTCTCAAAAATAAAACCTTCCCTACCACAACCCTGTCTCCCGCTCCTCCTTCCTGAAACCTCACAGTTTGATACCAAACACAACAGGGTTCGTTCCAGCCAGTTTAGAGATGGTCATCGCATAATGACGCATGGCCACTCTATATCTCGTAATGGCTGATGCACTTACAACCCAGGAGAATGGACTCCGAAGGTTGTAGGGGTGTCCCGCTCATGCAGGGGCACCCTCACACTTAGAACCAAGCACCCTGCCTTCAGTATTGAAAGGCCTGGCTTAGGGGTGACTTATAGGTTTTAAGTGCAGTGACCTCAGATATAAGCAAACTTATATCTTTTGTAAGTGGTGCTAGCACCAGCTTACACAGACTGCAATGGCAGGTCTGTAGTAACAGTTTGAGTGGTCTCCCATGGGTGGCATAATACATGCTTCAGCCCCTGGGGGACCCCTGGTGCACCTATGCCCTGGGTACCTCAGTATCAAAAACTAGGGACTTACAAGGGTATACCAGTAGCCAATTTGGGATGTACCTAAGTACTCACCATAACCAATTTAAGGGAGAAAGCACAGAAACTGCGGTCCTGATTAGCAGGATCCCAGTCAGACTAGTCAGAAACAGCATAATACCAGGCAAAAAGTGGGGGTAACCATAAAAGCAGATCCCACTCTCCTACACCACCGCATCCATCTTGCCAACGTAGCAGCCGTCACAGGCTTGAAAGGTTTCTGCAATGTAATGAGCACTTGCCCACCAGGGTCTGTTCGGAATTCACTGGTGGCTACCTTGTAGGCCCTAAGACAATGTACCACACACAATTTTGTGTTATTAGGGAAAGCCGGGTAATATACTGTCCTAGTATTGGACTTAGTCTGTCTAGAAATGGAGAAAACTACCCCGTCAGGGGAATAAACTCTGCCCGACAGGTTGAGAGACCGACATCGTATACCCTCTTACAAGAAATTAGGCACAAGAACATCGTAAGCTTAGCAGATCATTGCTACACAAAAGATACTTATTCTCCGGCCATCTCTCCAAAAATTTTAAAACCACATTAACATCCCAAAGCGCTGAATATCTTGCCTGGGGCGTTTACATAAGCGTATGCCTCTCATGAGCTTGCATACCACCGGGTGCTCCCCCACCGGTTTTCCTGCCAAGGGGATATGTCCCGCAGATATAGCTGACCTATAATTGTTAATGGACCTATAAGCTAAGCCAGAGGTTGCCAACGAAGAAAGGAAATTGATTACCTGGCTAACATCCATTGTAGTGGGATCAGCGTTCCGTTCGTCACACCAATGTGGCCATTGTCGCCATACCAAAGCATATCGCTTGTGGGTACCTGCAGCCCATGCCTGGTTGATAAAGTACGAAGCTTCTGGCAAAATGCCTGGCACTTGCCATCTACCCCGGAAACCCTCCAGGCCACCAATCTGAGTTGCCCCAAGCAGATTAATGGATGAGGTTGGCCTATCGAGTCTAACAACAGACTCTGGCAAACTGGAATCAAGAGAGGGTTGTCGCACGACTGCTCTAGAGCCACAGGGAACCATGGTTGTGCTCTCCAGATAGGATTTACTAGAACAACCCCTGCTTTTTGACGTCGCACCTGAGCCAGGACTCTAGGGATCATGCTGAAGGGGGCAAAGGCATGCCCCAGTAGGGGAGGCCAGTCCTGTAAGAAGGCATCCGTTGCTACAATTTCCGGATCCGGCCTCCAGCTGAAGAACAGAAGAAGTTGGCGTTTGAGACATGAGGCGAAAAGATCCGTCGAACATGGTCCGCATCTGCAATTGAGACTGAAAAAGATCTTTGGACGAAGTCTCCAATCGCTGAAGTTTCGGAAAAAATGGGAGTGCCAGTCCGCCACAGAGTTCCTCTCCCCTGGCAGGTATTCCGCTATAACCAAGATCCAGTGATGAAGGCAAAACTGCCAGAAATCCTTGGCAATCCCTACCAACAACCGCGACCTCATACAGCCCAACTTGTTGACATAACAGACTGCTGAGATGTTGTCCATCCTCAACAGAATGCAACAGTCCGTCCGAGAGGGAGTGAGGCTCTTGATCGCAAAAGAGCCCACAAGGAGCTCCAGGCAGTTTATCTGGAGCTGTAGTTCGCTATCTGACCAACGACCCCCCGTGGTCAGGGCTCCCCACCTGGCTCCCCAGCCCCACCTGCTGGCATCTGATTCCAGGATATCTGGGGAGCTGCAGAAGATCACTTTGTCATTCCAAGCCTCCATGTGGTCGAACCACCAAGTCATCTCTGTCTTGGCCTCTTCCGAGAGGCGAACCTGATCTGCACAGAACAGGCCCTTCTGCAAGTGTTGGATCTTGAGTCTCTGCATAGCCCTGTAATGGAGAGGACCTGGAAAAATGGCTTAAATGGATGAGGCTAGGAGACCCATAATCCGAGCCACAGATCTCAACGAGATTGTCGGGCCGGCTAACGCAGCCCTCAACTCCTTGATATTCTGTATTTTGGAAGCTGGAAGGACCAATTGGGATAACATCGAATCTATCTGGAACCCCAAAAATTCCATGTGCTGTGACGGGATCAGGCAAGATTTTGGTTGGTTGATTATAAAACCCAGGTCTTGGAGAAGCTGAATTGCCCAGTTTAGATGCTTTGTCACAGTTTGGGGGTCTTGAGCCAGAATGAGGAGATCGTCGAGGTAGACGATCAGCCTCACTCCCTTGGTGCGAAGGGCCTCCACTATGGGTCTCATCAGCTTGGTGAATCACCAAGGAGCTGATGAGAGACCAAAGGGAAGGACCTTGAACTCGAAACAGTAACCGAGCCAAGTGAATTGGAGGAAACGTCTGTGAGGGGGAAACATGGTAATTGTCAAGTATGCGTCCTTCAGGTCCAATCGGACCAGCCAATCGCCTTCTTGCAGAATATCCCAAAGTAGATGGATGCCCTACATCTTGAAATGTCTGTATACTATCCAAGCGTTGAAGTCCCTCAGGTTTAACACCAAGCGGGATCCACCCCCTCTCTTGTCGACCAAGAAAATGGTGCTGAGAAAACCCCCAGGGTGAGGGGAAGCATGACCTATGGCTTCCTTTTCCAAGAGCGCCTGAATTTCTGCTGAGATGACCTCTTGATCTCGTAGGGAAAAATACAGGGGCATATTATCAAGGGCTCTATCGCCGCTTTAGCGGGACTTTTTCCCGCTAAAGCGGCGATATTTTTATCGCCCTATTAGCAAGCTGTCGCTAACAGGTGTTAGCGACAGCTTTTAGGCGTTAGCGACCGGTTTGCGTGCCGCTTTTCATGTCAGCGATATTTATCGCTAATGACATGCAAAGGAGGCGTTCCCAACTAAAAGCGACAGAAAACAGTCGCTTACATACCTATCGCCTATTAGCAATACCCGCGAAGCGATAAAAAAACGCGCGCTAACCCCGATTAGCGCTTGTTTTTTAGAACTGATAAAAACATGACTTAGCAATGAAAGTCAATGGGAGGTGGATTGTAAGGTTAAGTCCCCAGATTTAGCAATAGGATTTTATCGCTGGATTTCTCGCGTTAAAGCTGGGTTTCGCCGCTATCGCTGGATATTTTATCGCTATGGAGATAAACCTTGCTAATAGCATGTTATTTCCGCTGTAATATCCAGCGATAGCCGGCGATAAAAAAAGGCGCGCTAAGCAAGGTTTGCGATATTTTTCGCATGTTCTTGCTAATATGCCCCACAGTTCCTGAGGGGGGCGTATTTGGCTTGGAATGCTGTAAAACTCTAGTTTATATCCCTGGACCGCCTTGAGAACCCAAGAGTCCTGGGTGACACCTTGCCAGTTCTGTAAAAACAATCTCGTCCTGCCCCCCAACACCACCTCGGAGAGAGGGATAATTCTCACCTGCATAACTTGTGTCATGGGAGGCTCCTTGGTGACCTCTGGTGTATCCCTTGCGGAAACGTTGTCGTCCTCCATGAGCTCGGGTGGGACAGAAGGTGTTGTCGGCGGACTGGCTCTTTGCATAACCGCGTCCGCAGTAGGAAAAATCTCGCTGGGAGCACTGGTAGGAAATACAGCCTGACAATTGGTCCCTGAATCGTCCGGCCCTGCGAAAAAGAGCGTTTCGGGAAACCTTCTTAAGGGACAGTTGGGCTTTGTCTATGGAATTAAAGGTAGCTGCGAATTTCACCAAATCCTTAACAAAGGGGGCACCAAAAAGGAGACCATGCGCCACTGGGCCCGCCTCCAACGAAACCAACTCATTAAACTGTGGATCGATCCTCATTGGGATGGAACAGCGGCACTCGGTGGAGATGGCCACATTAGCGTTTCCCAGTTGGAAATCGCCCGTTGTGCCCATCCAACAAGGAGATCAGGGTCATGAGCGTGCTGGATTCCTTAGCCTGAAAAGCGAGCTCTGGTATCTTTGTAAGGGGCCCGTGACATCCAGAAGCTTGTCCTGGCAGTTACACCAGTCCCTTCTTGAGGTGCTTGGGCCATTTTTTCATAAAAGTCACCATGGTGGGGTCCACCTCTAGAGTCTCAGCGACTTTTCCTGCTAGGTCGGGCCTGGGGCATTCGGAGCGCAATTTGGAGCGCAACTTGGCGCACACCTCCTTATAAAAACCCTGCAGGATGTGCTGCTGCAGGTTATCAGCCACCTCTTGGGGAGTGGTCCAGCTAAAAGACCGAGGGTGGACGATATCCCCCAGATTGAAGGTAAGCACCTTAGGGGTCTTCACCCGTGATGTCGAGGGACGTCCAGGGCGCTTCCTTTTCCTGGGCCCAGGAGCATCCTTCTCATCACCATCACTGGAATCGGTGGACGAAGGGTCTTAGTCTGTCAAGCCAAAAGCATTAAGGGAGTCATCAACCTCCCGGGGTTGATTGGTGCTATAACCATAGTCCTCCCTGATTGCAGAGGATATATTTTCAAAGGCGCCTGTGTGCGCCCACCTTTTTACCTTCGCCTTCCCTTTACCAGGATTGCCAAGAGGTACCTGTGGATCCCCAGGTGCGCAAGGAGGGAGCCACCCCTGCTGACTGGCAACATCCTTAAACTGGTGGGTGAGGGGGCCCAGAACTTATCGACTGACAGTTGGACACTGATATCCAGGGCATCATCGAGGTTCTCTTCGAAAGAGGCCTGCATGTCACCCTGGTAGTAATCCTCCTCCTCAAAGGATTCATATTGGGCCATAATGAACACTCACTGGGGCCAAAAAGGCAGCAAAGCACCAAAATCAGGGTAGCCGTAGGCTACAGTCAGGGGGAGTGCAGAACCCCAGCAGGCAAGTGAACAAACAATAGAACGTGGAGGGAGTTGCCTGCAATGAAGTCTAGGCAGAGCCTATGCAAAATTTTACCACCCTGGGCAACCCAGAGGCACCAGGGCATAGTGGGAGTATGAATTTGGCAAGTTAGAGGGCACAAGTAATGTCCAAAAACCGAATTCTGGGTCACTAGCAGTAAAACGCACCGCTAGACATGTCAATTTCACTCTGCCGCTACTTTAAACTAAGTGGGCGGCCTCGCACATGCGCGCGTGTGTCATGCCCTGAAGGGCTATAAATGGGACTGCGGCCGTCACAGAGAACGCCTGCGACCCCGCTCCCGCTCCACAAACAGAGCCCCCGGAGGAGACCGCCGGGCTGGGAGGCAACACGCTCCCTCGAGTGAGGCCGCAACCGCCCCACAGACGTTCTGAAGCAGCGGGCGGCGCGATGAGAGGCGCCCTGCCCCACAATAACAATGGCAAAGACAATTGCGCATAAAGCGGAGTGCAGGTGTCGCGTCGCGGGGTGGAAACGCGCACCTAACCAGTACCATACGCAGTGCTGAAACCTGCAAATTATCATACAGCGTAATGATATATGAAGAAAAATTATTGCCACTTAACTGGCTGCGAAGCAACAAAGAAAGAGGATTTTAAGATGGAGGTTACGGGTATTGAAGGACTGGATTACCTGTGATTGGTGCATGTGACTACTGTAGGTTCATGGGTTATGTCGTTTTTTCTTCTGTCTTGTTTTAATTGGCTGCTGTGATTTTGACAGTAAAGAGAGAGAAGCATAATCGGAGCCTCCGGTCCTGACATAGAATAACAGTCTCTCAATCCTTATAAGAGTAACCATTAACATATTGCGAGCCTCTTTCTTTGCGTCAAGACGATCATCAACATCAACATCGATAATTCCCTAGCGACCACCATCTCAGCAGACCTCTTTGACGACAGCAACAGCTCAAACTTGAACCAGAACATGAAGTGTCACACTTGACCAGAAACCTGGAACAGGATCACTCTCCTTTTTGCTCCGAACCTGAAACGAAAACGGAACCAGTAATATCCATGGAAACCACCCAGTATATGGGCAGGTAATTACATCACAGCAGTCATGATAATGACATAATGGGCAGGATAATCCTCGCCTCCGTGTCCTTAATAGAATTGAAAATTCTTGGCGCGAATGAAAGCACATTTTTTATTCTATTACAGGACCGGAGGCTCAGATTATTGCTAGTTTAACGCTTTTCAAAAACCACAGAAGTCATATCACCCAAAGTAAAGCTGTTTAAAAGTAGCTTCAGATGACCAATCAACCGATTTCATTGTATCTTGAATACTGGAACCCAACATATAGGATTTAGACGCCATTGCGCCTCTAACAGAATGAGCACCAAACACCTGCGTGTCAATACTGGACTCTGTCATGACCGATCTCAGCCATCTAGCAATTGTGGCCAATGTAACAGGCTTAAAAGGCTTTTGCAACCTTCTAGCCTCACAGGATGGGTGCAATCCTCATACACGTTTAGACATTGAACTACACATAATTTCTCATTAGAAGGAAAAGCATTATATTAAATACAACATGAAAAAGTTTTTGTTTTTGCAGAAATAGTAAACGAAACTCCTTCCGGAGTAAATACTCTACCTATAAAGTCTAGCACTCTCACATCAGATGTGCGCAGAAAAGTAGACAGACACAAAAGCATAGTCAATTTGGCTGACAACTGTTTCCTAGATAACTGGGAATTAATCGGCCATCGGTCGAACAAAGCCAACACCCTCGAGACATCCCACAAAAAGGAATACTTAGCCTTAGGAGGATTCGCCACTTGAATACCTTTAAGCAGTTTGCATACCAAAGGATGCATACCTACCGGTCTCCCGTCAACCTGGGTATGTCCTGAAGAAATGGCAGATCGAAAGTTATTTACTGACCTGTAAGTGAGACCCTCCGAAGCCTTGTGCGAAAGAAATTTTATCACTTGAGATAACTGCCTGCACGGGATCCACGTGCCGTTCCAGGCACCAACCCATCCAGCATCACCATGCTGATGAGTACCGTTTCCTGGTGGAAGGTGCCCAGGCCTGTTGAATGAAGCCTGAAGCCGCTTCTGAAATTCCTGGCAACGTCCATTGTTGCCTGAAAGCCTCCAGGCCATCTTGGACAGCTGCCCCGACAGTATCAGTGGTTGCAACTCCCCTTGAGGGCCCTAGAGCATCGTCTGGGACCAAGGAAGAAGAAGAGGGTAATTGCACGCTAGTTCCAAGAGCATCGGAACCAAGACTGTGTTTTCCACAGGGGGGTGACCAAAACCACCTCTGCCGAACGGGGGAGATATCTGAGTCACCACCCTGGGGATAAGGACAAACGGGGGAAATTAGTAATTCAGTCACAGACCAATCCTGCGAAAAAGCATCCGTGGCCCTCGTTAGAGGATCCGGCCTCCAGCTGAAGAAAATCTCCAACTGGCGATTCAATCTAGAGGCGAAAAGGTCTATTACGCATGGACCCCAATTCGAGTGAATCATCTGAAACAGTGATGGATGGAGCTGCCAATCGCTGTAATCTTTCAGGTGTCTGGAGTTCCAATCCACTACAGTGTTGGACTGACCCGGAATGTACTCCGCTTTCAGTGAAATACGGTGAGTGAGACAATAGTGGCAATCTCCACCAATATCGGGGACCCCGTGCTCCCCAACTTGTTGATGTATCGCACTGCCGATATGTTGTCCATCCGAAGAAGGATGCAACAGGATACAGACTTGGGAGAAGCAATTGATGTGAGGGATAGTTCTTGAAGAGACCATCTGCCCCCTGTGGATACCTCTCCACAACAAGCCCCCCAGCTCCAACGACTGGCATCTGACTCTATCATCATTTCCAGAAGAGATCCGAAGATAGCTCTGCCGTTCCAGGCATCTACGTGGCCCAGCCACCAACGGAGCTTCTCCCTGACTGCCTCAGTCAGGGGAACCTTATCTGTGTATGACAAGCCCTTCTGAAGATGGCGTATCTTCAAACACTGTAAGGCCCTATAATGAAGGGGACCCGGGAAAATGGCCTGGATCGAGGAGGCCAAAAGACAGACCAGGCGAGCGATAGCCCACAATGATATTACCTGCTTGGACAGTGCCAACTTCACTTACTTCTTCAGGTCGTACAACTTGGATTTCGGAAGTTTCAACTGTGCTGCCTGAGAGTCGATCATGAATCCCAGGAAACTCTATCGACTGAGAGGGGCAGAGGACTGACTTGGACTCGTTGATGATGAACCCCAGTTCCTACAGTAGGTACATTGTAATCTGCAGATGAAGGGAGGCCAGGGACAGTGATGGAGCCATGATAAGAATATCGTCTAAATAAATTATCAAGTTTATTCCCTGTTCACTGAGATTGGCCACTGCCAGCTTCATCAGCTTGGTAAAGCACCACGGAGCTGAAGAAAGCCTGAAAGGAAGGACCAAATAATCCAGCCACCTGCCCTTCCACCGAAATTGCAGAAAACGCCGGTGTGGAGGGAAGCTCAGAACAGATAGGTTTGCATTCTTGAGATCCAACCAGACCATCCAATCTCCTCCCCACAGTAAATCCGCCAACAGATGGATGCCCGCCATCTTGAAGTGCTTGTAAGTGACGAAATGATTGAAGTCCCTCAAATTCAAGGCCAACCTGTGTCCACCCACTCTCTTCTGTATCAGGAAAACATTGCTGTAGAAACCCCCGGTGTTGTCACAATACGCCACAGCATTTTTCTGCAGCAAGTCTCCTATATCTGCATCTATAAAACACTGTCTTGTTGGGGAAAATGTATTGGATGGGGAAGGAATTCCTGACGTGGAGTCTGATAGAAGTCTATGTGGAAACCCTGGACTGTTTGCAGGATTCATGCATCTTTTGTAATGGACATCCACTTGTGTAGAAAACATTGAATACGACCCCCCAGAGGAATGGGAGAGATATAGAGGATCCTTACCTGAGGTAATTTGTGGATAGAAGCCTGCTCTGTGACCGCCTCGATTGAAGCGGGCGGGAGAACCTCTGCCTAGTGGGGTAAAAGGTGCCACCTCTGGTGGTATCCTGCCATTCGCCTCTGCCACGACCATAGCCACCTCTTGGGGGATTTTGATAGTAATATCAGCCTGGCGAGCAGCCCCTGCCTGGCCCTGCTCTCTTGATGTTGGTTTGGGCCTTATCGAGGGACGTAAAAGTGCCCACATACTTGTATAAAGCTCAGCTCGTTCTGCAAATCCCAATCTTTTCTCACCAATGCACACATCAGTTTATTAAAAAGTCAGAAATAAAAAACGTGCTGTGCAAAAGCAAAGCCCCATTCGCCGTCTCTGTAAGTAGGCACCCCATTGCCGAGACTGATTGGCTATGCCAATGCTTGTTTTATTTTGTGTTAAGCACTCCATTAGAGTGCATGTGATTTCTTCTACCCCACGCTGCATGTTGCTTTCTCCCTCTCTGCCCCTCTTACACCCCCTGTGTTGCTGTTTTGTACCAATCTCCCCCACCATACTCCCACACCAGCCTCCCAAGCGCTCAGTGTTGCTCCTCAGTATCTTACTCCCCCCTCAATCTCCCCCACCATACTCCCACACCAGCCTCCCAAGCGCTCAGTGTTGCTCCTCAGTATCTTACTCCCCCTCAATCTCCCCCACCATACCCCCACACCAGCCTCCCAAGCGCTCAGTGTTGCTCCTCAGTATCTTACTCCTCCCTCAATCTCCCCACCATACCCCCCACACCAGCCTCCCAAGCGCTCAGTGTTGCTCCTCAGTATCTTACTCCTCCCTCAATCTCCCCCACCATACCCCCACACCAGCCTCTCAAGCGCTCAGTGTTGCTCCTCAGTATCTTACTCCCCCATCAATCTCCCCCACCATACCCCCACACCAGCCTCCCAAGCGCTCAGTGTTGCTCCTCAGTATCTTACTCCCCCTCAATCTCCCCCACCATACCCCCACCAGCCTCTCAAGCGCTCAGTGTTGCTCCTCAGTATCTTACTCCCCCATCAATCTCCCCCACCATACCCCCACACCAGCCTCCCAAGCGCTCAGTGTTGCTCGTCAGTATCTTACTACCCCATCAATCTCCCCCACCATACCCCCACACCAGCCTCCCAAGCGCTCAGTGTTGCTCCTCAGTATCTTACTCCCCCATCAATCTCCCCCACCATACCCCCACACCAGCCTCCCAAGCGCTCAGTGTTGCTCCTCAGTATCTTACTCCCCCTCAATCTCCCCCACCATACCCCCACACCAGCCTCCCAAGCGCTCAGTGTTGCTCCTCAGTATCTTACCCCCCTCAATCTCCCCCACCATACCCCCACACCAGCCTCCCAAGCGCTCAGTGTTGCTCCTCAGTATCTTACTCCCCCATCAATCTCCCCCACCATACCCCCACACCAGCCTCCCAAGCGCTCAGTGTTGCTCGTCAGTATCTTACTCCCCATCAATCTCCCCCACCATACCCCCACACCAGCCTCTCAAGCGCTCAGTATTGCTCGTCAGTATCTTACTCCCCCAACAATCTCCCCCCCATACCCCTACAGCAGCCTCCCAAGCGCTCAGTGTTGCTCGTCAGTATCTTACTCCCCCATCAATCTCCCCCACCATACCCCCACAGCAGCCTCCCAAGCGCTCAGTGTTGCTCGTCAGTATCTTACTCCCCCTCAATCTCCCCCACCATACCCCCACAGCAGCCTCCCAAGCGCTCAGTGTTGCTCCTCAGTATCTTACTCCCCCATCAATCTCCCCCACCATACCCCCACGCCAGCCTCCCAAGCGCTCAGTGTTGCTCGTCAGTATCTTACTCCCCCCTCAATCTCCCCCACCATACCCCCACACCAGCCTCCCAAGCGCTCAGTGTTGCTCGTCAGTATCTTACTCCCCCATCAATCTCCCCCACCATACCCCCACACCAGCCTCTCAAGCGCTCAGTGTTGCTCGTCAGTATCTTACTCCCCCATCAATCTCCCCCCATACCCCCACAGCAGCCTCCCAAGCGCTCAGTGTTGCTCGTCAGTATCTTACTCCCCCATCAATCTCCCCCACCATACCCCCACACCAGCCTCCCAAGCGCTCAGTGTTGCTCGTCAGTATCTTACTCCACCATCAATCTCCCCACCATACCCCCACACCAGCCTCCCAAGCGCTCAGTGTTGCTCATCAGTATCTTACTCCCCCATCAATCTCCCCCACCATACCCCCACACCAGCCTCCCAAGCGCTCAGTGTTGCTCCTCAGTATCTTACTCCCCCCTCAATCTCCCCCACCATACCCCCAGGCCAGACTCCCAAGCGCTCAGTGTTGCTCCTCAGTATCTTACTCCCCCTCAATCTCCCCCACCATACTCCCACACCAGCCTCCCAAGCGCTCAGTGTTGCTCCTCAGTATCTTACTCCCCCATCAATCTCCCCACCATACTCCCACTACAGCCTCCCAAGTGCTCAGTGTTGCTCCTCAGTATCTTACTCCCTCCTCAATCTCCCCTCCCATACCCCCACACCAGCCTCCCAAGCGCTCAGTGTTGCTCCTCAGTATCTTACTCCCCCCTCAATCTCCCCCACCATACTCCCACGCCAGCCTCCCAAGCGCTCAGTGTTGCTCCTCAGTATCTTACTCCCCATCAATCTCCCCCACCATACCCCCACACCAGCCTCCCAAGCGCTCAGTGTTGCTCCTCAGTATCTTACTCCCCATCAATCTCCCCCACCATACCCCCACACCAGCCTCCCAAGCGCTCAGTGTTGCTCCTCAGTATCTTACTCCCCCTCAATCTCCCCCACCATACCCCCACAGCAGCCTCCCAAGCGCTCAGTGTTGCTCGTCAGTATCTTACTCCCCCATCAATCTCCCCCACCATACCCCCACACCAGCCTCCCAAGCGCTCAGTGTTGCTCGTCAGTATCTTACTCCCCCATCAATCTCCCCCACCATACCCCCACACCAGCCTCCCAAGCGCTCAGTGTTGCTCGTCAGTATCTTACTCCCCCATCAATCTCCCCCACCATACCCCCACAGCAGCCTCCCAAGCGCTCAGTGTTGCTCGTCAGTATCTTACTCCCCCTCAGTCTCCCCACCATACCCCCACGCCAGCCTCCCAAGCGCTCAGTGTTGCTCGTCAGTATCTTACTCCCCATCAATCTCCCCCACCATACCCCCACAGCAGCCTCCCAAGCGCTCAGTGTTGCTCGTCAGTATCTTACTCCCCCATCAATCTCCCCCACCATACCCCCACACCAGCCTCCCAAGCGCTCAGTGTTGCTCGTCAGTATCTTACTCCCCCATCAATCTCCCCCACCATACCCCCACAGCAGCCTCCCAAGCGCTCAGTGTTGCTCGTCAGTATCTTACTCCCCCTCAGTCTCCCCCACCATACCCCCACGCCAGCCTCCCAAGCGCTCAGTGTTGCTCGTCAGTATCTTACTCCCCCATCAATCTCCCCCACCATACCCCCACAGCAGCCTCCCAAGCGCTCAGTGTTGCTCGTCAGTATCTTACTCCCCCATCAATCTCCCCCACCATACCCCCACGCCAGCCTCCCAAGCGCTCAGTGTTGCTCGTCAGTATCTTACTCCCCCTCAGTCTCCCCCACCATACCCCCACAGCAGCCTCCCAAGCGCTCAGTGTTGCTCGTCAGTATCTTACTCCCCATCAATCTCCCCCACCATACCCCCACACCCAGCCTCCCAAGCGCTCAGTGTTGCTCATCAGTATCTTACTCCCCCATCAATCTCCCCCACCATACCCCCACACCAGCCTCCCAAGCGCTCAGTGTTGCTCGTCAGTATCTTACTCCCCATCAATCTCCCCCACCATACCCCCACAGCAGCCTCCCAAGCGCTCAGTGTTGCTCGTCAGTATCTTACTCCCCATCAATCTCCCCCACCATACCCCCACAGCAGCCTCTCAAGCGCTCAGTGTTGCTCCTCAGTATCTTACTCCCCCTCAATCTCCTCCACCATACCCCCCCACCAGCCTCTCAAGCGCTCAGTGTTGCTCCTCAGTATCTTACTCCCCCATCAATCTCCCCCACCATACCCCCACACCAGCCTCCCAAGCGCTCAGTGTTGCTCGTCAGTATCTTACTCCCCCATCAATCTCCCCCACCATACCCCCACACCAGCCTCCCAAGCGCTCAGTGTTGCTCCTCAGTATCTTACTCCCCCATCAATCTCCCCCACCATACCCCCACACCAGCCTCCCAAGCGCTCAGTGTTGCTCCTCAGTATCTTACTCCCCCTCAATCTCCCCCACCATACCCCCACACCAGCCTCCCAAGCGCTCAGTGTTGCTCCTCAGTATCTTACCCCCCTCAATCTCCCCCACCATACCCCCACACCAGCCTCCCAAGCGCTCAGTGTTGCTCCTCAGTATCTTACTCCCCCATCAATCTCCCCACCATACCCCACACCAGCCTCCCAAGCGCTCAGTGTTGCTCGTCAGTATCTTA
Organism: Calotriton arnoldi; assembly: GCA_963921515.1. Taxonomy (NCBI): domain Eukaryota; kingdom Metazoa; phylum Chordata; class Amphibia; order Caudata; family Salamandridae; genus Calotriton; species Calotriton arnoldi. The sequence goes on along the minus strand of CAWUFW010006719.1, from coordinate 387,665 downwards.
CTCCCCATCAATCTCCCCCACCATACCCCCACACCAGCCTCCCAAGCGCTCAGTGTTGCTCGTCAGTATATTACTCCCCATCAATCTCCCCCACCATACCCCCACACCAGCCTCTCAAGCGCTCAGTGTTGCTCGTCAGTATCTTACTCCCCCATCAATCTCCCCCCATACCCCCACAGCAGCCTCCCAAGCGCTCAGTGTTGCTCGTCAGTATCTTACTCCCCCATCAATCTCCCCCACCATACCCCCACGCCAGCCTCCCAAGCGCTCAGTGTTGCTCGTCAGTATCTTACTCCCCCATCAATCTCCCCCACCATACCCCCACAGCAGCCTCCCAAGCGCTCAGTGTTGCTCGTCAGTATCTTACTCCCCCTCAATCTCCCCCACCATACCCCCACAGCAGCCTCCCAAGCGCTCAGTGTTGCTCCTCAGTATCTTACTGCCCCATCAATCTCCCCCACCATACCCCCACAGCAGCCTCCCAAGCGCTCAGTGTTGCTCCTCAGTATCTTACTCCCCCATCAATCTCCCCCACCATACCCCCACGCCAGCCTCCCAAGCGCTCAGTGTTGCTCGTCAGTATCTTACTCCCCCTCAATCTCCCCCACCATACCCCCACACCAGCCTCCCAAGCGCTCAGTGTTGCTCGTCAGTATCTTACTCCCCCATCAATCTCCCCCACCATACCCCCACACCAGCCTCCCAAGCGCTCAGTGTTGCTCGTCAGTATCTTACTCCCCCATCAATCTCCCCCACCATACCCCCACAGCAGCCTCCCAAGCGCTCAGTGTTGCTCGTCAGTATCTTACTCCCCCATCAATCTCCCCCACCATACCCCCACACCAGCCTCTCAAGCGCTCAGTGTTGCTCCTCAGTATCTTACTCCCCCTCAATCTCCCCACCATACCCCCACACCAGCCTCTCAAGCGCTCAGTGTTGCTCGTCAGTATCTTACTCCCCCTCAATCTCCCCCACCATACCCCCACACCAGCCTCCCAAGCGCTCAGTGTTGCTCGTCAGTATCTTACTCCCCCATCAATCTCCCCCACCATACCCCCACACCAGCCTCCCAAGCGCTCAGTGTTGCTCCTCAGTATCTTACTCCCCCTCAATCTCCCCCACCATACCCCCAGGCCAGCCTCCCAAGCGCTCAGTGTTACTCCTCAGTATCTTACTCCCCCTCAATCTCCCCCACCATACTCCCACACCAGCCTCCCAAGCGCTCAGTGTTGCTCCTCAGTATCTTACTCCCCCATCAATCTCCCCCACCATACTCCCACTACAGCCTCCCAAGCGCTCAGTGTTGCTCCTCAGTATCTTACTCCCTCCTCAATCTCCCCCCATACCCCCACACCAGCCTCCCAAGCGCTCAGTGTTGCTCCTCAGTATCTTACTCCCCCCTCAATCTCCCCCACCATACTCCCACGCCAGCCTCCCAAGCGCTCAGTGTTGCTCCTCAGTATCTTACTCCCCCATCAATCTCCCCCACCATACCCCCACACCAGCCTCCCAAGCGCTCAGTGTTGCTCCTCAGTATCTTACTCCCCCATCAATCTCCCCCACCATACCCCCACACCAGCCTCCCAAGCGCTCAGTGTTGCTCCTCAGTATCTTACTCCCCCTCAATCTCCCCCACCATACCCCCACACCAGCCTCCCAAGCGCTCAGTGTTGCTCGTCAGTATCTTACTCCCCCATCAATCTCCCCCACCATACCCCCACACCAGCCTCCCAAGCGCTCAGTGTTGCTCGTCAGTATCTTACTCCCCCATCAATCTCCCCCACCATACCCCCACACCAGCCTCCCAAGCGCTCAGTGTTGCTCGTCAGTATCTTACTCCCCCATCAATCTCCCCCACCATACCCCCACAGCAGCCTCCCAAGCGCTCAGTGTTGCTCGTCAGTATCTTACTCCCCATCAATCTCCCCCACCATACCCCCACAGCAGCCTCCCAAGCGCTCAGTGTTGCTCGTCAGTATCTTACTCCCCCATCAATCTCCCCCACCATACCCCCACGCCAGCCTCCCAAGCGCTCAGTGTTGCTCGTCAGTATCTTACTCCCCCTCAGTCTCCCCCACCATACCCCCACAGCAGCCTCCCAAGCGCTCAGTGTTGCTCGTCAGTATCTTACTCCCCCATCAATCTCCCCCACCATACCCCCACACCAGCCTCCCAAGCGCTCAATGTTGCTCGTCAGTATCTTACTCCCCCATCAATCTCCCCCACCATACCCCCACACCAGCCTCCCAAGCGCTCAGTGTTGCTCCTCAGTATCTTACTCCCCCCTCAATCTCCCCCACCATACCCCCAGGCCAGACTCCCAAGCGCTCAGTGTTGCTCCTCAGTATCTTACTCCCCCCTCAATCTCCCCCACCATACTCCCACACCAGCCTCCCAAGCGCTCAGTGTTGCTCCTCAGTATCTTACTCCCCCATCAATCTCCCCCACCATACTCCCACTACAGCCTCCCAAGCGCTCAGTGTTGCTCCTCAGTATCTTACTCCCTCCTCAATCTCCCCCATACCCCCACACCAGCCTCCCAAGCGCTCAGTGTTGCTCCTCAGTATCTTACTCCCCCTCAATCTCCCTCACCATACTCCCACGCCAGCCTCCCAAGCGCTCAGTGTTGCTCCTCAGTATCTTACTCCCCATCAATCTCCCCCACCATACCCCCACACCAGCCTCCCAAGCGCTCAGTGTTGCTCCTCAGTATCTTACTCCCCATCAATCTCCCCCACCATACCCCCACACCAGCCTCCCAAGCGCTCAGTGTTGCTCCTCAGTATCTTACTCCCCCTCAATCTCCCCCACCATACCCCCACACCAGCCTCCCAAGCGCTCAGTGTTGCTCGTCAGTATCTTACTCCCCATCAATCTCCCCCACCATACCCCCACACCAGCCTCCCAAGCGCTCAGTGTTGCTCGTCAGTATCTTACTCCCCCATCAATCTCCCCCACCATACCCCCACACCAGCCTCCCAAGCGCTCAGTGTTGCTCGTCAGTATCTTACTCCCCATCAATCTCCCCCACCATACCCCCACAGCAGCCTCCCAAGCGCTCAGTGTTGCTCGTCAGTATCTTACTCCCCCCTCAGTCTCCCCCACCATACCCCCACGCCAGCCTCCCAAGCGCTCAGTGTTGCTCGTCAGTATCTTACTGCCCCATCAATCTCCCCCACCATACCCCCACACCAGCCTCCCAAGCGCTCAGTGTTGCTCGTCAGTATCTTACTCCCCCATCAATCTCCCCCACCATACCCCCACAGCAGCCTCCCAAGCGCTCAGTGTTGCTCGTCAGTATCTTACTCCCCATCAATCTCCCCCACCATACCCCCACACCAGCCTCCCAAGCGCTCAGTGTTGCTCGTCAGTATCTTACTCCCCCATCAATCTCCCCCACCATACCCCCACAGCAGCCTCCCAAGCGCTCAGTGTTGCTCGTCAGTATCTTACTCCCCCTCAGTCTCCCCCACCATACCCCCACGCCAGCCTCCCAAGCGCTCAGTGTTGCTCGTCAGTATCTTACTCCCCCATCAATCTCCCCCACCATACCCCCACACCAGCCTCCCAAGCGCTCAGTGTTGCTCCTCAGTATCTTACTCCCCCTCAGTCCCCCCACCATACCCCTACGCCAGCCTCCCAAGCGCTCAGTGTTGCTCCTCAGTATCTTACTCCCCCATCATACTCCCCCACCATACCCCCACGCCAGCCTCCCAAGCGCTCAGTGTTGCTCGTCAGTATCTTACTCCCCCATCAATCTCCCCCACCATACCCCCACACCAGCCTCCCAAGCGCTCAGTGTTGCTCGTCAGTATCTTACTCCCCCATCAATCTCCCCCACCATACCCCCACACCAGCCTCCCAAGCGCTCAGTGTTGCTCCTCAGTATCTTACTCCCCCTCAGTCTCCCCCACCATACCCCCACGCCAGCCTCCCAAGCGCTCAGTGTTGCTCCTCAGTATCTTACTCCCCCTCAATCTCCCCCACCATACTCCCACACCAGCCTCCCAAGCGCTCAGTGTTGCTCTTCAGTATCTTACTCCCCCTCAATCTCCCCCACCATACCCCCACACCAGCCTCCCAAGCGCTCAGTGTTGCTCCTCAGTATCTTACTCCCCCCTCAATCTCCCCCACCATACCCCCACACCAGCCTCCCAAGCGCTCAGTTTTGCTCGTCAGTATCCGGGTCCAGAAGAAACTCCCAAATAGCGTTTGAATGAACTGCCCATTTCATTTGGATTTCAATGGGATTAAATGTGCCCATGCAGGAGACAGCATGGTCCGTGCCCACCGGTGTCTGATTCAGAGCATTTTAGCTTTCTGTCCAGACAGCCTCTGGTGCCCAGCTCACTGTCCCATTTGCCACATACAGGCGCCCTCTTCTGGCCGCGGTGCTTAGGCAAAGCTTTGAGCTCTCGCATTGTAGAAACAGCTGTGTGTTTGAAAAACTGCAGAGAGTGCAATATATGTGTTCAAATGTAGGTATTGTTAAAACAATTATTAAAATATATCTGCTTCTCTTGCTCGTCTTTGAAATTATATCGTGGCATAGAACCGGTAAATGGGTTCAATTATGTTTTAGTCACACGTTTTAAATTGAAAGTTTAATTTCGTTTTTCATTTACACGTCTACCACTAATATCACAACGCAAAATGAATTAGATGCAGCTGATATAGCGCCTCACCTGAGGGAAAGTGCACAGCGCCTAGAGCACGCAGAACTCCTTAATGCGCTAGAGAGAGGGCTCAAATCCTTGCTGTTGTTTATACCGCCTGCAATGTGTCCATGGGTAGAAGGAGGACACGTGGGATACCATCTGGCGGGGTCCCTTATTGCCCAACAGTCCTTCATAGTCACTGTGTGTGTATGAGGACTGCTCTGCGCGAGCAAAAGTCAATCAGTCAATCAATCAGTGATCTTATAAAACGCGACTACTCACCTGTGAGGGTCTCAAGGCGCTGGGGGGAGGTCTGTGGATCTCAGTTTACAACTACTATAGCCTAGAATTGCAAATGGGAGGGGAGGGGCGCTGGAGTGTGTTGAGCCTACTGAATGCAGCACACAAGTGGATGGAGTGTGTCTTTATTTGTGTATTTGCACATGTGCGTGTGTCCGTTTAAGACCTCCGGAATGGTCCGTCCCCACTAACACATCTCTCATCTTACTGCACTAAAACCGTTCTGAAAAATTACACTATACAACAAGCATTTGCAATGCAATAGGTCTTGCATTTGCGAGAGTTTAAGCTATTGGCATTGTAAATGACAATGCCTTTTATTTATCTGTTTCGATAACACATAAATAAAAGGCATTATCATTTACAATGGTAATAGCTGAAACTCTTGTAAATGCGAGGCCTATTTTATTTTAAAGAAGGGGGCGCTATTGTAATGGGCTGCTTGGAAAGTGAAAGCACGCATGGCGCGCTGAATGTTGCAGGAAAGCATGTCGTGCCTGCAGTAGGAGAAACTCATTAAATAAAATAGTGCTTACAGACTAAATAAGACATGCCATGTAACAACAGAAGTAAAAGGGCCAGTCCTCATGGGAGGTCACAAATGAAGACAAGGTGGTACTAAGGAGGGACTAATAAGCCGATTACCGAATCAGAAGCCAGCATTTACAAAGGACAATGACACAAGCCAATGAAAAATATGGGCGGAGAGTGGGCGGAGCTTCAAGTCCATACTCAAATACAACATGCCAGCTGTTCCTGAATGGTTAATACCAACCTGGAGCTGCCTCCGGCTGAAAGGGTAGAAGGGGGTCTCCAGTATTGTGAAGTGAGAGAAGGGATACACAGCTGAAGAAGAAAGAAGCCTTCTCTCCAGGATGCCTTCTACCTTTACAATGTAAATGTGTGCCATTGGTCAATCATTGTGACTGTGGCCCCGCTCTTTTACTGCGTGTAATACATGTTAGGTCTCGCCTTCCAGCAGCGCAAGCTTTGGTGGGATAACCAATAACTCACAGAGGATTGGAGCCCACTCGTTGCTTACCTTTGGTTGGCTTTATTGTCACTCTCATTTGCTTGCTCTTTAGACAATGGTTTGCCTTCCTCTTCTTGTGTTGTCCCTCCCCTGGAGCATCGCCTCTTTTGATTGGCTGACTTGTATCAGTTTTAGTGAACTACATTTTTTCTTTTACGCACTCTCTGCCCGTGTTGTCTTCTCTCATGGGCTTCTCTTCCTACTAAACTCCCGCCTCCCTGCGGTCTGTGGTTCTCTCTCACAAGTGTACTTTTCCACCCACCCAGAGATGTTCTCTTGCTCATGAGTTGCTTTTTACCTGCGACTCCCACGCAACCAATATTTCCTTCCCCCACTCACTCCTAAATTAACTCACCATCTCACTGGTCTGTTTTTTCAGTTTCATTTTTAGGAGCGATAGGCAGCAAATAACTGCTGGCCTCTCCACCTTACAAAAAAAGCATTTGCGTTAGTGATTTTTTTTATTTACCCATCCAACTTGGATGGATAAATTAAAGAAAAGAGTAGCAGCATCATTTCGTAGATGCACACGTGCATAATGATGTATGAGGACATACATGCATGCATGCCTACGCAATGACACAACCACTATTATCACAGTCTTTTTTCTTTTTATTTGGCCAATGCTACACAGCATCAGCAAATAGCATAGGCAGAGTCAGCAGGTCCAAAAACGGAGACCTATTGGCTTAGCTAGTACTTGCTAGGTCACATCTCCTAGACAGCTTGTGCTGCCTGGTTGCAGAAGACCCTTGGTGGGCTTACTAAGATCTTACAGAGGCTTACAGCCCACCCATTGCTTACCATTGGTTGGCTTTACTGTTATTGTCGTTCGCCTGCTTGTTATCCAATGGCGTTCCTTGTCCCAGTTTGTCCATTTTGTGTTTGGCCCTCCCCTAGAGCATAGACTCTTTACCCTCTTTCCAGTGGGCTGGCTTCTGACCTTCCACTGCTCACTTTTAGAGAACTCCTATTTTTCTTCTTGTTTAAGGACTCCATGAGAGTGCATGTGTTTTCCAGCTTGCTTCCTTAAGGGCTTCTCCACTGTCCCTTGCCAAATACTACACCACGCTTTATGTTGTTGTCTTTGTGATTTTGCAAGCTCTTATGTGCTTCTACCCTGCCCAATTCCCTGCATCCCACACACTCCATGCTCCTTTCTTACTCGTGCTTCTCCTCAAGATGATACTCTCCCTTGTGTGCTGCCCCCCCCCCTCCGCTCCCTGCCGCTCCTCCATTGCCCCCCACATCCAGCATTTTTTAAAAATAAGGTCCAGGTAGCACATTGATGCTGGACCCTTTGCTTTTAAAAAAGCGTTTGTGTGCTGGCTTTTAGTTTTTTTTTAAATTTACCAGCTGATCTTGGAATGATAAATTGGCACCCGCACTATAATAACGCATGTACGAGCATGTCACGACACATGCATGCACCAACAAAACGATGCCGACGCATCATCAATCCCTTTGTTTTTTTTTTACTATTGACCCTGCTGAGCAGCATCTTGCTGATGGTTGTTGCATGCAGCTGATTTTTTCTTTTATTGCATTGTATTTGCATTTATGTAGCACTTCATACTTCTAGCGAGGCACTGAAGCACATTTGCGGATAGGTAGCACACTACTCTGTGGGAGTGCTTGGATGACAGAGTCTACGTCTCTAGTGTGGCCTGAGTGTTTTTTATGTTCGTGGTAGAGCTGTCCACTCGCCCTGGGGTGACCACCTCGCTCCGTGTCATTACAGACAGTATCTAGGGTGACCGCCTCACTCCATGTCATTACAGACAGTATCTAGGGTGACCGCCTCGCTCCGTGTCATTACAGACAGTATCTAGGGTGACCGCCTCGCTCCGTGTCATTACAGACAGTATCTAGGGTGACCACCTCGCTCCGTGTCATTACAGACAGTATCTAGGGTGACCGCCTCGCTCCGTGTCATTACAGACAGTATCTAGGGTGACCACCTCGCTCCGTGTCATTACAGACAGTATCTAGGGTGACCGTCTCGCTCCGTCTCATTACAGACAGTATCTAGGGTGACCGCCTCACTGCGTGTCATTACAGACAGTATCTACGGTGACCGCCTCGCTCTGTGTCATTACAGACAGTATCTAGGGTGACCGCCTCGCTCCGTGTCATTACAGACAGTATCTAGGGTGACCACCTCGCTCCGTGTCATTACGGACACTATCTAGGGTGACCACCTCACTCCATGTCATTACAGACAGTATCTAGGGTGACCACCTCGCTCCGTGTCATTACAGATAGTATCTAGGGTGACCACCCCGCTCCTTGTCATTACAGACAGTATCTTAGGTGACCACCTCGCTCCGTGTCATTACAGACAGTATCTAGGGTGACCGCCTCGCTCCATGTCATTACAGACAGTATCTAGGGTGACCACCTCGCTCCGTGTCATTACAGACAGTATCTAGGGTGACCCCCTCGCTCCGTGTCATTACAGACAGTATCCAGGGTGACCGCCTTCGCTCCGTGTCATTACAGACAGTATCTAGGGTGACCGCCTCGCTCCGTGCCATTACAGACAGTATCTACGGTGACCGCCTCGCTCCGTGTCATTACAGACAGTATCTAGGGTGACCACTTCGCTCCGTGTCATTACAGACAGTATCTAGGGTGACCCCCTCGCTCCGTGTCATTACAGACAGTATCTAGGGTGACCGCCTCGCTCCGTGTCATTACAGGCAGTATCTAGGGTGACCGCCTCGCTCCGTGTCATTACAGACAGTATCTAGGGTGACCGCCTCGCTCCGTCTCATTACAGACAGTATCTAGGGTGACCGCCTCACTGCGTGTCATTACAGACAGTATCTACGGTGACCGCCTCGCTCCGTGTCATTACAGACAGTATCTAGGGTGACCACCTCGCTCCGTGTCATTACAGACAGTATCTAGGGTGACCACCTCACTCCGTGTCATTACAGACAGTATCTAGGGTGCCCGCCTCGCTCCGTGTCATTACAGTCAGTATCTAGGGTGACCACCTCGCTCTGTGTCATTACAGACAGTATCTAGGGTGACCACCTTGCTGCGTGTCATTACAGACAGTATCTAGGGTGACCACCTCGCTCCGTGTCATTACAGACAGTATCTAGGGTGACCACCTCGCTCCGTGTCATTACAGACAGTATCTTGGGTGACCACCTCGCTCCGTGTCATTACAGACAGTATCTTGGGTGACCACCTCGCTCCGTGTCATTACAGACAGTATCTAGGGTGACCACCTCGCTCCGTGTCATTACACACAGTATCTAGGGTGACCACCTCGCTCCGTGTCATTACACACAGTATCTAGGGTGACCGCCTCGCTCCGTGTTATTACAGACAGTATCTAGGGTGACCGCCTCGCTCCGTCTCATTACAGACAGTATCTAGGGTGACCGCCTCACTGCGTGTCATTACAGACAGTATCTAGGGTGACCGCCTCGCTCCGTGTCATTACAGACAGTATCTAGGGTGACCGCCTCGCTCTGTATCATTACAGACAGTATCTAGGGTGACCGCCTTGCTCCGTCTCATTACAGACAGTATCTAGGGTGACCGCCTCACTGCGTGTCATTACAGACAGTATCTACGGTGACCACCTCGCTCCGTGTCATTACAGACAGTATCTAGGGTGACCACCTCGCTACGTGTCATTACAGACAGTATCTAGGGTGACCACCTCGCTCCGTGTCATTACAGACAGTATCTAGGGTGACCACTTCGCTCCGTGTCATTACAGACAGTATCTTGGGTGACCACCTCGCTCCGTGTCATTACAGACAGTATCTAGGGTGACCACCTCGCTCTGTGTCATTACAGACAGTATTTAGGGTGACCGCCTCGCTCCGTGTCATTACACACAGTATCTAGGGTGACCACCTCGCTCCTTGTCCTTACAGACAGTATTTAGGGTGACCGCCTCGCTCCGTGTCATTACAGACAGTATCTAGGGTGACCACCTTGCTCCATGTCATTACAGACAGTATCTAGGGTGTGTCATTACAGACAGTATCTAGGGTGACCACCTCGCTCCGTGTCATTACAGACAGTATCTAAGGTGACCACCTCACTCCGTGTCATTACAGACAGTATCTTGGGTGACCATCTCGCTCCGTGTCATTACAGACAGTATCTTGGGTGACCACCTCGCTCCGTGTCATTACAGACAGTATCTAGGGTGACCACCTTGCTCCATGTCATTACAGACAGTATCTAGGGTGTGTCATTACAGACAGTATCTAGGGTGACCACCTCGCTCCGTGTGATTACAGACAGTATCTAGGGTGACCACCTCGCTCCGTGTGATTACAGACAGTATCTTGGGTGACCACCTCGCTCCGTGTCATTACAGACAGTATCTTGGGTGACCACCTCGCTCCGTGTCATTACAGACAGTATCTAGGGTGACCACCTCGCTCCGTGTCATTACAGACAGTATCTAGGGTGACCACCTCGCTCCGTGTCATTACACACAGTATCTAGGGTGACCACCTTGCTCCGTGTCATTACAGACAGTATCTAGGGTGACCACCTCGCTCCGTGTCATTACAGACAGTATCTAGGGTGACCGCCTCGCTCCGTGTCATTACAGACAGTATCTAGGGTGACCACCTTGCTCCATGTCATTACAGACAGTATCTAGGGTGTGTCATTACAGACAGTATCTAGGGTGACCACCTCGCTCCGTGTCATTACAGACAGTATCTACGGTGACCACCTCGCTCCGTGTCATTACACACAGTATCTAGGGTGACCACCTCACTCCATGTCATTACAGACAGTATCTAGGGTGACCGCCTCGCTCCGTGTCATTACAGACAGTATCTAGGGTGACCACCTCACTCCATGTCATTACAGACAGTATCTAGGGTGACCACCTCGCTCCGTGTCATTACAGACAGTATCTTGGGTGACCACCTCGCTCCGTGTCATTACAGACAGTATCTGGGGTGACCACCTCGCTCCGTGTCATTACAGACAGTATCTAGGGTGACCACCTCGCTCCGTGTCATTACAGACAGTATCTAGGGTGAACCCTCGCTCCATGTCATTACAGACAGTATCTAGGGTGACCGCTAGCTCCGTGTCATTACAGACAGTATCTAGGGTGACCGCCTCGCTCCGTGCCATTACAGACAGTATCTACGGTGACCGCCTCGCTCCGTGTCATTACAGACAGTATCTAGGGTGACCACTTCGCTCCGTGTCATTACAGACAGTATCTAGGGTGACCCCCTCGCTCCGTGTCATTACAGACAGTATCTAGGGTGACCGCCTCGCTCCGTGTCATTACAGACAGTATCTAGGGTGACCGCCTCGCTCCGTGTCATTACAGACAGTATCTAGGGTGACCGCCTCGCTCCGTCTCATTACAGACAGTATCTAGGGTGACCGCCTCACTGCGTGTCATTACAGACAGTATCTACTGTGACCGCCTCGCTCCGTGTCATTACAGACAGTATCTAGGGTGACCACCTCGCTCCGTGTCATTACAGACAGTATCTAGGGTGACCACCTCGCTCCGTGTCATTACAGACAGTATCTTGGGTGACCACCTCGCTCCGTGTCATTACAGACAGTATCTTGGGTGACCACCTCGCTCTGTGTCATTACAGACAGTATCTAGGGTGACCACCTCGCTCCGTGTCATTACAGACAGTATCTAGGGTGACCACCTCGCTCCGTGTCATTACACACAGTATCTAGGGTGACCACCTCGCTCCGTGTCATTACACACAGTATCTAGGGTGACCGCCTCGCTCCGTCTCATTACAGACAGTATCTAAGGTGACCACCTCGCTCCGTATCATTACAGACAGTATCTACGGTGACCGCCTCGCCCCGTGTCATTACAGAGAGTATCTAGGGTGACCACCTCGCTCCGTGTCATTACAGACAGTATCTAGGGTGACCCCCTCGCTCTGTGTCATTACAGACAGTATCTAGGGTGACCGCCTCGCTCCGTGTCATTACAGACAGTATCTAGGGTGACCGCCTCGCTCCGTCTCATTACAGACAGTATCTAGGGTGACCGCCTCACTGCGTGTCATTACAGACAGTATCTAGGGTGACCGCCTCGCTCCGTGTCATTACAGACAGTATCTAGGGTGACCACCTCGCTCCGTGTCATTACAGACAGTATCTAGGGTGACCACCTCGCTCCGTGTCATTACAGACAGTATCTTGGGTGACCACCTCGCTCCGTGTCATTACAGACAGTATCTTGGGTGACCACCTCGCTCCGTGTCATTACAGACAGTATCTAGGGTGATCACCTCGCTCCGTGTCATTACAGACAGTATCTAGGGTGACCGCCTCGCTCCGTGTCATTACACACAGTATCTAGGGTGACCACCTCGCTCCGTGACACAGTCGGTTGTGTTGGCGAGCCAATTGTCCCTTGTCACCCACCGTTTACGTTTCCTATCCTGATTACCAAGGCATTGGTAGGCCCTGTGACATCTCTGTAGGACACCTGACCCCAAACATATATGCTGTGGCATTTTGGTGTTATGCTCACTAGGACCATCGTGGTTCTGGACGGACTCTGAAGAGGAAATATCTACTATGTGGGGAGGTGTTAGGGTGTGGTTAATTGTGAGGTATGAAGTAATGCCCATGCGGGAGTGCTCGCTGAAGAATAAAGTAATTTCTGACCGCAGCCCCCAAGTGGCATAATTCATCTGCATGCTCCTGGGCTTAAAAAGATGCAACACACGCTAACATTTGGGAACAGGCAAGAGAGAGATTTACTGAGAGGAAGTTTGAAAATGTACTTTTGCTATTGACTAAGGATTATGTAAAGAGTAAGAAGTTAAAGTGAAGCTATTTTTTGCTTTAAAACGTGTGAGTGACCCGCTTAAACTGGGGGTGTTGGCATGAGTGATCGGTGAAGGAAGACTAGATCGGGCTTGAATGGGAGGGACAGTGGAAGGGAGAGGGGAGTCTAAAGGAAGTAACTCAGGTCTGAGTTAGGAAAAACGCGAGGAAGAAGAGCTGGTGTAAAGAAAGGAGAGGTGGTGAGGGAAGTAAACGTTGAGGTAAAGAGGGGAGTTGAAGTGAATGAGGGTGAGTGAAGGAAGGAGGAGGGAAAGAAAAGCAAGGTGAAGAGAGTGGGGGTGGAGAAAATGAGATATAGCAGACCAAGGCTGTAAGAAAGTCAGAGAAGTGAGGCAGAAGGTGTGAAAGAACGGCCATGGTGAAGGGGACATGGAAAGACACAGGGAAAGCGAGAGGGCGGAGGAGCAACTCATATAGGGCTGAAGGAGACAAGGTTATCTATGGGAGAAGAGGGGGAAGGGAGAGCTAAGGCCACTACACAACAGAGGCAGACTTTACAACCTCTCTCCCACGCTGCTCGGTGAGGGGGATTTGCTAACTCTGGAGCCGATTCACAAAGGTAAAATGAGACGAAAGTCTAACTTTACTATTTTCGGTATTTACAAAGGGCATTTAATACTCGTAAATGCCCTTTGTGAATAGCAAAAGTCGTAAAGTTCAACTTTCGTCTCATTTTACCTTTGTGAATCGGGCCCTCTGTGGTACCTTTCATCCAGAAAGGTCACAGCTCCAGGCATGAGTTGCTCATTTACAGGTTTTTGCTTTACATACTCCCAATCCTATACAGGGCTATAGTCCCACAATTTAGAGCAAAAACAATAATAATAACATACTAGGCTGAATGAGTTACTCACACATGCACCTGGGAAGCATGAAAGTTTGTGTCTGCAGGGGGGCTTTGGCCCTTAGCGGGTGTGACCTAGAGTGGCCACCTCACTCCATTCCCTAAAGCCACTGTTTGCAGTACTGGGTTTTTATCCTACAGTTCATTGCTCTCAGGTGTGTGAGTCGAATTTGATCCATGTAAGTAAACAAGACCCTACATCCAGCATGCATTAGGGTACCACATGAAAACCAACAACTGGAAGCAGTGCTTGCGGTGAGACAGTGATGTGTCCACCCCAGTCTGACTGGACTCAGCCGCTCTCAGCTGTGTGAATATCAGACACACGATGGCTGAAGGGGAGGTCGTGTTGCACAGTATTCTTCACACCTGCCTCAGGTTTGTTGTGTTTTACTGTTTCTGTTGAACACACCCCTTGTTGGAACTTCTAACTAGCAGTCGCACCCAGGCAGCACTCCTGAGAGCAGTCACCCTAAGAGAGACATTCGGTTCTAAACACAAAGTCACAGTGTGAGGGAAACACTGGCCCTTCACATGTATGGCATGAGAGAATAGAACACTGGCCTTCACATGTATGGCATGAGAGAATAGAACACTGGCCTTCACACGTATGGCATGAGAGAATAGAACACTGGCCTTCACACGTATGGCATGAGAGAATAGAACACTGGCCTTCACATGTATGGCATGAGAGAATAGAGCACTGGCCCTTCACACGTATGGCATGAGAGAATAGAACACTGGCCTTCACATGTATGGCATGAGAGAATAGAACACTGGCCTTCACATGTATGGCATGAGAGAATAGAGCACTGGCCCTTCACATGTATGGCATGTCAGAGTGGAGCACTGGCCCTTCACATGTATGGCATGAGAGAGTGGAGGACTGGCCCTTCACATATATGGCCTGAGAGAGTGGAACACTGGCCCATTACATGTATGGCATGAGGGAGTGGTACACTGGCCCTTCACATGTATGGCATGAGAGAGTGGAACACCGGCCCTTCACATGTATGGCATGAGAGAGTGGAGCACTGGCCCTTCACATATATGGCCTGAGAGAGTGGAACACCGGCCCTTCACATGTATGGTACGAGAGAGAGGAACTCTGGCCCTTCACATGTATCGCATGAGACAGTGGAACACTTGCCCTTCACATGTATGGGAGTGGAACACTGGCCCTTCACATGTATGGGAGTGGAACACTGGCCCTTCACATGTATGGCATGAGAGAATAGAACACTGGCCTTCACATGTATGGCATGAGAGAATAGAACACTGGCCCCTCACGTGTATGGCATGAGAGAGTGGAGCACTGGCCCTTCAAATATATGGCCTGAGAGAGTGGAACACCTGCCCTTCACATGTATGGCATGAGAGAGTGGAACACCGGCCCTTCACATGTATGGCATGAGAGAGTGGAACACCAGCCCTTCACATGTATGGCATGAGAGAGTGGAACACCGGCTCTTCACATGTATGGCATGAGAGAGTGGAACACCGGCCCTTCAGATGTATGGCATGAGAGAATAGAACACTGGCCTTCACATGTATGGCATGTGAGAGCGGAACACTGGCCCCTCACGTGTATGGCACAAGAGAGTGGAACACTGGCCCTTCACATGTATGGCATGAGAGAGTGGAGCACTGGCCCTTTACATATATGGCTAGAGAGAGTGGTACATTGGCCCTTCACATGTATGGCATGATGGAGTGGTACACTGGCCCCTCTCATGTGTGGCCTGAGAGAGTGGAACAATGGCCCTTCACATGTACGGCATGAGGGAGTGGTACACTGGCCCCTCACATGTATGGCTAGAGAGAGTGGAACATTGGCTCCTCACATGTATAGCACGAGAGAGTGGAACACTGGCCCCTCACATGTATGGCATGAAGGAGTGGTACACTGGGCCGTCACATGTATGGCATGAGAGAGCGGAACACTGGCCCCTCACATGTATGGCATGAGGGAGGGCTACACTGGCCCATCTCATGTATGGCCTGAGAGAGTCGAACACTGGCCTCTCACATGTATGGAAGTGGAAAACTGACCATTCACATGTATGGCATGAGGGAGTGGTACACTGGCCCCTCACATGTATGGCAGAAGAGAGTGAAACACTGGCCTTCACATGTATGACATGAGAGAGTGGTACACTAACCCTTCACATGTATGGCATTAAAGAGCAGAACACTGGCCCCTCACATGTATGGCATGAGGGAGTGGAACACTGGCCCTTCACATGCATGTCATGAGAGAGTGAAACACTGGCCTTCACATGTATGGCATGAAAGAGCAGAACACTGGCCCTTCACATGTATGGCATGAGAGAGTGGAGACAAAGAAGGGGAAGGAATGATAGAAGGGATGGGCCTAGATATTGATGCAGCGCGTACAATAAAAACTATTCTCCTCCTAGGTCACTTATAGGTCATCCAGGGGCAAACTATATTTTCTCACATCCACATGACGATGGGGCCCATAAACATCGCCTAACACACAAGCACACACCTGGATTTCCTTTACACCTTTACAAAATTCTGTATTCCTAGGAGAAGCATGAGAATTAAATGGAAAACACCATTTATGTACCGCTGGAAGGAGCCGGGATATCTTATTACCTTAACTTATCACTTTCTTTTAGTTATTTTCTTTAAGATATTCCTGCTCATTGGTTTGTCGATGAATCATTCATGTAAGAAATTAGTTCATAGTGATTAAGACCAGCTGAATCACAATAACCAATTACTGATGTCACAATCATTTAGGAAAATAACCACTGAGTCATTTGATTTAAAGAATCTTAAATTTTATATAATTTTAAAAGCATGAGAAAGAATTTAAACTTTTATTCAATTATTCATTCATTATTAATTCAAATATTTATTAAGCATAATCAATTTATTGCAGAAAGGAAATTTTTCGTCATGAAGCAAAACCCTAATTACCTGCCTACCTTCCTAATTTAGCCTAATGATTTCTAACCTAAGTTTAAGAATTAGAAATAACCTGATTCTCATACTCAACTGGAAAATTAAGACAGCAACAGAAACTTCAGCTCGTCAGCATCAGCTACCTGCAACCCGTCTCATCTAACAGTCTTTCAGCATCTCCCGCTCAGTAATGGATCGATCAGGACCACCCAGCACTGGAAGCCACCAACACCAACACGACTCTCCAACTCCGCTCCTGACTGTGACTGGGACTGACCCCCTCCCACTAAGAGTAGGCCCTCTTATACCCTAATTCTAACTTTGCTAACTAATTGTTGCAACATTAATAACACGCTTTTCTTTCATTGGTCCATGCATGTCATCTTATTCATTCTTTTAATCAAGTTCTCTTGGATCCAATGGTCCTTGGATCATTTCCTTTCTCACAGTTCAAGACATGTTTCCATCCGCTTCGATCAGTACATTTGTAACTTCTTTCGATACATTCGAGAACTCTGCAGGCATTGTCCTTTCTCTTAAACTGGTTTCCCACGGGTCTTTGCTGATCACCACGGCACACTATCAGTTCAATTAGGTCACATCAGCCTTGACCATTTCTCGCATCCTAGCCTCTCAGCAACATCACGAGGTTAGCTTTTCTCCTCCGACTTCTCTCCCTTGTCACGTGTTTCCCTGCGCTTGCGCACATCACCAACTGGCAGCCATTTTATATCGCCACTCGGTTATACTTTAGAAGCACTATTTTGAAATAAACAAAACATAATTAAAATAGAGAAAAATAGCCTTTTCGTTTCCCTCCCGTCATCTACGTACCCCAATTAGTTATTACCTAGCAGAAAGCAACATTTAAGCTGTTCCTTACTTACCATCACTATTGTTTTTGCAACGACACGTTTATATTCTATGAAGCACAAAATCATGCATTTATTTTAAATTAGTACGCATTTATTTTTATGTTATAATTAGACACACGGACATCCATTAATAGATTATTCAGCACATACACTTGCGTATTACCCTTCCCACACGTACAGTGTTGATTAATACATTTAAACGAACATTTTATTAATTATTTATAAAATTTGTTAGGGGTTAAAAAATTTATTTTCTCTGCTCCATCAACTCCCCCTTTGGTGATTTTTAAATCACCACATAAAACCCAAGTTATACTTCTTTTTCAGGCAGTATATGTCTTTCATCCTTTGCTTTTTGTTAGTTACACATCTGTTTCTTCTTCATCTTGTCTTCTTGTCTCGTTATACATGTTTTCTTTCATTTTCTCTAACTCGATTTCACCCATTTCTCTCTCTCTCTTTCATTATTCTGTTATTTCTTTTTATCTTATTTTGTCTTACTTTTCTTTTTATACACGTTATTACTATTTTCAACACCATGGCTAATAATATTACTACGGTTGCTATTATTATAACTTTCCCTATCATTAGTCTACTCATTCTGGTCAACCAATTTGCTACTGAAGAAAACCCTCTACCAAGTTTTCCCAAGACACTTTCAACCTCCAGTGGAACTAGTTCTTTGTGCAAATTTGTAATGTTTGTAATATACTTCTGTATATTTTCACTTTTATCAGGAATGTAAGTGCAACAATGTTGGACTTTCAACATTCCACAGACTCCACCCTCTTTTGCCAAAAGAATATCAAGGGCAAGCCGATTTTGCATCACCATAGCTCTCATGGCAACCATTTCGGTATTTACCATTAAGAACCCTCCCGCAGTATCTGTAGACAACCGATCTACTACTGTGGATAATTTCCGAATTTTAAATGCATTCAAAGATATTCCCACTGCTGGTATTAATGCTCCAAAAATATCACCTACAATTTCTGAAAAACTTTCCCTCTTTCTACGTGTAAAGCTATTAATCATCTTGTATGTTCCTTTTTCTTCTCTGTCCATATGAAAGATTTTTGGAAAGACCAGGCCTACATAGCAAGTTCCATACCAATGGTCCGGTAACCTGTAATAAGCTCTATTCCCACAAATATAATAGATACCTGGAAATATTGGATCTTTTCCACCTTTGAATCCCCAACCTCCCAGAATTTGATAATTGTCATGGCAGATACTGGAACCTACAAAGTAATTGTCATAGACTGTCTTATTTCTTCTAATACACAACTTTCCTGTTTGCGGCCAATCTAATGTCATTGCTGCATTTATCTTTTCTCTTCATGATTTCCTTCCTCAAACGTCCATAGATGTGTTCCTTCCTCTTTTATTGCTTCTTTTTGAAATTTCATTCTTCTTTCTTCAACCATTTCTAAAAATACCTTTTCTTCTTTCTTTAACTCACAGGTAAGGTTGTTACTAACTATTTCTTCTAACGTTAATTTTCTATGTTCTAAAAAGAATTCTCCTAAAACTTTTGCTGGTTTTACTTTGTTAAGTTCTGGTACTACTGGAATGTTTGCAAAAATCTTATCTATATCAGTATAATAAGATTCTAATCTACCTGTTTTATAAAATAAACTTGCTATTACACTACATGTTATTCCATAAGTTAGAGGTAGGTGATGATAAGTCACACCTTCTGACACTGATGCAGGCAACTGCATACAAACATAACAATCTCTCACATCCATTGTCTCTACATATTCGTACAACAATTTTGTAAAAACATTTTTAGAAAAGTCTGTTACTGACTTATCCTTATGTAACTCTGCACTACTTCTTAAAATAACTGGTTCTTTAATATTAGTTTCTTTTTCTGGTTTAGTATCATTCTTCGCTTCTATTACAGCTAAACTAATAGGAATTGTGATTGCTAAAACTATCCATATTGTCATTAATAACCCTGTACAAAAGCAGCACATTTTACACCATCTTTTATAAACTCACATTTATCTCTTCTATCCCTAGTATTTTCCATTTTTCTTTTATCTATTTGTTAAGTTTCAGAAAATTGTGTCACTACACCTCAGAAATGACTTAGATGCCGCTCTGCTTTCAAAAAGTCTTTGCTTGGTACTTTCTTTTAATTCTTTCCAGAATTCTTTCGTTGTCACATCCGGTGATTTGTCACATCCAGTAAAATTGTCATGTCCGGCAGAAGCACTATAAGTCTTCACTTCAGGTTTGTTGCATCTCACCTTTTCCCATTCGACTTCTTAGTCTCTGGTTCTCGTGAGTGTTTTCTTCTTCTTTGTAATCTGTCAGTGCGATATACAGCCACTCAGGTGACTTATATTTTGCATTCACTTTCTTCGTTCTTTTGGACTTTTGCAATCGTTTTCCACTTGGTTTTTCTTGTCCCTTTTGACTTGTTATTTCATTCACTTGTTCAGCACTTTCGTCTCCAGCTCTTATTATTCTATATCTCAATTTTCTTATATAGCTGTTGGGCCAATTATCTCCTTTTCTTGGCCTTTTGGCTTCACCTTCTTTTTCTTCTCTTTCTGATTTCCAATTTCTTTTTCTTGATTCAGTTTTTGCTTTCTCCTCTTCTCCACTCTCTTCAGTTTCTGTTTCAACTGTTTCACTATTGTCTCTTATTTTGAAGCTTATGATCTCGTCATCTCCTACTGGTGGATCTGTCTTCTCCTTCTTGTGTTCCCTTATTACTGTCCCTCCTCGGTGTTCTTCCGATTTGGTGTTTTCCTCCCTTTCTACTTCTAAATTTCCCTGTTCTTCTGTTTCTCTATCTGTCCCTATTGCTCCTCGGGGTTCTTCTCGATTCTCTAACTTCTTGTGTACTTCTTTCCCTACTTCATCTATTAATATTATTTCTGAAGGATTTCCACCATAACTTGTACTTGGTTGCTCATCTAGATAATTTTCTTGCTCATTTTCTTCTCTAATTGGTTTATAACCCCAAGTTCTCCTTCGGAATTCTTCACAGTTTGCAACTGAATCATCAGATCCTGAACTTGTGTCAGATGTTTCCAGATGTCGACTTACAGGTCGATCTTCAGGTTCTGGAACTTCTGAATTTCTTTCTTCTTCTTCTTCCTCTTCTTCTCTAGAGGTGTTTGCAGTTGGGGTTTCCAGATGTCGACTTTCAGGTCGATCTTCAAGTTCTGGCACCCTTTCTCTTATCCTTGTTGTCCCAGCCGTTAAACTTTTATCCCACACTTCCAGACGTCGACTCACATGTCGATCAGTAGGTTCTTGAACTCTGATTGTGTGGCTGGAATGGATCAATCAATCAATCAATCAATCACAGAATTTGTAGAGCGCACTACTTACCCGCGAGGGTCTCAAGGCGCTGGGGAGAGGGATGGGGGGGGGGATGCTGCTACTGGTCGAACAGCCAGGTCTTGAGTAGCCTCCTGAAGGTCAGCAGGTCTTGGGTCTTTCGTAGGCTTAGTGGTCTCGGAGGCTTCGGACCGGAAAGGTGGGAGGCGGACTCTCTGGGTTCTGCCGTCGAGGAAGGAGGTGGTCCATTCCAGGGCCTTGTCTCGGATCCCTGCGTCGTGGAGGCATGCGCGTAGAGTGCGGTGGCAGACAGTGTCGAAGGCGGCGGAGAGGTCCAGCAGGATGAGGGCTGCGGTCTCGCCATTGTCCAGCAGGATCCTGATGTCGTCGGTGGCGGCGGATGAGGGCAGTCTCAGTGCTGTGGTTGCTGCGGAACCCTGATTGGGATGGGTCCAGGATGCTGTTTTCTTCGAGGTATCGGGTTAGCTGTTTGTTGACGATCTTCTCGATGACCTTGGCTGGGAACGGAAGCAGAGAGATGGGCCGGAAGTTCTTGAGGTCTCTTGGGTCCGCCTTGGGTTTTTGAGTAGGGCGTTGATCTCTGCGTGTTTCCAGCTCTCTGGGAAGGTCGCGGTCTCGAAGGAGAGATTGATGATGTAGCACAGGTGGGGTGCGATGGAGCTGCTGGCTTTGTTGAAGATGTGGTGCGGGAAAGGGTCTGACGGGGAGCCGGAGTGTATTGTGCTCATGGTCTTGATGGTGTCCTCGATGTTCACGCTGGCCCAGGCTGGCAGGGGGTCGTGGTCGATGGTGTGTGGCGGGTCTGCTGTATCGATCTTAGTTGGGGTTGTCTGGGTGTTGAAGCTGTCGTGGATGTCGGCGATCTTGCGGTGAAAGAAGGTGGCGAGGGAATCGCACAGGGGTTGCGACGGCGGGATGTCGTTGGTGTTGGAGCTGGGATTGGAGAGTTCCTTCACGATGTTGAAAAGCTCCTTGCTGTTGTGTGCGTTGTTGTCGAGGCGGTCTTTGAAGGAGATTCTCTTGGCGGACCTGATGAGGTGGTTACGGATGGCGTCTTTGTGGGCTGTGTGGCTGTCCGGTGTCTTATCGCTGTGCCATTTCTTCTCTAGTTTCCGGCAGGTACGCTTGGAAGCTAGGAGTTCCGAGGTGAACCAGCTGGCTCTTTGGTGGTGTCGCTGTAGGTGAGCTTTCTCAGCGGGCGAGGGTGTTGGCACAGTCGTCCATCCATCGTCTGAGGTTGCAGGCAGCGTCGTCGGTGTTGGATGGGTCGGAGGGAGGGCTGAGAGCGAGGTTGCCCGGAGTTGGTCTTCGGTGACTTTGCTCCAGCAGCGGCGTGGGATCTGTTGGGTGCGGTGGTGTGTGGTGGGGTTTCTGGAAGGTGAAATGGATGCAGCGGTGGTCAGTCCAGAGGGAGTTCCGTGGTGTGGCTGAAGGAGACGTGGGAGCTTGAGGAGAAGATGGGGTCAAGCGTGTGGCCAGCGCAGTGGGTCGGTGTTGTGACGAGCTGGCTCAGGCCGAGGTTGGCGAGGCTGTCGATCAGGGTGGTGGAGTTGCTGTCATTGTTGTTCTCCAGGTGAAAGTTCAAGTCTCCGAGGAGGATGTAGTCGGTAGAGGTCAGGGCGTGCGTGCTGATGAAGTCGGCGATGGAGTCGCTGAACTGGGGTCGGGGCCCAGGGGGTCTGTAGACAAGGGTGCCTCTAAGGGTGGTGTTGGGGTCCGTGTGGATCTGGAAGTGCATGTGTTCGGCGGTGCTGAGAGTGTCGTCGGTGCTGGTCGAGACCCTGATGGTGTTCTTGTGGACGATGGCGATTCCTCCTCCTACTGCGTTGATGCGGTCTCTGCGGGTGATCTTATAGCCGTCTGGGATGGCTATGGCGATGTCGGGGGCGGAGGAGTCGTTCATCCAGGTCTCTGTCAGGAAGGCGACGTCTGGTGATGATGTGTCGAGCAGGTCCCAGAGCTCGACGGCGTGTTTGCGTGCGGAGCGGGTGTTCAGTAGGATGCACCGGAGGTGGTTGAGGTCCTTCTGGCGGGCGCCTCGGTGGCTCTGGAGGCTGGTGTAGTTGCAGTTCCGGCAGCTGAAGGGACCATGGGTGCGTTTCGGGGCGGCCTTGAAGCAGTTGTGCGTCCGTCCGGGGTTGAGGGCGTGGAGTGTGGTGGCATCGTATCGGCGTCGGTCCTCGAGGCTGGAGCGGGGGGCGCGTGGTCCAGGGGTTCTGGCGCTGGGCGTGGTCCAGTCGCGGACGGGCGCAGACGGGCTTGCCTTAGGCGCGGCCGCCATATATGGGGAGGTGGAGGGAGGAGCAGCTGGGAGGCGGGAGGCAGGGGCAGCGAATGGGCAGTCAGGGGGCGGGGCCGCAGGGGACACAGCGGCGGGAATGGAGAGAGGCAGCGGGGGCACAGAAGGAAAAATGGGGAGAGAAAACAAACAGAGAAATACGGGCACAGTACAATGGGGCAGCGAGGGGCACAGAAGGAAAGATGGGGAGAGAAAACAAACAGAGAAATACGGGCACAGTGCAATGGGGCAGCGAGGGGCACAGAAGGAAAGATGGGGAGAGAAAACAAACAGAGAAATACGGTCACAGTGCAATGGGGCAGCGAGGGGCACAGAAGGAAAGATGGGGAGAGAAAACAAACAGAGAAATACGGGCACAGTGCAATGGGGCAGCGAGGGGCACAGAAGGAAAGATGGGGAGAGAAAACAAACAGAGAAATACGGGCACAGTACAATGGGGCAGCGAGGGGCACAGAAGGAAAGATGGGGAGAGAAAACAAACAGAGAAATACGGGCACAGTACAATGGGGCAGCGGGGGCACAGAAGGAAAAATGGGGAGAGAAAACAAACAGAGAAATACGGGCACAGTACAATGGGGCAGCGAGGGGCACAGAAGCAAAGATGGGGAGAGAAAACAAACAGAGAAATACGGGCACAGTGCAATGGGGCAGCGAGGGGCACAGAAGGAAAGATGGGGAGAGAAAACAAACTGAGAAATACGGGCACAGTACAATGGGGCAGCGAGGGGCACAGAAGGAAAGATGGGGAGAGAAAACAAACAGAGAAATACGGGCACAGTACAATGGGGCAGCGGGGCACAGAAGGAAAAATGGGGAGAGAAAACAAACAGAGAAATACGGTCACAGTACAATGGGGCAGCGAGGGGCACAGGAGGAAAAATGGGGAGAGAAAACAAACAGAGAAATACGGGCACAGTGCAATGGGGCAGCGAGGGGCACAGAAGGAAAGATGGGGAGAGAAAACAAACAGAGAAATACGGGCACAGTACAATGGGGCAGCGAGGGGCACAGAAGGAAAGATGGGGAGAGAAAACAAACAGAGAAATACGGGCACAGTGCAATGGGGCAGCGAGGGGCACAGAAGGAAAGATGGGGAGAGAAAACAAACAGAGAAATACGGTCACAGTACAATGGGGCAGCGAGGGGCACAGAAGGAAAAATGGGGAGAGAAACAAACAGAGAAATACGGGCACAGTGCAATGGGGCAGCGAGGGGCACAGAAGGAAAGATGGGGAGAGAAAACAAACAGAGAAATACGGGCACAGTACAATGGGGCAGCGAGGGGCACAGAAGGAAAAATGGAGAGACAGAAAGCAAGAAATACGGGCACCGAGGCCACAAGCGGAGGGGCGAGCTTACCAGCAGCAGCAGCGGGCGGACAACACAGGCGTAGCTGTGTGGTGGGGAGCGACCTACCTGGCAAGGTCAAGGGTCGCTCTCCTCACCGCGCAGCGGCCGCCATATATGGGGAGGTGGGAGGGAGGAGCAGCTGGGAGGCGGGAGGCAGGGGCAGCGAATGGGCAGTCAGGGGGGCGGGGACGCAGCGGCGGGAATGGAGAGAGGCAGCGGGGGCACAGAAGGAAAAATAGGGAGAGAAAACAAACAGAGAAATACGGGCACAGTACAATGGGGCAGCGGGGGCACAGAAGGAAAAATGGGGAGAGAAAACAAACAGAGAAATACGGTCACAGTACAATGGGGCAGCGAGGGGCACAGAAGGAAAAATGGGGAGAGAAAACAAACAGAGAAATACGGGCACAGTGCAATGGGGCAGCGAGGGGCACAGAAGGAAAGATGGGGAGAGAAAACAAACAGAGAACTACGGGCACAGTACAATGGGGCAGCGAGGGGCACAGAAGGAAAGATGGGGAGAGAAAACAAACAGAGAAATACGGGCACAGTGCAATGGGGTAGCGAGGGGCACAGAAGGAAAGATGGGGAGAGAAAACAAACAGAGAAATACGGGCACAGTACAATGGGGCAGCGAGGGGCACAGAAGGAAAGATGGGGAGAGAAAACAAACAGAGAAATACGGGCACAGTACAATGGGGCAGCGGGGGCACAGAAGGAAAAATGGGAGAGAAAACAAACAGAGAAATACGGTCACAGTACAATGGGGCAGCGAGGGGCACAGAAGGAAAAATGGGGAGAGAAAACAAACAGAGAAATACGGGCACAGTGCAATGGGGCAGCGAGGGGCACAGAAGGAAAGATGGGGAGAGAAAACAAACAGAGAAATACGGGCACAGTACAATGGGGCAGCGAGGGCACAGAAGGAAAGATGGGGAGAGAAAACAAACAGAGAAATATGGGCACAGTGCAATGGGGCAGCGAGGGGCACAGAAGGAAAGATGGGAGAGAAAACAAACTGAGAAATACGGGCACAGTACAATGGGGCAGCGAGGGGCACAGAAGGAAAGATGGGGAGAGAAAACAAACAGAGAAATACGGGCACAGTACAATGGGGCAGCGGGGGCACAGAAGGAAAAATGGGGAGAGAAAACAAACAGAGAAATACGGTCACAGTACAATGGGGCAGCGAGGGGCACAGGAGGAAAAATGGGGAGAGAAAACAAACAGAGAAATACGGGCACAGTGCAATGGGGCAGCGAGGGGCACAGAAGGAAAGATGGGGAGAGAAAACAAACAGAGAAATACGGGCACAGTACAATGGGGCAGCGAGGGGCACAGAAGGAAAAATGGAGAGAGAAAACAAACAGAGAAATACGGGCACAGTACAATGGGGCAGCGAGGGGCACAGAAGGAAAAATGGAGAGACAGAAAGCAAGAAATACGGGCACCGAGGCCACAAGCGGAGGGGCGAGCTTACCAGCAGCAGCAGCGGGCGGACAACACAGGCGGAGCTGTGTGGTGGGGGAGCGACCTACCTGGCAAGGTCAAGGGACCCAGTTCTTCACTCCTGCACACTTGACTGCAGTCGTTGTCACTAGGATTACCTGTCGTGGTTCGTCCCAGCGAGGAACTAGACAGTTTCTTCTCCTGTGGATTTTTATACGGACCCAGTCTCCTGGATTCAAGTCGTGGGCTGGTTTTCTTTCAAGAGTGGTCGCATCCGGTCCAACCTGATGAAACACAGAACGCACCACATCAGCCAGTCCCTTGCAATAATCCAGTACTAGATCATCAGTTATAGTCAATAACTTGTTGACAGGTACTTGTGCTTGTCTCATTGCTCGTCCCATGATCATCTCATGAGGACTAAGTCCAGTTTTCTTTTCAGGGATGCTTCTGATGGTCATCAGAACAAGAGGCAGTGCATCTGGCCATTTGAGTCCTGTAGCTTGACACATTTTTCCTAATCTGTTCTTAATTGTTCCATTAATTTGCTCCACTACCCCAGAAGCCTCTGGTCTGTAAGCACAATGTAGTTTTTGTTTGATACTCAATGCTTCGCAAATCAATTTGATCAACTCATTTTGAAAATGTGTTCCTCTATCTGTCTCAACCGTGACTGGAAAACCATACCTTGGAATGAACTCTCGCAGCATAAGTTTTGCCACTGTTGTTCCATCATTCCTTCTAGTAGGGTATGCCTCCACCCAACGAGAAAACAAACAGACGACCACTAGAACATATTTTAGTCTGTTACTAGGGGGCATTTCTATAAAGTCTAACTGCATTCTAGTGAATGGACCTCCTTCTCGTCCTATTGTTCCTAAACTCACTACCGTCTTTCTTCCTGGGTTAAACTGCTGACAAATAAGACATCTTTGACAAAGACTTTCAGCTATGGCTCTGAATTTTGGGTTATACCAGGTTTGTCTAAAAAGTCTGATCATTGCATCTCTCCCAATATGAGCTTGTCCATGGTACATCCGTGCCATGTCTGCAATCATGCTATCAGGCATAACTGGTCTTTCGTCTCTGTACACCCACACACCATTATTTTCCTGTCTTCTACATCCTGCTTTTATCCAGTAATCCTTTTCCTCATCACTTGCAGTTTCTTGTAACTGTCTTACTTCATCCCATGTCTCGACAGTATTAGTAAAAAGCAAAGGAGAAGAGATATGCTCCCTTTCTCTATTTTTGTTCATGGACACCATGTTCTCTGCACAATATTTGGCAATCTCATCGGCATAATTATTGCCAACGGCTATGTAATCTTCGTTTTTCTTATGCGCCTTGCACTTCACTACAGCGATTTGTTTAGGCAACTGTATCGCCTCAAGCAGCTTTTTAACAAAATCTCCATTTCTGATAGGTGTTCCTGCAGATGTCAAGAAACCTCTTTGTGACCAAATCTGACCAAAATCGTGTACGATGCCGAAACCATATTGGCTATCGGTCACAATCGTGACTCGTACATTTCTTCCTAATTTACATGCTTGAATCAAAGCAATCAGTTCCGCAACTTGTGCAGACCTTATTCCTTTCAGACAAGACGCTTCCATCACAGTTGCCACTGTGCACTGCGTAAGCTGCGCTTAAAACTCCTTCTTTTGTTCTCAAACATGAACCATCTACAAACATGACATAATCAGATTCCTTTAACGGTTCATCCTTTATGTCAGCTCTTGGTTTCGTGCAATATTCCAGCACGTTCAGACAATCATGATCTACTTCGTCTTGTTCA
This sequence comes from Calotriton arnoldi, assembly GCA_963921515.1. NCBI lineage: Eukaryota > Metazoa > Chordata > Amphibia > Caudata > Salamandridae > Calotriton > Calotriton arnoldi. The sequence goes on along the minus strand of CAWUFW010006719.1, from coordinate 359,958 downwards.
ATTATACTCTCCTCATCTGGTAATGATGTTGAAGGATTCACATTCATGCATCTATCTATGGTCGCATTTTCAGCACTCAAGATGACTTTTTCGTACTTAGTCAGCCGACTATGTGTCATGTACTGTGTTTTTGTTCTTGTCAAAAGAATTTCTACTGAATGGGGAACATATACTCTCAGTGGATACCCCATCACTATACCTTCACTTTGTTCCAGACTTACACAAGTAGCAGCAACTGCTTTCAGACATCCGGGCAAAGCTTTGCTATAGGATCTAAAACAGCTGAAAAATAAGCAATTGGTCTTTTCATTGTTCCATGTTTTTGTACCAGTACTGAAAACGCACATCCATCTCTTTCACTGCAGTACAACTCAAAATCCTTCTCATAATCAGGCATGCCTAATGCAGGTGCCTCACACAATTTCTTTTTCAATTCTTTGAAAGATTTCATTTCTTCATTGTTTAACTCAAAAGGGTCTTTTACATCTTTCTTGGTCAACTTTTGTAATGGTTTTGCAATCAAAGAGAAACCACTTATCCATTGTCGGCAATATCCAACCATTCCCAGAAACATTCTTACCTCTCTTTGCGTCATTGGTGCTCTCATTCCTTGAATCATTCTTACTCTTTCTGTCGCTATCTTTCGCACTCCTTTCTCAATTTTATGCCCTAAATATTGAACTTCTTTTGGCAAAATTGCAATTTTGAAGGAGACACTTTATGTCCTCTTTTCTCTAGATGGTTCAGTAAAGCTATTGTATCATTTACACATGCTTCTTTTGTTTTCGATGCCACTAACAGGTCATCGATATACTGCACCATCACTGACTTTTCTGGCATTTTCAAATCTTCCAGAGATTTCTTTAAAATCTGATTAAAGATTGAGGGCTTTCTGTATACCCCTGAGGAATTCAGCACCATGCCAAAATACGCTCTCCGAACCGGAACGCAAATAGTGGCTGGCTATCTGGATGCAAAGGAATAGAGAAAAATGCGTGACACAAATCTATCACAGTGTACCACTCAGCTTCGTGTGGAATTTGATATAGAATTACTGCAGGGTTTGGCACTATTGGACAACAGGGCACAACTATTTTGTTGATCTTTCTCAAATCCTGTACTATTCTATATGTTCCATTTGGCTTTTTCAGTCCCATAATAGGTGAATTACATGGACTGCTCATTATTTCTTTTAGAATTCCCTGTTCAATCATTTTATTTATTACAAGAGTTATTCCTTCAATTATTTCTGGAGTTAATTTGTACTGTGGCGTATTCGGGTAAGTTGTTCCTTCTTTTACTGTTACTTTTACGGGATCAACTTCTTTCATTAATCCAATGTCTTCTCCTGTAAAATCCCACACACTTTCTTTCACTGCAATTTTTTCCCTTTACCTATGTTAGGTCGCATTTTATTCTGTCCTGTTTCATTCCCATTATTATTGTCCAATTGAGCTTCTTGTTTTTCTGCCACCTTCACCTGTGCCCACATTGCCTTCTCTTTCAATTTACGCTGTCTACTCTCAATATCATCACTGCAATACTTAGCATACCTCAGCACATCATCGACTGTGCCATTCTGCCAATTAATCATATGCTGTTTAATCATTTCACTAATCTCTGGTTTCAATCCAAACACAAATCTGTACACAAAATGACTCATATCTTTTCACTTAATTCCTCATATCCACTATACTGCTTGAAAACCAACAACAACCTTTCATAATAGGCATGTACAGACTCCTTACTTTCTTGTGTAGTTCGATCAATTTTTACCCAATCTGTCTCTTTAGGAGGAATCTTATTCTTCAAAAGGTAATCACCTTATCATACTTCTTCATCACATCAGGACCTGGAGCTCCTGTCTTAGGATCTCTTGGATATTCTGTAGTTGGCCAGTCAACTGTAATCTTACATTCTGACCACAAATCAGTTGGTACCACTATGTCAAATAATCCATCTAAATCTATCCACAACACTTTTGAAACCTTTACAAATCTCTCTACTTGTCGGTACCATTCAACTGGTTTCTCTCTCAACTTCGGAAAGTCATTGGTAAATGACAGTATATCCTGCCTAGTCCAGGGAACATGCACATAACTACCACCTGGAGTTTCTCTCATAGGGTATTCTTTAGCAACAGGTTCTTTTTCAGTTATCATAAAAGCCAATGAACCTTTGTCTGTAGTTTTCTCATTCTTCTTCGTCCATCTAACCTTCCATCTGTCCACATCACCCCATTTTCTCAACAATACAATTAACTCTTTTATCTGTGTCAGTCTTCCTGCCGTGTTCAAATTTTCAATATCTTTTTCACAAAAATCTACTCTATATGGTTTCTGCAATGTTTTCACTTTCGCAAAGTCTATTCCAATTTCACTGGCTACTTCTTCTAGTTTGTCATGTAAATTCTTTGCTCTCCATGTAATACTTTTGCACAGAAACATTATTTCATCATCCTGGTAATTTTTATCTTTTCTATACCAATCGTTCCTAGAATTAATTCTTCCATATCAATTTTTAACCTAATTACATCTAATGGTTTTCTTCTGGTTCTTTTATTTTAAATGCCTTCATCCACTCATTTAACTTATCAGGAGTCGGACCTATTGGTGTATTATTTAGTTCTACCCAATTACCACTCTTTTCAGGAGTTTCTGTTGCAGATTCTGTTACCATATGCATTTTCCTACCATTGCACTCATTCACAGTCAAATTTGTAGGTGGACTTGGTCTGTAAGTACTAGCCAAATTACTTGTACTTGCACCTTGTTCCATCCTTTCTTTTTCTCTCTGAAATTGTGAACTCATGGGAATCACCAAAGATCGTTCATCAATTTTCTGATTCTCAAAAACTGGTATTACTGGACCTATTGTTACAGGCACAGTAACTGCTTCCATATTTTTCGTTAATTCTCTAATCTTCTCAGTTAGTTCTTTGTTGTCCTTGCTAATTCGCTTGCATTGTCGCTTTCTATTCCTTCATTTTGTGAAGTTCTCATTTGATCTTGTGACCTATTTATTTCAATTCTTTTTCCGGACTTTTATTTCGCATAGTCTCTATTAGCGGCGCATTTGGTGTCACCACTGTAGAACTCTGCTGATACGGAGGTGGATTTCTATTTAGAATATCTTCAAGCAATTCATCATCCGTTTCGCTCTCATGCATATATTTCTCCCTCTCCATATGTTTCTTTTTCTCAGTCCGTTTTTTCTTAGTCCCTTCCTCAACTGTAAAAGCTGGAAACAAACCTCCTGTCATGTTAGCACATCTCCATCGTTTTATTCTATCTTCATGATTTATTCCCCACATCCTTCCAGGCATAAACTCATGATCCCTAAAACCTCTGAATCTCTCTCGCTCATACATTACATCCTCCCATTCCGTAAACGCTTCAAACTGTGTCGGTCTAGGTCTAGGTTCTAGATTTGTCATCTTTTCTCGCAAATTTCGCAAAACCGCTACACTAAATGAACCATTCTCAGGGAAAGCTAAAGCACCATCATTCTTCGTATACTTTGCCCAGTTTTCCAACCATATGCATGTATGATATCCATATTTCAGCATCATATGTGAAGCTGCTGATTTCGGCGGAGGAATTACTTGTCCCTCTCTAGTCACGATCTTTTTGTCTTTCTTAAAGAAATTCTTTAATTTTGTCGTCCATGACGTTCTCTCCCTTTCATACTCGTAATACGGCATGTTTTCTATTTGTTTTTCTCTTTACGCTAACGCTGTTCTGTGTACGGAACTTCAACCAATTACAGCGCGACTCACACTAACGCACCAATCAGAACAATTCCCTTCGTCCGCGAACCAACCAATCCTAGCGCGGCACTTTTCTACGTCACTCCTGACTCTGTGTTCACGTGACTAGCGCACTATCCAATCCTATTGCGGCACTGTTCCACGCCACTCCTGCTCTTTTACCCCTCCTTTACAAAATTTATCGGCAATTTTCTTTTCACTGTTTTCTTCGTTAGTTACAACAATTAAAACAATTCCATAGTCTGATTCGCTAAACAAAAGTGACAGCTTTGTCCTTTTACACAAGAATCCTGTATTTCCAGTAGGCAGCGCTTACCTCTACCCTACCACAGAATTATTTACTCTCGCCGATAAAGTAGCACTTCCCTCTACCTTACCCTTCTTTCAAGCAAACAATTTACTCGTTTCTTTGGGGATAAGACACATGTGGAGACTAGGCTCCTGAGAATTAAGGCCAAAGTTTCACAAGAAAACGTGATTTGCTATCTCAGTTATACACTTTTCGTACAGAAAATCCCTAACATAACACAACCTGTGTTATTACCAAAATGAATTCAGACCATGTACCAAATTCCATGTGACTTCTCTTGCCACACGTGTTCCACTTCCTACATCCCAAAAGCGTGAAAACTCACATATAACATAACGCGACTCAACATATAGTGTTAGTCATCAAAAAAAATAATCAATAATCAATAAACAATAATCACTAAACTAATCTATAGAAAACCATAACTCTGCTACCAAGAAATCTGATGCAGCGCGTACAATAAAAACTATTCTCCTCCTAGGTCACTTATAGGTCATCCAGGGGCAAACTATATTTTCTCACATCCACATGACGATGGGGCCCATAAACATCGCCTAACACACACGCACACACCTGGATTTCCTTTACACCTTTATGAAATTCTGTACTCCTAGGAGAAGCATGAGAACTAAATGGAGAACACCATTTATGTACCGCTGGAAGAGCCGGGATATCTTATTACCTTAACTTGTCACTTTCTTTTAGTTATTTCTTAAGATATTCCTGCTCATTGTTTTGTCGATGAATCATTCATGTAAAAATTAGTTCATAGTGATTAAGACCAGCTGAATCACAATAACCAATTACTGATGTCACAATCATTTAGGAAAATAACCACTGAGTCATTTGATTTAAAGAATCTTAAATTTTATATAATTTTAAAAGCATGAGAAAGAATTTAAACCTTTATTCAATTATTCATTCATTATTAATTCAAATATTTATTAAGCATAATCAATTTATTGCAGAAAGGAAATTTTTGTCATGAAGCAAAACCCTAATTACCTGCCTACCTTCCTAATTTAGCCTAATGATTTCTAACCTAAGTTAAGAATTAGAAATAACCTGATTCTCATACTCAACTGGAAAATTAAGACAGCAACAGAAACTTCAGCCTCGTCAGCATCAGCTACCTGCAACCCGTCTCATCTAACAGTCTTTCAGCATCTCCCGCTCAGTAATGGATCGATCAGGACCACCCAGCACTGGAAGCCACCAACACCAACACGACTCTCCAACTCCGCTCCTGACTGTGACTGCGACTGACCCCCTCCCACTAAGAGTAGGCCCTCTTATACCCTAATTCTAACTTTGCTAACTAATTGTTGCAACATTAATAACACGCTTTTCGTTCATTGGTCCATGCATGTCATCTTATTCATTCTTTTAATCAAGTTCTCTTGGATCCAATGGTCCTTGGATCATTTCCTTTCTCACAGTTCAAGACATGTTTCCATCCACTTCGATCAGTACATTTGTAACTTCTTTCGATACATTCGAGAACTCTGCAGGCATTGTCCTTTCTCTTAAACTGGTTTCCCACGGGTCTTTGCTGATCACCACGGCACACTATCAGTTCAATTAGGTCCCATCAGCCTTGACCATTTCTCGCATCCTAGCCTCTCAGCAACATCACGAGGTTAGCTTTTCTCCGACTTCTCTCCCTTGTCACGTGTTCCCCTGCGCTTGCGCACATCACCAACTGGCAGCCATTTTATATCGCCACTCGGTTATACTTTAGAAGCACTATTTTGAAATAAACAAAACATAATTAAAATAGAGAAAAAATAGCTTTTCGTTTCCCTCCCGTCATCTACGTACCCCAATTAGTTATTACCTAGCAGAAAGCAACATTTAAGCTGTTCCTTACTTACCATCACTATTGTTTTTGCAACGACACGTTTATATTCTATGAAGCACAAAATCATGCATTTATTTTAAATTAGTACGCATTTATTTTTATGTTATAATTAGACACACGGACATCCATTAATAGATTATTCAGCACATACAATTGCGTATTACCCTTCCCACACGTACAGTGTTGATTAATACATTTAAACGAACATTTTATTAATTATTTATAAAATTTGTTAGGGGTTAAAAAAGTTTATTTTCTCTGCTCCATCAATATCCAACAAGTTTTAAATTCATTCACCATGTAATTCCCCAAATGTATGTTTGGGGGAGGGGTTGGAGGGATTGGGTGGGGGGACTTCTTAGCCCAACTGTAATGATGTCTTTAAATCACATTCATATCAAGTTTTTCCCATTGTCACTGGCCCAGTGCGGTGGAATAAAACATTCCCCACGTCAAGCTGTGTATGTAAGTTGCATCAATTTGTGACCAGTGTTATTGGCACTGTCTGGTATAAAATATATACATTTCCATATTTACAGAATCTTCCTTGAGGAAGGTAAGCTAAAGTTCCCTCTATGAAGTGGCCCATAAGCTGTTTCAGTTATGACCAATGCTACTTGCCAAAGGGACATTAAAATGCATCATTCCTTAAACTGGTATTTATACTGATCCAGCGCTACACTTTATCAGGGATCGATACTCATCAATATTTTCATACAAATGGCCCATACACATTCACCCAACTCATAAATCCCGTTCCACTGGGGGTCAAGTTTTAATGACGTGAAACATTGTTTCCTTCACAGATTCATGTTTATCATTTCTAAATACATAACTATACCTGTATATCAACTCTCTTTCCTCTCGGTCGACGGACCAATTGTTGAGTAGTTGATGGTAATAATAGAACTAACTAACTATCTAATCAGTTAAATGATCACAGACTCTCGATAAGATTAATAAAGTTTATCTCAAATAAATGTAAATGATCAATGCTCATCGTATACAGGTCACAATGCAAACAAAGAATCTCACATAAGGAAGAGAAAATCAACCAACAATGCAAACAGTGTCATACTCATCATCAATAAACGATATGCACATGAAGGAGTGGATAGATGAAGAGACATAAGTTTCAGCAAATAATGCGAAACAAATATGCATATGACGGAGTGGATAGATGAAGAGACATAAGTTTCAGCAAATAATGCGAAACAAATATGCATATGACGGAGTGGATAGATGAAGAGACATAAGTTTCAGCAAATAATGCGAAACAAATATGCATATGACGGAGTGGATAGATGAAGAGACATAAGTTTCAGCAAATAATGCGAAACAAATATGCATATGACGGAGTGGATAGATGAAGAGACATAAGTTTCAGAGACAAAAATACATTTGCAAGTAATTTATGCAAAGTACGAGTTAGGAAGATAATACAAACCCAAAGGATCTGTGAAATACCACCCCCCTGGCCAAGGGAGTAGTGGGGGTCTCCTGAAATAGAGTCAGGAGACAAAGATTTCAGAAACTGGACAGGACAGGGACAGGAACAGCTAGGCCTCTCTGCAAACCGACGGACAGCGACGCATCACCCCTCTCTCCTCTGCACTCGATCAGAGCTTCCTTAACCACACCCCCAATGGACCCCCAGTTATACCCTAAAACCTACATGTCCAACCCACATTAGTTGAAACAATTCACTGGATTCGACTTTCTATTGGTCAGTTTTAGGAGGTGGTGTATCACACCACCAGGTTCCCATTCACAATTTCAGTACAATCATTGTTTTATATCCTCTCTCATTACATCATGTTTGACTCGTTCGTTTAATTCAATGTTGGATACTTTCACATTAATTCACATGTATTTCTCTGCTACGTCCGCGGAAGAAGTCTTGGATCCCACGGCCAGGCTCATCTTTTGGCAGGCGAACAATGTTCTTTGAGCTGGTTAGCCTTGAACCTTTACACTTTCTCTGCAGTGCTCAACGCTTCAGTCTGCTTTGTCATGTCATTTTTGTTCACTCTCCAGCCCCTCATCTATCTGGTCAACTTAAGAAAATACAGGCCCATTCAGCTCACTACGGCAAATAGAACATAAGCATTCATTAATTATATGGTAATGCACTTTTCACTGTTTACCACCCACTTTTGCACTATCCCTTGTTAATATTTTCTTAGCATAAGCTTCATGCAAAGCGGCATTATTTATTAACGTTTAAAGCAAGATGCGAAATGCGGCCTAAACATGCATTAGCTTTGTTTCTTTCGAAACGCAATGTAAAATATGGCCTTGTTCTTTCATGCATTTAGTTCACATTAGTGCACGCATGCGCAAAGCGGTTTCCCACGTGTTCATGTGATTTGCATTGTTAATTTTTCACTGCACACTGTTAGTAAGTATTATGGGGAGTTAATTCGAGCAAGTTTCTTTCTGCAAAACCTTGCTCCATCAATCCCCCTCTGATGGCTTCCTGGAGCCATCATAAAATACCCACCATACCAAGTGCCATCTTTATTTATCTAAAGATTAGTATTCTTTTCTCTTTTCATCAACTTCTTATCTAACTCCTTCATTTCGTCATAGTAATCTTCTTTCATATCTTCTAGTTCTATTTCATCTCTCTTTCTTGCTTTTCGTTTCTTATTTGATTCGGTCATCTCTTTTCTTCCACACTGACACTTACAACATTTATATATTGTTATTATTACTAAGGCTACTCCAGCTACTAAAATCATTGGCATTATTATTTTTCCTAATAAACTACTTCCAAAGGTAAAAAAACATTTACCTACAGAAGAGAAACTCTTACCAAGTCTCTCCCAGACACCGTCAACCTCCAATTGGGTCATATCTTCATGTAATTTCGTAATATTCTTAATATATCCCTCAATACCTTTACTTTTGTCAGGGATATAAGTACAGCAGTGTTGAATTTTCAACATGCCACAGACTCTACCCTCTTTTGCCAATAAGATATCAAGGGCAAGTCGATTCCTGAAAACCATTGATCTGATTGCAGCCATTTCGGTGTCAATCATCTAGAACCCACCAGCAGTATCTGTCGATAAACGATTAACCACTGTGGATAATTTTCGAATTTTATGCGAATTCAGAACGACTCCAACTGATGGTATCAGTGCACCAAAAATATCACCTACTATTTCTGAGAAACTAGCTCTCTTCTTACGTGTTAGTCCTTGTTTTATTTCATTGATTCTATTATTACCTTTGTCTACATGGTAGACCTTTGGGAAAACAATTGCAAAGTACCAACTACCATACCAATGTGCAGGCAACCTGTAATAGGCTTTCTTACCACACACATAATAAACTCCTGGGAAAACAGGATCAGTTCCACCCTTCAATCCCCAACCTCCAGTAATTTGGAAAGTATGTTCACATTCACTAGAACCAATGAAATAATTATTACAGTTAGTTTTCAGTCCAAGCAAACATATTTTTCCCTTTTGATACCAGTCCAGGGACATTGCAGCATATGTCTTGCCTTTCTCATAATTTCCTTCTCTAAATGCCCATGGTGGTACCTGTGACTTCTGTTCAGCAGCTTTTCTTTGTAAACTTTCTCTTCTATATTCTACCATATCTATGAACACTTTTTCTTCAACCCGCAAACTACATGTTAGATTGTTTTTGTAAGCATATCCCATATCTAGGGGTCGATTCCGATTCGGGCCGGAAATTTCCCGACCGAGCCGGACCCGGAGAGATTTCCGACCGAATCGGACCCGTGCAGTCCGACCGAACGAGTCCGATGCGTCCGTATGTTATCGGACACGAGTCGGTCGGACTCCCATTGAACTCAATGGGAGCCGGTCGTACAACGCGTACGCGGGCTCCCATTGCCTCAATGGGTGCGAGGCGGACAAGGGCGCCCTACAGCGAGTACGCCGCGGACGCGCTCGCGGCGTACACGCACAGGTAGGGGACCCTTGGGTCCCCCTGTGTGCGCCTCGCACGGGTGCGCGTACAGGGGGTCCGACACGGACCCCCAAAGTACGGCTCCGACAGCGAGTTCGAGTCGGACGGCGCGAGTCGGTCGGAGCGGTCGAGGTGCGCATCGTACTTACCCGGCCGGAAAACGTCTCCATTGCGCGGTGCGAACCGGGTCCGACCGAGTCGGTCGGAGCGGTACGGTCCGGGTACGAGTCGGTCGGAGCGGTCGGGTCGCCCGGACGAGTCGGTCGGCGACTCGCATCGTACTCGCTCGGCCGGACTCCAGCGTACGGTTCGGTCGGGTAACAGGCTTTCGCATGGCTTTTTTCCCGACCGAATGGTATTGGGTGCGCCTCCGACCGAGATCGGAATCGGCCCCCTAGTGTCTTAGTAATATGGAAGAATTCTCCCATATAACGTGCATTTTTACTACTTAAAACCTTGTTTAGTTCGTTTATAATAGGTATCTCTGAAAATACTAAATCTATATTGGAATTATGATACTCCAGCTTTCCCGTCACGTAAAATAGGCTGGTTAAAACACTGCAAGACACACCATATGTTAAAGGTAGGTGATGATAGGTCACTCCCTCTGAGACAGATGAAGGTAATTGCATGCACACATAACAATCACTCACATTCATTGTATTAACATACTCGTACAACAATTTTGTAAAAACATTTAACGAGAAATCACTAATTGATTTATCATGATGGAAAATACTTCCATCTATCTGTTCAATGTTAGTATTAGGGGTTTCTTTAGTAACATCACTCACTCTTTCACTTATTACATTATTAGTATTGTTTCCATTATTAGTTACCATTAGAATAGGTACAACGACTGTTAATAATATCCACATAAATGTCAGTAAAAAGACACTACATAAGCAAGCTTTAATACATCTACGTTTTAGGCTAGATTTTGAATGTTCAGTCACTTTTGCTTCGGCCATTTTTGTATTCTACTAAAAATAAAAAATTAAAAAATTAAAATCTAAATCTATAAAAACCCAAACTTTAAAAAATTTCTGAAAAAATAGTGTAATCCTACACTTCAAGGCTTTTCTTCTTCACCCCTTTCTTTTATTTCTCTTTTCTAAGTCTTCTGAGTCTTTCCATTCATTTTGTCTGGCAAGGTTTCACCTTAATTATTCACAGTTCTTTTAAGGTGGTTTCAATTTGCTTTCATCCACTTGCTCAGTGTCAGTACCATCTTTTTCTTCACTTGGATCTGAGCTTTCAATTTCTTCCAAGATCACGTACATCCATTCCGGTGCTGTGTATTTCTTGCTTGGAATTCTTACTCTCCTTGTTTTTCGTACTGAATCTTCTCCTGACTCTTCTTGTTCTGCTTGACTTGAGAACTCATTAATTTGCTCTGGTTTTCTTCTCGACTTTCTCCTCGCAAGAGGGTCTTTCAGTCTTTTCACTCCATTTGGACAATTGTCACCTTTTCTTGGTCTTTTAGTTTGAACTACTTTTTCACCTTCTTCATCTGGTTCACAAGTTTTTTTATTTGGCCTTTCTTCTACCTGTTCTTCTTCTTGACTTTCAGTAACTTCCCTTTCTTCTGGTTCTACAGCAGTCTCATGAGACCCAGTAACTGGAGCCCACTCTACTTGACTTGTGCTTGGCTGTTCGCCATCTGTTTGTTCTTCAGAATCTGTCACTTTAGATTCTTCAGCTTCACACACTTCAGCCTCTGGTCTTTGGCTTTGGTTTACCAGTTGTTGCCTTTCTTGTCTTTCAAGTGGACTTGGGACTCGTCTGGTATGGCTCGCATGAATCCAGTTGGGCAAACCACCACACTTCACTGCTGTCGTCGTCACCAGAATTACTTGGTAAGGTCCGTTCCACCTGGGTTCTAAACACGATTTCCTCACGTGTTTCTTCACGAGAACCCACTCCCCAGGACTCAGATCGTGAGCTTGATTCGGCTGTGTTGTAGTGGCATTTTCTCCAACCTGGTGAGACACAGAATGCACCAGATCAGCCAATCCTCGGCAATAGTCAAGCACTAGATCATCAGATATATTTATCAGTTTGTTCGCTGGTATAAATGCTTGTCTCATTGCTCTTCCCATTAGGATCTCGTGAGGACTCAAACCCGTCTTTTTGTCAGGAATGCTTCTAAGGCTCATTAATACAAGGGGTAAAGCGTCAGGCCATCTCAGTGTTGTGGATGCACACACCTTTCCTAACCTAGATTTTAGTGTGCCGTTTATCTGCTCAACCACTCCAGATGCTTCGGGTCGATAGGCACAATGCAGCTTCTGTTCAATTTGTAATGCTGCACAAATCATCCGAATTATCTCATTGTTAAAATGGGTTCCTCTATCCGTTTCTAAAGTGACTAGAAATCCGAATCTAGGTATTAGCTCTCTTAGAAGCGACTATTAGACTGTCATTTCTTCTCATTGGATAGGCTTCCACCCAGCGAGAAAACAAGCAGACGACAACCAACACATATTTCAGCCCATTGCATGGGGGGAGCTCAATAAAATCCAACTGGAGTCGGGTGAATGGTCCTGCAGCCTTTCCAATTCGTCCCCAACTAACAACTGTCTTTCTGCCTGGATTTCGCTGCTGACAGGTGGCGCACCTCTGGCAGAGACTCTCTGCAATGACCCTGAACTTTGGGTTATACCATTATTGCTTGAAGAGCCTGATCATTGCATCTCTTCCAACGTGTGCAATTCCATGGTATACCCTTGCCATTTGGGATAGTAAACTATCTGGCATGACTGGTCTTTCGTCTATATAGACCCACACTTCGTCTTCTGCTCTCTTTCTGCAGCCTGAATTTATCCAAATTCCCTTTTCCTCATCACTTGCTTCTTCCTGTAGCTGTCTAATTTCGTCCTAAGTTTCAAATAAAGAAGAGAACATAAGATGGCAATTGGCATTTTCTTTTTCTATCCCTCTGTTTAGGGCAATTAAATTTCATGCACAGAAACGCGCTACTTGGTCTGTGTATCTGTTGCCCTTCTTCACATAGTCATCTCCTGACTTATGTGCGGAACATTTGACCACTGCAATCCTTTTGGGCAATTGTAAAGCATCCAATAAATCTTTTACAGTCTTGCTGTTCCTTATAGGGGAACCTGAAGAAGTCATAAATCCCCTTTGCATCCATAGCTGACCGAAGTCGTGGACAACCCCGAAACCATATTGACTGTCAGTAAATATGGTTACCCTCAGGCTTTTGGCAATTGTGCACGCTCTAATCAGAGCTATCAATTCAGCAATTTGGGCAGAGTTTACCCCCTTTAAACAGGATGCTTCTAGAACTCCCACTATGGAGCAAACAACATAGGCAGAAAACAATTCTCCTTTCTCATTTCTTAAACATGATCCATCAACAAACATCTCACAGTCGGATTCTTCTAATGGGTGGTCCTCAATATCGGGCCTGGGTTTTATGCACAACTCTGTCACATCCAAACAATCATGATCCGCCTCCTCTCTCACTTCCTCACAATATGAATTCGGCAACAGGGTTGCCGGATTTACGGTTGTGCACCTTACCACAGTCACATTTTCAGCACCCAAGATCACTCTTTCATACTTAGTCAGCCGACTAGAGGTCATATACTGTGTCCTTGTGCGCGTCAAAAGGATCTCAACTGAATGTGGCACATACACCTTAACTGGATGTCCCATCACAATTGCTTCACTCTGTTCCAGACTCACACAAGTGGCAGCTACTGCTTTCAAACAGCCTGGTAACGCTGCGGCCACTAAATCCAAAGTAGCAGAAAAATATGCTACTGAACGTCGTGCCATTCCATGTTTTTGAGTTAAAACTGAAAGTACGCACCCATCTCTTTCACAACAATACAATGCAAAATCCTTTGCATAATCAGGCATTCCCAATGCAGGTGCTCGACAAAGACTATTTCTCAGTTTAGTAAAAGCTTCCATACTTTCATCATCCAACACAATCGGATCTTTCACATCTTTTCGTGTCAATCTCTGTAGAGGTTTTGCAATCAGTGAGAAATCACTGATCCACTGCCTGCAGTATCCAACCATTCCCAAAAATATTCGAACCTCTCTCTGAGTTTTTGGTGGACTCATTTGTTTAATTACACTAATTCTTTCTGGTGTCAGCCTTCTGACTCCTTTTTCTATTCTGTGTCCTAGGTACTGGACTTCCTGTTTACAGAATTGTAATTTTGCTGGTGACACTTTGTGTCCTTCTTCTGCCAAATGGTTCAGTAAGGCAATGGTATCTGTCACACATGCCTCTCGTGTCTTTGATGCCACTAGTAAGTCATCAATATATTGAACCAAAAATGAATTTCCTGGCATGACTAAAGTCTCTAAACATCTTTTCAGTACCTGATTAAAAATTGAAGGACTCTCTGTGTACCCTTGAGGAACTCGGCACCATGCCAAAACACAGTCTCCGAACCGGAATGCTAACAAATACTAGCTTTCCGGATGTAAAGGAATCGAGAAAAATGCTTGGCACAAATCAATCACTGTGTACCATTCAGAATCACATGGGATTTGGTAATGGATTACTGCCGGATTTGGTACTACTGGACAACAGGGTACTACGATTTTATTGATTTTTCTTAAATCCTGCACTATTCTATATTTTCCACTGGGCTTTTTAATTCCTATAATAGGCGAATTACAAGGACTACTCATTATTTCTTTCAGAATTCCCTGTTCAATCATTTGGTCAATCACAGGAGTGACTCCTGCAATTACTTCCAGACTCATTTTGTACTGAGGAGTATTTGGATATATGGTACCCTCTTTCATTGTAATCTGAACTACATTTGTCATTAGGCCAATCTCCTTTCCTGTAAAATCCCATACGTCCGTCCTCACTGTACTTTTTAATTCTTCGAGCAAATTCTCTTCTGTGAGAAGTGAAAACAACTCATCCACTTCTGTCCCTTGCTTTGCTAACATCATCTTGAATTCAACATCCTTATCAGGTGTCTGAAATGCAATACCATCTGGTGTACAATAGATGGTACAATTCATTTTGCACAATAAATCTCTTCCCAAGAGATTTACTGGACTCGAGTCACATACCACGAAACTATGCATGTCTCTGAAACTCCCAATATGAACTTCTATTGGATTTGTGACTGGTGTTCTAATTTGCTTATTTGAGACTCCTACAACTTGGATAGTTTCTCACGAGAGGGGTAGGTTCGGAATTTCTGCTGCTCTCACAGTAGAACGGGTAGCACCAGTTTCCACTAGGAATGTAATATTATTACCTTCCACCTTTCCCTCAACAAATGGACCTGACTGATCTACCACTAAGGATGCGCCAAGTACTCACTCTTCCTCCCCCCTCAGGCACCGTCATTAAGATGAGTCTGAATCACTCTCATTGCACTGCAACCAGTATTGCGGAACAATTTGCACATTTTGATTCTTACCAACTTGATCACCTTCGTGAAATCTAGTGTTCGCACTGTACCTCTGTACTTGAGCATTCACATTATTGGGCCTAGGAGCTTGTGGCACCTGTAACTGTGGAGCAACTACCTGCTGCTGCTGCTGTTGATTCACACCCACCCCATTCTGCATCTGTGGATTTAAATTTTGATTTACCCATTATTCTTTTGAGGAGATCTACACTCGTTCTTCCAATGTCCATACTTTCCGCACGCATGACAAGGAAACTTTTTCTTAGCCTCTTCTTTTCTCATTTTACCTCTACCTCTACTGGATACCTGTCCATTTTGATTCTGACCACTCATTTGATTACCTGTTTGAGAACTGTTGCTTACTTCTTGCTGCTCTGCTACCTTTACTTGTGCCCACATCATTTTCTCCTTTAACTTTTTATGTCTTGATTCAATGTCATCACTACAATATTTCGCATACCTCCAAATTTCGTCAATTGTTTTGCTCTGCCAACAAATCAAATGCTGCTGAATCATATTACTAATTTCCGGTTTCAATCCAAACACAAAACGATACACAAAATGTCCCATATCTTTGTCTCCAATGTTCTCAAACCTGCTGTACTGTTTAAACACCTGCAACAACCTTTCATAATAGGCATGTACTGACTCCTTTGGTTCTTGAGTTGTTCTGTCTATCTTAACCCAATCTGTTTCCTTAGGGGAAATTTTTCCTTTCAAAAAGGTGATCACCTGATTATACTTTTTCATCACCTCCTCAGATGGTGCACCTGTTTTAGGATCTCTAGGATATTCTTCTTTTGGCCAATCAACAGTATTTTACATTCTGTCCACAAGTCAGCTGGTACGACAATCTCAAACAAACCATCTAAATCTTTTAACAAAACCTTTGAAACTTTCACAAACCTCTCTACTTGTTTGTACCACTCAACTGGTTTTTCCCTTAACCTGGGAAAATCATTCGTAAAAGACAATATATCCTGCCTTGACCAAGGGACGTGCACATATCCACCACCTGGAACTTCTCTCATTGGACACGCCCTTTCAACTTGTTCTGGCTCTCTTAACGGGAACATCGATGCTCCTTTACCAGCTGCCTCTTCTTTCTTTTTCGTCCATCTAACTTACCACCGTTCCACATCTCCCCATTTTTTCAGAATATTCATCAATTCTTTTATCTGTAATCTTTTTCCAGATGTATTCAAACTCTCCAAATCTTTTTCGGTAAAGGCCAATCTGTACGATTTCTGCAGCACCATTGACTTCTCTATATCTATTCCATATTCACTAGCAGCCTCTGCTATTTTCTCATGAAGATTCCTCGCTCTCCATGTAATACTTTTACACAAAAACAACAGCTCTTCATCTCGGTAAGTCCCTAGTCTGTCTGGACTTATTGTACCAATAATCATCTCTTCCAAATCTACTTTCAATTGGCTCACATTTTTACTCTGTTGTTGAAGTTTTTTCTTTTCCATTCCCTTTATCCAATCATTTAATTCTTCTGGTGAAGGACCTGCTGAACTCCCTGTCATTGGAATGTTGCTTGTCCTTATTCTCCTTGGATCTATTTGTATACTACTTCTAGGGTTTTCTGTTATCATCTCACAAACCGGAAGATCTAACAATGTAGTATTTGTGTCAGCCTGTCCATCCTCATTCCCTACCGTCACCATTCCTCTCCTGTCGCTACTCCTTGGAACTGTCAATGTATGTACTTTTGATATATTCTGTATACAACGGAACTATAGGACCAATTGTTACCGGTACCGTCAATGCTTCTGCATTTAGACTTAACTGATTTATTTTCTGGATCTGCTCTACTCTCGTCTTATTTAATATGTCCAATTCTTTTTCTGCACTACTCTAGCTATGTCCGTAATCTGTGGAGTTAATGGAGTTCCCATTAGTGGTGCACTTGGAGTCACCTCAACTGAATTTTCTTGATATGGCGGAGGTCTTTTGGTCATAATGTCTTCTAACAACTCATCATCAGATTCGTTCGGGTATTGTCTTAAACTTGAAGTTTCTATATTTTTCTTTTTCTCTTTACATTTGCCTCCTGTCTGATCTTCAGCAACTAAAACTGGGTACAAACCTTCAGTTACCGCAGCTCTCCTCCACCCTTTCATCATATCTTCTCTTCTCTCAAAAGGATATCCAGTCATTAAATTTCTGTATCTCCTACCGCCTCGATATTTTTCTCTTTCAAATGCTTCTACTTCCCATTCCTCTAACGCTTCATACTGGGTAGGTCTGGGTTTTGGCTCTAGTGAATTCATTCGATTTCTCAAATTCTGCAAAATCCTTATATTAAACGAACCATGCTGTGGAAAAGCTATAACACCATCATCCTTTGTGTATTCCACCCAATTCTCTAACCAAGTACACGTATGGTATCCTCGCTCCAACATCATATAGGAAGCAGGCGTTCCCGGAGGTGGAATAAGAATTCCCTCTCTAGTCACTATTGGTTTATCCTTTTTAAAGAAATTCTTTATTTTCTTTAGCAACTTCATTTTTCTGACTCTTATGCTAATGTACCTCAGCAAAACACACAAGGAAAACTTTTCCGTATTCTACCTATTCTATTTGTCAGTTCCCGTCCAATATCAGCGCGACTCACACCAACCGTCCAATCACGGCTCTCTACGTATCTGCTATTACAACCAATACCAGCGCGGCTCACACCAACCGGCCAATCAGAGCTTACTTCACGTTCGCTGCCTGACCAATGCCAGCGCGACCTTTTTGTGACGTCAGTATTACTCCTTCTACTGACCCTCCCTTTACAGAAGAATACGGCGATATATTTCTAAGTTCTCTTTATCAAAATTCTTGTTAGTAACAACACAAGACAATGCTACCTTGTCTGTTCCTCTAAATAAAGAGATAGTTTTTTACTTCAAAACAAGAAATTCTTTTACTTCAAGTAAACAACGACCAGCGCTACTTTACACCCAGACAAGCTACAGGTGGACTTGGTACTCCTCTAGGGATAAGGTCAAAGTTTCGCAAGAGGACCTTTTTGTGTAAAAGAGGTCTTGGTACTCCTCTGGGGATAAGGCCAGAGTTTCGGAAGTGGACCCTTCGCTATTTCAGACACTCTACTCTCATACGAAATTTTCCCTAAATATAACTGTCAGCTGGACGATTCCTCGGGAACGGTTCGATGCCAAAAGGGGTCCACCTCTCGACAGCCCCAACCCTGAATGCTATAACAGCACAGGCGAATGGGATGGTCAAGTGGGGGAAGGAAAGGAAGGGGTCAGCAGGGAGGGAGATCTGAAATGTAAAAGAACTCAAAAGATCAGCAATAGTTGGGATACACGATTTCTCTTATCTATTCCAATGAGCTACCCCTACCTGTAAAATATAAATAATAACATTCCTTTCATGTAGGCCATTCATGAATTCAACAGTTCAATAGTATTTGTTCAGAAATGACGATGAAGCGCTAGGGAGAGGATAGAGTACAAGGGAGTCATAAAGCCAAGAGCCTAAAGACACAGTCATCCACTGTCAGCTTTGCCATGCGCCTAAAGAGCCATACACACCAGTACATACACTTTGTTCCACGTCACAGGGGAAGAGCAGAATGCCGCCTCTTGAACCCCCTGTTAAGGTAAATCAAACATAAACGATCAAAATACTTCTTTTGACTTCCGATTAAATAATTCAGAATGATATCACAGTCCTGAACACAAGCGAAACTCAACTCCTTTAAATGTGCTACCTAGATACCTAATTCCTTGGTAGTATACGTGCCTTAACGTAACATGATAATTTCCTACTACCAGTGATGTGAGGGCTTTGGTAGAGGCAAGGATCCCACTAAGCACGAAGGCAATGTACTGAAGTGAGAGCTCACTAGGGCCCCTTCCACGGTGAAATAACTTGGAAGAGTCTGTGCGTTAACAATTCCGCTCTATGTGGTGCAAGTGCACCCTTACCCTACTCCAGCTGGAGTGAGGATCTGCAGCGCGGCCGGCGCTGCGCAACCAAAGAATAACCAGCAGCTTGTTCCTTCATTGTGGCTGCCTTTAACCGGTCTTCCTCTTCCGGCAAGGACACCACGTGATCGGGGCTATAGCGGAAACGCACGCTTGGCATCATGGGAACTGTAGTTTTTGGTGCCCTGCACCCAACGCCGATCGCGTTGCAGCGCCATTCTCCCGCTGATCCAACTACCCCCGCCGAGTCTCTTCCCTGGGACCACCATCCAGACAGCCATGACCAGGTGTTGCAGCCACGGGAGACCAGCGATGCGACCCCCTTGCCCTCAGGTATGTTTCTGTCTGGAGTCTGTTCGCGTTCAGCCCGGGCCGTTCCGATATCTGTAACAGCACATCCCTCCTCCGCGGGCCTCCTTCCAGGACCTGGTTTTCTAGGATTGGCTCTATGAAACGCAGATGTGAGACGAGGTGCGTGCACATTAGACGCGGGTTCCCACGAATTCTCCTCTGGTCCATAATTCTTCCAGGAAATGAGATACCATAAGGTATTCCGCCTTGTTCTGGAATCTAATATCTTTTTTACCTCATATTCAGGTTCGTTGTCTACCCAGATGGGTTTCTGTTTCTTCTTTGCAGACGTAGCCGAAGGTTTCAACAAAGAGACATGGAATACCGGATGGATCCTCATGTTTGCTGGTAAGGCCAGCTTTACTGCCACCGGGTTGATACGTTGCACTATTCTGTAAGGTCCAATGTACCGCGGGTTGAAGACGCTATGCCTCTTGAAACGTATGTTTTTTGTAGATAACCACACGTAATCCCCTTTTTTGTATTCGGGACCAGGGCGACGATGGGTATCGGCATATCTCTTATACTGTTTCTTGACCTCCAATAGGTTCTTTCGTGCCACTCTAAGGGTATCTTGTATCCTTCTGGAGCGATCCTTCAGGTCGGGGATGTGGTCCGTGTTATTTGGTTGAGCCAATGGGAGGAATCTAGGATGGAAACCAAATGTACAGAAGAACGGAGTCATCTTGATTGAGCTATGTTGAGCGTTATTGTACACTACCTCTGCCAGCCATAAAAGGTCTACCCACTTGTTCGTTGACTGATCCACATAGCACCGTAGGTACTGTTTTAGAGTTTGATTCAGACGTTCTGTCTGTCCATCGGTTTGCGGGTGGAAGGCAGTGGATGTGTTGGAGGTTATACGTAGGGTAGCGCACCATGTCTTCCAGAACCGGCTAGTGAATTGAGGCCCTCTGTCTGACACGATCACAGACGGTAACCCATGTAAGCGGACTATGTGGGTGAGTAGCAACGTGGCTAGCTGGGCAGAAGTAGGGAGGGCTGGACACGCGATGAAGTGATCCAACTTGGTGAGGCTATCCACTACTACCAGTATCGTGGTATACCCTTGGTCTGGTGGTAAACAGACGATAAAGTCCAGCGATATATGTTCCCATGGAGTCCCAGGGGTAGGTAACGGTTGAAGTAAGCCCTGGGGCTTTCTATGATCCGATTTGGCTTGACTACACATCACACACTGTTGAACCTGAGTGTATATATCTTGTCTGACTGTGGGCCACCAGAACTGCCGTAGTACCTTTTCCAAGGTTTTGTCTCTTCCGGTATGTCCTGCACAAGGGTTCACATGACACCACTGAAAAACCGACTTCTGTAAGGCGACACAGGGTACTAACAATTGCTGTCCTCGCATGAGGAGCCCGTTCTTCATATGCCAATCCGGGTTCTTGTCCATCCATTTTTTCCAGGTGGTTTTCTTCAAGCCTTGTTGTACCTGTTCCAGGAAATGGTCGGTTTGTAACAGGCAGATTACTTGACTGGAGGGAATGATGGCTTTTACTTCCTGTTTGACTGATTCAGGAGTGTTGTCTCGTCGGGAAAGGGCGTCTGCTTTCCTATTTTCCACTCCAGGACGGTAGGTGACGACGAAATCATATTCGGCGAAGAACAACATCCATCTCAGTTGCCGAGGAGTGAGTAACCGTGCTGACTTCATGAATTGCAGGTTTCGGTGGTCGGTGTATACTGTAATGGTATGCCTTGCACCCATCAGGTAGTGCCTCCACTCCCCGAAGGCCTCTTTGATCGCAAGAAGTTCTTTCTCGGCAATTGTGTAGTGTGACTCTGCTATGTTCAGTTTCCGCGACATATAGGCCACCGGATGTAGCTGTCCGTTGCTTTTGTTTCTTTGCGACAGTATTGCCCCTATGGCCACATCGGATGCGTCCGCTTCTACCACATAGGGTATGTTGTTGTCAGGGTGTGCTAAGACGGGGGCGGAGGTGAAAGCCTTCTTTAACTCCATGAACGTGTGCTGTGCCTCGTCGGACCATTGGTAAGATACATTCTTCCGTAGGAGTCTTGTGAGAGGCGCCACTACGTGTGAAAATCGGTTAATAAAACGCCTGTAAAAGTTCGCAAAACCTAAGAAGCATTGCAATTCCTTCATGTTCTGTGGAGATGACCAGTCCGTTACGGCTTGTATTTTGCGTTGTGCCATTTCCTGACCTTCAGTTGAAAGCATGACCCCCAAGAATTCCACCTTCTTCACGTGGAACTCACACTTGCTTAGTTTACAGTAAAGATGGTTCTTTCGGAGCGTCAGAAGGATGGCACGTACATGGGCGGTGTGATCTTCTTCTCTACTGGAATACACCAGGATGTCATCGATGTATACAATGGCAGTGAGGTCCAGGAATTCACGAAGCACATCGTTCAAAAAGAATTGGAACGCTGCCGGGGCGTTGCATAATCCGAAGGGCATGACCCTATACTCAAAGAGCCCGTATCGAGTACGGAAGGCTGTTTTCCATTCGTCGCCTTTCCGCATCCGTACGAGATGCTATGCCCCTTTGAGGTCTAACTGGGTGTAAATAACCGCTTGGCGCACCTGGTCTAGGAGAACCGGAATGAGTGGCAGCGGATACCTGTTCTTTATGGTAACATTGTTCAGGGCCCTGAAGTCCACACAAGCCCGTAACTCGCGGTTAGCCTTAGGAATAAAAAACAAAGGCGATGCTGCGGGGGACTTAGAGGGCCTTATGAACCCATTCTTTTGATACATGTCTAGGTACTGTCTTAGGTGTTCGTTCTCAGGTTCCGTGAGGGCATATATTCGTCCACAAGGAATCACTGCTCCGGGGATTAAATCGATCTGACAATCGTAGATGCGATGAGGAGGCAGTATATTTGCTTGTTCTTCATTGAAAACATCTAGCAGCTCATGATATTGCGGTGGTAAGTCTATATCCTTCTCTTCAGCTGTAGCAATCACATGACTATTTGAAAGCTCTCTTGCTGGACTGACTCGTATGGGTTTGCAGTGTTCCACGCAGTATGGGGAAGTGAACTCTAGTATCTCTTTCTCCCAATCAATAACAGGATTGTGTTTGCAGAGCCAGGGAAGACCCAAAATGATACCGTATTGTGGGGCTCGAATGATGTTGAATGACAACGCCTCCCTGTGACTCCCCCCACATACAACCTCGAGATCATTGGTGCTGTAACAGATGGGTCCAGAAACCAGTTGTCGTCCGTCCACTGCCACCACAGTTTCTGGTTCTTGTTTAGTAAGAAGGTTTACTTGTAACTTGCGAGCTAGCTCCTCATCCATAAAGAGACCCGTGGCCCCTGAATCTACCATAGCCCTAAGGGTGTGTTGTTGCTGATTAATGTCGACTTCTAAGGTCACATAAAAATGTACCGAAAGATCTCCATAAACAGAAGGGACCACTTTTATGCCCAAGAATCTCCCTTCCGGTTTTCTTGGGCTCTGAGGTTTTCCGTCTTCTTCCCTTCCGAAATGGCATTGGCCTGTGTTTCTCTGGTTCTCCCTCTTGGTTTCACCAAACAATCCTTGACGTAATGGCCCTTCCTGCCGCAGTATAGACATAGGCCATTTTTACGTCGTTGTTCCCTTTCTTCTGCTGTGAGAGAAGCTCGTACCGTACCTATTTCCATGGGTTCGGAGGTGCTATGGCCGCTTCCTGTGCTGGTTCTGTTTCTCTCGAATCTGAGAGCAGGTCTATCCCCTCGCTTCTTTTCATACCGACGTTCAGACAACCGGTGGTCCAGTCTCAAGGTTAGGTTGATGAGCTCCATACACGAGGTGGGTTGTGGTTCAATAGGAGCTAACACATCTTTTAGATCGTCCTTAAGTCCTTGATAAAACAACGCAGCTTGTTTAGCTTCCGGCCAGTCGGTTTCCGCTACCAAACGTTGGAAGGTATTAATATAAACCAACAGCTCTTTATTCCCTTGCTTCAGCTCCAGTAACTCACGATCAGCTGTGAAGGCAGAAGCTCTGCGGTCAAACACTCGTTCAAATTCTGCCCGGAATGCATCCCAATCATACAACAACGGGTCGTCACGCCTCACAAAGGGAACAGCCCATTGAGCGGCGTCGCCAATTAAGTATGAGATGGTAAATGCTACTCTGGATTGGTTAGTGGGGAAAGCGTTAGGCTTGCAAGTAAAATGGAGTAAGATCTGCGTAAGAAACACCTGGACCTTATGGTTCTCTCCTGAAAACCTCTCTGGTGCTGCCAATGGTATGGGGACAGGCATCTCTACGCTAAATGGGGTAGTGTGCGTTGGGAACCCACCCCCGGGGAACCTTCCGGCCCCTATGTCAAAAGGGTTACGCTGCATTCCCTCAATCCTTTGTTTCAAAGCCGCCGTCTCGGCCCGAGAGTTGGCTAACTCCTGTTGTATCGTTGCCAGGACGCCTATGACGTCCTCTAAAGTGGCCATGTTTTGTATCGACCCGCCCAGGAGGAATTATATACATAGGCTGGTTATTCTGTCAGCTGGACGATTCCTCGGGAACGGTTCGATGCCAAAAGGGGTCCACCTCTCGACAGCCCCAACCCTGAATGCTATAACAGCACAGGCGAATGGGATGGTCAAGTGGGGGAAGGAAAGGAAGGGGTCAGCAGGGAGGGAGATCTGAAATGTAAAAGAACTCAAAAGATCAGCAATAGTTGGGATACACGATTTCTCTTATCTATTCCAATGAGCTACCCCTACCTGTAAAATATAAATAATAACATTCCTTTCATGTAGGCCATTCATGAATTCAACAGTTCAATAGTATTTGTTCAGAAATGACGATGAAGCGCTAGGGAGAGGCTAGAGTACAAGGGAGTCATAAAGCCAAGAGCCTAAAGACACACTCATCCACTGTCAGCTTTGCCATGCGCCTAAAGAGCCAAACACACCAGTACATACACTTTGTTCCACGTCACAGGGGAAGAGCAGAATGCCGCCTCTTGAACCCCCTGTTAAGGTAAATCAAACATAAACGATCAAAATACTTCTTTTGACTTCCGATTAAATAATTCAGAATGATATCACAGTCCTGAACACAAGCGAAACTCAACTCCTTTAAATGTGCTACCTAGATACCTAATTCCTTGGTAGTATACGTGCCTTAACGTAACATGATAATTTCCCTACTACCAGTGATGTGAGGGCTTTGGTAGAGGCAAGGATCCCACTAAGCACGAAGGCAAAGTACTGAAGTGAGGAGCTCACTAGGGCCCCCTTCCACGGTGAAATAACTTGAAGAGTCTGTGCATTAACAATTCCGCTCTATGTGGTGCAAGTGCACCCTTACCCTACTCCAGCTGGAGTGAGGATCTGCAGCGCGGCCGGCGCTGCGCAACCAAAGAATAACCAGCAGCTTGTTCCTTCATTGTGGCTGCCTTTAACCGGTCTTCCTCTTCCGGCAAGGACACCACGTGATCGGGGCTATAGCGGAAACGCACGCTTGGCATCATGGGAACTGTAGTTTTTGGTGCCCTGCACCCAACGCCGATCGCGTTGCAGCGCCATTCTCCCGCTGATCCAACTACCCCCGCCGAGTTTCTTCCCTGGGACCACCATCCGGACAGCCATGACCAGGTGTTGCAGCCACGGGAGACCAGCAATGCGACCCCCTTGCCCTCAGGTATGTTTCTGTCTGGAGTCTGTTCGCGTTCAGCCCGGGCCGTTCCGATATCTGTAACAATAACACCTACAGCCTTCCGCCGTACAGTATTACAACAACAGACAAAGTACTTCTGCAGTGTGATTTCTTTACCACACTCTTCTTCTGCCTACTTCAGGCTAAATTTCCATTCCCGGGATTCCTCAGGTAACTCCGTACCTGTACTTCTAGACAACATAGAACAGGACACTAACTTTCCATGTTAAGAACATATAATCAATAATCAATAATTATTACCAAACTAATCAATAATTAAACCGTTCTCTGCTACCAGAAAACTGATCCAGCGCTACACTTTATCAGGGATCGATACTCATCAATATTTTCATACAAATGGCCCATACACATTCACCCAACTCATAAATCCCCGTTGCACTGGGAGTCAAGTTTAATGACGTGGAAAATTGTTTCCTTCACAGATTCATGTTTATCATTTCTAAATACATAACTATACCTGTATATCAACTCTCTTTCCTCTCGGTCGACGGACCAATTAGTTGAGTAGTTGATGGTAATAATAGAACTAACTATCTAACCAGTTGAATAATCACAGACTCTCAATAAGATTAATAAAGTTTATCTCAAATAAATGTAAATGATCAATGCTCATCGTATACAGGTCACAATGCAAACAAAGAATCTCACATAAGGAAGAGAAAATCAATCAACAATGCAAACAGTGTCATACTCATCATCAATAAACGATATGCACATGAAGGAGTGGATAGATGAAGAGACATAAGTTTCAGCAAATAATGCGAAACAAATATGCATATGACGGAGTGGATAGATGAAGAGACATAAGTTTCAGAGACAAAAATACATTTGCAAGTAATTTATGCAAAGTACAAGTCAGGAAGATAATACAAACCCAAAGGATCTGTGAAATACCACCCCCCTGGCCCAGGGAGTAGTGGGGGTCTCCTGAAATAGAGTCAGGAGACAAAGATTTCAGAAACTGGACAGGACAGGGACAGGAACAGCTAGGCCTCTCTGCAAACCGACGGACAGCGACGCATCACCCCTCTCTCCTCTGCACTCGATCAGAGCTTCCTTAACCACACCCCCAAATGGACCCCCAGTTATACCCTAAAACCTACATGTCCAACCCACATTAGTTGAAACAATTCACTGGATTTGATTTTCTATTGGTCAGGTTTAGGAGGTGGTGTATCACCAGGTTCCCATTCACAACTTCAGTACATTCATTGTTCTATATCCTCTCTCATTACATCATGTTTGACTCGTTCGTTTAATTCAATGTTGGATACTTTCACATTAATTCACATGTATTTCTCTGCTATGTCTGCGGAAGTCTTGGATCCCACGGCTAGGCTCATCTTTTGGCAGGCGAACAATGTTATTTGAGCTGCTTAGCCTTGAACCTTTACACTTTCTCTGCAGCGCTCAACGCTTCAGTCTGCTTTGTCATGTCATTTTTGTTCACTCTCCAGCCCCTCATCTATTCGGTCAACTTAAGAAAATACAGGCCCATTCGGCTCACTACGGCAAATAGAATATAAGCATTCATTAATTACATGGTAATGCACTTTTCACTGTTTACCACCCCCTTTTGCACTATCCCTTGTTAATATTTTCTTAGCATAAACTTCATGCAAAGCAGCATTATTTATTAACGTTTAAAGCAAGATGCAAGATGCGAAATGCGGCCTAAACATGCATTAGCTTTGTTTCTTTCGAAACGCAATGTAAAATATGGCCTTGTTCTTTCATGCATTTAGTTCACATTAGTGCACGCATGCGCAAAGCGGTTTCCCACGTGTTCATGTGATTTGCATTGTTAATTTTTCACTGCACACTGTTAGTAAGTACTATAGGGGAGTTAATTCGAGCATGTTTCTTTCTGCAAAACCTTGCTCCATCAATACCATACCTGTTCTGACCAGTGATACTTCGTATTAAGCTTTAGATGCACCATTTCGCATAGTTTACAACAAGCCTTGCAGGAGCCCCATATCTGCACCCCCTGTAGCTCCACGACCAGCTGGTGGTGTTCATAGAACCGCACAGACGTCATCATCCTTTTGGTCTTTAAAAGTTGACAGGTGTGCATGATGGCCACAAAACATTCCAACTTTTAGGAACAGCTAAGTGGGTTATTCAGCGGGGGAAAAAAACGGTGGAATTTAAATTCCTTATTAACTCGTATTCGTCTGGAGGAAGTTCTAAGCAGCGTGAAGCAAAACTAGGAGCTTTTTGTGCTTACAAAGTTTGGGGTCCCCCACCTAAATTGAAAGTATTTACATACATGGACTAGAGCTGTGCCTTCTCGTTGTTGTCTGGCTGCGCCCTGATGTGTGATGAAGGGTAAGTGTGAGGGGTAAGATGCCTAGTGTTTGAGGCGCGTGTTTATGGATGGAGACAGGCGTGTAAATGCAGTGTGGTTATTGTGGGAAGTGTTATCGTGTTGTTGGCGAAGGTCAGAGGCTCCTCATAGCGTGTGCAGTTTGTGTTTATGCGTGGACTGGTGTGGGTTGAAGGACATGTGCACAAACTACTCTGTCCCTCATCCTTGAGATATTTGTTCCAGTTCTGGTGGGTATGATCCTGAGCTCTGAGTCACCCATGCCCCCCTTATGATGGTCAGTGATCCTATCAGCTCTTTGATTCAAAAGCCATGTCTCCAGTGTATGGACTTGGATGTCATGTTTTCGTCTTTGCTAGGAGAGAGTCCCAAACTTCTGCTGCCTGCACCGATAAGAAGGTTCCACCTATGAGTTCATATTTATGCAGAGAAGTGGACAACAAAATGCCATCTTAAAATAGCGGCTTCTCTTGACAGCTTTACTTGAATGAGCCAATATGGGGCCCTTACAGAGAGCCTGGAGGGCGAAGTGAGCGACTATGAGGGGTCAGTGAAATCCTTGGCGGGAAGATAAGATTGGGTAACGTGCACTGAAGTATAGTACTTGTCTTGCTGCC
Organism: Calotriton arnoldi; assembly: GCA_963921515.1. NCBI lineage: Eukaryota > Metazoa > Chordata > Amphibia > Caudata > Salamandridae > Calotriton > Calotriton arnoldi. Next base: position 331,735 of record CAWUFW010006719.1, on the reverse strand, counting down.
ACATTTTGGATTCTTTGAGGTCATTCGAGCAGTAAGAGCAGGCTTCACAGGTACAGTCCACTTTTCTAGTCAAAACAAAACAAGACATCAGATTGCTGGAGTTACTAAAGATAACCTGGATGCATGAAGATGGAATCAGTCATTGTGAATGGTGTAGGAGGCACCTCATTTGCTTTGGTTCACACAGGGAACCAGGAATGGGCTGGAGTCTATGATCATTCCTAGGTTCCTCACTTAGGTCAGTGTCACTGGCCACGCACTGAGCTTCTGCGGCCAGATGGCTGAAGGTTGGAGTGCCTTCATTCTCCAGGCTAGCGTCTCTAGTTTGGATGAGTTAACTTTACGGTTATTCCTCAGCATCCATTGGTCAACGGCTCAGAGTTAGCAATCTTGTGCTGACTTGTCTACTTCTTTAGGATGCTGTGGTATCTTCCTCCCCAGGGGTAAAGGGGCACATGCATCAAAGGTTTTTGCGATCGCAAACGGTGCGAATCGCAAAAATCGGCCGTTTGCGATCGCAAATTGGCCTTTGGAGATGCATGAAAGTGTTTCCTATGCGCAATTTAAGAATTCGCAATTAATTGCGAATTCCTAAATTATGACGTACATTAAGGAATCGCAATTTGCGATTCCTTAAATGCAATGCTAGAAGCACTTTCAAATAGCGATTTCAGCTATTTGGGACCGCAAATTACAGACAAATCAAACTTGTCTGTAATTTGCAAAACCTTCGAAAAATGCTCTAAAATGCATTTTTTAAGTTTTAGGTTACACACACACATGCCCTTGGGGCATGTGTGTGCGCACTATATGGGTGCACATCACAATTTCAGGGTGCAACAGGGTGTCATTTTGACACCCTGGCACCCTTGAAATTGCATTCTCAATTTGCGATTCTCTAATTGCGAATCGCTAATTGAGAATGTCTTCCCATTCATTCCTATGGGCCTCTAGGCCCATAGGAATTAATGGGAGGTATTCCTTAATTGCGACTCGCAATTAGCGAGTCGCAATTAAGGAATGTTTAGGAATCGCTATTTTTATAGCGATTCCTACATGCATAGGCTTTTGCGATTCCTTAATTGCGATTCCTTAAAAATCGCAATTAAGGAATCGCAAAAGCCTACCTTGATGCATGTGCCCCAAAGATCCCACAGATGCCCAATGTAAGGGCGATGTCAATGTTGCTGGCAGAGCTGGAACATGCGAGGTCGATGGACTTGATGCCAGCCAGTAGTGGACCGAGGTGGACATTGAAGAGGAGTAGCATGATGATCGAGTCTTGAGGTGGGCAACGGGTGGTGCTGAGTGAGGGTGATGTAGATGGCAGCAGCGAGATGATACTAGATCTGTCGTAGAAGCAGGAGGATAGCCAGTGCAGGATGGTTCCTGTGGTGCAAGGAGCCTCTAGTCTCAGTAGGAGGAAGTGGTGGTGACTGCGTCAGATGCAGTGGCCAGCTCCAGTAGTAGAAGGACAGCAGCTCCATTCTTGGCAGCCGTGATCTTCAGGTCATCTCAGAGGGTGTCAGGTTTCATCAGGGAAGACACTGACGAGGCATACGAACGGGACTAGAACTGCAAATCCCATGATTCCATGCGGGGACCACGTTGATGACGTCATCGCGCTTCCGGAAGGGCGTTATTTCTTCTCCTCCGAGGAAGCAGCGGGTGCTGGTTACTCTTCCCGCTGAGACGCCGAGTCCTCGAGGTCTGGTAAGGGTGCATTATTGCACCGCTTTTCTTTGCTTCCTATTTCCTGGTCGCTCAGCGGATGCGGCGTACCTTGGGTGTCCTGAACGATATCGCTGCTGTCCCGTTGGCTGAACCTCATACCGGGTTCTTGCGGGAGAGCGGAAGGAGCCCTGTTTGTTCTAAATTTGAGAACAAGCAGGGGGTTTTGTTTGCCTGATTTTTTCTAGTTTACAAATCAGAAGGGAGGCGGCTGCCTTTCTTAAATCTTTGATGGCGTTCTCTCCTTGAGGAGTGTTCAAACTTTGAGAGATCGCATTGTTTACATTGTCCAAGCCGTGATCTGAACGGTGGTGTTCCTAAAGTACCTTTTGTGAATAGCTTTATATCGGATCTTCCTTTGGATTCTTCTGCACAGAAGGAAGATATAGAGCGTTATTACTTGATATCATATTCTTTTTAGCACTCCCATGTTTATAGAGGCGGATGACTAACAATCTGTTCTATATATCGTTATTCTGAGACGTATCAGAATTCTGGGTGCATTTGTTTCAATTATAAAAAAACTTGACAACTGTGGAGCTGGATTATGAATCTTTCCTGAAATTAAGGAATATCGTATTTTATGCACAGTATGTTTACGTGCCTATGCCTGGGGCCCTCTTTGTGTTGTTTTGCTACAGGGGAACCTGAATTTACTCAAGTCAGCCCTGCACCCTGTAAGGCCACGCACTGCATATCTTTGGGTAGGTCTTTCAAGAGGGTCAGAAGAGAGGTGCTGGTGAGACAGCGCAATCATGTTGTTAACGTGTTGTTTCATTCCTTAGATATGTACGGAGTCATGATAACCACTATATGCTGACTAGAATACGAAGGAATTTTTTTTACAGGTACATAGACAGGGTATGAAGCATCTGTAGTCTTATGGTAGATTTCAGGTTGTGTGTATTTACAGTGCATTACCTGATTGTTATTGTCTTGCAGGTCTCCCTCCCGCTGTCCCCATCCTTCCCTTCCCCCGCTTGATCACTCCATGGAGTCTGTATACTAAATCAGACCGTGGGGGTATCGAGAGGTGGACCATAACGAGCAACTTACGACCCTGAGGATCCAAGGCTGCGACAGAGTAACCGGCCTACATATTAAAATCCTCCCAATCGCAAGTTGAATATGGCCACTTTGGAAGACGTTATGGCAGCGCTGGCCTTAGTACAGACAGAACTCACGGCCTCTAGGGCCGAAACAGCCACCTTGCAGGCAGTGGTGAACAGAATGCAAAGGAATCCTTTTGATGCAGGCGCAGTGCAGGCATCACACACAGCACCTCTGGTAGTGGAGATACCTACACCCATTCCCTTGGCCACCCCAGAGAGATTCCATGGGGAGAGTAGTATGGTACAGGTATTCTTGACGCAGGTGATGTTGCACTTCTCCTGCAAGGTAAAGGCATTCACGACTAACCACGCTAGGGTAGCGTTTCTCATCTCATACTTGGCAGGGGATGCTGCACAATGGGCTGTGCCGCTAGTGAAAAGAGATGACCCGTTGTTATACGACTGGGACTCCTTTATTAGAGAATTTGAAAAAACTTTCAACCGCCGATCTGCCACACTCTCAGCTGACAGGGATTTGCTAGAACTAAGACAAGGAAACCGGGACCTTATCGCGTATCTTAACGACTTTTGTAGACTCATTACTGAGACAGAGTGGCCCGAGGCTAAACAGGCTGCTATATTTCATCAAGGGCTGAGAGAGGAGATGAAAGATATCCTGGCACAAATAGACCCTCAGCCAGCGTCATGTGAAGACCTGATTAGCCTAGTGTTAAGACTGGATCATCGGCTCAACGAGCGCAAAGGAGAACACAAAAGACGAGAGCGTATGCCAGCTCGGTTTGAGGCACCCCGTCAACCCGAAGTTCAATCAGCCACCAAAGCCGAGCCCATGGAAATAGGTGCTGTGCGCTCAGCGCTTACATGGAAGAGAGAGATTACCGAAGGAAGAAAGGGTTATGTATATATTGTGGCAAGAAGGGACATTTCATTAGAGAGTGTACCCTGAGATCGAAGTATCCTCGTGTCGAACCTAGAAAGATGTTGCCAGTAGCCTCCACATTCTCTGCGGGAAACGACAGAGCTTGAGGATAACAGAAGGGACTCCTTCAAGCTATACATACATCCCTTCTTTGGACAAAGACCCCCTTTGTAAACCTGACCATTTCTTCTTGGACATACGTTTCCTTATCCATGATGAATGGTGTTCGGTGCAAGCTATGTTGGATTCTGGAGCAACAGGCTGCTTTATCGATCAGAAACTGGCTATCGCCCTGGGACTTAAATTGCAGGAGAAAGAACTTCCTGAAGCGGTCTATGCGGTGGACGGAAGACGTTTGGATGCTGGCCCCATTCGGTTCTGCACTGAAAACCAGGACGTTCTACACGGACCTGACCATAAAGAAAAACTAATATTCAACGTCATACAAGCTCCACAGTACGGAGTCATTTTGGGACTACCTTGGCTGAGAAAACATAATCCTCAGGTGGATTGGGTGGATAGATCCATTTCCTTCTTATCGGGGTATTGCATACAACACTGCCTTCAAGCAAAAAGCAATCCAGCGACAACCTTAGCAGGAAGACATCATATTGCTACAGATGTGCTTATAACTTTGGCATCGTGTGACGAATCTTTATGAAATTTTCCAAAAAGTTCCTCTTTTTAGGTCAGCTCCTATCCTGAAAGTATGGGGGGATTCGTCAGGGGGGGCTAAGAAAAAGGGGGTCCCAAAACGTGTTTTCTCCATGCAATTTCCATAGGAAACTTTAGACAAGGCTACAGGTCAAACTGCTGAACGGAATTACGCCAAATTTGGCAGGGAGAAAGGTCTTGGTCCAGAAAGCACGCTTTTGTTTAAATGGGGTAAATCCGTTCAGTAGTTTTTGAGAAATATCAAATTTTCCAGATATCGATATTTGAGATTTCTGACATCTGATTGGCTGAGGCGTTGCGAGCACAAGCTTGCGGCTTATTGGCTGCAAACTGTTGAAACTAGGAAGTGTTGGCAGCCACTTTGTTATTTACAACTCTCCCTCTACAAGGCATCAGGTCCGTAGTTCTACCTCTGTGAGGCAACAGTAAAAATATACCGTAGCTCTGTCTGTGCGAGATACCCCTTTCACGGTCCCTCTCCCCACATCACCAGCTCGCGGCTATGCCTTTAGAAGCCAGTCCGTCGGCTCGCAGCTGTGCGACTGTGAGCTGTCAGCCATTTTGTGACTCAGTCCGTCAGCTCGCATCTCTCCCTCTAAAAGGCATCGGATCCGTAATTGTACCTCTGCGAGGCAATACTGAAAATATCCCGCAGGTCTGTCTGTGCGAGATACTCCTTTTACGCTCCCTCCCCTGCTTTACCTCTGTGAGCCCACTTCGTTAGCTCGTTTTACGCTGCCTGTCCCCACATCATCAGCTTGCGGCTATGCCTTTAGAAGCCAGTCCGTCGGGTCGCAGCTCTGTGTCTGCGAGTCGTAGGTCCGTAGTTCTAACTAAAAATATACAGCAGCTCTGTCTGTGCGATATACCGCTTTCACGGTCCCTCTCCCCACATCACCAGCTCGCGGCTATGCCTTTAGAAGCCAGTCCGTCAGCTCGCAGCTCTGTCTGTGCGAGTCGTGGGGCCCGCAGCTCTACCTCTCTGAGCCACCTCATTAGCTCGTAGCTGTGTCTGTACTAGCAGGCCCGTAGGCCCGTTACTCTCCCTCTGCCAGTTATCCCGTCGGGTTGCAGCTCGGAGGGCTCGCAGCTGTATCTCTGCGAGCCAGCCCGTTAACTGATAGCTGTGTGTCTGCTAGCAGGCCTGTTGGCCCGTTGGTCTCCCTCTGCAAGTCAGACCACAGCTCTCCCTCTGCGAGCCAGTACGGTGCTGTGCTTTTGCGAGCCAACAGCTCGTAGGTCTCCCTCTGCGAGCTGAGCCCACGGGCCGCAGCTCTTCCTCTGCGAGCCTGCCCAACGGCCCGCAGGGGTCCCTCTGCTAGCCGAACCGCAGCTGACACTCTGCGAGCCGAAATTGGGAATATAAGGCGGCTCTAAAAAGAGCGTTTGTGTTTATTAGTTGGAGCTACATGTAAGTGTGAATGCACAGCTTCAGGTTAATCAGGAAAACTCGGTTTCCCTCATCTGTGAAGTGTATTCCATCACTTCTGTAGATATCAGCCATATCAAAACGTATGTTGTTGTTGTAGATCGACCCCATTCTATGGTCTCTGAGGTATGCAGACACAGCTTTGTTGACATTCTTCCTAGATTTTTCAATCTTATGACAAAATTGGTTTGACCATTTCCACTTCTGTCTTTGGCATATATTGGAATATACAAAGACAGTTTGAGGCAAAAGTAACATCAATTGTCCAAAGGTGTCCTTCATAAGCATTTCCAAACCTACCCCAGTCAATGTGCCTAGATCGTTACCACCACAGTGCACAATCATGAGATCAGGGTGTTGGAGATGCAAACAGGTTTTAACCAAAGGGAGCAATTGGTGCCACTTCAATCCTCTCTGTGCAAACCATTTAATGTGCACATTTTGTAAACCTAGGTCTAAGTCAATACGTCTCTGTTCTGCTTATACCTCTTGCACCAGAAAACATAGCTATGTCCTACAATCCACACTAGCATTTTGAAGGTATGGCTAGAAGATATAGATAAATGTCTGTAGCTCATGCACTGCATTCGTAGGATGAGAGATATGTGTAAACATGGGGAACAACTTTTTTTTTTACATACAAAACCTTAACCGATTGGGAGATGAAATGTATTGTGTCCTAAAAAGTAGGGTGTATATTAGTTTTGATGAAAAGCATCTTTGTGATTGGTTAATAAAAAAGCAGTTTATACGTGGAGTACATATTATAGGATGAAATTTGCTCAGCTCAACCACACCTGCTAATTGTATTTGGAAGGTGCAGTTCAAACTTGAAAGAATGGTGAACTTTTGACCTCCACGTGCCGTTAAATGTTGGAGAAAATGTTGCAAAAAAATATCAGTTGGTTTAAAAAAATGATGAACTTTTAACCTGCACGTGTCGTAGAATGTTCTAGAAAGTGTTGATACAATACGTTGAACTTTTCACCTGTATGTGTCCTTAAAAAAAGTGTTTATATGGAAAGTTCAAAAATAACCAATAAAGAGAGGTTTTGCAATCGAAAAAAAAAAGGAACTATTCTGATTTGTTCTTTACATGTATTTATGTGTGGAGCAACAGGGAAATTGTGCCATTACTGGTTCCATTCTTGATGAAAGCGGTGCATTACATGTACTGTGTGACAAGAAAAGAATTGCATGCGTTTGTGAGATTTGAAGTCTGCATACCAACTACGAAGGTAAATTAGAAATTAAGAAGGTGTGTTATGTGTTTTGTAGTAGTGGTTAAGTATTTGAGACGATATTTTTAACTTTACAAGTATTTTTTATTTCTAAATAACATAGTGTTAGTAAAGTCTGGTGTTTTATTGGTTCTAAAATATGCATAATGTGTAACTAGTTGTTAAACAAGTACTTTATATATGTTTAGGAGTTTTCGCAAAGAAAAAGTGTAAGTTGTTATCTGTAAAAGACTGTGGGCCATATTCTCAAGACGAGCGATAACATTATCGCCGCTTTAGCGGCAGTTTCCTGCCGCTAAAGCGGCGATAATGTTATCGCCATTCTTGTGAATATAGCCCTGTATGGGTTTGGAAATTCCATGTAGCGTTAATTTCGATTTGTATATCTATTCCGGCGAGATAAACAGAATGTCGCACGTTTGGAAATTATGCTCAGTCTGGAAATAGTGGAGAAGGGGTCACAGTAGAAAATTCATGTGTTATTAAGTTAACAGAGATGGAAAAAAAGAAGAAATGTTATGTGCACAGTTTGTGGTCTCATTTTTTACACTGAGAGGTAGATTTCAATGTCAGTCAAGGCTGGTGTGGTACTGCGAGGCTTTGCATTTGGGTGTTCTTAGGAAATCTAAGTTGTTAGGGAGCGTTTCTTCAGAAGTCATTTTTTTTACATATGTGAGAGATAAAAAATAAATGAAAATGTTCTTTGTATATTTTCTGTACGATTTTGTTCACAGTGGTAAAGTAAATGTGATTATTAGTGATAGTAATTCTCACAGTGTGTTCCTCTGCTGAATATACGCAGGCGTTTAAGTGGTCCGGGTGTTATTAGTAGTAGGCTCCGCCACCCCTTTAAGAGAGCCGCCAATTTTTTCATCCCAGTTAAAGGTGTTAATATACGTATAGTAAATGGACGATACATAAAAAGTTTGGAATTATACCTTCATTTACTCTGTCTACCTTGCAGCACCATTTTGTGCCCCCAGCAGTACTGTTTATAAAAATAATCTAATACAGCTTTTTGTATTATAAAAATAGCACTTATAGGTTTATTGGCATATTGGTAGAATTTGTACTATATAAAGAATGTTGCAATCAGTTTCAATGGTATAAAAATGCACTGTATTATGTAGGAAATATTACATATGCATAGGTTGTGATGTCATTTTTTTACTGTAAGGTACATTTGAGTATAAGTGAAAACAGGTGATATACTGCGAACCCGTTCAGAATGTGCACAGATTACATAGAGAGTAAATGGACAAAGTAAACGTGCACGTTGCTTTGTGTATGTATGCATAGTTTGAATCATTTGATGATACTTTAAGACATAATCTAAACACTATTTCTGCTTTACAATTGGGTACAGTGCACAGTGTTAGTAGTTAGTGACTAGATGCTGGTAAAGGTATTATTTATTGCTCGTTCGTACGAAATAAAGGTGGAGAGGGCGTTTCTTTACAAGAGATATTTTATAAATGTGTGAGAGATAAAAAACAATTAAAAATGTTCTTAGTAAATTTTCTATACGATTTTTTCACACTAGTAAACTAACTGTGATTATAAGTGATGAAAATTGTTAGGGTGTGTCTCTGTGCTGAATATACGCAGGACTTTAAGTGGACTGGGTGTTACCGGTGCTGAACACTGCTACCCCTTTTAGACACCCGCATTTTTTTCATCCCACTTAAAACCCTCAATATACGTATATTAAAGGAACGGTACAATAAAAGTTTAGGGATTACACCTCCGTTTCCTCTCCTCATGTGTCATCCCCATTTTGTGCAACAAACAGTAGTGTTTAGAAAAATTAAGTAAGAGAGCTTTATTTAGTATGAAAATAGCACTTATACCTTTATTAGCATGTTCATGGGATCTGTAGTGTAAAGAAAAGGTCGTAATCAGTTTCAATGGTACAAAAGTGACGTAACATATGTTTGAAAGATTACATGGTTTTAGGAGTAAGGTATAGAGGTAACAAATAAGCAGTATAGTTTGTTATGTTTAAACTAGTATGTAGTTTTGTAAATCAGATACGGCGTTGATTTGTGCAGCACACAGTACACCCACAATGACCCTGGAACATGTCCCTGAATGCCTTGGCACACTGCAGCACACATCCAAACGCCAAGTAGGCCCCCATCCACAATGTGGACAGAGTGCCCCCCTATAACCAATATCACAACCTACCCTTGCACATATGCTGAATCCAGCAAACCAGCAGATCCGTGACCCACACTTACTATGCAAGTAACACTGCATTTCGGATAGCATAGGAGCTGCACAAAGAAAATGACATGGCCCACGAAGTGAGATGGACGGAGCCAAGTGCGGATCACATCCTCAAAGGAGCAGGTCACACTCCGACGTGGCCGCTTGCAACCACAACCCATGCCTTACAATACACGCAGCAGACCAACAATGCACCAGGCCACAAAATAAGTCCGCAAGCACACATCACCCAAGTCAAAAGCAAAACAGGCCCCGAAAAGCACACAATCCAAAGGCACCCCGTCTGAAGGGGAGAAGGCTACACGAAATCAGAGGTGCAGGGGCAATTCCCCCACAATGCAGCCCACACACATAGCAATCACAGAACATCAGCAATCAAGGCAATGTGGTACAAAACTCCCCTCATACGCGTTCTGTGTCCGGTGTGTATGGCGGGGTGATGGCTGCATGGCCGTGTGCCCTTGACACATCAGACTGCGTAGGTGATGGGGCTGCATCAGTTGTCGTCCAGCACCTATGCAAATACAATGTCTGGCTCACAGAGGCGGAGCTTGCCAAAGGGATACACCCCCATTGCACATGCGACAGTCAGTTCTTCCCTGTGTTGGGACGAGGCTCATTGTGGCACACGAGTGGACAATCTTTACAACACACCTCACAGTTAGACACCAGTGGAGTGGCATAGGCTTTATTGGCATGTGCGTGTCAGTACGGACGAGGCAACGGCCACAACAGGCACAGACATGCTTAAGACACTTACACGCAGCATGGGTACATGTCGAGGGGCAGATGATGTTGGGGCTCAAATGGACAATATTGATCACATATGGCAACGCTCACAGCCCACCTTGCCTTGCTGGACGAGTCATGTGTTGTTTGGCGTCTGCACAGTGCCCCGTGTGAGGGGGCACGACTGACTGTACGTGGGGTCTGCATGGTGCTCTGCCTCCGGGGTGCGGCAATTGTCTACTCTGCCGACAGTGATCAGGTGTGAGGGTCCGACAGGTTCGCATGTCGTGCTACATCGCCATGTGTGTGCTCTCACCCAGCAGTGTGTCCCAATTGGCAACGTTGCGAAACGACGCTGTGTTGCTCGGACCATGGACCTGCGTCGCCTTGGACAGGTGTGTGTGCACACGCGTTATTCCACGCACATGCATCCAGAGCCCGACCGACGGGAGACGTGTGCTCTGTTTTGGTGGGATATGTGAGCAATCCCCACTGTGCAACAAGTTGTTGGGCCATGTGCTGTGGGTGGCAATAGGATGTGGCTGCAGGTACGTAGTTACTCGTCCATGAATGCCCGTGCAGCTTCATGTGCAATGTGTTCCAATAGTACGTCGTTGTCGTGTTCAAGGAATACCAGGGTGAGCCAATCCATTAGGTGGTCCGGGCAGGTGTGCTCAGCCCACGCCGTGTCACCGATCCGCAACACAGCCCAATAGGGAAGCGCCTCGATGTGGTCACTGCAGACGAGAAATTGTGCCATCTCCCATGCACAACTACCAATACATACGCAGTATGTCAAGGCATCCCATGCACGGCTGTCTCGGTTACACTCCTGTTCGTGATCCAACAGGGGGCGCAAACACAAGTCATAGTCCAATTCATCAACAGTTGTGTTGGATAGGCAGAGATCCATGGGACACTCGAATGTGCATGTTCGGCAGTGGAACCAGGGCTGGACGCAGGTGACGTGGGCAATGCGGAAGCTGAGCCTGTAACTGATCCGCAGCACTGCCAGTGGCAGTGCGCCCAGTAAATGCAGCATACGTGCACGGTACTGTTCCACGTGACGGGTGTTGTGCATGTGCCCGGTATGGCCTGCCATTGCGTTGGTGCGTCTCGTGAACAGGCACTCTTCTGGACTGCGGCTGTTGTGTGGAGGATATGCCACAGCTCTGAGCAATAATTTGAATGTGTGTGCAACGTTGTGGGACATGGGTTGCTGTTTCCGTGGGTGTCAAGGCCTTCCCATGCGGGGGTACCACAGGCAGGGGCTTCTATGTGTGGGCTGTGGATAAGTCGGATGGTTTATTTGCGGAATGCGTGGTGTGGGAGTCGTCCCCATCTGCCATTGTATCTCTATCAGGGTGTTCCAGGCGCGTTCGGGACCAAGGTCAGAGGTGCAGGTGTCCTCCCGGCTTCTGCATTGGGACAATGGTGCTTTCATCCCTGATGTTTGTCTCACTACTACTTTCGTTTTGGGAATGTGATGTGGCTTTGGCGCTGAGATTGGGACACGGCCTTGGGCTCATGGTGTACGGATGGCGATGCACACACATATGTTGGCATGTGGAGCCAGGTGCCCGTGCGTCCTTGCGCTGCTTGTGCTATCTCACTCCGTCTCTCTCCCTCGCTCTCTCCCTCTGTTTCGTTTGTTGCGCGCATGGCACACCATCTTGTCTTGGATTTGGTCTACCGGGCTGTGTGCTACGGATTGTCCAGTGGGAGCAGCTAGGACTCATCCTAGGGGTTGTTTCTGCTTTTGTTTGTGTGGTGTTTTGTGTTGGTGGTTGCATTGCTGTATGACTGATTCTCCATTTTCTGGTCACGCATGTATGTTTATTTTGCTGCTTGTGCGACATGAGGCAAGATGTTTGTTTTGGGGTTGGTGGTGTTGGTGTGCAATTTCTTAGTCCGGTGTTGGGGGTGGTGCCGGGGGTGGGGGTGTTCCGGGTGTGGGATGGGGTCCTGGGGTGTTGGCGGTGGGTGTTGTGGCCCTGTTGGGTGTCCGGGCCGCATGATGAGTTGCTCCATGGCATCTGTTGCCCTTCGGATGTGGCCCTGGGCTGTGCTTCCTTTTGTGGTGCTGGCTGCCGTCCAACTTTACACCAGGTCAGAGCAGGTGTAAATTTCCTGGTGCTAACGCGCCTTATCGCCCGTTTTGTGTTTTTATCGGGGATGTGGCTGGTCGTTGTGAATGTTGAGGTGTGCTGTTGTCTCGGCTTTTGTCACGGGAACGCCTACTCTGCATCTCATTAGCGATATTTGCGAGGGTCGTCTGTGGCGATGTTTTTTGAGGCTGCTATCGCGGGTATACTGGTGCTGTGGGCTGTTAACACCGGCTTGTGAATGGGGGGTAAATTTATCACGAGTTTGGCTGCGATAAAGTGCCGTTAATTCGGCGATGGCTCCTTGTAAATATGTCCCTTAATCTTTCCCCCTCTCCATCTCCATGTCGGTGGTTTTTGTTGCTGTCTAACAGTTGATCTGTACTTGCTTATGTACATCCACAATGAAATGTAAGCCTGTACCATATTTTTGCTAATATGGTGCAGTGTTATGCTTGCTAAGTTGCCGATAGAAGTGTTAAACTAATAAGGGTAACGTTTACATGTGCCATTTAGTTGAGAATATCACTCTTAAGTATACAGATAACATTTTTACAAAATAGTATCTACAAAGTTATCTGTAGTGGGTTGCAGAGGAAGTGGCGTGGGACGGTGGGGTGCCTGGGACGGGGGGTGGGGCGGGGGGGGGCGAGGGGAAAAGTAGGAGGTAGTGGAGTCACATATAAAATGGGAAGGTGAATCTAAATAATTCAATAAATACGTGCTGTATGTCGGATGACACTACCTGCCACCCTACTGTTCCCTTATTCCGCTCCAGTACCATGCAGCATTTCCTCTGCAAGCCGCCACTGGAACTTATATAATTGTATGTGATTATTTTGACATATTGAACAGATATAACAAATAATTGAAACTTTTTTTCATTCGCAGAAAATTATTTTGTTTGGATTAAAAATTGAAAATGCCTAGAAGAACTGAAAAAAAAGGAAAAACAAAAAGGCAATCTACTTAAAGAAAAGTCAAAAATGTGCATTAGAAGAAAATCAGAGTACTACAAAAATAGTTTCTTCTGGTAAAAACACTAGACAATTTCTAAAAAAAGTACTACGAACATTTAATGAAAATAACATCACACAAAGGAAAAATAAAAAAATTTCAAGTAAGGAGAAGCAGACTTCGACTTCAAATTGCAAGAAAAAAAACATGATAAGGAAAGAGTATTTGTTACCCGTAGACAAAAACAATTTCAAGAAATTCGTCAAAGAGTTTTTCGAAATAGAGTAATTCAGAATTTAATAAAAGGATGCCGCAAATATAAAAAGAAAGTGCTGCAATTGAAACAGAAACAGCGTGTTGAAAGCATAGTGGATACTGCTTTTAAGTTAAAACAAAAAATATTCATTTTCATTTTGAAGAGGATGAAAGTGTTGGATAAAACAATGAAGATTCTGAAAGACAAAAGTAAAAAAAAAGACGTGTGAACAGAAGCAACTTTTGTAAAATCTTCAGTGGAAAATGGAAACATACATCTAATAGTGAACCTTTTTTTAATGAAGAGAGTTACTTCCAAGAAAATAGTTTACCATTTGCAGTTGATACTGGAGGTCGTTGCTACGAAGTTCAGAATGGTTGTCCTGTTGCAAAAGAGGAAATGGTTACTATTAGTGCAGAACAGTTAATAGCTGAAGAAGTGCAAGGGAAACGCACACAAGCTCCTGTGTATAAGTGGGGTTGTAGCAGTATTTGTAGTATTCGACAGGAATCTATTGATATAATGTGAAATTTGTTACGAGAATATACACAGAAAAGTGTAAAACAGAAGATTAGGTTGTTACAAACACTTGATCCTTGTAATGTAAGAAAATATACTGAGAAACATGGGCATTCTCTGGCTTGTCTTTCAAGAAAAGTGTGTAAAAGTGTTTTTCATCACTTAAGGATGTTAGCAGTACACCATTCAGAAATGCGGAAGTTTGTAAGGAAACTGTACTATGTAAAAAGTCCTGCATTATGTTTAGGTGAACTAAATACAGCTCTTTTACACGGTTCTTTATCAGATGTACAAAAAAAGTGTGATGATATTCAGTTCCGATATTTTGGTTCAGAAGAGCAGTGTATAGAAAGTGAAAGTTTGACAATTACAGATGTTGAAGAAGATGGGAAAGTGATTATAATTGATCAGTTTGAAGAAGAAATTGGAAAGTTTAACATAGTGTGCTCTCAAATTCCAAACTATGTTTGTGTTTGTTGTCGACGTACTAATTATAAAATTCAAACTAGGAATGTTGATTTGTATTTGAAATCTGAAAAGAAGAATAATGATAAATGGAAAGAATTTGCAACTTACTTGTTAGTGGAAGGTCAATTTGAGTTAGGCAGTGATCAACGTATTTGTAAATATTGTTATAACAAATTAGAAGAGAACAAAATGCCCGCTAGAGCAGTACATAATAAGTTAGAATTAGTAGCTATTCCGGAGGAACTGGCAGATTTGAATACATATGAGTCAGTTCTAATTCAATCTGTTCATCCATTTCAAACTATAATTCGCATGGAGCCTAAAACAGGTAAACTGCCACCAACAGACTTACAAAGAGGGCTGAAAGGAAGAGTAGTGTACTTACCTTTGGATTTTAAGAAAAATATTGAAATTGTTGGTGGAGACAAAGATGAAAATGAAGCAGTAGTCATTCTAGTAAATGGAGTACCAACAAAGAGTCGGAAAATATGGCAAGAATTTGTGGATGTTAAAAAACTTCAAAAGGCTACGTTATATCTTGTGGAGAATAATATTTATTATAAAAGTGTAAATGTGGAACAACAGGTAATAAGTTTGGAAGATGAATCTGAAATTTCAAGTGGTGAAATAGAGAAAGTGGAGAAGTCAAGGAGTGAAGATATTTATGAACATTACACAATATGTCCTCTACATTCAAAAGAAGTAATAGGAAACAGTATTGAGTTATTTCAAATGAAAAAAGCAAAGGGAACTCCAATGAGTGTATGGGAGAAAAGCTTAGAAGCTCGTTGTTTTCCACAGCTGTTTCCTACTGGAGAAGGTGGACGATATGATGACCGACCTGTACGTATTCCAGCTTCAGAATATCGCTCAACAAGATTATACTCTGAAGATCCTAGATTCCGGCAGTGTATACCATATATATTTCACCTTTTGTTTGAAAGTGATCTGTCTTCTCTGTCCTATGCAGTGAACCACATACTGAAAACTGGAGTTCATCAATCACTTCTTTCAGCGAAAGAATTTGTGGAGAAAGTTCAAGAAACAGATGAAAATTTAGAAGCACAGTTAATTAATTTGATGGCATGTCAACGAAGAACAAATGAGTATTGGTATCGTCGTCATGGAGAACTGAAGTGTATGTTACGGAACTTAGGTACACCAACATGGTTTGTGACACTTAGCTGTGCAGAGTACGCATGGGAAGATTTGCTTGAATTTCTACGAGAAGCAAATTCCAATATAAAGAATGTTGAAATGAAGACACCTGGAGAACTGTGTTCTTTGGATCCTGTAAATATGTGCAGATATTTTAATCATAGGTTTCAAGCTATGATGTCTTTCATCTGCAATAAAAAGAATCCACCTCTTGGAGAAGTTACCGATTTCTTTTGGAGAAAGGAGTACCAAGCGAGAGGTGCTCCTCATATACATATGCTATTGTGGATCAAGGATGCACCTAAATTTGGAACTGATTCAGATGAAATAGTATTGTCTTTCATTGAACAGTATGTGACATGTGAGATTCCAAGAGAAGGAGGAGATAGAAGCTTGAGACAGCAAGTTTTACATTTCCAAAGTCACCGTTGTGGAAAGTACTGCCGACGAAAATACAAGTCTAAAGGAAAATTTTATACCAAGTATCGGTTTGGATTTCCACGTCCAGTAATTTCTAAAGGAAGAGTAAATTCTTTTTTTTCTTCTGTAAGGCATACAGTAACTCGCAAATCTCCAAAGAATACCTACAACTTGAAAAGAACAGAACTGTCAAAGTATATTAATGACTACAATCCGGTTATTTTAAAAATGTGGAATGCAAATATGGACATCCAGTATGTTGCAGACAACTCAATTGCTGTTGCACGCTACGTTACATCATATATAACGAAATCAGAAAAAACCGAGATGAAACAAATGTGGGAAGAAATTGCACAAGAGAAAAGCCTTAGCAAAAAATTGTACAGCTTTACTTTGAAAATGCTTTCCCACAGAGAAATTGAATCGTATGAATGTTCAGACTGCTTGTCCTCTTCAAGTTTATATTCAAAATCACGAGGGATCATTTGGGTAAGTTTAGGTCTTGCCTGCTCACGAAATAGAGTGTTGAAATCATTAGAAGAAATTGAATACTTAGCAGCAAATGAACCAGACAGTACAGAAATTCTTAAAACTAATATGTTGGATACATACTATCCGAAAAGGAGTCGACATCTGGAACAGCTATGTCTGTATGAAGTACTTCAACATTACAGCTTCAAAAGAAATGTTAAACAGAATTTAAAACAAGGAAAATATGCAGTACTTGGATGTCATGGATGTTTAGTAAAACACACAAAAGGTAACCTTATCAACCACAAGAAACTCAGCTGTGAAACTCCAGACAAGCGAGAATTTTACTATTTAGCACTTCTCCAACTGTTCAAACCATGGCGTACCGAAAGTGAATTACTTGGAGATTTCGACTGCTACGAAGATTCTTTTAATGCATGTAAAGATAGCATTGCATGTTCAATTTTCCCTACATATTTAAAAATGTTGAATGATGAAGTTGAACAGGAAAAGACTATTACAGCTGAAGTTGCAAATGAAAGTTCTCAAGATAGTCAAAGTTCTGGTCCATGTACTCAAGATCCACTTGGACAACCAATAGTGGAAAATGAAGCAGCGATTGCTATGTATGAAGTGGAAATTGCAATGCAACAAGCACAAGAGGAGAATATTACATTGGAAAAGTTAGAAGAACAAGTAAATATTGAATAGAAAGAAATATATGTACAAGTGAGAGAACAGATAGAACATGGTTTGTTGCATGAAAAAAAGAATGTGTATGTTCATCATTTAAACCTATTCTGATGTACATCAGTGGTCAAGCTGGAACGGGTAAAAGTTTTTTAATTAAAGTTTTGACCAATTATCTTTAAAAAACTACTGGTTCACATTTATCTTGTGTAGTAACAGCTCCAACTGGATTAGCTGCGCACAATGTTAAAGGAATTACTTTGCATAGATTACTAATGTTACCAGTTGAGCATGATAATAAATTAGAATATCAGAAGTTGTCTGGAGAAGCTTCTTATGAAGTGTCAAGAGTGCTGAAGAAGATGAAACTTTTAATTATTGATGAGGTGAGCATGGTCTCAAACTTAATGCTTGCTTTCGTGCATTTAAGAATGTAACAGGTATTAAAAACAGATTACGACGTTCTCTTTGGAGGAAAACATTTAATTGTATTTGGAGATCTGCTACAACTAACTCCTGTAAAAGGAGTCTTTAAAACTCTTCTACAAGAAGACACTAGGAAATCTTTGGGAAGTATTGGAAATGTGAATCTCTGGGTAAATTTTGAATATAAAGAACTCACTCAGAATATGCGACAAGCAAGTGATGAAGGTTATGGAAATATTCTGAAATATGTAAGAATTGGTGTTCTAAGCAAACATGGTAAACAAGCTTTACAAAGTCGTCTACTAAAGAACTTGTTTACAACTGAAAACACACCAGCAGGAGTACTGTACAAGAACATTGCAGAATAAAAGTAAATACTTTGCTTAATGCCTACACTGGAAGAGTGTTATACATTTAATCAAGAGCTTCTGAAATTGGAAAATCAAGAAATAGTTCACATTGAAGCTATTGATAAAATCGAGCATCAAGGAATAACAATTCTTCTTTCAAATAAACTACAGACTAAATTGGATTCTTTGGAAAAGTCTGTATCAAAAACTGCTGGCTTAGAATTTTTTTAGATGTATGTATAAACTGTCGGGTAATTTTGAGGCGTAATTTGAATGTAGAACAAGGTTTGGTGAATGGAGCAATAGGGAAAGTTGTTGAATTTGTGAAATATCAAAACAGAAATGCAATTGAATTCTTGAAAATTAAATTTGATCAGATTGCAGAGGTGAAACAAATTGGGCATTGTGCTGTACATTTTTTGCTGGTAAAAGACTTGTATGTTCGTAGAAAACAGTTTCCTTTCTGTTTAGCATATGCAATAACCATTCATAAATGTCAAGGTTTAAGTGTAGATAATGCTTTAGTAAATGTTGGAAGAACTGAGTTTAAAGAGGGAATGGCATACGTTGCATTATCTCGAGTTAGAACATTGTCTAGTTTGTATTTAATTGATTTCGATGAAAACAAGGTTAGTGCTGATGTAAATTGTGTAAGAGAATATAATCGTTTAAGAAGACTTTATGCACCAACTTTAGGTGAATATCCTATTTATGAAAAACGTGCTGTGTGTTCAAAACGCAAACATGTTGAGGAATCAAGTGTGGTTGAAAAGCAGAAAAGAATTCAAGAGAAAAGATGCAAAGAAACAGAAAATAGAAACAAGTGATGATGTTGTGGGATACCAATTAGAAAATGCTTCTGGTGTCAACTGCTATGGTAATGTTATTCTAAACGTTATATTTTATCTAGAAGATCTGTATGGTGAAATTATGGAAAGTCAGGAAAAAAGATTATGTTCTGCACTTTATACTTTATTTGAACAATTGAGAACTGACAGAAGTAAGATCCATACTGCTTCTGGTATTCGACAACTGTTGGATACATGTACTGGATGTTTAACGTTCAGTCCTAATATACAACAAGATGCACAAGAGTTTCTGATGGTTATGCTTGGAGTATTAGAAGATGAAGGAATCCAGATTGAGAGTTTATTTGGACTCAGTTACAAATGGGATCACAAATGTGAACAGTGTTCAATAACTTCTACTAGTATAGTTGACAGAGAACGATTTCTATATTTAACAATACCTGACTGCAAATCTGTACCTTTTCCGAAATTAGTAAAAGAAGCAATGTAAGAAAGTGGCTCTGTATATACTGTTCCCAAATAGGTACAGTGTGCACAGAGTCCACAGTCCCCAGTGGCTTGGCAGAGGCTAAAGTTAGATATAACCTTACTCTCTAAAGTGGTAGCTTGGTCGAGCAGTAAGGCAGTATCAGAGGACAGTGTAAAGCATTTGTTCTACACACTCAATCAGCAAATGAAGTCACACACCCAAGAACTGAACTCTAGGCCAATTTGTTTTGTATATATAAAAACAATATATACAGTTTTTATTTTAGAACCAAGGAAGCTTGATGCAGGTAGGCAGATAAAATACTTTTCAATTACAGGTACTGAATGAATACTTTTTCAAAGGCAAGTGCACTTTGTACTTTAGAGTTTGCAGTGGTTGTCAAGTTATTGTACAATTTCAGAAAACTCAATACATTACTTTCAATGGACTTTTTAAGATAAATGCATGTAAATCACATTTGGATTACTTTTTGTAACTCAGTACTGGATCATGGATTCAGCACCGGGACAGTACCTGCAAACAGTTGGAAAAAGTCGGGTTAGTGATTCGTGCGATTTTTAAGGAATTTCTTTAGTTTTGAAAAGTGGGCACTTAGAAACTTTTCCGGTAAAAATGTCTCAATGTTATCCAATGGCAAAAAAACAAGTATCGGTTTTTAAGGAGTTAATCGGTCTTAGTTCGGATCAGTGCTGGAGCCTTTTCTCCAGCACTGGGGTCTCTCCTGGAATCAGTTGAGAATTTTCGAATTCGGGCTTCGGTCGATTTTTAAAGAATATTTGCAACTTTCAAAATTGGACACAGAAGAATTTCCGAGTGAAAATGTCTCAATGTTATTCAATGGCGAAAAACAAAGGAACGGTTTTGAACAGGTTAATCGGTCTTGTTCGGGTCAGTGCTGGGGTCTTGTCTCCAGCACTGGGGTCTCTCCTGGGTTCAGGTGAGATTTTGCGGATTCGGACTTCGGGCGATTTTTAAGGAATATTTGCAACTTTCGAAATTGGACACTTAGAAGAAATTCCAAGTGCAGCCAGCCAATGTTACCCTATGGAGGAATTTCAAGTGGACGGTTTTAGGGCAAACACTCAACTGGCGAATTTGATCTTCTGGGGGTAGACTCAGGGGTCTCCCAGGGTCAGGATGATGTGATCTCTACACCCTCAGCGGCACTGGGGCGGCCGGATGCAGAGTGCTGTTGGGCCTTCGGGTGCCCAATGGTTTCCTATGGAGAAGCTGCCTGACGAACAAACACTGCAAGCTCGGGGACGGAGATTCTTCAGGTTTGACCACCACTTCGAGAGGTAAGTTGGGAAGGTAGAGGACGGGTAGACACCCAGGAGTTGGGCCCAGGGGGCCGTGGGGGCGCCGGGTGCAGGGGTGTCTTTTGGTGTCGGAAATCTTACCCTCTGATGATCGCGGTAGGAGGGGTCCCTTGTTCTGAGGCTGCAGGCGTCGTCAGGGTCGTCGAGGAGGGTCCATGGGTGCTGGATACTGGGTCCCAGTCGCTGGGGGGATGTCCTCGTGGTGTTGGTTCACCTCAGCTCGGGCCAGGGTCGGCGGGTGCAGAGAGGTGTGGATTCGCAGTTCCGGGCCAGGGCCTGGTCTTGTAGCTTTTCTTTAAGCAGTACCACTGCTCGTGGGAGTCCCTGTCTTGAAGTCTGTGGCAAGGCAGTCAGGTCCTCCGGGTTTGGTGAGGTTGCTGACCACAAGGGAAGCCGGGGTTTCGCAGGAGCAGGTTCAGGAGTCGACAGGCCAGTAGGGCTGGGGCCAAGTCAGTTGTCGTCGCCTCTTTGTTAGCAGCTGCACGGCTGGTCTTCTTGCTTCGTCTTTTTTCTTCTTTTCTTCCCGGGATCTGAGGAAGGAAGGTTCAGGGTGCCCCTAAATACTAAATTTAGGGGTGGTTACAGGTAGGTAAGGGCAGGGACCAAGGGGTCCCTTCCCTGGGGTGGGTACACCCCCTATTCTGCCACTCTCCAGTGGGAGGGGGCAGGAGCCTGTCCCCTGGTTGGCTGGCTCCCCCATCCTCAAGATGGCGGGGACTCGAGTTTGTGCTTCACCTCGCCTCCCCCACCTTAGGGGTGGAGTTGGCAGAGGTGGGCACAACCCATTTCCTGCCTCTGGTTTTCCCGCCGGTTCTCCCGCCAGAAGTGGGGGTAGAACCAGTGGGGACCAGTTTGCTGGGAGCAGCAGATGGTCTGGGGAAGCTCAAAAGGCGGCAGGCCTTTGAAGCTTCCCCTGCCCATCCTGGGGGAGGAGGCTTTGGCACCTCTCCCCAGGATGTGCATTGTTTCAGGCCCCTGAGAGCAGATGGCTCTCAACCCAGGGGTCCAGAAACATGTCTGGTGGTGGCAGCCTGGGCAGCCACTCAGTCCAGGCACTGGAGGTCGGGTTGGTTTCAGGGGGCATCTCTGAGATGCCCGCTGTGTGCTTTTTACATTAAACCCCACACTGGCATCAGTGTGGGTTTAATGTGCTGAGAAGTTTGATACCAAACTTCTCAGTCTTCAGTGCAGCCATCATGGTGCTATGGAGTTCATAATGACGACCTCCCAGCACCATATATTTTTAAATGGCAGCACTGCACTTACAATGCCCAAGAATGGACTGGGGCACTGTAGGGGTACAGGGCTCATGCACCTGTACCCACACCACTGGCATAGGGCACCCAGCTAGAGGGGTGACTGAGGTATGCCAGGGCAGTGTTGTTGCTGGCATGGCACACAGGGATGTGTGCCATGTCGACTCTTCACTTTTGCTCTGCACCAAAACACGCAGCCTGCAAAGGCAGTGTGTGTGTGTAAAGGTACAGGGTCCCTAAGGGTGGCACAATAAGTGCTGCAGCCCTTAGGGGCCTGTCCTGGTCACAGTGCCCTGGGTACCTGTGGTACCATTTACCAGGGACTTTACCTGTGGCCAGGGTTGCCAATTGAGTTTAGGCATCAATGCAGTTTTAGGGAAGGAACACAGGCCCTGGGTACCTGATTGGCAGGAGCCCAGGGCACACTCAGTCAAAGCACATCAGCAATTCAGCAACAAAAAAAATGGGGGGCATACCATGCAAGAAAGATGGCACTTTCTCACAAGCAAATCATGATATGAAATGTTCTCGTTGTCAATCAGAAATGTTATCTACATTATGCCTAGAAAGATATGGAAAATATGTAATTTTAATGCTACAACGCTGTAAACCAAATGGAAGAAAAGTGGTAACGAAAATAAAAAATGTTGTTGCTAGTCAAGTATCTATTTCTGGAAGAACATTCGCAACACTGGCTATTGTTTTCCATGCTGGAGCTACTATCACATGTGGACATTATACTGTATATTTCAAATGTAATAATGGTTGGAGTTACTGCAACGATACACACTTGGAAATAAAATCGAGATTGGCTTATGAATTACCCAACTCATACTTGATATTTCTTAAGCAAAAATTTTAGATACATTATTCGGCCTAGAGGGAAAATGGGAAGATGCTTTAAGGAATTTATACTGGATGATTTCGGGAAAAAAATTCTACACATTATTTGGCCTTGGGGGAAAAATGTGAACAGAAACTACAGAGTAAAGGTAAGATTTAAAAATTGGAAATAGTATTGAATGTGTTATTTGTGTTGATTTCGTATTGTGGTTGCAAGAATTAGTCATTTGTTTTTTTTTAACAATCTAGTTGATTGTTTTTTTCCCCCAGCTGTTTATGATGATACTACACTGACATCACTGTGAATAGTGAAGTTAAGTAGAATCTGAAAACAGCAGAAAAAGGGACAAAAATATGTTTTCAAAATGTTAAATTATGTTGTATTATTTGATAAGTAACACTGTAATTTCTGAAATATATTACATTACACAACAGTTTTACAGTTTATTTTCTTTTCTGTAGTGGAAAAGTTAGAAAAAACAGTACTAATGACAAATAGCAGAATAGTAGTTTCATATTTAAAAAACCTTAGAAATTCACTGAAAAAAACCATAGGTTTTACAGACGTTATAGTTAGAAATTAGCATTTAAAAAACCTTAGAAATTCACTGAAAAAACCATAGGTTTTACAGACGTTATAGTTAGAAATTAACATTTAAAAAACCTTAGAAATTCACTGAAAAAACCATAAGTTTTACAGACGTTATAGTTAGAAATTAGCATTTAAAAAACCTTTGAAATTCACTGAAAAAACCGTAGGTTTCAGGGACGTTATAGTTAGTTGGACATTTCACTCATACAAAACCATAGAAATTCCACCGTTATAGTTAGTTCAGCTAATTATAACTCGCGCCCCCGCAATGCACTGCTGATGACGTCACATATTACATCATTCATGACATGGTCAGTGACATCACTGATGACATCACCGATGACATCTCAAATGACATCACTGATGACATCATCCACGTGATAATCTGATGCACCTCCTCACACCTGAATATAACCTTTGATACACCCACTCTAAAATACAGACTACCAATTTCGGAAAAATAGACACATCAATACCAGTTACTAAATACGCACTGACTGGTTCCTAGGTAAACACACACATCCACTCACTCACCCATACAGTCACTCATGCATGCAGTCACACATCAATACAACACTATCATATGCACTCATACACCTATACAGACACTCACACACTACCACATATCCAGAGTTACTCACACAGCTAGTCAGTCATGCAAAGAATTAATCATACTTCCATTTACTAACCTATACAGTTATACAGACACCAGCTCACTTATTCATACAGATACTAACACATAATTACTCTGTTATAGAATCACTGATACAAATACACACTCATCCATGCAGCCACTCTCACAATTACTGACTCTCACATATAGTTATTTATATACACCATCACTCACATATACTGCCTTTTACATATGTAGTTAATTGCACATGTACCACTGAAACATCCATTCACTCACCAACACACCCATACACACACTCACCCACCCATACAGCTGTTTCCACATGCACTCTTGAAGCCATATGCCCAGTGAATCACCCACTCACACATCTATGCACAGAGTCACACACCTCCCACCCACACACACATACACACTCAGGCAGCCATACAAATACTCAGGCAAGCAATCAATAAGTCATATAGACACTCATGCAGCTACTCACCAACCCATGCAGCAGCTTACACAACAACAGACAGATACAGACTTTCACACAGTTTAGTCACTAACCTATGCATTCAGTAAGACACATTTAATCACTCACTTATACAGTCAGTCACGTACCTAGTAAATCCTCCATACAGACACTTATACAACCACTCATTCTTCAATACAGCTTGGCATATATATAAAACAAATTTAAATTTTACAGAAACACACAGTCACTGGTGATGTCATCAGTGATGTCATCAGTGATGTCATTTGAGATGTCATCAGTGATGTCATCAGTGATGTCACTGACCATGTCATGAATGATGTAATATGTGATGTCATCAGCAGTGCATTGCGGGGGCGCGAGTTATAGTTAGCTGAACTAACTATAACGGTGGAATTTCTATGGTTTTGTATGAGTGAAATGTCTAACTAACTATAACGTCCCTGAAACCTATGGTTTTTTTAGTGAATATATATATATATATATAATGTTATTTGTTATGTTATTTATATTTAATATAGCACACAACTCACCCAAAGCAATCTGCTTTGGATTTTGGAAGTGAGAGCAGGTTTCCTGCTCTCTCTTCCAAAATCCAAAGCAGTTTGCAATGACAGGGCGGGAGCCGCGAGGCTCCCGTCCTGCCATAGCAAACAGCAGTGTCCCGGGGTGGGCACCCGGGACACTGCAGGTGCCGGCCCTGGGTGGTGGCGGTCCCCAGGGCCATCACAGGCTCCAGGAGGAGGGCCGCGCGGCCCCCTCCCTTCACTTGCACAGCCCCGGGGAGGTGGTGGTCCCCGGGGCTCGGGGTCCGTTACGGACCCCCAAATTTAAATATTAGTGCCCCGGGGAGGTGCCGGTCCCCAGGGCGTGTGGGGGGGCTCGAGCCCCCCCCACAGGTATATTTTATTTTAAAAAAAGCCCCAGGGGGTGGCAGTCCCGGGGCTGCGGGGGGGCAGGGTGCCCCCCCGTGATTATAATTGATCAAAGCCCTGGGGGGTGGCGGTCCCCAGGGCTTGGGGGGGCCTTAGAGGCCCCCCAAACTCTAAAAAAACCTAGCCCCGGGGGGTGGCGGTCCCCGGGGCAGTGTGGGGGGGATTGGGGCCCCCCCACACATTTTTTTACTGCCCCCGGGACCTGGCCCACCGGCAGCTTTAATTAACGTTTTTTTTTTAGTTTCGCGGCCGGATCCGGCGCGCATTTTGCGGATTTAAAAAAAAATATATGCTTTTTTGGGCCCTGAGGGTCCTTGTGGGACCCCCTGAGCAGGCCTAGGGGGTCAGGGTGTTTCTACCCTGCCCCCTTTTCTTGTTTTGCGCCTTAGTTTTTCTGTTTTCTTGTGCCTCGGTTACTGAGGCACAAGATGGCTGCCAACACTTCCTGGTTTGGAGTGTTGACAGCCAATTAGCATGAAGCTCGTGATCGGGAGGGTGCGCGGATCCACCGCGGCCATAGATATCGAAACTTTTATTTTTTGAATTTCTCAGGAACTACTGAACAGATTTACACCATTTAAAAAAAAGGGCGCTTTCTGAACCAAGCACTACCTTTTTGCCTAATTTGGTGTAATTCCGTTCAGCAGTTTTGGCTGTAACCGTGTCTAAAGTTTCCTATGGGAAATTGATTTTTTGACCTCTATTTTTTGATTTTCT
This sequence comes from Calotriton arnoldi, assembly GCA_963921515.1. Classification (NCBI taxonomy): domain Eukaryota; kingdom Metazoa; phylum Chordata; class Amphibia; order Caudata; family Salamandridae; genus Calotriton; species Calotriton arnoldi. Next base: position 305,822 of record CAWUFW010006719.1, on the reverse strand, counting down.
CCGCAACTACTGAACGGATTTACTCCATTTAAAAAAAGGTCTCTTTCTGAAACAAGGGCTACCTTTTTGCCAAATTTGGTGTAATTCCGTTCAGCAGTTCGAGCTGTAGCCGTGTCTAAAATTTCCTATGGGAATTAACATGGAGAAAACACGTTTTGGGACCCCCCTTTTTTCTCGGCCCCAGCTTGCCGAATCACCCCGAAACTTTCAAGACAGGAGCTGACCGGAACGGGCTACGAGTTTTGAAAATATCGCGAAGATTCGTCAACCGGCGCCAAAGCTATTGAGAAAACAAAAAATGAGTTTCCTATGGAAACTAGGTCCTAACTATAACTATCTACTGGCGACCGCCAGTAGATTATATATATATATATATATATATATATATATATATATATATATATATATATATATATATATATATATATATAAAAATATATATATATATATTCACTGAAAAAACCACTGGTTTCAAGGGCATTATAGTTAGGCTGTCATTTTACTTGTACAAAACCTGTGAAATTCAGCCGTTATAGTTAGCTGAGCCAACTATAACTCGCGCCCCCGCAATGCACTGCTGATGATGTCACATATTATATCACTCATGGCATGGTCAGTGACATCACTGATGACATCATCCAGTGACTGTGAGTGTTTCTAAAAAGTTGAAGAATGTTATATATATGTATATATATATATATATATATATATATATATACCAAGGTGTATGAAGAAATAGTGTGTATATGAGTGTCTGTATGGACGATTCAGTGGGTGCGTGACTGACTGTATAAGTGAGTGATTATATGTGTTTCAGTGAATGTATGGGTGAGTGACTAATCTGTGTGAATGTCTGAATCAGTCTGTCAGTTGGTGTGTGAGTGGCTGCATGGGTTGGGGAGTAGCTACATGAGTGTCTATATGGGTTACTGATTGGTTGTCTGAGTACCTGTATGGGTGCCCGAGTGTCTGTGTGGGTGGTGTGTGGCTCCCTGCATGGATGTGTGAGTGGGTGAATCAATAGGTGTATGGGTTCATGAGTGCGTCTGCGAGGGGCTGTATGGGTGAGTCAGTGTGCGTATGGCTGTGTTGGTGAGGGAATGGATATCTCAGTGGTATATGGGTGAGTAACTGCATATGTAAGGCAGTATATGTGAGTGTTGGAGTATATAAGTGACTGTATGTGTTAGTGAGTGATTGTGAGAGTGGCTGTATGGATGAGTGTGTGCTTGTGTCAGTGATTGTATAAGAGAGTAAGTATGTGTTAGTATCTGTATGAATAAGTCAGGTAGTTTGTGCATAACTGTATAGGTGAGTAAGTGGCAGTGCGATTGACTCTTTGGGTGAGTGACTAGGTGTGTGAGTAGCTCTATGGGTGAGTGGCGGTGTGTGAGTGTCTGTATGGGTATATGAGTGGATATATCAGAGGCTGTATTGGTGAGTGATTAAGTGTATGAGTGACTGTATGGGTGAGTCGGTGGATTTGTGTGTAGACTTATGAACCAGTGAGTGGGTATGTACTTACTGGTATTGGTGTGTCTATGGTTTCAAGAATGGTAGTCTGAAATTTGGAGTGGGTGTGAGTAGGTGCATCAGAGATTATGTGGATGATGTCATCAGTGATGTCATTTGAGATGTCATCAGTGATGTCACTGACCATGTCATGAGTGACGTAATATGTAACGTCATCAGCAGTGCATTGCGTGGGCACGAGTTATAGTTAGTTCAGCTAACTATAATGGCTGAATTTCACAGGTTTTGTACAAGTGAAATGTCAGCATAACTTTAACGTTCCTGTAACCTGTGTTTTTTTCGGTGGATTTCTAATGTTTTTTTAAATGCTAATTACTAACTATAACGTCCCTGAAACCTGTGGTTTTTTCAGTGAATTTCTAAGGTTTTTAGGTCTCGCCTAGCGTTCAGCGCATGCGCTGCCCGCTCGGCGAGACCTAAAGTGAGAGAGGAGATTTTAGAAGGGGGCTTGAAGCCCCGCCCCTCATTTCCATTGGCCGGCGTCACCGTTTATGTTAAACGGTGGGCCGCCATTGGAAAAGAGCTTTTTGGGTTGCCTCCCTTTCGCCTTTTGGTCCGGCCCATCCGGACTGGATCGCCTGCTTCACGGCTGTCGTGAAGCAATTTCTTATCTCAAGAAGGCGTGTTATAGAAACAAGCCGTGTGATCCAGTCCTTATGGGCCGTCCCAAAAGGAGACAGGGCGCCGCGTGTTTATTTTTGCATCGCGCTTTCACTTAAAGTGAAAGCGCGATGCAAAAATAAACAGCGGCTGCCTTCCCGCAATGGCAGCGCTTGTTATTACTTGGGTTAGAGTTCAGATTCAACATTACACAGTCCGACATCATGAAGTTCACGTGACCGTCGCCACTCTCTGAGCAGTCGATGGTGTCCAGATTATTTTGAGCATATCGCGATGAGCTCATCCGTTCCCTTGTAACGTGGAATGCAGAGGTGCTGGGTGGTGTTGTCACTCCGTCTCCCTCCCGCAGACTGAAACATTGTTTTCTTCAACAGTCCAGACTCACAGAATGTCAGAAATAAAACACATCCTTACTACACCCCAACAACCAGCCACGCTGGCAACAACCTGACACAGACGGCAAGGTTCTATGCCAGGTGTAGTGGGTCACACACCTTCCACTCTTGTATTTTAGTACTTATAGTGCGACTTTATCTCAAACAAAGGAAAAACTCGAAGTCCCAGGATTCAAAGAAAACAGAACTGGAGGTCGTTTCCCGCTACCGTGGGACACGCTGGTATCTTTTCCAGTTTCTGTACTTTGTAAAGCTGTGCGAAGTAACAGAAAGCTGTGCGAAGTAACCGAAGGCTGTGGCCCACAGGGCCAGGGATATCAGAAGCTGCAGAAGTGAGCGACATTAGCATAAGTCCATCACTCCCGTAGCACACTACAGCTCGCACCCCTCTCCGTGAGCGCTGGTTTTACATTCCCGTTGAATTGCCTCCGACTTTATGCGCTATCGTGTGTCACATTCTGCAAATCCTTGTCATAGATATTAGAAAGGGGCAAAGCAGAGTACGGAGCTGCTGTCGTATACGTGTGTGTGTGTGTGTTTGGGGTAAATGTGTCTTTAATTGTATACCTGGGTGCGTTTGTGTGTGTCAGGAGTTGTTGGTGTGGGTTTCTATTTGTGTGCGTGCGTGTACCGGCTGGCGTCTGTTTGTGGGGGTCGGTAGGTGCGGATGAGGAGGATGAGGGGCGCTCTCGGGGGCGTCTCGATGTGAGTTGGTGTCCGTGTGTGTCTGGGTGTCGCGTGGGGTATCTGGGGTTGTTGGTGTGGGTTTTTGTTTGTGTGTCTACATGCCTGCGTCGGTTGGTGTCTGCTTGTGGGGGTCGGTAGGTGCGGATAAGGGGCGCTCTGAGGGAGGTGGGGGGGCACCTGGATGTGAGTTGGTGTCCCTGTGTGTCCGGGTGCGTGGGTGTCTGGGGTTGTTGATGTGGGTTTTTATTTGTGTCTGCCTGCGTTCGTCAGTTGGTGTCTGTGTTTGTGGGAGTCGGTATGTGAGGATGAGGGGTGCTCTCGGGGCACGGAGCCTGGATGTGTTGTCCGTGCGTGTCTGGGTGCGTGTGTGTCTGGGGTTGTTGATGTGGGTTTGTATTTGTGTGTGTGCGTGCGTCGGTTGGTGTCTGTGGAAGTTGGTATGTGCGAATGAGGGGCGCTCTCGAGGGCGCGGAGCCTGGATGCCACGGGTGTCCGCAGATAGGGAGGGCCATGCACTTCTGAGTTCACGCCGCAGTTATCTCTTTGATACACCCCGCCTTCACAGTGCGATCAGCTCGGAATAGGACGAACAAGAAGTGGAAATACTGCCGGGTGAAGCTTCGTCAGCAAACCGGAGGAGGACGTTGAACTTTGAAGTTTTGTGACATATTAACAGATGCTGCTGCTACTCCCTCGTGCGCCTGAGCCCCACAGTCTGGTTTGAGCTCTCTTACCCACGCGCCCGTTGCCATGGTTTCTTTCTTTTTTCTGCCCTCCCTCCTCTTTCTCCCGCTCTTTTTTTCACACACCATCCTCTCTGGCTCTGTCACTTTTCTGTACCCCCTCTCTCTCTTGCGTTCTCTCTCTCGCCCTTTGTCACGCATTAGCCCACCCCCCCCTATTTCTTTCCCACCCCCTGCCTCGCTATTGTCTCTTCATTCCATTTCTCCGGCGCTCTTGTTTCGCTGCCACCTGTTGCATGGTGATGGAGCAGGTACACAACTGAGACACACACAGGGGATTTGCTTGTGTGATCGTCTCCCTTCTGCCATCTCGCTCTCTCTCACACACCATCTGTACTTAGAATACACTAATCTGTTGGTGACATGATTTCAACTTTCTGTGGACACCAATATGTTATTGAAAGGATTGTGAGCACCCTGATTAGTATTCCGCGTCATTTAACAGGCGACTAAAGGGATTGATTGTTATCCTCCTAATTACTAGACAAAGACGTTCTAAGGCATGGGCAAGTGGGCTCTGGCCCTGGGCCCCATCCTTTTAGAGGGGCCAACTGATAGATCCTGTTCTGTTCTCCACAAAGTCCTGCCCTGATGACCGTTAATTATTCTTAAACATAGATTGTTTTAAATACCACTTTCTTTTAGTTTATTTTTTAATACAGGTAATGTGTGGGAGCCGTTTCAGACAATATACAGAGAAATGTTGTTTTATTTTTTAACACCATGCAACATCCATAAAAAAGTTCCTTTTAGAGTGAAACAGGAACTCACATTTGAGAAATTGCAGTGGGTCATAGATTATTTGCATAATATCAGTGAGCTGCTGCTATATTACAATATTGAAAACACACATCTCTATTCCTGAATATTAGATAGAAACACATTTAGAATTTAGACTAGTGTGCCACTGCAGTGTCAGTGACTTAGCCAAAGACAACGTGAAACAAGCATTTGCAATGCAATAGGTCTCGCATTTACGCGAGTTTGAGCTATTGGCATTGTAAATGGCAATGCCTTTTTATGTTTTGGTTTTAAAACATAAATAAAAGGCATTGTCATTTTTTTTTTACTTTAATAAGCGCGGCGCCGTCTTTACGGACACCGCGCTATGCAATGCAATAGGTGTTGATTTTGGTATTGTAAATAACAATGCCTTTTAATTTTTTAAAGACATTGCCATTTACAATGTCAATAGCTCAAAATAATGTCATTGCGAGACCTATTGCATTGTAAATGCTTGTTTAACTAGCAATCACATTTGCAGAGTGGTGGAGAAATGGGGCTGGGCCTTTGACCTTCTCTCAGGAATTCCGCTGCGTAGGACTTACAGGAGCTACCAGGAGGGCTTCTTGGCCCCCAAGGTCCCTCTGGAGTAAAGTGGACTTTATCTCCCAACCAGTAGTGCGCCAGGAGGCACACTTGCAGAGTGGTGGAAAAGGGGGGCATGGCCTCCGAAGACCTCTTAGCAATCCCACTATGTGGGACTTACTGGAGGTAACAAGAGGGGTAGTTCGCTCCAAGGACGTCCTTGTAGGCCAACTACCCCTCCTGTTACCTCCAGTAAGTCCCACACAGCAGTATTACGGAGTTCTGACAGCAGGCCACATCCCCTTTCTCCACCAGTGTGCAAACGCGCCTCCTGGCGCGCACTTGGTTGGGGGATAAAGTCCCCTTCGCTGCTGGGGGTCCTTAGTGGCCAACAAGCCTACCTGTTACCTCCAGTAAGCCCCACACAGTGGGATTGCTGAGAGGTGGTCACAGGCCATGCCCCCTTTCTCCACCACTCTGCAAACGTGCCTCCTGGCGCGCTCTTGATTAAGGGATGAAGTCCCCTTGCCTCTTGAGGGTCCCTGGGGGCCAACTAGCCCTCCTGTTACCTCTAGTAAGCCCCACACAGCTTGATTGCTGAGATGTGGTCAGAGGCAACGCCCCCTTTCTCCACCACTCTGCAAACGTGCCTCCTGGCGCACTGCTGCTTGGGGGATGAAGTCCACTTTAGTCCTGAGCCCATCAGGACGCAAAGGGACCTCATTTCCCCACCAGCAATGCGCTGACAGGCACGTTGGCAGAGTGGTGGAAAAAGGGGCGTAGCCTCCGACCACCTCTCAGCAATCCCACTATGTGGAGCTTCCTGGAGGTAACAGGTGGGCTAGTTGGCCCCTAAGGACCCTCAGGAGCGAGAGGGACTTCATCCCCAACCAAGAGTGCGCCAGGAGGAGCGTTTGCAGAGTAGTGGAGAAAGGGGGTGGGGCCTCCTGCGAGTTGCCGGCTTCTGATTTTTTTTGTATTTTAGGAAGGGAGGCTGTGTGGCCCCCCCCCTTCCCTTGATCCTTTTGGGCTCCGGGGACCCCATCCCCCCCGGGGCCTGACCCATTTAAAAAAATAAAAAAAAGGAAGGGGCCCGTGTGGCCCCCCTCCTGAAGCCGATTTCAGCCCCGGGGACCCCATCCCCCGGGGCACGGCCATTTTTTATTGGATTTTCAAGGGAGGGGGGCCCGGGGCCTGACCCATTTAAAAAAAATAAAGAAATAAAAAAGGAAGGGGTCCGCGTGGCCCCCTCCTGAGGCCATTTTCGGCCCCAGTGACCCCCATCCCCTGGGGCCAGACCATTTTTTGGGGTTTTAAAAAAAAATCATTTTAAGGCTTGGGGCCGCGATACCCCCCTCCCCAGGCTGATTTTGGACCCGGGGACCCCATCCCCCAGCCATTTTTTTAAAAATAAAAAATGGGAGGGGGCAGAGTGGCCCCCCTTCTGGACCTTTCTCGGCCCCGGGGACCCCATCCCCCGGGCCATGGCCAGCTGGTTGGGGCCGCGAGGGGAGCCTGAAGGCCCCCACAGGTCCGGCCGGCTCCCACCTCCTGCGGGAGCTGGCATGGCTTTTTACCCCTCAAGGAGCTGCTGACATGCAGCTCCTTGGGGGTAAAAGCAAAGTGTGCTTGCTTTGAACAAGCGAGAGCAAAGTGCTCTCGCTTGTTCATAGTGAGCACACTGTTTGCTATGGGATGGTGGGAGCACTGCTCCCGCCATCCCATCGCAAACATAGCAAACTGCAATGTCCCGGGAGTGGGCACCCCGGGACATTGCTGGAGCCGGCCCTAGGGGATGGCGGTCCCAAGGGCTATTTACGGCTCCAGGAGGTAGGCTGCACGTCCCCCCTTCCATTTGGAAAGTAGCCCCGGGGAGGTGGTGGTCCCCGGGGCCGTGTGTGGGGGGGGGCTGGAGCCCCACACATTTTTTTAAACATAGCCCTGGGGAGATGGCGGTCCCCGGGGCTGTGTGGGGTGGGTCAGAAGCCCCCGCACACATTATAATCTACATAGGCCCTGGGTGGTGGCAGTCCCTGGGGCTGCATGGGGGGCAGGAGTTCTCCCATGCATTTTTTCACAATATAGCCTTGGGGAAGTGGCGGTCCCCGGGGCTGCGGGGGCCGCGTGGCACCTCCGCACTTCAATGTATAAGCCACAGGGAGTTGGCGGTCTCCGGGGATGCGGGGGCCCCCGCATCTCTATTTGTAATTGCCCCCGGGACCTGGTCCACCCGGGGACATAAAGGAAACGAAGCGCTTCGTTCTTTTAAAAAATGTCTTCCGGATCACAGACCCACCGCAAATCACGCCTATTTCTTTTTTAAAAAATAGCTTTTTTTTTTGTCCCTGGGGGTCCCTGTGGGACCACCTGAGCAGGCCTAGGAGGTCAGGGTGTTTCTACCCTGACCCCTTTTCTTGTTTTTTTAGGCTTTATAACCTTTTTTATTGTGCCTCGGTTCAACCGTGTCACAAGATGACTGCCAACACTTCCTGGTTTGAAGTGTTGGCAGCCAATCAGATTGCAGGCTCGAGATCGGGAGGGTTTGCGGAACCTCCGCAGCCACAGTTGTATATCTGAGAAATCTTAAAATTTCTGACGAACTACTGAACGGATTTACACCATTTAATAAAAAGAGTGCACTCTGGACCAAAAGCTACCTTTCTGTCAAATTTGGTGTAATTCCGTTCAGCAGTTCGGGCGCTAGCTGCGTCAACAGTTTCCTATGGAAATTAACATGGAGAAAAAGCGTTTTGGGACCCCCCTTTTTCTCGGCCCCCGCTTGACGAATCACCCTGAAACTTTCAACACAGCAGCTGACCTGACAGCTCCATTAATTTTGAAAATTTCGCGAAGATTCGTCAACCAGCGCCAAAGATATTGACAAAAGAAAAAACACTTTTCCTATAGAAACAAGGTCCTAACTATAACTACCTACTGGCGACCGCCAGTAGGTAATATATATATATATATATATATATATATATACATACATACATACATACATACACACACACTCTCTCTCTCTCTGTCTCTTACTCTGTAAACCGGAAACATTAATACAGTGCACACACATCTAAAAGCAAACAGCGATGCCGAATAGTTGGGCAATCTAAGGCAACATTAAAAGAAAAAAAAACAGTTAAGAGGGAGATTTGGAAAGAAAATAAAATGGAGATTTTTCTTTCCTCATTAATTTGCATAGAAGTGGATAGAGGTCTAAGGAGGAGAAAGCTAGAATAAAGCAATATTTGGCTCAAAAAATGTGACTCTCCCACTTAATTCACAAGTGTTGGTAGGTATGAAACACATGCCAATTTGGATGTCCGCTGGGACTTTGAGTCTGGCTCTTGTCCTCGCTCTTTCAGCAGCTGGAAGGCTAAATGAAGGTACTTAAAAGGGCTTCAAGATCAGGAGTAATTGGTGACCAAGTAATGGCATTAGGCGTATAAAGAGCCTTAAAGTGTAGAAGCAACGTCTCTGCTGAAATGAAGGAAAAATTGACTTAGAAACCTGTTGACCAGGCACTGCATGCCACTATCCTACAAATTCCTCCATCATCTTTATCCTGTACAGTGCAAGTCTGTCCAGTTTTGGGGTAATATGCCTCATTCTTCCTTGCGATTAATGTCTGTAAAAAAAAAAATGGGTTTTTTCTTTTGAGTGAGTGGTTAAAAAACTCTCAAGAAACAAACACAGTCCTTGTCAAGGTGAACCACAAAAGCCACATGTGCTTAACCCTCTGGTAGCTTGACACAGAAGCAGTCAGGCTTAACTTAGAGGCACTGTGTCAAGTATTGATGCTGCACACAAACAGCAATACAGTGAAAATGCAACACAAAAACATCCCACACCAATTCAGAAATATAGAGTAAAATTTAGTAAATAAAATGAAAAAAATCCAATCAGTCAAACCAAGGATATTAAATTTTAAAGGTTTAAGTAAAAATAGCACCAAGAAGCAGATAGCGCTAACTATGGGTATCTGGTCAGAATGTATGACGGTATTTCGCATGCGTTTAGTACGCATGCCTTCAGAACGCCGTCATTAGCACGAACTCATGTTTGGCACACATTCGTTCAGCACGCAAGTCATTGTAACGACTTGCCTTAGGGGGGCGCTGGATTTTGGAATAGTTTTATTCACTATTCCAACTCCAGTCTGCGCAAAAGTAGGGAAGGTGTAGGACACTAAATCCAACACCATTCCACTAATGCGCTCCCCTAAAGCAAGTTGTTGTAACAATTTGCGTGCTGAACGAATGCGTGCTAAAGACGCCTTCGTTCCAATATTCCCTCTAATTTTTTTCCTCTGTGTGCAGCAGTGTAAGGTCTCTGTGCACTGCAGACAAGGCTATGCGCGCCAGGGACCCGACCACACGTGTGGGTGCAGTGACAAATATCAGTGCAGATTGTGTGAGTATTCATGTTAATCGCAGAGCAAGTGATGCGCTGCAATTAACATGAATAATTTCTCAGAGGCACACAATATGCCCCACACCGGGCCGGCGTTAGCGCTGCTGGCGCCCTGTGCGACAATGTTTGTTGGCGCCCCCAATGGCCACGTCCGCCAGTGATTCTCTCACTATTACCCTTCAACAGTACCCCTCAAGTCTCCATTACCACTCTCTCTGAGATGCATTTAGTTTGTTTTATAGTGCCACTCATACCAGTGTAGGGTGTACTTTACATTGCACACACATTAAACAGGGAGCGGCTTAAAACACTTAAGCTAAAAATCTGTACTTAGCACAGTGTGCTGCCCCACTGGTCCATTCATCCAGATATATAACACAACAAGTAACATTACGCCTACAACAAGCCAGGGCTATTGGTTTAGTCAGTGGTTGTAAATTACATAGGATTAATAAGCAACAACTATGACTTCGTTGTATATAATATTGAAAATGCTTCCAATCTTGTGGGAGAGGTAGTGGCTAAGGCTAGAGCTGTCGGCTTTCGAGCTGAGAAACCAGCTTCTAGCCTCACGTCGACTCAATATCCTGGGATTCAAAACATGAATATGTCCTTGTGTAATGTAACTGGTGCTCTGTTTGCTCCAAGTTTGCCAATATAAAACTGAAAAATGACTCTCTTTGAAGTTACATCAGAAGCAGTGATGGCTGGTACTCTTGCAGAGTTAAGCTTTTTTTTCCTCCGCCCTTAAGGTAAAAATGGAGAGCCCGATAGGGATCCATCTCGGCACCTGCTTTTAAGAACTGCTGAGCACCAGCAGGACCCAGCCCACTTAAAGCCCTGCTTGTAGTCTTGCAGGATTTCTTTTGTTAATAGAGCGCAGCACACAATCTGCCCCGCTCTATTAACAAAAGAAATGCAGTAAGTCTACAATCACGACGTGTGCTTTCAGGTGATTCTGAAAGCACACGTCGTACTTGTGGACTTGCTGCATTTCTTTTGCTAATAGAGTGGGGCAGATTGTGTGCTGTGCTCTATTAACAAAAGAAATGCAGCAAGCCTGCAAGCACGACGTGTGCTTTCAGAATCACCTGAAAGCAGCGCATGACGGGCACTGCGATTAACATGAACACTTTTACAAATGCATAAAATCTACTCCGCAGCCCTGCCATTTTAACAAAACAAATGCAGCAAATGCAGGAGGGCACTTGCTGCTGAACTTACCTGCCACTGTGCGAGCTTCAAACACCACACTGCACGCTCGAGGTGAGACAAGCGCGCACCTTACAGGGAACAGTGATTCGTTCTATTGCCGGCGCTGTGAATGCACAGTGTAATTCCGGCTAACTCCTAAAGGACGTTTCCTATCTGGTCACGCTAGACTGGGAGAAAGTCACAAGTTCAGGCCAACTGCAATGGAGTGCAGGCAGGATACAGGGACCAGGTTAGTCCTGCTTAAAAAGTTACCTTCTCAAAGTCCAGCGCGCAGAGTTCAGAACTTCAGGATTTTGCCAGGAGCTCAGCTGATGCCAGCCAAGGGTCCAGGACCTGGGGAGGCATCTCTTGGGGATCAGGAACACACACCAGCAGGGCTCAGGCAGTTCCAGGGCTCAGGCAGTTGCAGGGCTCATGCAGGTCCAGTTGCAGGTCCAGGCAAGTTCAGTTCCAGCAGGTCAGCTTGGCAGTTACAGGGAGGACTCTGTAGCTTGTTTTGTCTCTGAAGCTCAGAACAGGAGGTCAGCCAACTGACCCTTGGAATCACTTTGGTAGCCCTGGGTACAAAGAGATCATTCTCTCTCCTTCAAGCAGCAAATCAGTCCTCTGAAGAACAAGGCAGGCAGTAGGGCAGTCCTTTGGTAGCAGCAGGGCACTCCTCTGAGAACAAGGCAGTTCCTTCTGTAGTCTTCTGCAGGTCCAGGAATAAACTGAAGAGTTGATCTGAGGGTCCAATATTTATACCTGGTGCCAGGTTTGATTTGGAAGAAACCTCTGGAGTCCGCCCTCCTCTCCCCACAGATGGTTCTGGAATTTCCTTCCTCCCTGCCCAGGTCCCAAGGTGTCTGGAGTGACAAACGCCTGGTGTTAAGATATTCGTGAGTGTGCTTAGGCAGTTTCTTTGAAATGTAAGTGGGGTAGGGAACAGCTCTGCCCCTCTCATCCTGGCAGATTGGCCCTCTCTCAGCTTCACCCAGGTCCTATTGTTCACTCTCTGGGACCATTAGGCATTGCTTATGGGGTAGCACTTAACAGGCCCAACTCTCTAACAGTGACATTTTCAGAATTGCAATTTAAAATCCTCTTTAATGATAAAGTCAGATTTTACATTATAATTTGTTTGAGTCAAAATATGATATTTCTACCTGTTTCCAATAAAAAGTTAGCACTTTATAATGTAATAAGGTGACCCAATGTTATCTTATGGTAGAGGTAGGCCTGAAAAACGACATGCAAAACTTAAAAGTACATGTCCACCTTTAAATACAATGCACCCTGATCTTTGGGCAGTTGGCATACTCTAGGGGTGACATATGTATTAAAAAGGGAGATTTAGGCCTGGCAAAAGTTCTTTTTTTGCCAGGTCGAATTGGCAGTTTAAAACTGAACAAAGGCTGCAATGGCAGGCCTGTGGCATGTTTTAAAAGGCCACTTAAGTGGGTGGCACAACAAGTGCTGCAGGTCCACTAGTATCATTTAATTTACAGGCCCGGGGTACATGTAGTACCACTTTACTAGGGGCTTACAAGTAAATTAAATGTGCCAATTTGGTGTAAGCCAATTTTAGCATGTTTGAAGGAGTGAGCACAAGCACTTTACACTGATTAGCAGTGGGCAAGTGCACAGAGTCCTGAAAGCCAGCAAAAACGGGTTTAGAAAACAGGAAAGGTGAAAGCAAAATGTTTGGGGATGACCCTGCAGAGAGGTCCAAGAATGTATTATATAGTGATTGCAGTGGTCACGTTCCTTGGATGCTGAAAGATTTAATTGCTGACAACAGGGTTGATTAGTCCATATGCACTGTTTGCCTAAGTAGTGGTTTCTCCTTCTGGGGTCACTGTTACCATTTTTCCTGGACCTTGTTTGGTGCTGTAAACCTTGGCCTCGTACATGATTGTGCTATAATTGTACCAAACCTAAAGTAAGGTAGTCTACACCCGGGAGCAAGGACCAACATTCTAGAGTGTTGAAGAGAGGCTCAGCTATAGCCCAGAGGAATGGAGGTATCAAATTTGACGAATCAATAAAGTGCAATTTAATTGTTTTTAAACTGGGGATAAGACCTCTGCCTTCGTCCAAGTATTCCTGCTCACTTCTTGGACAGACTGAGATAGATTTAACTAGGCAAGCAATGGGCTGTGGCCTCTGTTGAACCTCAAAGTTTTTTTGCACTGACCACTGTTTGATGCTCATTAATATATAGTTAATGAGACTCTCTGGTTACGTTTGTGGCGTTTTCTGAAATCACTGCTATGTCGTAACCACTTATTCCTTAATGAAAGGACTATTTTGAGGAATATACCTTGATTTGATTTGGCTCGCTGTTCCTCCATATTCAAGCATTGTCATGCTGTTTGAGAATGTTTTGTGTTATGCGCACTGTTCATATTTCAGCACTTTTTTGTCACTTACCTTCACTTGCACTGCGCTATCACATGTAGCACCTTATCATTATTTGGAATTGTCACTCGATGAATTTGACAAATTTATTCATTAGAACTGAACTTTTTCATATTTTGTAACAACAGGATTTATTGTACTTTGTTCCCCTGCCCATTCATTTAGTTTTTCTCAAATAGCTTTTATACCCTAGTTCCATTGGAATACAGGGTGGTCCCCCCCTTTCTTTTCTTGACAGATATCCAGGAAAGGTACTCCGCAAGCTAACGCCATGGTCGCAGGCTTGCCTCTGATGGAGTGAGCACGCAAACCTTCAGGAGGTTGCTTTTTGAACAATTCGTAGTAGATTTTGATGCAGAGCACTGTCCATTGTGAGAAGGTCCGCTTCTGCACCACCTTTCCTTTTTTGGCTGTGACGTACCCCACAAAGAGTTGATCATCCAACCGGCACTCTTTTGTGTGGTCAAGGTAGAACAGCGCTCTTTTTGGATTCAGCCAATGGAGTCTATCCTCTTCTTTAGAGGGGTGAAGCGGAGACTAAAAAGGTAGGCTGGGTAATGGACTGGACTATATGAAAAGAAGTTACCACCTTCGGTAGGAAGGATGCTCTAGTGCGAAGGAACAGTTGTCTGGGTAGATGTTCAGATATGGAGGCTGAGATGACAGTGACTGTAGCTCACTGACCTCTGGGCAAAAGTTATTGCCACTAAGAAGCCAGTTCCGATGGTAAGGAGCCCGATTTGTCAGTTGTGTAACGGGTCAAAAGGAGCACACATTAGAAATGTGAGGACTATACTAAAGTCCTACTATGGCATAATGAAGGGTGCAGGTGGGAACATGTGTAGGAGACCTTTCAAAACCTATGTTAAATAGGGAACTTGAAGAGAGATGGATGGATGAAATTACTGTCCATTTAAGTTCAGCCTCTGTGTGATTGCTTTTCAACCAATGGGTGACCAGAGGTACTGTGCATGGGCAGATTATCCCAAACACCACATTTTTCGTTTTGCAATTTGTGAATGTATTGTGTTTCTAGTTTGCCCATGCAATAAACTTTATATTGGGAAAACCAACCAAGAAATGCGACAACGGATTTCCCAACATAAATCGCGTATCCGCAAACAGATTGTCACAGCACCTCTGGTCACCCATTGGTTAGAAAGCAATCACACAGAGGCTGAACTTAAATGGACAGTAATTTCATCCATTGAACCAAATGACAGAGGAGGCAACTTGGACCGCAAACTGAGTCAGCGAGAGGCGTTCCTTATTGTAAAGTTAAACACCGCAATTAATGGCTTGAACGCAGACTTACTGAATTACAAAACTTGTGATCACCACCCAACTCTATGCAGAGACACGACTCATTTGATTGGCCAAAAGTAATGAGGAGACCAAGCTTAAACAATTTTTCTTGGGAGTAGATTGTTACTGGCAAAAAACAAAAATACCGACGACCCTAATGGCTTGCAGCACACAAAGGTCATCTTTGTACAACACAATTTTCATTGTGCGTGAACCACAACCCCCAACCACCATGCTCATTTTTTCAGCCACTAATTAAAAAGTTTGGGTATCTAAAAACTGATAAACCTCTTCAACATCAACTATTATTTATGTGCTGATCACTCATCCACATTTGAAACAACTGCAATCATTCTTGATGAGGTGGCGTGCTTTCAGGATTCACAATGTCGCTTTAGCGTCTCTTGCACATGTTTTCAAACATGCATATCCACAAGCCAAGTGGTGTTGGCACATATTGAATATTATTGCTACGAAATTCTGGAGCCATGCGCATAAATCAAAGTTAGATTCAAATCATAGAATCTGGGGCAGTTTATGGCATTGGTCCCCCCTTTTTTTCAAAAACATCATTTTCTGCCGATCCAATCCTCTTGATCGGATTTTTAAGAGAAAAAGCAACTATGATAAGAATGTTCTAGATTCTCAATGAAGTTTTGGGTTTTCCTTTTGCACTGGTATAAAAAACGAGCAGGCAACTTGAGTAGACATTGGAAATCAATAAAGTTGCCGCTTTCAAAAAAATCATGACCCGGAAGTCGACCGGGATTTAAACAGTCCGACCAGCACCGGATTTCACTCGCGATCTGGATTATTCGGATGCCAGACCTTCACGGACTAAAACAGACTGCTTAAGTAAGTTTCTTGTTAAGCACATTTATAATCCTAAGCCGCTGCTATCTGGAAATTGTCCGCGCAACTTCTTTCGCGCAGTTAAACGCGGTTAACTTTGTTTTCTTTTCGGGGCACCAACACCACAATTTTCTTAGCCATTTTGTTTGGGAGAACGAAAGCCGCCTTAAACTTGTACGCGCAACGGCTTTCGCGCTGTTAAAGCATCTGCCTTTATATTACCTTCATATTGTTACAAAGTTGCTGCACTAGTAATCGTTCCTTGCACATAGTGCTACAATATAATTTAAAATAAAGGAACTTGAGTCTGCTCGCTCATGCAAGCTGATTGCCGCATTCAAGGACATGCGCTACGCACTGCGCAGTATAAACATTGGGCACCATATAATATTTGGGATTTGTCCCTCCGTTCCGTCTATAAAGCAGCTACGTAGAGCAGAACGTCTTTCATATTGATGCACATAGGTTCTGCAGTTTGAGATAAAGTAGCAAAATCCACGCAAATGCCCTCTGCCAAAACAGGCATGCCCGGGCCAAGAAACTTGGAGCTCACTTAGATGAGCCTCTTCTGCTTAATAATTTTGGTCTCACAGTAAATTGTCTCTAGATATAGGGATAATTCCAAAGTCATGTGGTCTACAATTGAGCAACGGATAGGACCAACGTAAAAATACCCCTTCTTTGGTTTCCTCATTAGATTCTATACATTTGATGATCGAGTTTACAACGAAGAAAGGCGAGTCAGAAGCCGTGAATTTCTATACACAAGTAAGCTTTTCTACATTTCATACACTTTTATTTCCTTCACTGAAGACAATATGAAGTACCAGCCTAAACAATTTCTTTTTGACATTTCTTTTGACTTTAGAGTGGTGCCACGGGTGGCAACTGTCACTGGACAGTGAATTAAACAAGGAGATTGAAGCTTTCATAAAAGACAGAGGTAGATGAATTGGGTTGGTTTTTGCATGAGTGGAGAAGGAATGAATGTGATTAGTATTCAGTTCCTAAACTGGAGCATTCTTCTCTTTTTAAATTCTCAGCTCTTCTAGTGTTCTGTGTCCTGAGGAGAACCCTTCAAGAGATTTAAGTGGGTTCGAAACGCGTCGACAGTTCCTTTTGACCAAATAGGTGTTCAGGTGGCTGCAATACCACTCATGCTCACAAAACATCTTTGTTCCTTTCTCGTTTAATACAATTGGAGTGAGCAGAGTAAGGTCACCATTTGGTCACTACCTCTAAAATGAGTTAAAAAACAACCGAGTGAGATAGTGTTCAGAGGTATTGGTTGTTAATGTGACTGTGGGTAAAGAACCTGTACAGAACCAGAGATACATATGTGGTTTATGTTATTTTATTGTAATGTGATGTGTTTGTATATTGACAATATACTGTGTCATTTAATTTATTGTTCATTTTTCTTGTGTTCTCAGTGTATGTTCAAATATCTAAAAAAAAAAATGGTGTATGTTGTAAAACAGAACAAAAACTTTTTTTTCTTAAAAAAGAAATCAAAAAACTAAAATAATTAAAAGCAAAGAGAATAATACAAAATATATTTTCAGATCAGAAGGATTAGGTCATGTGATCTTTGTATGAAAGGTTGAATGAATGTTCATCAGTATTGGCACTTCTTGTGGTGGTTTTTACAAACTTGCTTCAACAGCAGGCATATACAGTTTTGGTGGAGAGACGCCTGGCTGCCAAAATAACATTACAGACTTTGAGCAGAAGGTCGAAAGCTGTCAACCGCCGCCACTCAATCTCTACACATGAAGGTGAAGTATTTTCAGGTTCAGGTGCAGTACCCTGCCCTGCTGCTGCGACAGAAGATCCTCCCAAAGGGGCAGCCTAATCGGAGGATCGATGCTCATGTTCAACAGCTTGGGATACCAGACTCTCTGTGCCCAATCGAGAGCCACAAGAATAACTTTGGGTCCAATCATTCCTGATCTTCTTTAGAACTCTGGGCAGGAGTGGTATTGGCGGAAAGGAAAACAGGAGGCCCGAGTTCAACTCAAGATGTAAAGCGTCTCAGAGTGAGAGCCGCCTTGCGAACTTTAGCGAGCAAAACTGTTGACATTGCACGTTCTCGACTGAAGCAAATAGATCCAACCAAGGCTCTCTCCATTCTTGGAAGAGACCTTGCACCACCTCTGGATGGAGACACCATTCATGATCTGCTAGGCACTGACGGCTGAGTTCGTCAACCCTGGCTTGCAGAAAGCTTGCCAGGTGTTGAATCACCAGGGATATGCCCCGATGTTCCAGCAACGCCCAAAGGTGCAGGATCTTGAGACAAAGGGTCTATGACCCCCCCACCCCTGCCCTGTTTGTTGCAATACCACTTGGCGGTTGTGTTGTCTGAACACCTGTACCAGCCTTCCCCTGATTGACAGAAGAAAGGCCTTCAATGCCAGTCGGATCGCTCCAACAGGTTGATGTGGAGTCCGGATTCAGCCAGAGACCAGAGTCCTATGATCGCCATCCCTCCCAGATGGCCGCCCCATCCCAGGAATGACACATCTGTCACCACAGTCAGCTCTGGTTGGGGAAGGGAGAGGGGTATGCCGCTGAGGGTAGGTCACTGGTCCAAATGCGGTTCATTAGCCACCACTGCAGGTCTTTTGTAGTTCCTTCCGAGATCTGATCCTGTTGGAGAGATTCCCCCCATGCTGTGCCTACTAGAACTTCAGGTCCCACTGCAGAACCCTCATATGCCAACGGGCATGTGCCACAAGAAGGATGCAGGAGGCCATTAGGCAGAACAGCCTCAGATTCAGTCTCACCGAAATCCATGATAGAGGCCGAAATATCTGTGTACAGCCTGAATATCCTGGACTCGCCGCTCGGGAGGATGGGCCAGAAACTGCACTGTGATAGTGAACTCCAGAGATTGCAGAAGGTTTGCCGTAGTCTGAAGGTGGGAGACAACTGCCTAGGGCAAGCCCGCCTTCAACAACCAATCGTCAAGGTAGGGAGAGACCGGAATCCCTGACCTTCACAGATGAGCTGCTACCACCACCATTACTTTCGTGAATACCCAAGGGGCACTGGTAAGGCCGAAGGGGAGCACTTCAAAGCACTCTTGGCCTACAGTGAACCGCAGGTAACGCCTGCGGGCAGGGCAGGCAGGAGGGGGGATGTGAAAATAAGTGTCCTATAATTCCAGTGATACCATCCAGTCTCCTGGGTCCAGGGCATACAGGACTTGCACAAGCGTGAGCATTTTAAATTTCTCCTTTTTCATGAAGAGACTGAGAAGGTACAGGTCTAAAATAGGACGAAGGCCTCCGTCCTTCTTGGGCACCAACAAGTAACAGGAATAGCAACCACGACCTTCTTCTTATGCTGGCACCTTCTCTGTAGCCCCCTTGGCCAAGAGGGTTAACACCTCCTGGCGAAGCAAGGAGAGGTGGTCCTCTGCCATCTTGTCGCAAGTAGGTGGCATGGCTGGTGGAGTGGTCACAAAAGGGAGGGAATAGACCCTTTCGACTAGCTGCAAAACCCAATGGTCGGATGTTATTGATCTCCAGTGGTGCAGGTGATGGCGATGAAATCGCTTTGCCCAGCGAGTCAGTCGTATCCAGTCCACATCGTATGGTGAACTTGGTTGCATCCCTGCCATCAGCAATTGCTTGAAAGAGTATGGCTTGGGACTCCCCCGAGACCATGGGCAGCACATGCACAACCGAGTTCCAGCAGTGCCGCTACGGATCCATCAACTGATCCAAAGGGCCCGACTGGTACCGGGGGGTGAATCCGCTTGCGGGAGACCAGTAGGGGGCCCCCTGAGCCCAAGGGTCCCGAAGGCACTCCTGCAGGGCCGGGCTGTCCAAATATGAGATGCAGGGCCTCATAAAATTCGCATAACTGGGCAGGGGGTGTTCTGGCTCCTGGAAATTCTGGGAGGCACGGATACGACGCATGCTTCATCACAGAGCTACGACTTGAGTGGAGACACTCACTAGTCTCGTCACATGACTTAGACGGATGTGGCAAAGTCGAAGATCTCTTAGACTTCTTGCTCTTCTTGTGCCTGTGGGACTTACCCGATTTTCCTGATGACTAACGATGAGTGCTTGGAGTGGCTTCGCACTCGATCTTGGGACCTTCCTCTCGACCGAGATTGTGTGTCATGGCGTCAAGGCGTTTTAGGGACTGCTCACTCAAGGCCTGGGGGTGCATGACGTGGCAATCGACGCAGGTCTTTGCGTCGTGCTCCAAACACAACAGGCACACCAAATGTGGGTCCATCACTGACATCTGTCAGTCAAAGGTGCCACAGGGCTTTAAACCAGCTTTTCTGACACCCTGACACACCAGAAGACAGTCTTGACCGAAAAAAGGTCAGTCAGAAAAGACTAGGGGTAGCTCTTTTGCGGATCCGTGCTGACTGGCGCGGAAAAAAAGAACTGATGTCAGCACGCTGGGGTGACGCCTATATAGGCATGGCGCGAACGATGCCACAGACGCCACACAGAGCCGAACACCACCACCTACCAGCATGCAGGAGTACTGGTCACAAATAATTTCCAGATCTAGTCTGATGCTTGAGGGTTATTCTAAGGTAAGGAATCTGCGGCTAGAAGTCTATCAGATTTTAAGTGCACAGAACCCAGTCTGCCTGATAAGAGAGTGAAGGAGCCTGTCAATCCTTCAGGAGGAGGTTCTGCCCAGGAGGAGTAAGGTGGAACACATCTATGTTGTCCCAAAGTTGCCAAGAAGGGAGGACTGAGGACAGCAATCTGTTGGACCCCAAGGTCAGTGGCCTTGTAGTCTCATGCATGACCGTGCCTACTTGAGTTATGATCATCTTGTGTGTGGCCGAAACTGTCTAGAAAATATCAGCCAGCGTGTTGCCATGACTGCCCGGGGTGCCCAGCCTGTGTGATGGCTTCAACTGCCCATTGTACCCAGTCTATGCAGGGCTGCAACTACCGAAATTGTGACAAGCGAGGAAAGGTTGCACCTGTCAAAAAGTTGTTTTGCATGATCGTGGCCCTTGCAAGGACCTGCTGGCTAAGGTGTGGAACCCTTGCCATGAGCCCATGATCAGAGATACTCTTCGTAGGTCCAGTCGGGACCGCGTCAAGCCAGGAGTGCAGTCTGCTCCTCCTGCCCCAGGATCCGGGTGGGCGCACAACAATGTGCGGTTCCGGTGCTTGAGGTGGGAACACCAAAAGACCTGCTGTCCAGCGCCCCTCCTCACACCGAGTGTGCAAGTGTGTCTGAAGGCTTGACAGCAAGGCTGTCCCACTGGGACTGTTTCCAATACTGTGTGGAAAGAATTGTTGAACTGTGACTGCGTGCACCTGTATTTGGGGAGGATTAAAAACCGCACCTGAGTCTTAATTCATTCTACTAATACACACACTATGGGGGCACTCAGAACCATAAGAGATTGTGGACCAGGGGAGGAGGGAGGACACAGGAAGTGGCACAGCACTGCCTGAATACCACCTAGAGTAACTAAACTGTTTTCAGGTGATAAGTAGTATTGCATTCTAGTGTAGAATACAGTACATTTGTTTTAGTAAAGACAGGTACTGGGTCGTACATCCCCTATTTGAGTTTGATTGTTGAGCTTTGACCCCTAGCACCTCCACATTACCTCCCTGAGGAGCCTACGGCTGCTTGCCATCGCTACCCATGAGAAGCCTGCGGCTGCTCCCCATCAATACCCCTGAGAAGCCTGCGGCTGCTCGCCATCGCTACCCCTGAGAAGCCTGCGGCTGCCTGCCATTGCTACCCCTGAGAAGCCTGCGGCTGCTCGCCATCGCTACCTTAGAAGCCTGCGGCTGCTCACCATCGCTACCCCGGGAAGCCTGCGGCTGCTCGTCATCGCTACCCCTGAGAAGCCTGCGGCTGCTTGCCATCGCTACGGCTGAGAAGCCTGCGGCTGCTCGCCATCGCTACCCCTGAGAAGCCTGCGACTGCTCGCCATCGCTACCCCTGAAAAGCCTGTGGCTGCTCACCATCCTTACCCCTGAGAAGCCTGCGGCTGCTCGCCATCGCTACCCCTGAGAAGCCTGCGGCTGCTCGCCATCGCTACCCCTGAGATGCTTGCGGCTGCTCGCCATCGCTACCCCTGAGATGCCTGCGGCTGCTCACCATCGCTACCCCTGAGATGCCTGCGGCTGGTCACCATCGCTACGCCTGCGAAGCCTGCGGCTGCTTACCATCACTACCCCTGCGAAGCCTGAGGCTGCTCGCCATTGCTACCCCCGAGAAGCCCACGCTGCTCGCCATCTCTTCTGCTGAGAGTCAAGTGCAGAAAGGGCTGTACTGGGCTCAGTTTGCAGAGTCATAGTAGGGTAGACCCACGGATATCAACTGCAAATGATCTTAACCACTGTGGTTGAGGCCCAGTATCCCCAGACTGCCCCATGTCCCACCAAAGTCTGTAACTCCCACACCAACATTAGAGGCTGTGACTAAAGCTAGCACACAGAATGTGTCGCATAGCACACACGCTGGGTGAAACGGGCCTTGAGCCAAAATTCAAGCGATGTAAAATCGGAGTTTTACACCACATTCAGAAAACAAGAACTTTTACAATAACAGGGAACATCACAGATTCCTCACACACTACCCATATGAGCATAAGACAGTGCTCGATACAGATGGCTCTGCCCAGCCTGTGGTTGGCACCAAGCAAAAATACTCCACAGCATGTGCTGCAATGCAGGGATGGCGACTACACAGTTAGCAGAGATTCATGCCCTCTTCCTTCTCTTCAGAAGACGGATCCGCTGGTTTCCACACTCATTGACTTGGACACTTCGTATACAGGGTTACAATGTCGGCCCAGCCCAATGGCCCTTAAATGTATTCAGAGATTCAATAGGTAAATTGATAAAAACTAAACAGCTTTGAGGAAAGGTGGCTCTCCTGCGAGTTAGGCTTCCTTTGGTGCATGTACAAAATACCATGACCCATTAAAGTGAAGGTATTGACAGCAAAGGGAACTGCATGGCTGATTTAGCTGCAAAGAGAGCTGTGCAAACCTATAACAAGACCTCAAACTAAGAATGATGCAGATTTCATGGTAGTGATAAAGACAACATGAAATGATGCTAAGCCCCTGACGGATTCCCTGTTAAATATTCCTACAGTTTGACTAAGGCCAATGTTCCAATGGACGTTATACCTGGAAATGGGGATTGACAGTCGCAATGAAGGACTTAGACCAACCCCGTAAAAGAAGCTTATGAGGGAACAGCATTTGCTCATGCAAGCATTAAAGCTGCGATGTTAATGCTACAGCAAAGTTATTAGAAGTCATATATGTCAGCGCTACAAAGTAATAACTACAGCGACGTTCTATTTGTCAGCAAATGAAATTCTCTCCTGCTGCAAGGCCAACTCCTACTCCTTTGAAGAAATCCAATAGAACGTTTGGGGTTGTCCACCTCAGCGGCACGTTGCCAACTGTCAAGTCTATCGGGGGTGAGGAAGATTCCTGTGTCACAAAAGACTTCCATTGCTCATTCATTCATATGACCTCTGGTGTCTAGTAGCAATGAGAGAAGCGCATGCCTTTCATTCACACAATGGTCCCACATTTGTTTGCTGATGCGATGTCTGCTCTGGGGACGCATCACCTCTTCTCGAATTCATCCCATCCAAATCAAATGGCCAAGGTTGAACAAGCCGACACAGTACGCATTAACAAGTCTCGACTGCCAGGGAGCTGGACACAGGATTGTTCTGGTACCACAACCTGAATCAGGCTCCGCAAGCACTCAATGTGCAGACGGCAGTACTACATGGACTCACTTCGTACCAGCTTGTTTTTGGGAGACAGAGACACGTACCTGATTTGCTGCTCCCTGGAAAGGCTGAGATGCAAAATGACCCACCTTATGGACTTGTCAAACTGTTGTAGAATCTCTGAAACTGGAGAGGAAAACTTACAAACAAGAGTTCTTCCGATTCCTCCACCAGAAAAGGTAAAGGTGCTTACAGCTGGATCCCACAAGGGAGAGAACTAGTTCTAGAAGGGATTCTTAAGTACCCCTTTTACCCTCATAGAGACCACCTGTGCCAGTTCTTGGGGTAGAAGGTACTTGAACAGAAATCCTGTCCCCATTGCCCATTGCTTTAAAAAACAGAAAAGAGCTAGTTGAAGCATCATGCGGCAGATTCTGTTCAGCAGGCCCCGCCTAGACCAAAGTGGACGAATACGACCTATGGATATTCTGGAGTTAGCCCAAGAAGAGATCAGCCAAGGGAAGCTAATCTCCCCGATTGGGGGGGGGGAACTGCTAAGTTTCCAGCTTTGTACCTGATAAACCTGACAATGTCAACCAACCCTGATTTGGTGTAAGCTGCGACTGAATATATTTCAGCATTGATTGCTTCCACGGTGCCATCACAAGCATCTTCACACGATAAAGAATAGATTTGTTTGCAGGAATTTGTAATATGAAAAGAGGATCTTAATCTGGTTCTCCCTTCTTTTCTGGAAAGACTGACATCTGAAGTCAGCAGACCCCAATCTAGAGGGACGATCATCTCTTGCTGGGGTAGTAGTGGGTACATCTGTCCACCATGGTCTTATTAATGGACTTTTGTCACTAGTCCATCCTTTCGTTTGTGGATCACAGCGCTGATTATCTTATTGAGGATGGTGCATGGACACTATCTTCTAGAATATGCTCCACCGTCTCCTGTTATACAACAGCAGTTTCTACTTCCTCTTCACATCTTGTGAAGAAAACTATAATGCTATGAACATTACTGCTTATCTACTACCTACAGCATGTTGAGGGAAGAGCTTCTTCCCAGATATCCTGGGATCAGTGGAGGAGTTACAAACACCAGGTCCATGGATATAGCAGTCAAGCAGCTCTTAGATGATTTGAATACTTACCCTTTATTGGACATTGAAGATCCTTTTCTTGTGAACTACGAAGAGATGTTTTTTTCATCACTACGGACACTATTACAGTTGTGAGTCGACTCGCCAATGTGAATTGTATAATTTCACTCAACGATAGCACAGCGCAACACTTTGGACAGTCAGTTCAAGTGACTTCCAGCAAACATGTTTTTATTTTGACATCAACAGAATACCCGATTCATCTGCTTATTTTTATTTGCAAAATCTTGAATTATTGACGAAGATTCTGGTTACAACATAAGGCCACATATTTGCCTTACGTTTTAGAGTTCTTTTTGGAACAAGGTCATTGCCATGAAATGATCCAAGAGAAAAGTATTTATGGGGTCCTGGGTCACGGTAAATGAAAGGATTAGACACATTAGTTCCTGCTAGTTAATGTCCAAGAGTTTTCAGTTTTATAAATTAAACTTACAGCAAAGAACATGTCTGGGATTTGCATCGCTAGAAGATTTGAAAATTCCATTAGCACCACAGGCTCAATACACACACTTTTCAGACAGGAAATGGGGAAAAGCTTTATCTAAAGATGAGATAAATAGGTGGATTAAAAAGGTACACATAGTAGGTCATCATATGCTTCGAGTGGAGTCACATTATGTCTAATCCTCAATAACCAGTGTAAGCACAGAGGTTGTTAAACACTTTTGGTTCAATGGCTAATAGGCTGATACTAGGTGTTTACCAGTTACTAGTCTCCCCTGTAGAGTTGGTGAGCAGTGCAAAGAGGGGATGTACAGATCCAGCTTTACGTCGGTGAAGAAGCACATGATGAAATACATGTGAATCTTTCATGTCCAGGTCCTGAAAGAAAAAGAAGCGTTCTTTCTGTTTTGATTTCTGTTGTGATACAAGAGGGTGCTGCAATCCTGAAGAAGAAGCTACTGGCCATATTCGGGCTACTGATAAACAGGTTTTACAAGACACCTTTTCTGTAACAGATAATAGCTTCACCAGATATCCAAACCCGTGTATTCTAGCTCTATCATTTGATCTGGGTTAAAGCTAATTAAAGAGAGCACATACACGCCCTACATCAATACCAAGTTCAAACATCTGCCATCGCAGTTGAATTTGGCTTTGCAAATGCTTTATTAACATAGGATACACCGGTCGCTTGTTACTGGAGCTGCGTCTCACAACCTTACACCGTCTCTTATAAGGGCCCCCAACATTGTGCATTTGCTCACCTGCTTAGGTCATGCAAGTCACTATGCATTTGCAATAACTGGTTTTCATTACTATGCCACAATGTGCATAACCGGCATCACATTTATTGTGAGTTTTGACAGTACGCTTCTAGTTCATATATACCTGTATTAATCGGAGTACGTATTCCCTAGCAAAATAGCTCCAGGGCCTGGCACGAGTGTGCAAGGGAATGCTCGTGGACGAGGTTTTTTCTCAAAATAAACCCTTGAAAAAGTAAATACCGTCCATTCACTGCTCTCGCCATGAGAGTCGAGATTGGGACTTCGACACTCGACGGCAGGTCTGAAGTCTCCCAGAAATGGACTCCAACTCGGTTAATGACACTTGATGCAACTTAATGACCTCAATGCCAACTCTCAGGCAAACAAACTAACCTTGCGTGTGTTAGTATCCGATTAGCTTCCGCCACAAGGCCAAAGCCAGTCTCTGGGCCCACACCTCACTCACAGTTCAAGCTCTTGCACAACCACAAGAGCAATGCTTGGATTATCCTCCCAAACTTCATACTCACCCGACTAAAAGACCCCTGCATGCGGCCCCCACCTATTCACTACTTACGAACTACAACCACAACGCACCCACTGTTGAGGCATTCCCCCAGATGCAAGGCGCTATCAATCATCTACAAGGCACCAAACCAGACAACCTGGTTGAAAAACCTACCTGACTGGGCTGCACCCGCACCTCTTACAGCACATCCCAAGACATGGAAGATATCACGAAGCCCAGCCCTACATCTGGAGTAGGTTGGTTTATTCCTGACCTTTGGGAATGAACTCAAGACCTCCGTCTCATACACAGACATTTCTTAGTCTTGACAGTATCTTTAAAGTGCATGGCCACTCAAGAGTGTCCCGGCGAATGAAGGACTGTATCCTTCACTCCCACTTCACAAGACTCCCCCCAAACTCAGGGGAGCTGTGAATGCTATGATGTTCTTGCGTATTGTCTGCAATTGCTGCTCATTCATTCTGATGCTGAATTTAAAGCAGCACAAAAGATGACCTGTTCAAGCACCCATTAGTAACAGTTAAACTTTCATTGTGTTTATAAAGTTTTAAAACCCTGAAGCGTGTATTTCATTGACTGAATACAATTGTGACCAAGCGCAATCTGATGCAGATGTAAGGAAAGGATTTGTCTCATGCAAAAGTCAGGCCTAACCCCCCGCTCCCCCATGTTGACTCCGGTGCTCTCCATGCCACTGGAGTCAAGCTAGCCTGGCTGATGAGGGGTGAAACATGCTTGTTTACAGTCTAGGGAGGACCTGGCCTGGCAGTTCGGGCTGGACTGTTCCCATGGGGAGCAGGGTCAAGACTGATTTGCAGATGGCCGAGTTTAAACTGGAATGGCAAGGGGAGCAAAAAAAAAATGATAGATTTAGGCCCAGATCTTTCTACTTGGGTGAATGTTTGACATTGTTCAGCATTCTGTCCATCAATTGTTCTTTTTGCAGCTGTGAGCATGGAGGCAAACGATTAGCCAGAGTGGAAAGGTCCGCGGTATGAGAGTTCTGCATGGTATCCAACATACGGTCGGGGTGGACCGCAGTGATGTGGCATTACTGGGTTTTATTGATTTGCAGAAAGTGAACACCTCAGCCGGGGAGTCGAAGACTCAAGCTTTTTCGTCGATATCCACCTGGAGTCTAGAAAAATATAGCATTCCATATTGAAGGCCTTTTTTTACGAAGTAATGCTTTGACATCTTTAAATTTGTAACATAACTCTTGCACCATCTGTGTGAAGTTGGGGTAAATAGATATGGCAAAGCCCTGATATTGCAAAAGGCCCCTCCCACAAGCCAGTTTGAGCGCTGTATCATTATCCCTGAAGTTTAATAAGTGTGCAATTATGAGAGGAGGGGGCGCCCCGGTTGAGGGCTAGGCCCCAGTGACCTGTGGGGTCTATACACTACAAATCTGTCAATAAAGTTTTTACACTCAAATATTTAATGAGGAAATTCTCAACAAAGTGGTCCGATCGTCCCATATTTGTGGATTCCGAAATACCCGTAATGTGAATATTGTTCCTGCGTGAACTTGCTTCAAGATCTTCATTCTTAATTGCTAGTCTTTAGGAGCTGTTCCATTTTGTCCAAGCATTTTGAAAGAAATGAGGCACCATCTTCTAAACCTGACATATGTTCCTCTGTTCCATCCAGGCGAGTCCTGTGTCTCTCGAGTCTCCCTCATGGCAGGATGTTATGGTATCTAAACGGGCATCAATGGAGCTTAACCCTGCAGCATGGTCCTCGGTGGCGAAGTCGGACCTGCGTTGAATGTGGATTCAGGCCTGTTGGACTGCCTGGCCCTTTCAAATGGGAGCTTTCGTTGTTTAGGGTCTCCCCTATCCATATCGACGATCAGGTGAAGGATGAGGTAACCGGCAATGGGAGTACACCTGCCGGGGAGGCTGAGGCAGGCCCCACAATTGGAACCCTACCCTCTAGTGAGACATTCTCCTACTGCAAAGACACAAGGAAGTGCAGGCTAAAATCATCCAAGGTGGGGGCGTGGCTTGGCACCAGCCAAGATGGCTGCGTAGTGCGAGTTCGCCGCCGGGGCCGCTTAGAAAGCCAGCAAAATCTGTATGAAATCCGGCAGCTGTAGTTTTAAAAACGAGGATTCCGGAGCGCCGTCCTGGGGCTGTTGGCCTAAAATTGTGCCCGGAGAAGTGTATCCCTGTGTGTGACAGAGAAGGGTCTGCGCGATCGGCTGGCCCAGGAAAGCGGCGGCGACGCGGGGCAGAGTTGCGTTACTGAGGCGCCCAGAATCGGAGTGCGCGGCTCGGAACCAGGGGATGAGCAGATTGCGGTGTTGGGCTCGGTATCGGAGCCCGACCGCGAGGTGACGATCCTGCTCCTGCAACGACAGAGACAGCCGTAGACAGATCGACCAGGTCCCGAGTGCACTCACTGCGACGGCTGACTCGTGCCGGGACCCCCTCCGAGAGACCTTGTGCGCCGGAGCAGTTGAGCCATGGCCGAAAGGAGACGAGACTGCGCGTCAGGCGGTAAGACGCAGCAGTTGCCCCCTGGGAGCGGAATCGGCAGAGAGGTGGCCAGCGGTGACTGTGTGTGTGATCGCCTCCGGATGAGCGCCCAACAGAGACTAAAGGAGGAGCTGGCTCAGGGCTCAAGTGTGCCTGCATAAGGGGAAAACCGGACCGCAAACTAAACTGGGAAGCGCCGGACCGGGGTAGGACATACATCACAGTTGCCAGGTGACAGGGGCACTGCCGCCGAAAACAGCACTGGACCCCGGGCAGCTGAGGGCGATAGTGCGGCACTGCATGGCTGCAACTTGAAAAGCGGGGAATAAGGAACAGATGGGAAGCCCAGGGAAGACGCAAAACGGAAGGATCCGGGGTTACAGACACTGCCGGGCTGATGCTCCCCCCAAAATTTGGGCAAACAGTGAACCAGTCAACCGGCGGAGTGCTGGGTGGAGAGACTCAATATCGCCAGCAAGGATAAAGCGCGACTACACGACCATTAGTGTGTACAGGAGTCTGTGAGGCCAAGGGAGATATCTCCCGATATTCAAACCCCGGCCTGAGAGCAAATGGGGCGGGAGTCCAACGGCCGGACTTGACTATGAGTGACTGCGCTCGGGACGGCCGACAAAAGTAGA
The DNA here is from genome assembly GCA_963921515.1 of Calotriton arnoldi. Taxonomy (NCBI): domain Eukaryota; kingdom Metazoa; phylum Chordata; class Amphibia; order Caudata; family Salamandridae; genus Calotriton; species Calotriton arnoldi. Next base: position 276,596 of record CAWUFW010006719.1, on the reverse strand, counting down.
ACCGACCATGACGAAACCGAAGGGTATCCCACCCTCAGTGCAGTCTAATAAACTGGATAAGTACACGGTCCCGCGTAAATTGGCATCTGAGGACGGAGCGACTGGCGACAAGGAGGCGTCAGCTGAACCTTCCCTGGGAGCAATTATGGCGGCCATCCAGGTTCTGGGCACGACCCTGGAAACGAAAATAGACAAGGTCACGACTGAGATGAACCTGATGCGGGCGGATATGCACAAGACCTCGGAGCGAGTTACCACAGCAGAAACGAGTATTACTGCGCTACAATCTACAACGCGCAAGTTGGAAGAACTAGTACAACAATTGATGCACCAACACAAACAAATGGCACTGAAGCTGGAGGACCAGGAAGGGAGGGCCCGCCGCAACAGTATCAGAGTGGTGGGGGTCCCGGAGGGGGCGGAGTGCCCAAGTATGGATCTCTTTCTTGAGGACATTATACTCAATCATCTTAAGCCGAAAAGACGCTCAACCTTCTTTACGGTAGAAAGGGCGCACAGATCCCCGATACCTCCGCCACGGCCGGGGGCCCCCCTCGAACAATCATAGCCAGGATCATAAACTATAGGGACGGAGATGCCATACTACAGGCGGCTAGGATACATGGTGATCCTTCATATGAGAACTCGGTTATAAGATTTTTACCAGACTTTACCCTGAGGGTGCAACAGGAGAGACGTACATTCGATGGGGTGAAGCGTGCCCGGAGAGAGAAAGGAATAAAATACATGATGCTTTTTCCAGCAAAACTCAGGGTAATAGACAATGATAAATCCTGGTATTTCACCGCGCCAGCGGAGGTTCAGCAATGGTTGGAGGAGGGGTGCCCTCAGAAACATGGCCGTCGCAGGGAGGAGAATGGGAGGGGAAGCCGGAACTGTAACTTGGAATCCCCGACACGACGAGCATAGGATGAGAGTCCAGAGGTTCACGTTCAAGGAGCCCAACAGTCGGAGCAGCGAAACCCGGAAAGTAACAGACACTGGCTGATTCCTAGAGACTGAGCATGATTACGATGCAGGATTGCAGGTACAGATCGAGACCTACTGGGTGAGAGAGGATGCCGACTAACTCGGACAATCAAGCACAGTACACTGTCACATTGGGACACTGACTCGAGCAATACAGCAACACTGAATGCTGTGGGGCTAGGGCAGGGCTCCGGGCGGGGGGTTTTGAGTGGCGGTGTCAGCCAGCCCTACGCCGTTGGACTGTTCTGTGGGCGACAGGCGCTCTGCTAGTTGGGATGTGGGTAGTTTTAGACCTACAAGGCAGGGTAGCAGGGTGTGGGGGGAGGGGGGGGGGAGTTCTTCTGGGGGTCTTCACCTATTTTGTTTTAAGTTGGGTTATTCATGCTTCAGAAGTAATGTTCTGACAAATGTGGGCCGTGACCTGTGACTCTATGCTGTACACTGTTGCTCGGGGGGGGAAGAGGTATGTTGGGTGGGGAGGGTGGAAGGAGGGAGAAGGGCCATATAGGTTTCTCAGATGGCTGCGCGACAAGCTAGAAAGTTGACTATTCTCTCCTGGAACGTGAATGGTCCGAGTGATGAGATAAAATGAACCATGGTGCTACAATACTTGCATAGGCATTCACCAGACATAGTGCTCCTGTAGGAGATGCACCTTAAAGGCAATAATTACTTAGCACTGAACCGCTATGGCTATACACTCCGGGTGCATGCCGGATTTACTACGGGCTCCAGAGGTACTGCTATACTTTGTAAAAACTCGGTGCCATTCGTAGTGAAACATACTTGGTGTGATCATATGGGACGCTATGCTGCCCTGTCCGGGATGTGGGAGGGGTGTGTTGTGAACATTTGTTCAGTGTATGTACCCCCACTACTACACAGGACTACACTCCCAGAACTTAGTAAATTAATACTCGACATGCCACGGGGCACTTTGATTGAAGGGGGGGGGGGCGTATGAACGACACGATGGCTCCAGATGTAGACGGAGATGTACAGCCCTCTAACACTCGAGGACCGTGACCACTGAGCACATTTGTGAGCGCAATGGGGCTGGCGGATCTTTGGAGGTGCCACAACCCCAGGACGAGAGACACATCTCAGCGGCCCACTGTAGTGGTTCGCGGCTGGACTATAAACTTCACACATACTAATTCGGTGTGACTTTTCAAGGGGGGTGCCATAAGGCGCAAAGGATATCTGACCACTTGCCAGTGGAGGTACAGATGTATGGGCTGGTGCGGGACTGGATCCCTTCCTATTGAGGGATCAGGAGTTTCGGGATTGTTTTGAGGAACGCACGGAGCAGTATTTTACTGAGAATGCCAGCTCTGTGCGGTCGGACTGTATACGTTGGGAGGCACATAAGACAGTGGCCAGGGACTTTGTACAGGCGACAAGTGGGGCTAAGCGCAAAGAAAAGCGCGCACAATGTGACGGTTTGGAGCAAGAGATACTAAATCTTGAGCTGACACAGAGCACCGACCACGAGGGTGATACCGGATATAAACACACACTCAGACTCAAGCAAAAAGAACTCAGAGACTTAGAAGAAAACACTGCTCGCACCCATGCGATTGCCACACAGCGGAAGGTATATGATTTGGGCGATAAGGCCAACAAACTGATTGCCTGGTTGGAAAGGAGGGATAGGACTAGAAACTGGGTCTCTGAAATTAGGACAGAAGAGGGCCTGCTGAGGGGAACAGGTACAGACTTAACGGAAATATTTGCTAGATACTACGAAAACATCTATCGGTCACAGACCGAACAGGGAGAGGAAGACTTTTATGAACTACTAAAAGACATGGCATTGCCGACGGTGGGGGCTGACGACAGAGTAACGCTGGACTCAGACTTGAGCATAGAGGAAGTGGAAAGTGCCATACGGGACTTGCAGTCAGGGAAATCAGCGGGCCCAAATGGGCTCCTTACGGAATTATTCAAGTGTGTGGCGGGGAAGCTCGCCCCACACATGCTCAATATGTTTCTGGGGGCAAGAGATGAGGGTCTACTCCCGAAGGATGAGAGAATGGCAACTATAGTGGTCATCCTAAAAAAGGAAAACCCCAGGACCTCTGTAGCTCCTATAGACCCATCTCTCTATTGAACTTTGAAGCCAAAGTGCTGGCCAAGGTTATTGCTAATCGGTTGAGCCCAGTCATACAATCCCTAATTCACCCGGACCAGTCTGGCTTTATGCCGCACAGGAGCACAAGGCTCAATTTGCGGCGACTCTACGGTATAATGCATATGGCCCAAAAGCAACCAGAAGTACCTGCAGTCCTTCTATCACTCGATGCGAGGATGGCATTCGACAGTATTGATTGGACATACCTCTTTGCCGTTTTAAATAAGGTGGGACTTGGCTCAAACCTACAGAAGTGGATACGACTATTATATACCGCTCCGATGGCGCGAGTCAGAGTCAAGGGGACCATATCCAGAGCTTTTGCGCTTCATAAGGGCACACAACAGGGGTGCCCGTTGTCGCTGATGCTATTCGCGCTGGGGCCACTGGCTGTCTGGGCACGGGGTGATCTGCTGGTGAGAGGCATCGACGTGGGTGGGGGCTGGGAAGAACGTATATCATTATATGCGGACGACATCCTGCTTTACGCTTACAGACCCCGACAAACATTCCATAGGCTCATTCATATAATACAATCTTTTGGCACATACTCGGGATATTGTATAAATTGGGATAAATCCCTGGTCTTCTCTCTGGCAGGGGAGCTACCAGCTCCGACATCGGCATGTTCGGAGCTGGTGAGGAAAGAGACGTTCAAGTATTTGGGCATATGGATTACGAGGTCAGAGGGCGAGTTCATACAGTTGAATCTGCAGGCAGAATTAGATAGGCTGAGGGACGACAAGACACACTGGAGGCGGCTGCCTGTCTCCCTTATGGGCAGAGCAGTCCTATTTAATATGATGGCTCTTCCATGTCTATTATATGTAGTCCAGAACACTCCATATCAGATACAAGAGACAATCTTTCGGGCTATCGAGTCCGAGCAGAGAATGTTGCTATGGGGGAGGCGGGGGGGGGAGGTGGCAGCCCCACTTAAGAAACTCCAGAAAGGAGTGTATGATGGGGGACTGGCCGTTCCAGATCTTCGGAAATATTATTGGGCCTCTCAACTTATAAACATTAATGGGTGGGTGTTTTCCCCGCTCGAGGAACCGGCATACAGGGTTGACCGACTGGCGATGGGCAAAGGCAGTTACTTGACAGAGCTATACCGGAAGAGGAGAAATATTACGCACCTCCCGGTGCACACACGGACAGTGGTTGAAGCATGGCGTAGGACCACTAGAATGACAGGCTGGGAGGCTAAACTCACAGAACAGACACCTCTGTGTGTGGGAGATCACTTGGGAGAACTGAACCGCTTAGAGGGCTTTCGGAAGTGGAGCCTTATAGGAATTGACTTGCTGGGGGACGTCTGGAAGGGAGGCAAGATGTTCGAATTCGATAGCTTGCAGGAGTTCCAGATGGGGGAAGGGGAGTATCTCCGAAACCGGCAGCTACGACATGCGCTACACTGCCATCTGAAGGAGGGAACTTCGATACCGAAATATTCACCGCTCGAGGACAGACTCCTCCTAGATCCCATGATTGATAAGGCAATATCCCTCACCTATTGAAAGCTTGTGAACAACTCCCCAGACTGTATGGGACCCCTTAGGGAGAGCTGGGAATCAGATATTGGTCTACTCGAGGACGATGATTGGGCTGAGGCCCTACAGAGCCCCAGAGAAATAGCTATTAGGGCACCCTTTTGGCTTGCCCAGCTCCGCATTCTTCATAGATCCTATGCCTCACGAATGATCCAATTTCGTATTGGTAATTGTGTGTCCGAGGAATGCGCGAGGGGATGTGGGGACAGAGGGTCTTTCTTTCACATACTGTGGGCCTGCCCTAAAATCTGCCTGCCCTAAAATCCAAACGTACTGGGAAGGCCTGTCCCGAGTAATGGCTGAAGTGGTGGGAGAGCCGGTATTGACGGAGCCGAAGTGGCACATTCGAGGAGTAACGGGAGAGATCACATGGCCACAGTGGGCCAAGACCTGGCTGGCATTGGCAGGGGGGGGGGGTGGACAAGAGGAACATTGCCCGGGCATGGGGGGGCAGGAGATGCCCCGTCAGTGGAATCCTGGAAAAGGGACATGGATTGGTGTCACAGGGCGGAACAATCAGTCTACCAGAGCAGGGGCTGCCTGCGCAAATGGGAAAAGATATGGGGAGCGTGGGCAAAGTATAGAGGCCACTGGGCAGAGGATTGAGGAATGTTACAAAGTCTTCCCAGAGAGAATAGGCGGGTAATACTCCCCTGGAGGGCAATGGTGGCAACAGCGAACCAATTGGAAACGATGTACAATGCAATATGGGGTACTGGTAACACATGTAAACTCACGGAACTGTATGATTTTATGTATGATGTATATCTGAAGCTTGTTACACGTTTAATAAAAAGAAGTTTATAATAAAAAAAAATCATCCCAGGCCAGCGTTACAAGGTTAACAAAGCAAGAAGCCAGGGAGGGGCACGATCCAGAGTGTGGTCCCAACATTAGGTCACGGGCGGAAGGCCATGTAGCCCAGAATCTGCTGGGTAGTACGCACAAGGCGCCAGCCAGGTGCAGTCCAGAGGGATCACTGTGGGGGGGTTGGGTGTGGAGGTCACAGCTGTAGGCACTACAGTAACTGATCCAAGCAGCATCAGGCCTCCATCCTCAGCAGCAGTGCAGATCAGTTCTCCTGTGCAGCGGGCCTGAGCCCAGAGGTTGCAAGGCAGGAGCAATGCGGGGCAGTAGCAGCCGTCAGGGTCGGATTGGTAAGGCGGGCACTCGGCAGTGGCTGGTATCCAAGTTCCAACTGTGGGCTGCTTTTTTGGGCAGCCGGGTGGGGGGGGCGATTCGGGCTTTGTCTGGTGTGTTCAGAGGCAGCCAGTGGCCCAGTGGGTGCGCCTGAGTTGCTTTCTGGAGGCAGATGGGAGTCCATTACCTCCCTTTTATCAACGGGCAGAGGTGTCACTCCCTTTCTCTCGCTGGGCCGGCCAATTGATACATGCATTTTGAGCGGGGGCTGGGGGCCTGAGCAGAAGTGGCCTCACTTGTTTTCAGGTGTTTTTTTTTTTTTTATATAAGCAAAGTTAAGAAAAGATGCCTCGTTCAGAGACCGCCCCACCCCCCCACTTCTTTTTATAAAACTTTGCCGAAGCAGTGTTTTACGCAAAGGCAATATGCAAATGTGGGCCACTTTTTTTAGCGTACCCGGGCCAATTTGTAATCTCAATCCAACCCTGGCAGCCGTGCCGTCACCCAACAGGGCAGCCAAGTTGCAGCAAGGTAAAGGTCTTGCTCTGACCCAGTCCACTCACCGGAGCGACAAAGAAGCACTCAGCCGCACCCGGAGATGATCACCGCATGTACCTTGGAGGTGCAGCAATGCAGGTGGGAGTCACAGGCTCCGTCACCCCAGTGCCTGTCCATCCCCGCTCCTAGGGTGCTCAAATCCGCCCCGCCAGAGCTCCCATCAAAGCCGGACACAAGTTGCGGGACACAGCAGGTGTTCCCCCCCCAGCCGGCGGAAAATCTTTGGTCTGGTGGTGGTTGAGGTGGGGTACGGGGGAGGTCGAAGAGGGCCCAGTGAGGCTCAATAGCCCCGTTCTAAGGCTCACCTGCAGTCCCTGTCGCTGCAGGGCCTCTGAGGAGGGCTAGGCCGAATCCGAGCCCGAGAGGACAATTGTACAGAGGCTCATAGGGAGCACAAATAAGAAAAGTGAGCACGAGATCGAGGTCCCAACGGGGCATAACAAAGGGAGAAGTTGGAAATAAATGTTGTAAACCTTTCAGAAACCTATATACAATAGGGGATTGGAAGCGGGATGGCTGATCAGGCAACCGCAGAAAGGCTGAAATGTCAGAGAGATAGTCTTTCAGAGTGCCCAGAGCAGAGCCCTGATGGGCAAGGGAAAGGATGAACAGGAGAACCTGAGAAAGGGGGTCAGGAAGGGATAGATTTGTCAATCAAATCAATATAAGCTTTATTCGGTTTTAAGAAAAATCCATAAAAGCAGTACAGACATAAAATAGCACATCCAATAAAATCCAGCCGAAAAATATACTAGATATAAAATTACTTATAAAGGCCACAATCATTAAAAACAACCCCATACAAAAAATGTAATCACAGCTTTTCCTCAACCTTACAGCAGCTTTTAAAAACGAAGAACATCGAGTATCAGGTCTCCTGTAAGCATCTGCAAATAATAAATAAGGGCAGGTCGAACCTGAGTAAAATTGGCCGTTTTCAATATAGGGAGAAGATATAATTTCCTGGAAACGGCATAAAAACTATAAAACATAGTAAAATGTAAAGTGTCTTGTGGAGACCTATTGTCTCGGCCGCAGGACGAAAGCTTTTGGCCCCAATTCCCACAATGAGGGTAGGCTAACAATAAAGGCAATAGGTCCAGCCGAAACCTCATTAATAAAAACCGGTGATAGCGGGTTTAAACACACAAAAGGTAGGGCTCAGTTTTCAACATGATATATCGACTAACACTGGGCTTCAATAAAGCGTCCTTTTCCCTAATCGATAATCTTGGTTTAAAGAAATGGCCTTTCACCAGGTTATAGTCCTTCTAGATCCCGTCTCGATTACTAAATAATTCCACCAATCCTGAACTCAAGAAGGAGTCTCAAATATATTTAAATCAGGGGACATGAAGAAAGTAGTCAAAAGACAGGCAATCTTTTATAATATCCTTGCTCAATTGTATTCCAGGCCGGGACCAAATACTCATCCAAAGAGAAAGGGGGCGAAAAGACGATGTCAGATAAATAGGACACTCCCATTTCTTCGTGCACCGAGAATGTAGGGGCACTTTGTGGAACACACAAAAAGGGTCTCAAAAAAGCATTCAACTATTTACAGTTCATCCAGGTTAATGTATCCCCAGATCTCGCTCTCATACACTGCTTTAGAGATACACTTAGCCATACAAATCTGTAAAAGAGCCCCAGTAGGTCTGCTACCCAACCGTGATGCGAAGTTAAAAACAGCAGCATTTGCCCTAACAATATCCTCCCTCTTCCTGTTAACCAAAGGGCACTAGCTTAAAGCAGATTCGAACAACAAGCCCAGATAAGAAAACACACTAGGCTTTGGCACATGAGAAGGCCCAACTTTAAATGTAGACGATTTAGTAGAAAGTGGGCCAACAACCATTACGCATGATTTTTTATCATTTACCGAGAGATCTAGCTCAATAAAAAGGACAAAAAAGTTCAAAGACAGCAGGCCCCTGGTGGTTCTCGCCATCAGAACCGTATCGTCTGCGTATAATAAGACTGGTAGACAACGCTTCCCCACCTGTGGGCAATCTACCTTAAAATCCGCTAAAACTTGCCCAGTTTTTTTAATATATAGGTTAAAAAGAAAGGGGGCCAGGATACATCTTGCCACACCCCTCTTTGGATTTTAAAACCTTGTGTAACCTTTAAATCTTTGGAATAACGTACCGCAGCCACATTGTTTATTTTTGCGAGATCTTCATAGAGACAATGTCCCGATCCACCCCCATGGATTGCATGATTTGCCAGAGCTTAGCTCTATTGACACAATCAAACGCTGATGAAAGATCCACAAAAGCCAAATGAATGGAACCCTGGACGGGCAATGGTGTATTTACTAAGGACTAGGTATAAGCTGAGGCATTGATTCACTGTTGACAGCCCAGAACGTACCCCATACTGGACTTCAGATGAAACATTATTAAAATCTGCCCAGTTAGAAACCCTTTCCAGGAGAATACGCCCCACCACCATGACCACCGAATCGAGCAATGAAATGGGCCTGTACCAGTGGGTGCGGTCCCTACCCCCCCGTTCTTAAAAACAGGAACAATGATGGACATTGCAAAGAGGAGGGGGGGACCAACCATCACTGCCGCATTGATGAGAATGTCAAGATTGGAGCCCAAACCTCTACGTCTTGCACAAAGAGGTCGAGTGGTATCCCATCTGGCCACGGGCTTTATTCTTAGACAATCCCCGAATACCCTTCCTAACCTCCTCAACAGAACATGCGAGAGTGGATTTCTCTTCTACCACATCTGCACCCCCACATGATGCGGGTGATGGGGGATTGTAGATTTCCTCGAAGTGGGCCACCCAACGGTCTTCAGAAATGTGAGCCTTCAGGGAGGAAGCAGCATCACCTGCGAAAAAGGGGCTATTGATGATTCTCCAAAATTTAGAACTACTTCTCAAAGTACTAGCCTCGACCAGGCTTCCTCCTTTAAGATGGTCTTGCATCTGGTCAGTTCTTGTTTACACAGGCTCCGGCTCTTCGTTACTAAGGAAGAATCCCTGGGTTTAGCACACAGTGCACATTTGAGATTTTTCAATGCCTGAGAGCATCCTGAATCAAACTACCTCAGCAACTAACCCTGTTACCGTGATGTGGGGCCTTCAGGAGGGTTGAAATAGTAGCCGAAATCTCAGAAAAAACCTTAAAAACACACACTGGACTGCTCGGTTGGAGGTACAAATTTCTAAATCCTTCTTTATATTGGATATAAAGAGAATTATAAAAAGTCTGAAATTATCTGTGACCACTTAAGCCTCCTGCCCCCGTTAGGGGCCTTGGTGACCCCTCTTATACCCACCCTTGGGGTTTGGGCCAACATGGACCAATAAAAAGTTACACAAACCGGGTTATGATCACTAAAAGGGCTCAAAGGTATCGCAAAATCAGAATTATAGGGAAAAAGAAATGCAGAGACAAAAATAAAGTAGATGACTCACCCCGCCCTATGAAGGTGAGGTTAATGTCCTTCCTCACAGGGGACAGCTTTCCCAATGATGCAACCCGATCAAACTCATTCAATACGGCATTAAGACTAGTACCCTGTTGGGTGTGTTCCAAATGCATTCCAGTCATAAGGAAACATCCCAGGGCCACTACACCTTCTACCCTCGGGGTCCCCACTTAGACTGACATTAAAATCACCAGCCACCATTACCTTTGTGGTGGACAAGTTCAGACCTTTCAAGTTCCTTAAATATGAGCCCAAAATATCAATATTACTGATCCCTGGATGGGAGGAAATGGTGTTATAAAATTCAACAAAAGCAACTTATTAGGCCCTGTGGAAAATACAAGAGCTTGCAGGGTGGGTACTTCTGTTGAATGGATAACCAAACTACATCTGATGGCTAAAGATACAAAAATAACCAACCTACCAGGTTGTGAAGGGGTTGCAGTTGCAAAAACAGTCTTATAACCAATCAAGAAGAAACTGTTCTCCATGACCCAAGTCTCCTGAAGGCAGATCACATCAAAGCCTTAGATAAAACACAGCCACTTAGGGTCAGCTAACTTGCAGGCAAGTCCAGCGGTATTCCAACTGATTACTTTACACTCCTTACATCCAACAACCAAAGAACTCTGGGCTGGGTTAGCATTCTGCTGCACTCTCTGAAGGTTATCCGCAACCAGTCAATCGCATCCGTCCCAAAAATATAATGGGGCAAATCTGTTCGAAAGCACCAAATCACTAGAGGCCCTCTGCTGTGTGTCCCAAATCATAGCCGAGCGACCTGGGGCCTGCCTCTGACCGAGATGTGAGGTGTAATCTACTGGTCTGTAAAAGAATCCCAAAGGAAGGGCCACAATGGAAGAGAAAGGGCCACTGTGAGGAGGGCTCTTGGTAGATTCTAGAATTCTACCTGCCATGTGCAGTCTGTTAAAGTTTCTGATACAGTGCCCCGCAAGATGTTTCTTGGCCCGGCCAACCCAACTCACTCTTCGTACCATATTAATATATCTTTCCACCCAGATCCCTAGAGTGGTGTTTGAATCCAGCCAATGCAGGACTTTGTGTTTTTAATTGATGAAAGTCCTCCGAAGTGCCTGATGGGAGAGATGGTACGTTCCCCAAAACTACCACAAAGGGTGTAGCTTCAGGTGGTAAGTTAAGGGTAACCGGTCGGGCGGAAGGGTGCTTGGTACACTATTATGGCCCCTATTAGCCCCTCCTTTAGATGTTTCGGCTGACACGGACTTCTATCAATCGGTGCCCACTCCAGGATCCACTCTAGACTGCAAGGAGGTAGGTTTTGGCCACTTCGGTTGATTATGGGAACTAATGGTGGTGCCAAAACTCTGGACTTTCAGCAACTCGATATACCTTGCGCCTTAACCAAATGCTGCGGTTCACTTAACCCAGCGAAAGGGGATGATCCAGAACCAGATGGGTTCGAAACATGGGGTTCTACAGGGCACGTTGGCTGTGTCATGTTCGGTTTAAAAAGTACATTTTCAATGGCTGCTAGATGTGAACTGATAGGTTCCAGTTTTGCCTCAAGTGCAGCTATAAAAGAATCATGAAAAGAATTAATTAGAGCCATCGTGTCAGTCTTTGCCATAACCAATGGGGCAGGATTGCAAGACTTCCCCCACTTGGGCGCTTAGGCTTACTTCCAGTAGTCGGGTGTTTCCTTTTACCAGCCGCTCTAAGAATCTCTGCTAATATAGGCTGGGAAACAGGTGGCAGCGTATTGACAAGGTCCTGGGAGCGTGTAAGACACGATGGGGCCTCTATTGGAGGGAAGCTAGTGTGATATCCTCCCGGCCTCTGCTTGACACAGGGGTTGGTGATGGTGGTCCCAGATTCTGTACAGTAAAGCCAGACAGGTGGGTGCCAGGTAAACCGGGTAATAAAAGTAATAAGGGAGAAAGGGAAGAGCAAGAAAGGCGACAGGTAACCAGCTCAATTTCCTTGTCCAGTACCCCTGCGGCACGCTGTAAAAAAAGCATCCATGGTCGCAACCATGCTTGTGCATGCCTTAGTTACAACCACCGGGGGCTTACGTTTCCCCTTGTGTACCTGAGGTTGCCCAAATGCGACCCCTGGGCCCAAGGTCTTTCACACAGCTCCCGTCTAAATAGTCGACAAAGTTAACCAACCTTAACAGGCCTTTATAAAGCTTCCCCAATATACGGTCAACAATAATATTGCAGGTATGGTTCCACTCCGTGATATAACCATCAATCAATCCGTTCTTGTTAAGCGCAGCTACTCATGCGTGAGGGCCTCAAGGCGCAGGGGGATGGGGGGGGACAGGAGGGGGGAGGGGGGTTTGCAGGTCCGACTGAGCGCTGTGGTTCATCCGAAGTGCCAGGTCTTGAGATCCTTCCTGAATTGCGTCCGAGAAGGGGAGAGCCTGAGGTGAAGCGGCATGGCATTCCAGGATTTGGCAGCGAGGTAGGGGGAAGGATCTTCCTCCAGTCCTGGTCTTGCGGATCCGAGGGACGTGACGAGGACCAGTTGGGCAGAGCGGAGGTGTCTGGTGGGTGCGTAGAATGAGAGGCAGTGGTTCAGGTATGCTGGTCCGGCATTGTGGAGGGCTTTGTAGGCGTGTGTGAGGAGCTTGAAGGTGACTCTGTTGACTGGGAGCCAGTGGAGTCCTCGTAGGTGTTCGGAGATATGGCTGCAGCGGGGGAGGTTGAGGACCAGTCTGGCTGGGACGTTCTGCACTTTCTGAAGTTTTCTGAGGAGTTTCTGGTTGGTGCCTGCGCAGAGTGCGTTGCCGTAGTCGAGTCTGCTGCTGAGTGCGTGGGTGACCGTCTTCCTGGCTCCAGTGGGGAGCCATCTGAATCCATCTTATCCACTATATGTCCAGTTATATGAAGGCAAGAGGGCAGGTACTCACATTCAGTAAGTTAGTGTAGGAGAGTAGGATCTGCCTCTTATGTTGCCCCCACTTTTTTTCTGATGTTTACACTGGTTTCTGGCTATAGTCTGGCTGGGACCCTGCCAATCAGGGCCCCAGCCTCTCTGTTCTCTCTAAACGACTTGGAGTGCACTCTAGGTGCACTAGTGATTGGATACTGTGGTACCTTATGAGTCCCTAGTATATGGTACCTTAGGTACCAAGGGCATAGGTACTTCACAGGCCTACCAGGGGCTGAAGCATGTATTATGCCACCCCTGGGAAGCAGACTAAATCTGACACCACAGGCCTGCTACTGCAGCCTGAGTGAGGAAGTGCTAGCACTCCTCACTGAGATATAGGTCCCCTATATCTCTCCTGCACACACATTGAGACTCATCAGTCACCCCTAAAGCAGGCCCTATCAATCCTGAGGGCAGGGTGCTTAGTTTCCATGTGAGGGGGTGCCTCTGCCCGAGCAGGGCCCCTCTGCAGCCATCAGAGTCCATTCTCTGGGGCTGTTTGTGAATGCAGTCAAACCATATACTCTTAAGTGCATTATATCCTCGCGGTAAATGCTAACTATGGAATGGCTGCATCAAAACATGTCGTGTTTGGTGTCAAACACTTTGGAATCATACCCCCGTATGATCCCACCCTTCTAGAGGGATAGACATGTAGCTACTGTGGAAACGCGGTAGAATCCTGAAGAGCCCTGGCATCACAAAATGGATGCCACCAGTCACAGACACTGGGCTGCCCTCCTGCTGACGACAAACACTCGCAGTGGAGGAAGCCCACCAATAGATATCCTGTCCCAAGGGGGTGTGACCACCTCCCAGACAGGGTTTAGTGTATTGGGGCTGGGTGGGTGCACTCCTAGAGTGCTTTGAAATCCTGCACTGGGGGAGCAGAAGGCTCCTCTGTGCATATGCCAGTTCAAACCGGCTCAGGGGCTACCTGCCCCTGCTCTGGCGCGAAACTGGACAAAGGGAAGTGGGTGTAGCCACCCCCTCCCCTGACCCTCCCATAGGTGGGGTCATAGAGCTAGTCCCTCCCTTCTTTTTAGTATAAGAGGGGGAACCGGTGCATTGCAACCTAGATACCCCTGGACGACGCTCTACAAGGAGAATCCTGGACCTTCGACGTTCCACTACCTTTGGAAGACTGAAGAATCTCCCTTGGAGTCAAGGAGTGACTCCCTGCTTGGCAGGCACCAAAACTACAACGACGGTCGCAAACTACGCCGCTCCCGCCGGAGCCCGAAGTCCCTGCAGCCCAGGAAGAGGATTTCCTGACTTCTCCAAGGCCATCGTGAGTCCCCAGCGAAGCTGAGGCAAGTGGACCCCACGAGCAACAAGGAACCGCAGACCCTGGGTACCGTGCACTATTGTCGAGTGCAACCCCTTCATGACGTTCCACGAACTTGTGCTTTGGACCACGTGTGGTCCCAGCCTCCAGCAGTGATCCCTCCCAAAATCAGAGGCCTACACCGTCCCGAGTGACCGTGGGCCCCTGTTGAGTGAATCCTCCTGAGGCGTCTTCGTGATCCCTGGCCAGCCGGCTTGTGGGTCCCCAGAAGACTTTGCAAAGAAACCAAAGGGCTCCCCTGGTTGCTCCAGGCCTGCCCTGACCTACCCTCGCCGGGTAAGTTCCTCAGACCTTGCTGGTCTGCACCATTGACTTTTCCTTTCCACCACGAGACTTGCTGCTACCAAGGCTTGTTGGCTCCAATCGGGTCGCCGACACCGCAGTCAGCTGCAGACTTCGTGGGACACGCTGAATCCAGCTCCTGGCCGTCCTCGACGCCTCCTGGACCTTGTGGTCGAAGAGTCAAGACACCCGGGAACGACCTGAATCTGTCGACGACGGTGGGCATTCATCTTCCTTGCCCCGGGTCACTGCCAAGTGCCCTTGAACACTGTCCCCTCTGCTTTCAGGTCTTCCTCCTTCCGAATCCAGGCTTGGATTCCAACGGACACTTCTTCTGTCGCCGCAAGCAGCAAGTCTTCACTGGCTCCCATTGAAAACGACGCTGCGACCCGACACCAAAGGACACCTATGCACCCGGCTCCCCTGGGTGAGGTAACTTTAGCATTACGGTGCTCCTGTGGGTGTGGGCCCTAGAACTACTTACCCTGTAAGTGGCTTGCTTGTAGCTACCCTAGAAGTGCCCTAAAACTCTTATTTTCTAAGTGCGACAATTGCGCTGACTCGTACAGGGTTCGCGTCTGTGTTAGACACATCGCGTCCATCTCCCTTGTAACTCTATCTGTAACCGCGTCCTTCGACTCGTACAAGGATCGATCGGTGTGTTCGCCTCGAACACGCAAGGGACCTTTAACATTGAAATCCCAATCGCGTCTGTTCGCATAGACTCATACAGGACTCGCACCGGTGCCTGAACACCGCGTCCGTCCCCTGTGGGTCTCCTACAACTACCTGGGGTGGTTCTAGGGGGTCCCTCGATTCTATATGCCCTAGACCTAGGTCTAGCCAAACTAAGATTGTGATATTGGAGTGTGCTAACTTATTTGTGATAACTTTGCATTGTACATATGTTCCTGACTTCTAATCTCATAAAGAGATTAGTAGAGAGTTGTTTATTAATAAATACATATATATTTGATATATATACCTGTGTGGTGTCTTTTCATTTGGTGATTCAAGAGATTGTGTGGTAAAACAAGCTGCTTTACATTCCTCCAAGACTTAGCCTGAAGGCTGCTCTCCACAGCTACCACTAGGATAGCTTTCTATAAAGGTTGTCTTAAACCTACCAACCATAAGAGTCGAATTGCTCTGGTGCAAGGTACCCACTCTAACAAGTGGACAGCATATACCAGGCCAACTTCTCACATTGGTGGCAGCGTGTGGGATTTCAGCTTGCTATTGTTTTACCAGAAAATCTCTATTTGAATTACTAACTGAAAACCACTATAGGTACTCAAGGTACATATAAAATCAAGCTTAGTATCAATAAGTTCTGCTGAACTTAGAGCTGTGTGCCAAGGGATAGCACACCCTTTCTACAGCTCAAGCTAGGATCAGTATGCCACAAACTAGTGTAGGTAGTACAACACTGCACAACACTAGAATGTCCTTAAGGGATGGACCCAGTGGATCCCCCCAGCTTCAGTATAAGGACATGACTTTCTTTGACTTGAAAGCCATGTGCGCTGAGAGGCACCTGAAGATAGGACAGAGTCCCTCCACACTACACCTGATAGATCTGCTGACAGCAGATGATCTTAGATTAGCTCTAGGATCTAATGGGTCTGAATCAGGGGGGGGGGTCAATTACAGTGTCTGGGTCAGATGATGAACATCAAGTTGACCAAGACTCTGTGATTGCAGGGCCAGGCCCAAAGGGGTCTGAACAGGACAGAGGAATTCTCCCTAAGAGAACTGAAAGAGTGGGAGAACAGCCTAGGTCCCTTTCTAGGGACTCTGACCGCTCCTATCACTCTGGCAGAGAATTTGTCCACCAGAGGAACTCCTACTTCCCAAGAAGAGAGACCTCCTCTGAAAGGCTGTGCAAGCTGCTGCAGTATGAGGAAGCAAGATTTGCCCTCAAAACCAAGCAGTTGGCATTAGATAAAGAAGCCTTTGAGCTCCAGAGAGCTTCTAGAAAAGAGGGGTTAGAACCCCCTGGTGGCAGCAACAGTGGCCCTAGAGGCAGAGAATATATTCCAGACCATAGGAACCTGAGCAAGGTTGTTCCTCCCTACCAGAGTGGGGATGATATCCATAAGTGGATAACTGCTATGGAAAGGGCCTGTAGAGTACAACAGGTCCCCCAAAAGCAGTGGGCAGCAATCTTGTGGCTCTCCTTTTCAGATAAAGGTAGAGACAAGCTCCTCACTGTTAGAGAAGAGGATGCTGATGACTATGAAGTCCTGAAGAGTGCACTGATAGATGGGTTTGGCTTAACCACTCAGCAGTACAGGTTGAAGTTCAGAGACACCCAGAAGGCACAGACTCAGGACTGGACTGACTTTGTAGATTGTGCAACCAAGGCTCTGGAGGGTTGGCTGGTTGGCAGTAGGGTTACTGATTTCAAGGGATTGTATAATCTAATGATGAGAGAACAGATCCTTAATAATTGCCAGAACCAGTTGTTGCATCAATACCTGGTAGACTCAGATCTGACCTCTCCCCAAGAATTGGGAAAGAAGGCAGACAAATGGGTCAGAACCAGGGTGAGGCAGAAAACCCAGAACCAAGGGGGTGACACAAAGAAGCAGGATCAGAAGGGCTCTGAGAAAAGTGGGGATAAGTCAAAAGACCAGAAGTCTTCACAAGGGCCCCAAAAATCTGCATCTGGTGGGGAGTCACAATCCAACAAGGGAAAAGGCCAAAAGAAGCCCTGGTGCAAATTCTGTAAACAGAAAGGGCACTGGACTTCTGATTGTAACAAGTCCAAAGACCAAACCACCACCACTCCTGCCCCTAAGGCAACTGTTCCCCCTAGTTCAGCTACTGGTGGAGGTGGTACTCAGAAAAAGGGTGTAGTAGGGCTGACCCTGGGTTCTGAAGTGGACTCTGGCCTAGCCAGAGTACCCACTCAGGCAATGCTGATTTGTGATGGAGACATTGACATGTCCTTCCTAGTAAGCCCCAGTAATCTGGGCAAATACAAACAGCAGCCTGTAATCAATGGCAAACAGGCTTGGGCATTTAGGGACACAGGTGCTAGTGTCACCATGGTGGCAGAGGATCTTGTGGACCCTGGACAGATCATCCTGGGTGAAATGTACCAGGTGACCAATGCAAGCAACACCAGGACCAACCATAGTCTGGCAGTTGTGAATTTCTCCTGGGGAGGGGTAACTGGCCTTAAGAAGGTTGTAGTCAGTGCAGACCTCCCTGTAGAATGTCTGTTGGGCAATGATCTAGAGACTTCAGCCTGGTCTGAAGTAGAGTTATGGACTCATGCTGAGATGTTGGGCATCCCTGCAGAGGTATTTGCTGTGACCAGGTCACAAGCCAAAATGCATGACACTGAACCAGCTCTGGATCCTGAAACTATGGACCAGATGCTTCCCAAGAAGAGGAGCAGTAGGGTTAAGGCAGTGCCTTCCCCTCTGTCTCAGATCACAGAATCCCCTCTTGAGGGAGGAGAAGCAGATCCTGAAGAAGGAACTGCCCCAGAGGAACTTGAGCCTGATCAGGTTGAGTTCTTGGGGGCAGGGGGCCCTTCTAGGGAAGATCTGAGTAAAGAGCAACAGTGCTGCCCCTCTATTGAACCCCTCAGACAGCAGGCTGCTGCTGAGGCTGCTGGGAGTGCTAGTGGGTCTCAAAGTTTATTGGGATGAGGGACTCCTATATTCTGAAGGTAGAGATCCAGCCCCTGGAGCCACCAGGAGGTTGGTAATACCTCAGAAGTTTAGGGGGTTCCTCTTGACCCTAGCACATGATATCCCTTTGGCAGGTCACTTGGGCCAAAACAAGACCTGGGACAGGCTTGTTCCACATTTTCATTGGCCACATATGTCAGAAGACACAAAGGAGTTTTGTCGCTCCTGTGTCACATGCCAAGCCAGTGGCAAGGCAGGTGGCACAACAAAGGCCCCCCTGATACCACTACCTGTGGTGGGGGTACCCTTTGAGAGGGTAGGGATTGACATTGTTGGTCCCCTTGACCCTCAAACTGCATCTGGGCACAGATTTATCCTGGTGGTAGTGGATCATGCCACCAGGTACCCAGAGGCAATTCCCCGGAGGACCACCACAGCCCCTGTGGTGGCAAGAGCCGTCATTGGAGTCTTCTCCAGAGTGGGTTTCCCAAAGAAGGTCATTTCTGACAGAGGTACCAACTTCATGTCAGGAACTTGAAGGCAATGTGGAAGGAGTGTGGGGTAACTTATAAGTTCACCACCCCCTATCACCCACAATGCAATGGTTTAGTTGAACGCTTCAACAAAACCCTGAAGGGAATGATTAAAGGACTCCCAGAGAAGCTTAGGCGGAAATGGGACCTTCTTCTTCCCTGCCTGTTGTTTGCATACATAGAAGTTCCACAGAAGGGGGTTGGTTACAGCCCATTTGAGCTTCAGTTTGGGCATCCTGTAAGAGGTCCATTGTGTTTGGTAAAAGAGGGCTGGGAGTTACCTCTCAAACCCCCAAACAAGATGTGATGGAATATGTACTTGGTCTCCGCTCCAGGATGGCTGAATACATGAAAAAGGCAACCAAAACCTGGAGGCCAGCCAAGAATTACAAAAAGCTTGGCATGACCAAAGGCTGTACTGACTGTATACCAGCCAGGACAGAAAGTGTGGGTGTTGGAGCCTGTGGCCCCAGCAGCCCTCCAAGACAAGTGGAGTGGCCCCCATACAATAGTTGAACAGAAGGGAGAAGTCACCTATCTGGTGAATCTTGGAACTCCCAGGAGCCCCCTGAAGGTGCTCCATGTCAACAGATTAAAACCATATGTTGACAGGGCTGACATGGGCTTGCTCATGGCAACTGATGAGGAACAGGAGGAGGAGAGTGACCCTCTCCCTGACCTGCTCTCGCAGAACCCTGATGATGGGTCAGTAGATGGTGTTGCTTTGGCAAGCAACCTCACTGACCATCAGCAAACTGAGTGCAGACAAGTTCTGCAACAGTACAGACATATGTTTAGCCTGACCCCTAGTCAGACTTCCTGGTGCACCCATGAGGTGGACACTGGAGACAGTCTGCCTGTCAAGAGTAAAATCTACAGGCAACCTGACCATGTCAGGGACTGTATCAGGACTGAAGTCCAGAAAATGTTGGAGTTAGGTGTGATTGAGCCCTCAGATAGCCCCTGGGCTAGCCCAATAGTCCTAGTACCCAAGCCTCATACCCAGGGTGGTAAGAAAGAAATGAGGTTTTGTGTAGACTACAGAGGACTCAATGCAGTCACTAGGACTGATGCCTATCCCATACCAAGGGCAGATGAGCTGATTGATACTTTGGCCTCAGCCAAGTATCTAAGTACATTTGACCTAACAGCTGGCTACTGGCAGATCAGGTTAGCTGATGATGCAAAAGCCAAAACAGTATTTTCAACCCCTGGTGGGCACTACCACTTTGTGGTGATGCCCTTTGGATTGAAAAATGCACCTGCCACTTTTCAGAGGTTGGTGAATAAAGTTCTGGCAGGGATGGAAACTTATTGCTCAGCTTATCTAGATGATATTGCGGTCTTTAGTTCCTCCTGGCAGGATCACCTGGTCCACCTCAGAAATGTTTTGGAGGCTCTGCAGAAAGCAGGCCTCACTATCAAGGCCACTAAGTGCCAGATAGGCCAGAGTCAGGTTGTATACCTGGGCCACCTTGTGGGTGGAGGCCAGGTTCAGCCTTTACAGAGCAAAATCCAAACCATAATGGAATGGGTTGCTCCAACCACCCAGACACAGGTGAGAGCCTTCTTAGGCCTGACTGGGTACTATAGGAGGTTTGTGAAGGGATATGGATCTATAGTGACCCCCTTGAATGATCTGACCTCCAAGAAAATGCCAAAAAGGTTCAGTGGACAGCTAGCTGTCAGAAGGCATTTGAAGACCTAAAGCAGGCCATGTGCACTGCCCCCATCTTACAGAGTCCAGACTACACCAAAAAGTTAATTGTCCAAACAGATGCTTCTGAGCTGGGTGTGGGAGCTGTACTGTCTCAACTGAATGATGAAGGTCAAGACCAGCCAGTAGCTTTCATTAGCAGAAGGCTGACCCCTAGAGAAACGTTGGTCAGCTATAGAAAGGGAGGCCTTTGCTGTGGTATGGGCCCTGAAGAAGCTGAGGCCATACTTGTTTGGCACTCACTTCATAGTTCAGACTGACCACAAGCCCCTCCTATGGCTTAAACAGATGAAAGGAGAAAACCCAAAACTTTTGAGGTGGTCCATTTCCCTACAGGGGATGGACTATACAGTGGAACATAGACCTGGGACCCAACATGCCAATGCAGATGGACTCTCAAGGTATTTCCACTTTGAACACGAAGACTCAACTGGTCAAGGTTAGTTTAGTGTCCCTGCGTTTGGGGGGTTGTGTAGGAGAGTAGGATCTGCCTCTTATGTTGCCCCCACTTTTTTTCTGATGTTTACACTGGTTTCTGGCTATAGTCTGGCTGGGACCCTGCCAATCAGGGCCCCAGCCTCTCTGTTCTCTCTAAACGACTTGGAGTGCACTCTAGGTGCACTAGTGATTGGATACTGTGGTACCTTATGAGTCCCTAGTATATGGTACCTTAGGTACCAAGGTCATAGGTACTTCACAGGCCTACCAGGGGCTGAAGCATGTATTATGCCACCCTGGGAAGCAGACTAAATCTGACACCACAGGCCTGCTACTGCAGCCTGAGTGAGGAAGTGCTAGCACCCCTCACTGAGATATAGGTCCCCTATATCTCTCCTGCACACACATTGAGACATCAGTCACCCCTAAAGCAGGCCCTATCAATCCTGAGGGCAGGGTGCTTAGTTTCCATGTGAGGGGGTGCCTCTGCCTGAGCAGGGCCCCTCTGCAGCCCTCAGAGTCCATTCTCTGGGGCTGTTTGTGAATGCAGTCAAACCATATACTCTTAAGTGCATTATATCCTCGCGGTAAATGCTAACTATGGAATGGCTGCATCAAAACATGTCGTGTTTGGTGTCAAACACTTTGGAATCATACCCCCACACCAGTAACTGGTGTGGGAGTATGATCCCACCCTTCTAGAGGGATAGACATGTAGCTACTGTGGAAACGCGGTAGAATCCTGAAGCCACCAGTCACAGACACTGGGCTGCCCTCCTGCTGACGACCAACACTCGCAGTGGAGGAAGCCCAACAATAGATATCCTGTCCCAAGGGGGTGTGACTACCTCCCAGACAGGGTTTAGTGTATTGGGGCTGGGTGGGTGCACTCCTAGAGTGCTTTGAAATCCTGCACTGGGGGAGCAGAAGGCTCCTCTGTGCATATGCCAGTTCAAACCGGCTCAGGGGCTACCTGCCCCTGCTCTGGCGCGAAACTGGACAAAGGGAAGTGGGTGTAGCCACCCCCTCCCCTGACCCTCCCATAGGTGGGGTCATAGAGCTAGTACCTCCCTTCTTTTTAGTATAAGAGGGGGAACCGGTGCATTGCAACCTAGATACCCCTGGACGACGCTCTACAAGAAGAATCCTGGACCTTCGACGTTCCACTACCTTTGGAAGACTGAAGAATCTCCCTTGGAGTCAAGGAGTGACTCCCCTGCTTGGCAGGCACCAAAAACTACAACAACGGTCGCAAACTACGCCGCTCCCGCCGAAGCCCGAAGTCCCTGCAGCCCAGGAAGAGGATTTCCTGACTTCTCCAAGGCCATCGTGAGTCCCCAGCGAAGCTGAGGCAAGTGGACCCCACGAGCAACCGCAGACCCTGGGTACCGTGCACTATTGTCGAGTGCAACCCCTTCACGACGTTCCACGAACTTGTGCTTTGGACCACGTGTGGTCCCAGCCTCCAGCAGAAATCCCTCCCAAAATCAGAGGCCTACACCGTCCCGAGTGACCGTGGGCCCCTGTTGAGTGAATCCTCCTGAGGCATCTTTGCAATCCTTGGCTAGCCGGCTTGTGGGTCCCCAGAAGACTTTCCAAAAGAAACCAAAGTGTTCCCCTGGTTGCTCCAGGCCGTCCCTGACCTACCCTCGCTGGGTAAGTTCCTCAGACCTTGCTGGTCTGCACCATTGACTTTTCCTTTCCACCACGAGACTTGCTGCTACCAAGGCTTGTTGGCTCCAATCGGGTCGCCGACACCGCAGTCAGCTGCAGACTTCGTGGGACACGCTGAATCCAGCTCCTGGCCGTCCTCGACGCCTCCTGGACCTCGTGGTCGAAGAGTCAAGACACCCGGGAACGACCTGAATCTGTCGACGACGGTGGGCATTCATCTTCCTTGCCCCGGGTCACTGCCAAGTGCCCTTGAACACTGTCCCCTCTGCTTTCAGGTCTTCCTCCTTCCGAATCCAGGCTTGGATTCCAACGGACACTTCTTCTGTCGCCGCAAGCAGCAAGTCTTCACTGGCTCCCATTGAAAACGACGCCGCGACCCGACACTAAAGGACACCTATGCACCCGGCTCCCCTGGGTGAGGTAACTTTAGCATTACGGTGCTCCTGTGGGCCCTAGAACTACTTACCCTGTAAGTGGCTTGCTTGTAGCTCCCCTAGAAGTTCCCTAAAACTCTTATTTTCTAAGTGCGACAATTGCGCTGACTCGTACAGGGTTCGCGTCTGTGTTAGACACATCGCGTCCATCTCCCTTGTAACTCTATCTGTAACTGTGTCCTTCGACTCGTACTGAGTCCGATCGGTGTTCGCCTCGAACACACAAGGGGCCTGTAACATTGAAATCTCAATTGCGCTGACTCGTACAGGGTTCGCGTCTGTGTTAGACACATCGCGTCCATCTCCCTTGCAACTCTATCTGTAACCGCGTCCTTCGACTCGTACAAGGACCGATCGGTGTGTTCGCCTCGAACACGCAAGGGACCTTTAACATTGAAATCCCAATCGCGTCTGTTCGCATAGACTCATACAGGACTCGCACCGGTGCCTGAACACCGCGTCCGTCCCCTGTAGGTCTCCTACAACTACCTGGGGTGGTTCTAGGGGGTCCCTCGATTCTATATGCCCTAGACCTAGGTCTAGCCAAACTAAGATTGTGATATTGGAGTGTGCTAACTTATTTGTGATAACTTTGCATTGTACATATGTTCCTGACTTCTAATCTCATAAAGAGATTAGTAGAGAGTTGTTTATTAATAAATACATATATATTTGATATATATACCTGTGTGGTGTCTTCATTTGGTGATTCAAGAGATTGTGTGGTAAAACAAGCTGCTTTACATTCCTCCAAGACTTAGCCTGAAGGCTGCTCTCCACAGCTACCACTAGGATAGCTTTCTATAAAGGTTGTCTTAAACCTACCAACCATAAGAGTCGAATTGCTCTGGTGCAAGGTGCCCACTCTAACAAGTGGACAGCATATACCAGGCCAACTTCTCACAGTTAGGCAGCAGAATATCCTAATGTAAAGAGAAGCAGGTCCTACCAGATCCAGCACAATGCCCAGGTGACGCTAAATATCAGAAGAGAGATCCTGCACCATGATGCGCCAACTCCTATCAATAAACTCATGCCCAGAGTCAAGATGGGGGGCCCAGTCCAGCCCCCTCCGGGGTCTGACGGGCGCGGACGGGCCCCACCTTGGTCCGGGCTTCGCCCAGGGGCATCCCATCACACAGTGGGAGGAGGGTGCTTTTCAGAATGCGGCGATGGGAAACTGGTCACAGGCTCAGGATTCTAGGACACTGAGTCCCCTGAACCAACACTGGCAAACCAGCCGGAATTGCCAGACATCCTGCGCCGCGGTGGGAGGAGGGTGATTTTCAGCACGTGGCGGGGGAAAACTAGTCACGGGCGCCTCAGGATTCTGGGACGCCAAGCCCCTGCACCAACACCGGCAAACCAGCCAGAATCACCAGATCAATTTGTCTTTCTGTACATCATGCCACAAATTTTGCCCAACGGCAGGTGTCAACCATCGTGGTGGAGGGACACCTGGCCACCAAGATAACATAACAGAATTTGAGCGCAAGGTCCTCGCAAGAAGGCGGAGCGTTGACAGTTTCGGGTGAAGAATCCTCCATAGTGCTGCGACAGTAGCTCCTCCCAAAGGGGCAGCCTGATCGGGGGACCGATGGCCATGCTAAATAGCTCGGAATACCAGACTCTCCGTGCCCAATTCAGAGCCATAAGGCACAAGGGCCTAGTTGTTCCTGATCTTATTGAAAAAACTGGGCGGGAGTGGTATGTACGGAAAGGAGTACAGGAGGCCTGAGCTCCACTTGAGACAAAAAGTATCTAGGAGCAAGAGCCCCCTTGGAAACTCTGGCATGCAAAACTGCTGGCATTGCACTTTCTCGCTGGTGGGAAACTGATCTAACCATGGTTCTCCCCACTGCTGAGAGACCTTGCACCACAAGATAAGGGAAGTCTGACACCCCTGATCCCTGCAGATGAGCTGCAACCACAGCCATCACCTTGGTGAACACCTGAGGGGCACTGGCAAGGCCAAAGGAAAGCGCAGTGAACTGAAAGTGCTTGTGGCCTCACCCGATACCCTGATTGGCCTACGGGAACAGGACCTTGGGGGGGCTGGAGGATGACAAGTGGCCTGAGGCCTTGGCATCCTCGCGGGAGGTTGCTACATGATCTAGATTCTGCCAAGTGCACCTGAAAATATAAAGCAGATGCTACTATGCATGTACTACACTTGTAAAGATGCTCAGGGCAACCAGGGCAATGCGTCTTAGGAACTGTGGCCAACTAGGAACATTTTACCACATGATATGGAGCTGCCAGGTCATACAGGGATACTGGGAAACAGTGGCAGCTTGTTTGAATTATATTTGTGGGAGCAATATGGAGACCTCCCTAAAGTGGTGTCTGCTAAATGTCTGGGAAGAAATTGACCTCATCTGCATGGCCCAGATCTGGATGACTTTGGGGTTAATGGTGGCAAATAGCAATATTCCTCTTGTTTGGAAAGCTGAACAGTCGTTGCAACTGAAAGACTGGAAGCTGGAAATGGACTGGTGCGTGCTCACAGAGAGGGTGGTCTATGAGAGCAGGGGCTGTCCAGGTAAATGGACCAAAGTATCGGGGAAATGGAACGATCATCAGGGTGGGTTGTGTGGCCCTTATGGAAATGCTGGAGCGGATGCTTGGTGCCTGGGGCACCCAGACTCTAATACTGCCCAGTAAATTGTTTGTTGGGTGGTGGGGGTTGCTAGAAGCTGTGTGTGTGTGGGGGGGGGGGTGGGGGGACGGACGATTTTTATAGGTTGTGTCCGGATGCTGTACTATACTGTATTTTTGTCTTTGCTTTATCTTTAATGAAACTATTTAAAAAAAAAATTAAAGTAGTGCTCATGGCCAACCATGAACCGCAGGTAACCTGTGGCCTGGCATGACAGGAATGTGGAAGTATACGTCCTGCAAGTCCAACGCTACCATCCAGTCTAGTCTCCTGGGTCCAGGGCAGGCAGGATCTGAGCTAGGGTGAGCATTTTGAACTTCTTCTTGAGGAAGTAATTAAGAGGGCATAAACCCAGGAGCAGCTCCTCCGTAATGACGGAGGAGCATTGCCCCGCTCGTCAGGAAAAAAAATAAAATGCTAATGAAACAATATTTTATTTTTCTGGGACTGGCTCTGGCATGCGTGTAGGGCGGAAGGGGCCAGGCGATGACAGGCAGGTGGTGGGCACTTAGAAGTACACATGTAAGTTTGGCTGGCCGTCCTAGTCTAGCCAAAAAGACATGCGCACTTCTATTTCTCCAGTTCACAGCCGGGTTGGAGAAAAGCCGCAGGCTACAAGGCAGTGTCTGAGCAGCAGGGCATGTCCATAAAAGATGATTGGACATCTCCCAGAAAAGCCAGTTGTCCTCAACCAGGTGTGGTGCAAAAAGGCCACCATCGACAAAAGCCTTCTGCCTAGTGAGTCAGTGGTGTCCAGTCCACATCGTATTGTGAACTTCGCTGCAACTGTCCCAACGGAAACAGTCTGAGAAAGTACGGCCCGGGCTTCCTTCTGGATCGATGGCAGCACCTCCACAACTGTATCCCAGAGGGCATGGGAATAGCGGCCCAAAAGGCACGCAGTGTTCACAGAACGCACTGCCAGGCTGGCGGAAGAAAATATCTTCCCCAAAGTGTCCAGTCTCTAGGATTCCCTATCCGGGGGTGTGGTAGGTAATGCGCCAAGATTTACATGGGACGCAGAGGATTAGATCACCAAGCTCTCTAGGGTAGGATGTTTGGTAAGGACGTTTGGGTCCCTTGGAGCGGGGCAGTGGCAGCGGGCAATCGTCCTATTCACTGAAGCCCCTGTGCTCGGCTTCGACCAGGTCCCAAGTAGGACGTCCGTGAGGGCCTCATTGAATGGGAGTAGCGGTTCTAAGGGGGACACCCCCAGTTGCAGCACCTATGTCAAGAAGTTTGTCTTGACTGTCACTTAGGGTAGACTAAAGTCAAGGACCTCATTCGCCCTCCACACCACCATAGTGAAGGCAGCTACCTCCTTCATAGCCACGGTAGAGGGAGAAAGCATACCAGTATCCGAGTATTGAAGAGAACGCCGTCCTCGACCCGTCCCAATCCGGATTCCGAAGCAACCACAGCACAGAGACCGCCCTACTCGCCGCCACAGACGACATCCGCACCCTCCTGGACCAAGGCCACTCCGCAGCCCTCATCCTACTCGACCTATCTGCGGCCTTCAACACCGTCTCCCACCGCACACTAGTCGCCTGACTACACGACGCAGGCATACAAGGAACAGCCCTGGACTGGATCCGATCATTCCTCACCGGAAGAAGCCAAAGGATCAGACTCCCACCCTTCCTCTCCGACCCCACGAAAATCACCTGCGGAGTCCCACAGGGTTCATCACTGAGCCCCACCCTCTTCAACATCCTCATGGCCCCCCTCGCAGCCATCGTCCGACAACATGGCCTCAACATCGTATCCTACGCCGACGACACCCAGCTCATCCTCTCCCTCACCAAAGACCCCACCACTGCCAAACTCAACTTCCAGAAAGGAATGCAAGATGTTGCAGTATGGATGACCAACAGCTGCCTGAAGCTCAATGCCGAGAAGACAGAAGTCCTCGTCCTCGGTACCACCCCTTCTGCATGGGACAGTACCTGGTGGCCGACCGCCCTTGGAAGCCCACCTACCCCCTCAGACCACGCCAAGAACCTCGGCATCGTACTCAACTCATCACTCACCATGAACCGACAGGTCAACCCCCGTCACCTCCAGCTGCTTCAACACCCTCCGCAAGACCTTCAAGTGGATCCCCCTGAGTCAAGGAAGACAGTCACCCACGCACTCATCACCAGCAGACTGGACTATGGAAACGCACTCTACGCCGGCATCAACAAGTCCCTACTCCGCAAACTCCAAACAATACAGAACACCGTCGCCAGACTCGTCCTCGGCATCCCCCGACACGAACACATCAGCCAACACCTACGAAGTCTCCACTGGCTCCCCGTGGAGAAAAGAGTCACTTTCAAAATCCTCACTCATGCCTACAAATGCCTACACAACAACGGACCCAAATACCTCAACGACAGAATCAACTTCCACGTACCCAAAAGAAACCTCCGAACTTCCAACCTCGCACTGGCCGAAACCCCGCGCATCCACAGAGCCAGAGCAGGCGGAAGATCCTTCTTTCACATTGCAGCCAAGACCTGGAACGAGCTACCGGCAGACATCAGACGTGCCCCCTCCCTGAACACCTTCAGGAAGACCCTCAAGACCTGGCTCTTCGGCTAAACAGATCTGCAGACCCCCTCCCCCCCAGCGCCTTGAGACCCTCACGGGTGAGTAGCGCGCTTACAATTCCCTGATTGAGTATCTGGAGAAATGTCCAGTCCACTGGCTTCACCCAGATCCTCACACCTGTCCTTGCTAGGTTCTTCATAAGGCTGGTAATCTTCAGGGTCCAGCAACCCCTTCCTTTTCTCCTGGACTCTGAGCCCATAAGAATAGGGCTCAGACTCCGGCCTGGACAGCATGGCTCTAGTCGGCGCCGGAGCTGGCCTCTGAGGAAGCTCAGTGTCAAAGTCGGGGATGAAATAGGGATGGTGCCGCTGGTGGGAATTGGCCTCGGGATCAGCACCAGGAAAGGTCGGAATGGTATGAGCAGCCCCAGTCTGGATCCATCTGTGGATCCCTGGGGTCGTAGCTGCCGGCATCAATCCAGCAGGGGCCCATTCCAAACCTGTGGGCCTGTAGGGACGCCAGAGGGAACGGGCTGCCCAAATATGAGGTGCATAGCCTCTTGAAATTATCGTAATTAGGCGGGGGGGGGGTGTCACTCCAGCTTCTGGAAACTCGGGGATGCGGAGGGGGCCCAGGCGCTGGCTCAACAGCAGAGCCAGGCCTTGAGTGCCGTTGCTCCCTTGTCTCGTTGGCAGATGGACAAGGTGACGACTTTTTTGTGGGAGCATGACTTACCCGGATGGCTCAACGACTTGGAGTGGGAGGACTACCTCGGACTCTGCGACTGCTCCCGGGACCTTCCTCTCGACCAGGACCTAGATTGTCACACATCAACCGCCAGGAGCTTGAGGAATAGCTCCCTCAAGGCCTTCGGATGCATGGCGCGACGGTAGGAACAGGCCTTCGGGTCATGGTCTTGCTCAAGGAACCAGAGACAAACAAGGTACGGGTCGTCACCAACAAGCGCCGCAGGGCTTTAAGTCTGCCTTCTTCGATAATATTTCTGCCACACCAGAAGGTTAAGACCTCAAAAGACTGCGACAAAACGTCGAAAAAACTTATTCAAAAACTGACTAAGGAGTAGCTCTTTCTGGATCTGCACTGAATAGCACGGAAAGAAAAGAACCAATGTCAGTGCGCTTGGGTGGCGCCTATATAGGCACCACGAACGTCACTGCTGGCGTGATGACACCACCTACCGGCACGCAGTGGTACTGCTCAAGAAAAAGTTTCAGGATCCAGTCTGACGCCTGGGCATAATTCTAAGGTAAGGAATCTGCAGCTAGAAGTCTCCATCAGATCACGTAGCCATCAAGGTATCATGGGGGTATCGATGAATGTAAGCAAGGGCTCCGATGCCACCAACCCAAGTTGGAGAATCTCCGTCAGAATATTTGTCCTAATCTCAATTGAGGGCAAGTGTAATTTTAGTACTTCGACTGCTCTCTAAGCCGCCACCACAAATGAGGCATTTTCATCAACTGGTGACCCATGTCGCAGATTAAGCTCTCTTCCAGGGAAGGTGTTGAGCCCACTGGCATTTTGTAAGTTAAGTTTAAGGCATTATCGTTATGACAGAAACAACCTTAAACTCAACGGCAATAAAACCGAAGTCCTGATCCTGGGAAATAACTCTAATCTTTGGGGAGTCAGCCATTGGCCTGCCATATTAGGGCCTCTGCC
The DNA here is from genome assembly GCA_963921515.1 of Calotriton arnoldi. Lineage (NCBI taxonomy): Eukaryota > Metazoa > Chordata > Amphibia > Caudata > Salamandridae > Calotriton > Calotriton arnoldi. Next base: position 246,897 of record CAWUFW010006719.1, on the reverse strand, counting down.
CGTTCCGGTGGATAAAGTCAAGAATCTCGGTTTTATTATCGATAAAAATCTCTCCCTGACCCCACAGGTCTCTAAGCTCACTGCCTCCGGTTTTTCCATTCTGAAATGGCTTAAGAAAATCCTCTGGCTGATCCCCCTAGGTTCACAGAGAACAGTGCTGCAAGCTCTGGTCACATCCAGATTGGACTATGGGAATGTTCTGTATCTGGGTGCTGACAAAGCCTTGATTCGTCGCTTGCAGATCATCCAAAATGCGGCTGCCCGCCTTCTCTTTCGTTTGCCGAGATTTTCGTCCGTCTCTCCCTTGCTGCAGAGACTGCACTGGCTGAGAGTTGACAAACGGATTAAGTTCAAGGCCTTGTGGCATATGTTTCGCACTAGACACGGTCTTGCTCCTTTTTACATCCAAGCCCTGTTGTCTCCATATGTCCCCACCCGTGCGCTGAGATCAGCCAACCTTGCACTGTTTTCGGTGCCCAGGTTTCTCAGAGCTCGACTTAAGGGGCGCTCCTTTTCCGTGTTGGGCCCGAAACTCTGGAACTCTCTGCCGCTCGCTCTCAGATCCTGTAACTCACTGCTTCAGTTCTGTAAAAACCTAAAAACTTTACTTTTTGGCAGCCCTGATTAAACTCTGCCTTCTTAGAAATTCCTCTTGCTACGCCTTGCTACTGTCCGACGATAGCGCCAGGAGACCCTGTTGGGTAGCTGCGCATTCTATAAGCTTCTTAAAATAAATAAGACGGAAAGCAAGCCATCCTCCTCACCATCACCAGGATCCTGGGGAGCTCCTTGTTCTGTAACAGGATTAGACTCTGAGACAAAAAGAGAATGGAGTCTCTGCTGGTAGTTGTGTCACAGTAGAGGTTTCAGGTTAGAATGAAGCAGCAAAATAACTGGTTGCGCTTTAGTTCATTCATAGTATGACATAGGACGAGCGCGGGCCAACATCAGTTCAGGGTTCGACATTTTCCTTTCTTGTGCTTGCATTTGGACATTTACTTGCCTGAAGATAATAAACAGCAAGTGGAGCAGCCACAGTAAAGTTCTCTAGACCCAGTCCGTGACTACTTCGTATGCTCAGCAGAGTACAGCTTCACCGACCAGTCTTTGATTTCCTACGGGCGCATTGTGGCACACTAGTCATGACTTGGAGTTGTGATTGCAGCCTGGGCACCAAAGTCTCACCTCATGGGTGTTAGTGACCGACATCCATTTGCATCCATCTCAGCACAGCTTAAAACCTGTCATTTTCGGTAGGGGCTTTTTTCTGTAGTACGTCTTGAGAATTTTGAAACTGTTTGAAGGCTGCCAAATTTGGAGCAGAGCTAAAGATATAGATCGGAAGGCAGGGGAAGAACGGAACTGATGTCAGCGCGCAGGGGTGGCACGTAAATGCAGTTAAACGTTGTAATTTTCAAGGCAGTACAGAGCCAGCACGAAGCCGTAAGAAGTCACATACCGTCACATGGGAGCACTGCTGAAAAACTATCCAAATCCAGTCTGGTGCCTGGGGGATATTCAAAAGGCGTGGGATCAGTGTTTTGAAGTATCCATAAGATGAGATAGAGTACACGAGTCACCTTCTGATACAGCTAAGACAAGTCCATACATCAAGTATGATTGATATGTATATGAACAGACTGTTCTAGCAACATCCTTGGTGAAAGGCTTTAGCACACAAAGACCTTCAGCATTACGTCCAGCTATAGAAGACACAAAATTACCCAATCACAAATGAGGGATTGTGCCAAATTATTACAAATCAAGGACTTCACAGTTTATTGTACAATATTTGAGGTTCCTCTACAAGTTAAGGCAAACATACTAATGCATTTGCGGATTGTGAAATTATATTTAAAAAGGTATCAGAAGAAAAGTTTCCTTCAAAATGTCTAAGAAATATTCAATATTAAAAAGAAGTATTATACATATGTAGGTATATATGTAATAGGGTTATGGTGTATGATATAATGAAGCGAAGACGAAGTATATTGCTCCCCATGGCAACAATATTCGACTGCTGATGGCAATACTCAAAGAGACAAATCAGTGCCTAGGTAGGTGCCGTACAAAAGACAGAAAAGCTTGGCAGCCCTAAGTAATACAAGGGGACTGAAGAATATCACACAGAAAACAAACTGAAGTAATGAAACATTTGGTTGTCGGACACCAGGGAACATACTTCGAGTATGTATACATAATGGGAGGTGGAAGCTTGGTACTGCCCCCAGCAGGAGGACATCATTGCAGTCGGTCCTCTCCATTACTTCCTGTTGCAGAACACAGCTCTATCGTGTGCACTGGATTCATTTCCCCGTGCGCTTGAACTGCCCATGAAAAGTCATTACAAAAAACTCCCAGCTGAGGGTCTTGTCATAGTGATGGAAAGGCAGAGAACGCGATTATGTGTCTCCATTCAGCACAGCCAGGCAGTTTTGAAGCAGCTGCAAATTTCCCTGCACAGGAAACAGAGAATTAAGTATTAAAAGACAGCAAGGTCTTTACAAGGTTGAGCTTTAAGTCACTTTGAAACCATGAGGTAACTTTACATCTACCTCAAACCTGAATTTAAACACTTACTTAAGAATGTCACAGCATTAATGATTACTCACTAAAACCTGCTCAGCCCAGCAGTTCTTTAGTAATATTTCCACATTCTAAAATCCCACAAGGGAATTCAGCTCCCCCGTGGAACGTGCTACAAAATGTACTCTCTGTGAGGTGGGCATTTATAAAGACCATGGAGAGACCTCCACCCACACGTTTCAGGCCCTCACAGCCTAGCTGAGCAGATTTCTCAATGCATCATTGTACAACCTGGGGAATGGAGCAGGGAGCTGCACGATGAGCCCAGGAACAATCTCAGAGGGGCACAATATCCACAAAGAAGCACTCAGCAACCAACCAGAAAGGTCTTCGAGCAGGACGTAGGTGTTGTCAGGTGACCAGGACTAGTCTGTGAACCAAATCTGCAAATCAAAGCCCAGTTACTCTTTTCAAGCTCTGCACATTAACCCCTTAACTGTTGGGCCTTTTCCGCCACAGTGCAGAGCCCTTTTTGGTCTATTTGGCGTAGATCGTACTTAGGGCTCCATAATTTTCTTTCAGCATAAGTTATCCATGCCAAATTTGTGTCCTTTTTTCCAGCATCCTGGGGATTCTAAAAGTACCCAGAGTTTGTGGATTCCCCTGGAGGGGTTGGAGAGAATAAACAAAATATAGCTACATTTTGGAGTTATTTGGGGAAAAAGAGGAAAAAAGTGCTCTGGATAAAAGTGTGTTTTTTTCCTCAACGAACGGCTTGCTGCGCTTAAGTCGCCATCTTTCCAGCTTTCAGTAACATGCAGAGCTGAATAAAAAAACTACTTTTTTAACCACAGTTTTTGCATTTTTCAAAGAGCTAGCCCATTTTTCATTTTTTGTGCCCTCAAGCTACTTCCAGTTTGTAGTGGAAACCAGTGTGAAGCCCATGGGTGATCCAGAAAAGCTACAAATATCTAAAAAGTAGACAGTCTGAATACAGCAAGGGGTCATATGCATAGATCCTTCAAGGTTTTCCCAAAGAAACTAAAAGAAATATAGAAAATTAGAAGGGAAAAAAAATGCCATTTCTGACAATTTCTTCTGTAACGTTTTATCGTTCAAACTTCTCACACACGTATACGAAGCCCTACATAACACAGGATCAGAATACCTGAACAGTCACTACACGTTCACCAACCCACCAACACCCAGGCTCTGCCTCACACCTCACTCGCACGCATTCCCTGCATCTGCAAAAGCAAAACTGGAGGTTGCTCATTCTCTTACATCGCACTCAAGACAAGGAACGAACTCCCTCAACACATCAGAGCCTCCTCCTCACTTCTTGAGTTCCGCAAGAAGCTGAAGACCTGGCTCTGCGTATAAGCACCTTGGGGACCGCAAACTTACACACCTGCCCAAGCGCCTGGATACTCTTGTGTGATTAGTGACCTATACAAATCAATATAATATAATGTAACATGCCATCACAATGGCTGATTTACAAAAGCAATATACCATTATGTCCGCTAGACCCTTCTGGTTGCAGGAATATATAAGGGTGTGTAGGTTCTCCAAGTACCCAAGGTACCCAGAGACAACAACTGAGGTGGACCTTACAATGGTTTTTCATTGTATACTTAGTTTAGACTAATTCATATGGTGAAATATGTAGAGTGAAAAATGGGAATGAAAGAAACCTATGTATTTCTGAAATGGGCACAAGATATGGAGTTTAGGAGTGGCTATGTGTATATTTCTGAATTTGTGGGCACCTGTACTAGCATACTATTTAGAAGACATTTTTTTTTTTTAAAAGAATAGACTGGTGTCTAGTGAGCTTTCTGTCACCTACCTGGGGTGGGGGGGTAATAACCCAATCTGCGCCCTGAGGAAAAGACGGTCTCTCCTGTTAAAGTGGGGGCATGGCCATGCCCATGGTAAAGAAGGCCCCACCACCATATAAAAAATAAACACAAAAAACTCCCTTGGGGTCTAGTGGCCTTTCTGCCTTCCAGAGGGAGGGGGCGCATGGGGGGGTCCCCATAGTGTGCAGCACCAACTCCTATGTTTATTTTCAAACCATTACCCCCCTAAAAGCAGTGGCTAACCAGTGGACTTTGCAGTTGTTTGAAAACATGCACACAACATGGTCTGTCCTACATTAGCTTGTTGTCATGCTAAAACATCCACACAATAGTGCTTTGCAAATGTGTGTGGTGTAGACCATGTAGCTTCTTTACAAATGTCAGCTATGGGAATGTTGCCTAAGAAAGTCATAGATGCCTCTATTTTACGAGTGGAGTGCGCTCCAGGAGGTGTAGACAAAGTTCTTTCGGCTTTGAGATGGCATGTCTGGATGCATTTAACGATCTATCTAGAAATGCCTGATTTTGAAGGAAAATGCTACTTACCAGTATGCATCTGTCCTTGGCATGTAGAGCTGTAGATTCATATACTGTGCATAGATCGCCATCTGGTGTTGGGCTCGGATGTTTGCAGTTTGTTTTTGTTCGAAGAAGTCTTTGTAGTCACGAGATGGGTGACTCCTCCTTACGATGATAGTGCGCATGGGCATCGACTTCATCCCCAGATTGTTTTCGCCATAAAGGGTGATGATGGAGTTAGTAAGAAATAGAAAGAGATGTCCATGTGTGATGTATCTAAGTAAGATAACACTGCAACAGATAAAGGTACCCGGGGAGGCGGGTGGGCGTATATGAATCTACAGCTCTACATGCCAAGAACAGATGCATACTGGTAAGTAGCATTTTCCGTTCGAGGCATATGACCTGTAGATCATATACTGTGCATAGAGTATACATCAGTATTGTTTGTGGCGGTGGCTAACCTGTATCTGTTGCAGTGGTTTGAAAGAGTGTTTTTAAGAAAGCCTGGCCCACATTAGCTTGTTGTTTTGCTTGCACATCTACACAATAGTGTTTTGTAAATGTGTGCAGTATAGACCAAGTTGCAGCTTTGCAGATGTTGTCTAAGGGAATGTTCCCTAAGAATGCCATAGAAGCCCCTAGTTTGCGTGTAGAATGAGCCCTAGGGGGAACTGTTAATGTACGTTTGGCTTTGAGGTAGCATATTTGGATGCACTTAACAATCCACCATGCAATGCCTGCTTTTGAAATGGGATTGCCCTTATGAGGTGGGGAAAAAGCAACAAAAAGTTGTTTAGTCTTTCTAAAGGACTTAGTTCGTTCAATGTAATAGAGTAGTGCTCTTTTAACGTCTAGCGTCTGAAGAGCCCTTTCTGCCACCGAGTCTGGTTGAGAGAAAAAAACTGGTAGTTCAACAGACTGGTTAAGATGAAAGGCAGACACAACTTTAGGTAAAAATTTAGGATTAGTTCTGAGAACCACCTTGTTATGATGAATTTTCAAAAATGGTTCTTGTATGGTTAGTGCCTGTAGCTCACACACTCTTCTAAGAGATGTGATGGCTATAAGGATGGCTACTTTCCAAGTGAGGAATTGTAGTTCACATTTGTGCAAAGGTTCAAATGGTGGGCTCGTGAGCCTGGTAAGGACGATATTAAGATTCCACACTGGAGAGGGCGGAACTCTAGGGAGAATTATTCTTTTAAGTCCTTCTATAAAAGCTTCAATAGCGGGAACTCGAAACAAAGACAAGTGTTGTCTGCTTTGTAGATAAGCTGCTATTGCAGCTAGATGTAGTCTTATAGATGTGTATGCTAGGTTACATCGTTGTAGGTGTAATAGATAGCAAATAATGTTTTGAGTGGAAGCGTCTAGTGGATTGATTTTATTGTTTGTACAGTAACTTCCAAATTGTTTCCACTTTGCTGCGTAGCATGCTCTAGTAGTAGGACGTCTAGCCTCTTTAATGACGTTCATGCAGTCTGGCGGGAGATTAAAGTAGCCAAACTCTAAGACTTCAGGTGCCAGATCGCAAGGTTGAGTTGATTGGGATCTGGATGCATTATCTCTCCATGGTTCTGAGTGAGAAGTTTGGGAGAGAGGTGTAGTTTTTGATGAGGAACTACTGACATTTCCAAGAGTGTTGTGAACCAGGGTTGTCGAGCCCATGTGGGAGCAACCAGGATCAGTGTGAGGGAATGCTGTTTGAGCTTATGAACCACTAGCGGAATGAGTGGGAGAGGTGGAAAAGCCTAAGCAAATTTCCTTGACCAGTTCATCCATATCGCATTGCCTGTGGACAATGGGTGTGGATAACTGGACGCGAAGGTTGGGCATTTTGCGTTTTGGTGTGTGGCGAACAGATCTATTTCTGGGTGGCCCCACATTTGAAAGAATGGAAGAAGAACTTGAGGATTAAGTTCCCATTCGTGGATCTGTTGTGTTTGACGACTGAGCAGATCTGCAATCTGATTGTGTACCCCTAGTAGGTGTTCTGCAAGGAGATATATGTTTTGCGGAATGGCCCATCGCCATATGCTTCGAGCTAGGTGTGAAAGTTGTAGAGAAGGTGTTCCTCCCTGCTTTTGTATGTAGTACTTTGCGGTCATGTTGTCCATACGAACTAAGACAGCTTTGCCTACTAGATGGAGTTGAAAGGATTTCAATGCCAGAAATATTGCCAGAAATATTGCCAGTAATTCCAGGTGGCTTATGTGGAATTGTTTTTGTTTCGTAGTCCCTATGCCTTGAATGGTAAGGTTTTGGAGATGAGCTCCCCAGCCGGTGAGCGATGCGTCTGTTGTTAGCACTACCTGTGGAACCGGGTCGAGGAACGGCCGCCCTTTGGAAAGGTTGTGTGTTCCACCAGTGCAGAGAGAGATATGTGCGGCTGTCCACCAACACCAGATCTGTTAGCTGACCTTGAGCCTGGTTCCACTGTCGTGCTAAGCATTCCTGTAGATGACGCATGTGGAGTCTTTCATAAGGAACAATTAGAATGCAAGAAGCCATCATCCCGATTAATTGCATGAACACTCGAGCTGGTAATGAGTGTTGAGGCTGAAATTGTGATATTAGAGCCTGTATGTTGCGTATTCTGACTGGGTTGGGGTATGTTAGAGCTTTAGAAGTGTCTATTGTAGCTCCTAGATAAGTTTGTGTGTTGGATGGTTGAAGGTGGGACTTGGTGAGATTACGGTGAATCCCAAGTTGTGAAGCAATTGAATTGTTTTTCGGGTGTGGTGAACACAGCTGCTGTGTGACTTGGCTTTTATGAGCCAGTCATCCAGATATGGGAACACGTGAATGTGTTGTCTTCTTAAGTGAGCCGCAACTACTGCGAGGCACTTGGTGAAGACCCTGGGTGCTGTGGTCACCCCGAAGGGGAGGACTTTGAACTGGTAGTGCTGACCGTCTACCAGGAACCTGAGATATTTTCTGTGAGCTGGATGAATGGGAATGTGGAAGTAGGCGTCCTTTAAATCTAGAGTGGAAAGAAAGTCGCCTTGTTGAATCAATGGGAGCACCTGTATCCTCCCCGAAAATATCCTTTGGGTGAGGTAGATGTATTGGGGCTTTTGTAAGACGAGGAGGGATTTTCTGATGATATTGTTTTGGAGCCACCACTGTAAAAGGAGCGGCGAAAGGAACCCCTGTTGGAAGGGAGTTGCAAGGCCCCCATGGACTTAGCAGTCTTGGTATCTTTCTTCATTTTCTCCAATGAAGTATCGACTGTAGGTCCAAAAAGATGCTCTTGATCGAAGGGCTGATTGAGTATGGTGGTTTGAACCTCTTGCTTGAATCCGGAGATTCGAAGCCAAGCGTGCCTACGCAGTAATATGCTGGTGTTAATGGCACGGGATGCTGTATCAGCCGCATCTAGGGCACATTTTATGGAGGTGTTAGTTATCAGTTTGCCCTCTTGAATGAGTTCATTGGCCTTGTTTTTGTGTTAGTCTGGTAAATACTGCATCAGTTTTTCCAGCTCGTCATAGTGCGCTCTGTCATAGCGCGCTAGGAGAGCTTGTGCATTGGCGATGCGCCAATGGTTAGCAGCCTGTGACGCAATCCGTTTCCCTGAAGCGTCTATAAGCTTTGACTCCTTGTCAGGAGTAGGGGCGTCGCCTGTAGCCTGGGAATTAGCCCTCTTGCGTGCATTAGACCCAACAAGAGAGTCTACGGGTATCTGGCCTTTGATGTACACTGGGTCTGTAGGAGCTGCTTTATATTTTTTATCCACCCTTGGTGTAAGTATGCGGGCTCCAACAGGGTCTTTGAATACTTCTGGTGCATGTTTTAACATGCCTTTTAGCATAGGCAGGGTGTGGGTGGATTTTTGTGAGGGTGCGAATGTTTCCCCTAAGAAGTCCTCTTCTAGGGGATCAGTGTGTAGTTCCACCCCATGGTAGTGAGCAGCCCTATTAATAAGTTGTGCAAACCCAATGTTATCATCAGGTGGTGATGGGCTGGAGGGATAAAGATCAGGGTCATTGTGGAGATCCGGATCTTGATCATAGTCATCCCATGGGTCTGGGTCCTGTGGTATGTTCTGGTGGTCATCATCCCCTAGTGTATCTCCATCCCCACCATCATCACCCTCTTGTGGCACAGGTGAGTGTGTAGGTGATGGTGAGTTTGCTGGTGAGATGAATAAGTTAGGATCAGGAGGAGGAGAGGGAGGTATATAAGGGGGAGAAGGGTTAGTATCCATGTCCTTGCATTTCAGAGGTATGGGAGGATCCTCTGGAAGGTCTAATTTCCTTTTTCTTTTTTTAAAGAGGTTTGGTGAAAAGTTTGCCAGTTTCGGGGTCAATATGCAGTGTTTTCTGCTTTGGATCCGAAGATTCTAGAAGAGAAAGTTCTGTGGGTGGCGTGTCTTGTTTCGGCGCCGGCAGCTTGGCCGTAGAGTGTTCCTTAACGGGCTTAAGCTGTGACGGTTTTGTAGGTGTTTTCTGCTCCGAAATCTTTTGTGAGGGAGTTTTCGGATCCGACATTTTCTTCAGCTCTGAAGCTTTTGGTTTGTCTTGCTTCGGCTCCGAAGCTTTCAGTTTGTCCTGTTTCAGCTCCGAAGCTTTGTCTTTTGGTGGCTTCGGAGTCGGGGTCTTCGGCGTCGAAGGTGTCTTCGGTGCCGGCAATGAAATGTGGGGCAACAGCTTGGCTTTAGGCTTCGGTGCCGAAGGTGTATGTTCGGTGCCGGAATGGGGCCGACTCGAGCCCGAGTCGGAAGGCTTTGGTCTCGGTTTCTTAGCCGGGCCAGAGGGCGGGGCGTCTGAAGTTTGAACACGGTGTCGACCTGAGCCCGAGGGCGAAGGTGTTACCGGAGGTTTGGGTTTGGTAGCGGGCTGGGTAGTAGTACTCACTGTCCGCTGAGCCGGGGTGACAGTCTGCTTATCTTCCTCGGAGTCGTCGGCTTCGGAGACGGAGATATCCTCTTCTGCAGGTTGAAGTTCTGGATGGGCTGTGGAACCTGCTTCGAAGAGGTCTGGAATCGAGCTGGTGCTGCAAGACATTTCGTGTCGTCGAGCCTGACGATCACGGATGGTTTTCTTTGACCGGAACAAAGTACAGGCCTCGCAGTGTTTTTGCTCGTGCTCGGGGGAGAGGCAGAGGTTACACACTTCGTGTAAGTCTGTGTGTGGGAATTTCGCACCACACCTGGGGCATTTTTTAAACGGAGTCCGTTCCATCGACTTCCGTATTGGTCGGCGCGGCTAGGCCCAACGGCCCGCGTCAAAGTTCCTAGTCGAGGACTTTGAAATTGGAGGATGCGCGTCGAAAGGGGAACGCGATCGAGACAATACCGTCGAGCGGTGAAGGATTGCGCGTCGAAGGGGGTTCGAAGAAGATACCGACCCAGAGCGCAAGAAATCACATCTGAACCCGATGGCGGAAAAAAACAATCTGGGGATGGAGTCGATGCCCATGCACACTATCATCGTAAGGAGGAGTCACCTATCTCGTGACTACAAAGACTTCTTCGAACAAAAACAAACTGCAAACATCCGAGCCCAACACCAGATGGCGATCTATGCACAGTATACGATCTACAGCTCATATGCCTCGAACATGGGTTTCCCTTTATGAGAGGGAGCAAACGCAACAGAGTTGTTTTGTGAAAATCTTTTGTCCTGTCGATATAGTACATTAATGCTCTTTTGACATCAGTGTATAAAGAGCTCTTTCTCCCACAGAATCTGGTTGATGAAAGAAAACAGGTAGTTCAAACCAATTGGTTAATGTGGAAAGGGGAAACCACCTTTGGAAGGAATTTTTGATTTGTACAAAGAACCGCCCTATCCCTATGAAGCTGGAAGAATGGTTCTTCCAAAGTTCTGCTACGATGACACATTTTAGAACAGAAAGGGGCTCTGTATTTGCTCCTGATGGAGAAATCTGGGTGGCTTACTGATGTGCAATTTGCCTACATGAGTGTGGTTCTAGGACGTGTGATAGTTATGCGACTACTATGTTTGAAAAACATTATGTTCAAGAAACTCGTGTCTGAAGTGGGTGAGCATGGCGCTTCCGCCAATGTGCGCATGGTATGTTATCCCGACAACTGGTTTTGAAGAATGAGGTCTGGTTGGGCTGCGAAAATGAATCACTGTGCTAGGTTCTGCCTAGCTTTACCGTTTTCACAGCATCATGGTGAAACACTGCCGCTTTTCCAAGTGCCTTTCCCTTTTTTCTACCAATTCCTTGGCATTCCTCGGACATTTCTCAGATTGCATTACCGTTTCTTTAGTGTTTCCTCATCGTTCCCCACCATTCCGCTGTTCTGCCCCCAGGTATTGGTCAACTCGGTGTCCAGCTGTGGATTGCTGCTCTCATACCCAAGTACTCTCGCTCTTCCCCACACACACGTTCCCACCGCTTGTGTGGTCCCGATACCATGCAGTCGAGCACAAGACTGTTGAGCTATGCTTGCATCCTGTACAGTACAGCTGTGCGCACACAGATGATCCGTGCATGACTTTTACATAGCATAATTGTGTGAGCGCTGGCGCGCGTAGTTCGTCCTCCTTTCTTCCCATCTACAGCATAATTGTGACACAAGAATGGTGGGGCACCGTGTTAACAAGTATATTATGGGATTTAAAGCACCTGCTGCCATGTTCCTAGCCTCCAGCAACTTTCAGGCAACAAGAAAAATGGCAAGAAAAATTCGGGTGATTAATGTTCTTACTGGAGATGGAGTTTTGTCTAGTGGAAGTTTTGACTCATCTTAAGGTAACGCAGAGGGTTAATATGCCTGCTGCAAAGAATGTGTACCACGCATATCACAAAGTAATGTAAATAGGTCAGTGGGTCACTGCTTTTGCCAGCGAGATCCTTTTACTTGCAGTTTTACATTAAAATCCAATATAGAACAGTAATCTAATAATTTTCATCAAAGAGCTGCAAGCAAATTGCAAGGTCAGAGCGTTATGATTTTTTCCCCAGTCTTTCATTACACTAATGTTGCAATAAGGGTTAATTGGGGTAGAAATCAATTCTTATTATTAAAGAGAACCTCCAACCATGGTGTTACATTTTTTGTTCAGAGTTTGTGCTGCTCTAGACAAAGCATTCTTAAACTATACTGCCTACCAGTATGGATGACATGCGACTCCTTCAGGGTGTAGTCCTCTGTCTAATGTACCATTTCCTATGCACTGATTTATACACGTATCATTGATTGTCTCTGTTGAATGTGTGTGTGATGTAAAGTGCTCCGACACCCTACACTGGTATGAGTGGCGCTATAAAACTAATTAAATGCATGTGAGAGACAGTGGTTATGGAGACTTAAGGGGCACTGTTAAAGGACGATAGTGAGGGAATCTGTGGTTGATGTGGTCATTGGGGGCACCAACAAACACTGTCGCACCTGGGGCCACCAGCACTGAAGCCGACCCTGAAAATAAATGCAAATAAACGCGGCCCTCTGCAGCACTCAGAGTTTTCAGTAAAGTTTCATAATGGTTCAACCACCTGGTTCCGGTCTTCTCTAACTGGGGGTGTAGGTGTTATTTAACCGGTCATGTCCTTTGGGTGTGCCACTAGGTCACAAAACTGCCTTAATGCCCCATTACATGTAGCAATGTTTGTAAAAGTTTTCCTTTTTTGCTTTAGTTGTAAATCAGAAGTATGGAGTGGCAAATGCCACTGATCTTCGTAGTTCGGCGCTGCACCCTTTTGATTGGTCAGTTTCTTGGCGAACATACCCTTGGCTGCAGCACACTGAGACCTTACACTGCAGCACACAGTGCAAAATAACTAGAGGGAACAATGGTGATGAGTGCGGCTGTCTACCAACACTAGATCTTGTAGTTGACCCGGTGATCGAGTCCACAGTTGTGCTAAACATGCTTGTAGAGGACACATGTTCAGTCTTGCATGAGGCACTATGGCAATGCATGAGGCCATCATTCCCAAAAGACACATTAAAGTTTTGACTGGTAAGTATTAATTGGTTTGAAATTGTGGTAGCAGTGTTTGAAAATTTTGAATCCTGGCTGCATTTGGATAGACTAGACCTACTTGAGTGTGGAGCATAGCCCCAAGATATGGTTGCAGCGTTGAAGGTTAAAGAAGGGACTTCTGAACATTGATAGTGAACTCTAGCTGATGTAGGAGGTTTATGGTAGTCTGAGTGTGCTAATGACACAGGAGATGTGTACAGGCTTTGATAAGCCAGTTGCCCAGATATGGGAAGACATGAATGTTCTGCCTGCGTAAATGGGCTGCTACTACTGCTAGACATTTGGTGAACACTCTGGCTCCAGAGGTGACTCTGAATGGAAGGATTTTGAATTGGTAATGTTTTCCTGCTATCACAAACCGGAGGTATTTGTGATGTGCTGGGCGAATGGGTAAGTGGAATTATGCGTCCTTTAAGTCTAGTACGGACATGAAGTCGCCCTGTTGTAGAAGTGGAAGCACCTGTTCAAGTGTGACCATATGGAAGTGCTCTGATAGTATGTAGTGATTTAGAGGCCGTAGATCTAATATCGGCTGTAGGTAGCCGTCCTTTTTGGGATTTCAAACGTACAGGGAATAACCCCCAGGCCCTTGATGTTGTAAAGGAACTGGCTCTATAGCTCCTTTGAGTAAGAGAGCTTGCACTTCCTGTTTGAGCAGTTGTTGATGTTCCAGAGAGAGTCTGTGAGTGCGAGGTGGAATTTTGGGAGGAGTGCTGATGAGCTCCAGGCAATAACCATGTTCGATAGTGTCCAACACTCACCTGTCCGATGTTGTGGACTGCCATGTGGGAAGAAACTGCTGCAGTCAGCCCCCGACAGGTATAGGATGATCAGAGGGAAAGTTGAATCACTGCTTGTTACCAGATGGGGCATTACGGGTTGGTCTACCTTTGGCCCGACCTTTGAAGTTGTTACCCCTGTAGCTGCCTCTGAAGTAACCTCTAGATGGAGAGGTGTGGGACTGCGACCTGTAGGAGGATGGAGAGGCATCTGTAGATGTGGTCTTTGAACCTGCTCTGTACGAGGAATAACGAAAAGAGCCTCTAGGAGTGGGTGTTTGAAGTGGCCCCCATAGACTTGGCAAACTCAGTGTCTCATTTTCTCCAAGGCCTCATCTACTTGTGGGCTGAAAGATGCTCTTTATCAAATGGAACGTTAAGCAAGGTTTTCTGGACTTTTGGCTTAAAACCAGAGGTGCATAGCCAGGCATGTCTCCGTAGGAGGACACTGGTGTTGATGCCTCTGGTGGCGAGATCTGCTGCATCTAATGCACATCTAATGGAGGAGTTGGAAATTAATTTTCCTTCCTGAACCAGTTCTTGCCCTGTCTTTTTATGTTCCTCTGGGATATGCTGGAGGAGTTCTTCCATTTCATCCCAGTGAGCTCTGTCATACCTGCCCAAACGACTTTGTGTATTTGCACTTCGCCAATTATTGGCAGATTGTGCAGCAACTCTTTTGCTGGACACATCGATAAGCAACGATTCCTTATCAGGAGGTGGTGCATCAGCTGTAGTCTGTGAATTAGCACGTTTACGTGCATTTGCAATACTAGGGAGTCTGGTGGAAGCTGGCCTCAAATAAAAATAAGGTCAGATGGTGCAGCTTTATTCTTTTCATCTACCCTAGGGTTGATGATGCAAGCCTGTGCAGGTTCCATGAAAAGATCATCTGCATGGCGCCTTATACATCCCTTTTAACATTGGAAGGGATTGAGATGTCCTATGTGTGGTGCACAATGTCTCAAATAAAAAATCTTCTTCCATAGATTCTTTATGTAAAGTAACCCCATGGTATGCTGCTGCCCTAGCAATGAGCTCTTGATACGGTGTAGTATCACCAGGAGGTGAGGGTTTGGCAGCATAGAGGTCTGGATCAGAATTCCCCCTGGGGGTCAATATAATCTGCCAAGGGTCTGGTGGTCAAAGCAAACACAAGGAGATGATGGACGGAGCGCTGAAACTTTTCAGACACTCACCCCCAGTCACAGATCTGGGTTGAATCCATCATCATTCTTTAGCTCACTTCGCCACCCCAGTTCAGACCCAGCTATGTGCAAATCAGTCTTGACCCTGTGCCCCATGGGAACAGTCCAGACCGAACTGCCAAGCCAGGTCTTCCCTGAACCGGAAACAAGCATCCTGGGACCGGTTTCGGGCTAACAGCCTTTATCAGCCAGGCTAGCTTGAATCCAGTGGCAAAGTGAGCAAGGGACCCACGTCTGGGCATACCCTGCCAACTTAGGGTGAACAAAGCAAACACAAGGAGATGATGGACGGAGCGCTGAAACTTTTCAGACACTCACCCCCAGTCACAGATCTGGGTTGAATCCATCAACGTTCTTGAGCTCACTTCGCCACCTCAGTTCAGACCCAGCCATATGCAAATCAGTCTTGACCCTGTGCCTCATGGGAACAGTCCAGCCCGAACTGCCAAGCCAGGTCTTCCCTGAACCGGAAACAAGCATCCTGGGACCAGTTTCGGGGTTACACCCCTCATCAGCCAGGCTAGCTTGAATCCAGTGTCAAAGTGAGCACGGGACCCACGTCTGGGCATACTCTGCCAACTTAGGGCGAACAAAGCAAACACAAGGGTCTGGTGGTGGCATCATCGCCCCCATCTACATCTGGATCTGGAGATCCCAGAGGTGTTATGCTTAAGGGATTCTGTGGGGAATGAGGTAAAGAAGGCAAAGGTAGTATGTGAGATGGAGGAGGAGGAGGAATCGGGTGCAGACGACTGGTAGCCTTATCGTTTTTCTTTTTCGACAAAGGTATTGGCAAGTCAATAGCTAATTGAAAAGAAGTTTGCCGCTTAGTAGAAGTCACTAACACAGTGTTTGTAATGACGCGGCCAGTCTCTGGATGCATATGGATCCGTTTTATGTGAGAATAAATATCCTGACTGTCTAGCGAGAACACTGAGCCTTTGTGCAGTTCATGACACATCTGGTAAAGAGACAACATCCTGAACATCAGCCTTTTATGTGCAGTTATGACAACCAAAATGTACTGTACTATTCAAACACCATCTTTACGACAGCAAGCAGTCGGAGTATATTCCTCAGCTCTTTTTGCTTCTGATTCTGGCTCTCTTTCAGTTTTTGAACAGATGAACCTCCTGCACCCGCTGATTCAAACAGAAGCTTTATGAGTTTGTATTGGATCATGTACCCACTCTATTCAATACGAAGCACCAAACCGTTGCTTGTTTTCTACTGTGGGTGCCCTGGGATTCCAATTTGCTGCTGACTTTAAGAACTCTTAATGTACGCTGCCTTCTATACAGCTTCCTCTGGCACCAGCAGGCAGAGATCGATCCTTCAACCATCCGCCAGTGAAGAAGAAATCTCCAAATTGAGACAGCATGGTATGCCTGTAGGTGAGTAGAGCCACCCACCTACCCCAGAGCACCAGTCTTCTGTGGGACACAGAGGGGCCCATACTCCACTCAAACTGGAGACTAGAGGATTGCAACCATTCACCAATGACGGAGTCTAAAGCCTCCCTGGCACGGCACAACTCATTCTTGCTAAAAGGGGTTTCCTTCACATTTGTCTGAGGCGGGGGGGGAAACATGGCGGCAGGCTAACGCCCATCGCGCGACCTCGCAAAACCGGAGAGAGAGAATAGGAGTAATGGGAGGATTCGGCGGACCTCGACAAATTTAAACCTGCATGAATAAGCGCTAATTTGAAATTATAATAATCGGCATTTTCGTCGGAAAATTCTTAATTAAAACGAAACGAAAGGGGACCTACTACACATGGGTGTAGACTCTGAGTCTCGCAGTGGAGGAGCCTGGAGTAGAGCGGCGGCCCGCTGGAGGAAGACGCGGGCTGCCTCATTGTTGGTCGGGTTCCGGGTGAGAGGAGGCAGCGTCAGTATTGGACGTGGAGAACGGCCAGGAGAGAGACGTGAACAACGCTGGGACGGCTGCTGGGACGACAGCGAGGTGGAAGACCAGGCGACCAGCCAGTGGATACCGGGAGAGAGCGGAGGCCCTGCAGAGGTGTGGATAGTTCGGAAGCAGATGGATGAGCCCCCCCGCATAGAGGTATCGATTGCGCCGGATGGTAGGCGGCAAGCGGGAAGAGAGAGTGCATCCCCCGATACGGTTATTGAGGTAGGCAAGTGTCTGCAGGGGGGAGTCCACGGACTGCAGGGGGAGGCATACAGGGTGGATTTAGCCTTAGCCTCAAATTCAACTAAGGAATGTAGTATATTTGGGGAAGACCCGGTAGTGGAAAGAGTCTTCAGATTCTCTGGAACGGGAGAAAGCATTGGACGAGACACGCAGAGTTCACAAAGCAAAAGCAGGTATCTTTTGCGCTCGATCCCGGAGTCAGCTGGAAGAGGAGGAGGACGAGTTAAAGGGAAGGGGGAAAGTGCGGAGATCTTGGCTCCGGCCCCGGTCACCCCAAAGAAAAAAGGGGTAAAATCAGGAGGAAAACCTAAAAGGTGTGGCCCTAGGGTGACACGCAATTCAACAAAACCCCTTCCATCTTTACGCTCTTACTTTAAGATAATGGAGCAGATTGCAGCACCATCTGGAGAGGGGGGAAAGAGGGCAATATCTATAGCCCCAATACTATTGGAAAATAGATTTTCTGTTCTAGCGGAAAAGCAGGACAAGGAGGGACAGGGGGAAAATTGGATTGAGAGGGGAGAGGTGGACGAAGAAATAGAGATAGAGCATCGCCCTAGTATTACATCATCTGCTACTTGTGGGGCGTCCTCTTCTCCCCCCACCCAAAGATATAGTATAAGAAACGAGAGCTTGGGAGACTCTGAGAATCAGCAACTCCCAGTTACTGGCATGGGTTCAGTCGCAGGTGCTGAGACGGGTGCTGCGGTAGAGATTACCCCTCGATTAAGTATAGTTAATGGAGAGGTGGTGGAAGGGGCAGTAGGAGGGGTAGAGTCTCAGGTAGAAAAAATGTTCCGGAGTTTAAGACAAGACATCCTGATAACATTTGAGATTTCGGAAACAAATCAGAAAGGAATCCAGGTTAAATGCGAGACTCTAGAAGGAAAAATAGATGGTATAGCACAGCGGACTGGCATATTGGAAGGGGAAGTGAAGGCGCTCTCGGAGGTTGTAACTGAAAATTCAGGCGAATTAGAAAAACTAAAAAGACAGAATAGAGTATTGGAGGAAGACATGGAGAGGCTGGAGATGCAGGCTAGGCGTAACAATTTAAGACTTCTTCAGATACCAGAAGGGTCTGAGAAGGGAGACATTAAAGGCTACATCTGTAAACTATTAAGAGAAGGGGTCTTGAGAGATAGACCAGACATAGAATTGGAGAATGAGATCCAAAGAGTTCATAGAGATCCGTTCAGATTGAATTCAGCAAGGAAGGCGCCGAGAAAAATTCTAATTAATTTTCAAACATATGCAGTGAAGGAATTGGTGTTGGGAAGAGCTTTAAAAGAGGGAGTATTAAAATATGAAGGGTTTAGCTATCAAATAAGGTCGGACCTGGGCAGGAGAACAGCACATAGGCAGTGGGAGCTGCGATCCCGAATGAGTGAGCTCCGAAGTAAGGGTGCCCAGGTGCAGATGAGATTCCCTGCATTGCTGAAAATAATGTGGCGCAACAAGATGTATAATTTCCAAACTCCAGAAGAAGTGGATGTTTTCCTGGCACAGATGGAAGGTTGAGCATTTTTGAGCATTTTCTGATACATTTTTAGATACAGTACTGTGATATAATGAGATAGCAGATCAGATGGAAATTGTAAAGAAGAAAAAAAAAGAAAAAAAAAGTAAATGCACATACACAGGATGGTATACAGGGTCTATATAGATGCCGTTTTCTTCTTAATTTTTGTATTTAGAATTCTTTCTCTTCGGGGATGGGGGGGATCACAAAGGGCGGAATGCAGTGCCCAGGGAGTAAAAAGGGGGTTTCCCGGGGGGGAGGGAGGGCACAGGGCGTGGGGAGCATAGGGAGAAAAAGAAAAAAAAAATTCCTCAAGATGCTGAACTCAAAAGGGGAAATGAATAAGTATAGCAGGATAAAGGATATACGTAGAAGGAGCTGGAAAGCTGTGGGGAATCGTGGGGAAAGTAGAAAAAGAGTAGAGTATGGATAATTATAAAAAAATATGCTTTTTGACATGGAACGTAAACGGTCTAAGGGGTAGAAAAAAAGTCATGTAGGGTGCTAGAATTTTTAAAGGAAAGTGATGTACAAATCATTTTCTTACAAGAGACGCACTTAGAGAGGGAGGAGTGTAGACAGTTCTTTTGTAAAGCACGTTGGGCCCAAGAGGTTTTGTGTTCAGATCAAAGGGGAAGCTCAAGAGGTGTGGCTATTATTATAAGGAGAAATTATGGAATCCGAGTGGTGAAATATGAGACGGATACTACAGGGAGATGGTTAGTAGCCACAATATTAATACAAGATAAGCCCCTGGTGTGTGCTGTGTACTATGGGCCGAACGAGGATAATCAGGACCCCTTAGTAAAGTTGGAAATTTGTCTGTTGGAAACAGAAGCACCTGTAATCTTAGGAGGAGATTTTAATTTAGTTCTTAATAAAGAGCTAGATAGAACGTCACGTGTGAAGTATGTTACCCCACCAAAAGCTTTTGCTAGATTAAAAAGTATGATACAAGAATTTAATTTGGTAGATATTTGGCGTATTAAGAACAAGGAACTACGGGATTTTACTTATTATAGTAAAAAGTATAGACATCACTCCCGCATAGACTTTTTTTTTGTAGATCAAGTTTTATATACGGATATAGAAACAGTATCACACATTCCAGCAGTCTTATCAGACCATTCTGTAGTGGTAATGTCTGTAAATTTTTATCAAAGGCCAAGAAGGTGGACGTTAGATAGGACCGTATTATTAGATGAAATAGTAATTAGAGAGTTGGGAAAGAAAACCGAGGAATATTTCTTAACTAATATAGGTTCTGCAAGTGAGCAACTTGTCTGGGATGCCTTTAAGGCCTATTTACGGGGAATATTGACATCTATAACCAGGGGGAAAAGAAAGATATCAAAACAGGAGGAGAGTAAAATAAGGGAGATTAAGAAGAAAGAGAGAGACCTACAGAAGGCCTCCTTAGATGGTGCCACTAATATATCCCTTTTGGCGAAAGATTTAGAAAATTTGCAGGTAAAATTCCAGGCGCAATTGGATAAGAAATTACTGGACAAATGGAAGGCTAGTAAGCTTCAGCATTTTGCGTGTGGGGAGAAATGTAGTTCTCTATTAGCATGGAAGGTGAAAACAGATAGAGCCAGGAATACAATAAAATGTTTGAAGAGTAGAGAGGCAGGGGAGGAGTTATGCGCAAATGAAGAAATTGGCCGGGAGGCTAGTGAGTTTATGAGTGAGCTATATAAGGAGACTGTATTTCCTAATCAAGAAAGGATTGAGAATTGGTTAAGACAGACTAGGCTCCCACAGTTGGATGAAGAGCAAAGGAGATATCTGGAAAGAGAGATAACAGAAGAGGAGGTCAGTATCCAGTGTAGAAAGATGGCGAGGGAAAAGCAGCAGGACCAGATGGCCTTCCGGTGGAAGTATACCTTTGCATACTAGAATATGTGGTATCCGCTCTAACCTCTATATGTAATAGGTTATATAGTAGGGGAGAAAGTATCCCCACTACTTGGTCAGAAGCTACCATTACGTTAATTTTAAAACCCAATAAAGATCCGCTAAAGGTTGATTCGTATAGACCTATATCCCTTTTAAATGCGGATTATAAGATCTATTCCGGAATTATTGCATCAAGAGTGTCTAAGGTGATAAAAGGGGTTGTGCATCCGGATCAGAGGGGTTTTATCCCTGGGAGGCAACTTAATGAGCTAA
Organism: Calotriton arnoldi; assembly: GCA_963921515.1. NCBI lineage: Eukaryota > Metazoa > Chordata > Amphibia > Caudata > Salamandridae > Calotriton > Calotriton arnoldi. The sequence continues at coordinate 226,180 of CAWUFW010006719.1, read as the reverse complement.
CTTTCCAGATGATAGGAGTAGTGGATATGGCAGAAGAAAAAAAAAATCCCCCTGACGGTAGTGGCAGTAGATGCTGCCAAAGCATTCGATCAAGTGAATTGGCAGTATCTTTGGGAGGTTTTAACTTGTTTTAATTTCCCCAAAAATATGGTGGAGGCAGTAAAAAATCTGTATCAAAATCCTAGAGCTAAAGTGTTGATCAATGGAGATTTAACAAATTGGTTTAGTAGAACTAGAGGGACAAGGCAAGGATGTCCCTTGTCTCCGCTCTTATTTAACCTATATATAGAGCCTTTTGCTAACTTAATCAGGGCAGACACTGCGATCCTTCCTTTTAATTTTAATGGGTTTGAAGTAAAACTGGGATTATACGCTGATGATTTGATTGTATACACTATTAATCCCCAGGAGGCGATACCCATTTTAATGAGAAGGGCAGAAGAATTTGGCTCACTCTCTGGATATAAGGTTAACGCAGATAAAACTGAGATTATGCAATGGAATCAGAGAACAAATATTCCAGGGGTTAGAACTCAAATGCGATACTTGGGTGTGACAATCACACAAAAGCTAGAGGATATTACAAAGGTGAATTGGAAGAAAGTGAGCCAAGAGATATCGAGTTTATTGCTAAAATGGGCGAATTTACCATTAACCATCTACGGCAGGGTAAATCTCATAAAAATGGTTATACTCCCGAAAGCCACTTTTCTTTTTAATTCTATCCCCCTAACTTTTAGGAAAGAGGATATAGTTAAAGTACAGGGAAAAATTGGGAGTTTCATATGGGCGTCAAAGGGACCCAGGATAGCATGGAGGAAGTTGAGAAGGAAACTTGGGGCAGGAGGGTTAGCATTACCCGATCTGCTTGCTTATTGTTATGCCTTCCATTTCAAAAATTTTCGTATGTTAGCAAATAAGCCCGATAGGTCATCGTTGGGCTTATTATTTTCTGCAATGCTTGGGGATGTTAGTCAGGGCCAGCACTATTTTCTTTTTAAGTACGGAGACCCGAAGTTTTTCAAAAAGGTCAGATTGAAAGTTCTAAACACTGCATTGAGAACATGGATGTATGTCCGGAAAAAACTGCGATTTACATATTATTCTGCACGGGCACCTATTTGGGAATCTCCAGGCACCCCCGAATGTTTGAAAGATCAATTGAGCCAACCATTAAAAGCAGGGGGCATATTTTATTGGGCAGATCTTATGAAGGATAACAGATTAGTGAGTTGGGAAACACTCAGCAACCTGACCAGGGGGAAATTGACAAGGTTTAAATACTAACAATTAGGCTCCTGGTGGGTAACTCAAAAATGGACGCATGAGGAGGAAGATTTGAAGCTAGATCAGCTTGCAAGAACAGATGATTGGAAGAAGGAAATTTCCTTCTGGTACTGGTCCTTCGTGGAAGCAGAGGACACGCTTAGTACTGACATTAGAAACCTATGGGGCGAAGAATTTAGGGAGGAGGAAGCCAAGACTCTGTGGACGGAGTCTTTCGATATGCTACGAGTAGTTGTAAAATCTGCCTCATTAAAACGAAATCATCTGTTTACCGTTCACAGAGTTTACTGGTCCCCGTGGAAGTTGTCGATGGTCACTGGGAATTAATATTGTTGCCCAAGATGTAAGCATGAAGAAGCAGATGATTTGCATATGTTTCTAGAATGCCCAAAGATCACGCAATATTGGTTGGATGTATGTAATTTTCTAGGAGATGTTCGGGGAAAAAAGATGAAGGTAAGCCGACATTTAATTTTTTTTGGGCTTACGCAAGAAGAAGAGAAGGAGGTGGGTTCTATGTTTACCTTTTATGTGGTAATATTGGCAAGACGCGAAATATGTATTAAGTGGAAATCTGAAAATTCACCGACCTTTGCTGAATGTTTAAAGAGTGTTATATCAACAAGCGAATCAGATATGGCCTGTGATGCAGAAAGTAGAGATAAGATCTGGACTTCATTGTTGGAATGGAGAGAAAGGACAAGCGGGTCCAATGATTAAGCCTAATAGTGCTGGCGGCTCTGGTGTCTCTAAGGGGCGCACAGGTAGAAGTGGAGATGGGACCAGTAACAGCATTCCTCTTAGAGAGTACCGCCTCTCCTCTTAGACGGTCTTCACACGGAATATAGAGAGATAGAGGGGGAGACTCAGTATGAGAGTTGGCAAAATGAGGCCCAAAAAAAAACAAAAAAAAAACCTTTGTCTGAGGCCACTCCAAAGCAAAAGCAGTGATCTCCCAGGAGACATACGATTCCTCAATAATCTTAGGAGTGCCAGTGAAAGAGACCATAGCATCCTGCCCAAGTGCCTTCTGTTATGATCAACCTGCCTTGGTTAGGCACAGGGAGGTGCAAGTGACGCTGTCAAGGTAATGGAGCCCCCTTGAAACATCTGCCAGCTGATCAAGTCCCCTTAACCTCATTAGCGAGCTCTGAAGGAGGTCTAGCAGGATCCTAGAATAAGACAGTTTATAGTAACTCAGAGATGCCAGGCCTAGAACGAAGGGGCAAGACACCGTGCAAAGGTGAGCATACATCCAGCCTTTAAAGCACCTTAAAAGCACCAGTTTTGGGGCGCTGACCAACTCATCCACCCACGAGTCCAAGTAAATGGAACAATTCTCCAGATGCAGGGACCTGTGTGATGTCTACTTAACTTGCTTGTTTGAAAAAGTACAAGACCTTTGTACTCTCAGGGGACTTCCCACATGCAAGGCATCCATAAGAGTACATCCGGCACACTCTCTGGTGTCCGTACTGTCCAACACTGAGACAGCAAAGGCTATTTAAGCACTGGGATAAAGGAAGGAACATTGCCTTGAGCTCTTTCTCTAGACACTGGGCAACAGCCACCCCGCTCTTCCCACACGATACAGCAAAATGACCACGGAAACTTACACAGCACACTCATACTCAAGGCGATTCCAGGCACCGACTACTCTTGTGGTCCTATGGGTCACGGTCTCTCAGCACAACAAACCACCTCAACTGATGAACTAACTGTTGCCCCTCATCACCTTAGCATGTTTCAGCTCCAGTTCCGCGAGCTCCACTAAGTTTTTCCGGAATGCAGCAACTCTTCTGGTTTTAAAGTCTATAAGCTCTGTAACATAAACAAAAATAAATGCATGAGATTTCGTAAAAATATCTCCAGGTCAAGATGCACATTGTCCTATGAGAGAGACACACCAACACCCACGTCAAAACTTTCCAAAGGTTTTCAGAGGGTCCATCAGGTTTGTCAATGGAGGCTGAAGGGCTGGCCAGGTGTTCCTCTAGGAGGACACTGCCGAGGGTAATTAGTGTTCATTAACCAATCTTAACGGAGAATGTTACATGGAAACTGGTGCCTCTATTATGATACACTCTGGCATTGACTAAATGCATTTAATGTTGAAAACCGCAGGAAGAGAATCCCGACATAGAGCATGATCATGTCAAAGAAGCCCTCACCACTAACATGACACTGGCAAGCCTCTTGTGGCGGCCACGCAATCCACCTCCTAAGGTACCCCCCAAAGTAGCACATAAAATCCCAGTCAGCATTCTTGAAGGTAGAGCATCCCAGATCGTTTACTGGGCTAGGAGCCACACCCTGCAGTAGGAGGAAGACAAGAGCAACCCCAAACCCCTCTACCCTGCTTGGCCTCAAGTAACATTCCTCCCCTTTCTCCACATAAAACTCAAAAACAAGACACTTTATACAGAGTGACTGTCTGAATGCAAAGGGCAGGACGTGCCCATTGGCATTCTGCATAACCGGAGCGGTCAACATGGTGGGAAAAAGGACTTGGGTTGGAAAAAACAAAAACAAATTTGAAATGCAGTCTTTGAAATACTTCAAATGGAGCACAAAAAAGGTTTCACGCGGACAAAGAAGTGAAAAGAAGTGAAATGAAGGCTAGCGCTGAGATGGACTTGATAAATGGGGAAAATATATTTGGTTTTACTCATCAGTGCAGGTTACTGTGGGTCGCAGGCGATCCTGGCTGCATTGAAGCGGCAGTCCCTGATTGTTAGGGTTATATTTAGGTCTCTATTGTTTTTACATTCCTTTTTAAAATGGGAGTTGGGAAGCAAACTAACAGCAAAGTTTTTTTTTTTTCCTGACAAGTTTTTTGAAAAAAGGATTAATGCCAGGCTGCCCAATTTAATAATTCAAAAGACGTGGTTCTCTGTTAAACGATCCAGGGTCCCGTACTCAGCAGAAAGTGTTTACGGCTCATGAAGTCCGGATCAAGAATACTGTAAGGAATGATCGGAGGTTTGGAAGCCTGTACGCATCCACCATTCCATAGCAAGCCGCTCCCAGGACCTTGTGATGCAGATGCTTATTCATGATGTGAAGGTACTCGAATGGTGTTGGTGCAGGAGCGATACAGGACTGGGTCAGCCCAACGTTCCTGAGAGGGCAGAGGCCCCTGCAAATGCAACAAGGGTTTTCTTGTAGGACTCCTTTGAAGACCTGAATGGTCATAAAAGGGTCCCAGTTTCAATCTTTGTGATCAGTTACACTGGGAGGGAACACGGGATTAGCAGGAAGGAGGGAGGCAGCATGGGTCACGCGGGGTAGAGGGAGGCAGCATGGGTCACGCGGGGTAGAGGGAGGCAGCATGGGTCACGCGGGGTAGAGGGAGGCAGCATGGGTCACGGGAGGCAGCATGGGTCACGCCGGGTGGAGGGAGGCAGCATGGGTCACGCCGGGTGGAGGGAGGCAGCATGGGTCACACCGGGTGGAGGGAGGCAGCATGGGTCACACCGGGTGGAGGGAGGCAGCATGGGTCACACCGGGTGGAGGGAGGCAGCATGGGTCACACCAGATGGAGGGAGGCAGCATGGGTCACACCAGATGGAGGGAGGCAGCATGGGTCACACCAGATGGAGGGAGGCAGCATGGGTCACACCAGATGGAGGGAGGCAGCATGGGTCACACCAGGTAGAGGGAGGCAGCATGGGTCACACCAGGTAGAGGGAGGCAGCATGGGTCACACCAGGTAGAGGGAGGCAGCATGGGTCACAACAGGTAGAGGGAGGCAGCATGGGTCACAACAGGTAGAGGGAGGCAGCATGGGTCACAACAGGTAGAGGGAGGCAGCATGGGTCACAACAGGTAGAGGGAGGCAGCATGGGTCACAACAGGTAGAGGGAGGCAGCATGGGTCACACCAGGTAGAGGGAGGCAGCATGGGTCACACCAGGTAGAGGGAGGCAGCATGGGTCACACCAGGTAGAGGGAGGCAGCATGGGTCACACCAGGTAGAGGGATGCAGCATGGGTCACACCAGGTAGAGGGAGGCAGCATGGGTCACACCAGGTAGAGGGAGGCAGCATGGGTCACACCAGGTAGAGGGAGGCAGCATGGGTCACACCAGGTAGAGGGAGGCAGCATGGGTCACACCAGGTAGAGGGAGGCAGCATGGGTCACACCAGGTAGAGGGAGGTAGCATGGGTCACACCAGGTAGAGGTAGGCAGCATGGATCACACCGGATAGAGGGCGGTAGCACGGGCCAGACCAGGTGGAGAAAGGCAACACAGATCAGACCAGGAATTCAGCAAATGGTGGGCTAGACCAGGAGGGTTGAGGAAGAGGAACGCAGCGTGGTCCAGACCAGCAGAAAACAGAGTGAGGCAGCAAGGGTTGGACCAGGCGGAGTACAGCAGCATGGGTTAGACCTGGAGGAGAGGTAGATCGGGCCAGGCAAGGAGGAAGAAGGGAGCCTGAGTCAGATCAAAAGGTGGGAGTAAGCATGGGCTAGATAGAAAAGGAAGTTGCAAGGGCCAGAACCGAAAGTAGCAACACCCAGAACCAAAAGAGGCAACGGCCAGAACAGGAAGTAGCACGGACCTGGCCATGAAGAAGGTGGCAGCACAAGGAGAGACTGGAAGAGGAAAATAGCCTACATCAGACCAGGTGTAGATAGGTAGCACTGTCAACACCTACATTAAAAACATTATGGAAAGGTTATGTTGTGAACACTAAAAGCCTTATAGGTCTGGCCAGTTATTGACACAGTCCTCACATCCACTCTGACAAAATATAAATCTAACCCTCCTGTTCTCTTGTTCTCGTCTGCCCCATGGTAGGTTATGGTGGGAACCATAATCCGAACCAGCCAATTTCAGAGTTTCCTTTAAGTGTTTACAACTATACTTTTTAAAGTCATGAGTTTCAGGGACTCTCTCTGGTTTTGTTATGTTATACTCCTTTATGCGTGCACTTTTCTTTTTGATATCCTTACACTGCTTTCTTTATCATCTGTGCTTTTTTCACTTGGGAATGGTCTTTGGCCCGTGACCAAACAAATTTTCACTACCTAAAATTGAGAGCTTTGATTCTCCAATCTGGCTGCCTTTCTGAAATCTCGATTTTTGGGTGGACTGAGGGTATTTTACACTGATCTGGGGTGTGCTTCCATCCTCTCCTGGATTAAAGAGGTCTTCAACTTGCCCAAATACCTCATGAAAATATGTTCTATGGAATAATATTGCCTAATTAGGATTGGCAATTTGACAGCCACTCAATGGCATCAGAAGGTAAAAACCTCACTCCTCTTCCACCAACAAGCGGGCTTTGTCATTTTTTCAAAATTGTAATGTTGATTCTTGAATCACAAAATAATTTGCTTTCAAATTTATTGTTCTAATCGAACTGCATAGAGAATTGTAATTTTAATCTTCTCAACACTATTTGTCCTCTATAAATTCACATGAATCAGAACTACAAAAGTGCCATCACCCCCAGTGGTAATATATCTGCGTTAGAAATGCATACACACAAAACAGATCACCTACAACGAGAGGGGCCCAACCAATCCCACACAGGAGCGGCCCGATACTGAGTATCCCAAGTTCATGGTTTGGCACAAGTGCGCAAACACAAGGCACTAAAATGGCAATGAGTGAGCCCAACTCAGAGCCTCTCACTCCAGACCTTGCATTGTGTCGTAACACAACAGCGGAAATGTCCCACCTTGCTTTGCAGATTCAGAGATCTTCTCAAACTTTTGGCAGCACACCTGCTGATTGGTCTCTGCTTGGAGCACGTCTTTGCCCTTGGATCGCGCCTTGTCCAAAGCCTTGTTGGCATTTTCATAATCCACTAATGACCTGCACCGTCGGTAGAGGAGATCCTGTGATAGAGAGGAGAGGACAGTAAGAAAAGCAGCTCAAAACCTTCTACGGCTAAGGAGCAGCCTGGAGTAGAAAACAAAACATGCCCAAGAAATAGTTCATAAAGTTGAACAGCACGCGGACAGGACACAAACTTGCCACCTGGAAGGTGGCATTTGAAGTGAGTGGGAGGCATCCCTTAACTAAAAGATGGCACAGAAGAAAAAGTAAACGTATTACACCAACATTTTACACCATTTCATCTCATCGGCCTGAGATAAAATGCCATTTTAGCACCCTGTATTCCAGGTGCAGACCCTCAGTGCCCCATCCAAGAAAAGGCTGCTTCCCTCATAAGATGTGGCTGGCACAGCTCGGGGTGCCTTGGTCTTCTGATGTGGGTTAACTGCGTCTCCTCTGTCCACTGTTCTCTACAAACATTTGGCAATGATCGTAGACCGACAACTGATTGGACTGTACAGTTGTGAGAATTTAGACACTTAACTAAGTGGTAAGAAACCTGCCTCAAACACATGGGGCTCCTCAGGATAGTCCAACTGATGCCAATACTTGTGGCTGGCTCTTGCGATACACAGACCTGCCCAAAACGACAGTCAGCAAGCAACAGAATAAGAACTGCAGGTGCTCTGGTCAGACTAAGACGATCATTTACAAGACAGCCTGTGCGCTCCACAGTTCGACCAGTCAGCAACCCCGAGCATACCACCCAGCACATACTGGTCAAAGTGCAGTGCATGTGCAAGGCAGAGCGGCCACATATTGAGAGCGACTGGCAGGTTCATCAAACTTCACATGCTAAAACTGCTTCCATGTAAATGAAACGACACACAGATGCTGCCTTCAGAACAGGGTCTAACATCCTGGGACGTCTCTCCTCCTCAGTGAGGTGCCACACAACCCAGAGTTTCACAAGACAAGGCATCTTTTCAGACAAGTCATCCCTCACTAGGGAGTGTTGCGCCAAAACCACCTCATGCGCTGCTGACAAAGGGCAGCTTGAGTCAGCAATGCGGTGTACGAAGCACAATATACATTTACAAGACTAAAATGTGAGCAACAGGGAGTGAATGAGCCTCACCTTCTGCCAAACGATAGCTGGGTGCAGGCTCACTAAATAAAAGTGCACTAAAAAGCTTGGATTACAGTCTTTGCACTCATGCGATGCAATAAAAAGGTATCACTACCTACAAAATGCAGAATATTCACAAAATGAATTGAGACCAATGTGAAAAGTTGAACTGGTGCTGGTGGGACTGTCCCGGTCTCGCCTGCGAGACGGATTGTTTACAATTGAGTGGGCTTACAGCCGCCTACAGCAGGCCACGAGTTGTGTTCATTATCACTCATTTGCAATCTTTCAATTCTTTGGCTCCCAAAGACTTCTCGTCCCTTTTTTTGTGTTCGCTCCTCCCTGGAGCACGCCCGAAGTACGTGTTCTTCCTCGTCTTTTTACACTATTATTTTTTATTTTATAAGCATTTGAGAATTATTCCTGGACTTGCAGTGTGCTTTTCTACTTTTAACACCAGTATACAGCTTCCTATTTATGTTGATTTCACCCGATCTGCCGTCTCTATCGACGGTTTAGTTACTTACATGCACAATCTATACTAGTCTACATCACTGCACACGCCGCTCTATACAATGGCACTCTACTCAACGCCACTAACGTTTAGCCATGCTGAGCAGCAGTCCCGCTGCGGTACAACATGGCTAAAGAGCATTGGCAAAGACAAACGCTCTCATATAGGCAGTCTTTGCCAGTGCATGTTACACTCTGCTGCTCGTGGCACTGTGCCCTAGTACACATCATCGCTGGTGTCATGGTCCCAAATTACATACTGGCAGGCTACTGCTGGTGGCACTGTGCCTTATTCATACCCTCTGGTGGTGCTGTCATTATACACTGCTGCTGGTGGCGCCATCCCTTATTACACACTGCTGTTGGTGGCACCGTCCCTTATTACACATTACTGTTGGTGGCACTATCCCTTATTACACACCGCTGCTGGTGGTGGCGCCATCCCTTATTACACACTGCTGCTGGTGGCACTGTCCCTTATTACACACCGCTGCTGGTGGCGCCATCCCTTATTACACACCGCTGCTGGTGGCGCCATCCCTTATTACACACCGCTGCTGGTGGCGCCATCCCTTATTACACACCGCTGCTGGTGGCGCCGTCCCTTATTACACACTGCTGCTGGTGGCACTATCCCTTATTACACACTGCTGCTGGTGGCACTATCCCTTATTACACACCGCTGCTGGTGTTGGCGCCGTCCCTTATTACACACTGCTGCTGGTGGCACTGTCCCTTATTACACATTACTGTTGGTGGCACTATCCCTTATTACACACCGCTGCTGGTGGTGGCGCCATCCCTTATTACACACCGCTGCTGGTGGCACTGTCCCTTATTACACACCGCTGCTGGTGGCGCCATCCCTTATTACACACCGCTGCTGGTGGCGCCATCCCTTATTACACACCGCTGCTGGTGGCGCCATCCCTTATTACACACCGCTGCTGGTGGCGCCGTCCCTTATTACACACCGCTGCTGGTGGCAGTGTCCCTTATTAAACCCTGCTGCTGGTGGCACCGTCCCTTATTACACACAGCTGCTGGTGGCACTGTCCCTTATTACACACCGCTGCTGGTGGCACTGTCCCTTATTACACACCGCTGCTGCTGGTGGTGGCACCATCTCTTATTACACACCACTGTTGGTGGCACTGTCCCTTATTACACATTGCAGCTGGTGGCACTGTCCCTTAACACCACTGCTGGCGGCACTATCCTGTACAACATACCGCTGCTGGTGGCACTGTCCCTTATTACACACCGCTGCTGCTGGCACCATCCCTTATTACACACCGCTGTTGGTGGCACTGTCCCTTAACACCACTGCTGGCGGCACTATCCTGTACAACATACCGCTGCTGGTGGCACTGTCCCTTATTACACACAGCTGCTGGTGGCACTGTCCCTTATTACACACCGCTGCTGGTGGCACTGTCCCTTATTACACACCGCTGCTGCTGGTGGTGGCACCATCCCTTATTACACACCACTGTTGGTGGCATTGTCCCTTATTACACATTGCAGCTGGTAGCACTGTCCCTTAACACCACTGCTGGCGGCACTATCCTGTACAACATACCGCTGCTGGTGGCACTGTCCCTTATTACACACCGCTGCTGGCGGAACTGTCCCTTATTACCCTTATTACACCCGCCTGACCCTTTCCTTTGTTTACTTTTTATACAGCTATGGTTAATCAATGTGTAATCCTGTCCTGATGATGACCTGAAAAAACACGTCGAAACGCCGTCGACAAAACTCAGAGTAATTACAGCTCTTTGGCTCCTAACATGTTTCCAATAAATTGTGATCACAGTGTTCATATTATGTACCAATTTTAAACTGCGCCGTCTCGCTGTTTTCTTCACCGTATCACGTGTCTCACTTTGCGCCGTTCTCATTGCCACGAGCAGTTTGTGTGCACTTATATTGTGGATTGCACTTGCATATGATGAAATGTAATATTGTTGTCTGAAATTAATGTCTTTTTCAAAAAAATTATAATACAGACTGCGATATCCAACTCCGGTGTTTTCCCTTTTTTGCCTCCTCCTTGTAATTTAAATTACATTTTGGTAATTGTCTGAGGAATTACCTCTTGAGACATTGTTACCCGTTACCACATTTACCTGGGTCTCAACTGGGTTAACAGGATTTCTCCTGTTGTATTTTCTGTCCCTTAGTACAGAGTGAGCTGGTGGTGCTGTCCCTTATTACAGAGTGCAGCTGGTGGTGCTGTCCCTTATTACAGAGTGCAGCTGGTGGTGCGGTCCCTTATTACAGAGCGCAGCTGGTGGTGCGGTCCCTTATTACAGAGTGCAGCTGGTGGTGCGGTCCCTTATTACAGAGCGCAGCTGGTGGTGCGGTCCCTTATTACAGAGTGCAGCTGGTGGTGCGGTCCCTTATTACAGAGTGCAGCTGGTGGTGCGGTCCCTTATTACAGAGCGCAGCTGGTGGTGCGGTCCCTTATTACAGAGCGCAGCTGGTGGTGCGGTCCCTTATTACAGAGTACCACTGGTGATGTGTCTCTTATTACACAGTGCAGCTGGTGGTGCGGTCCCTTATTACAGAGTGCAGCTGGTGGTGCTGTCCCTTATTACAGAGTGCAGCTGGTGGTGCTGTCCCTTATTACAGAGTGCAGCTGGTGGTGCTGTCCCTTATTACAGAGTGCAGCTGGTGGTGCGGTCCCTTATTACAGAGTGCAGCTGGTGGTGCGGTCCCTTATTACAGAGCGCAGCTGGTGGTGCGGTCCCTTATTACAGAGTGCAGCTGGTGGTGCGGTCCCTTATTACAGAGCGCAGCTGGTGGTGCGGTCCCTTATTACAGAGTACCACTGGTGATGTGTCTCTTATTACACAGTGCAGCTGGTGGTGCGGTCCCTTATTACAGAGTGCAGCTGGTGGTGCTGTCCCTTATTACAGAGTGCAGCTGGTGGTGCTGTCCCTTATTACAGAGTGCAGCTGGTGGTGCGGTCCCTTATTACAGAGTGCAGCTGGTGGTGCGGTCCCTTATTACAGAGTGCAGCTGGTGGTGCGGTCCCTTATTACAGAGTGCAGCTGGTGGTGCTGTCCCTTATTACAGAGTGCAGCTGGTGGTGCTGTCCCTTATTACAGAGTGCAGCTGGTGGTGCTGTCCCTTATTACAGAGTGCAGCTGGTGGTGCTGTCCCTTATTACAGAGTGCAGCTGGTGGTGCGGTCCCTTATTACAGAGTGCAGCTGGTGGTGCGGTCCCTTATTACAGAGTGCAGCTGGTGGTGCGGTCCCTTATTACAGAGTGCAGCTGGTGGTGCTGTCCCTTATTACAGAGTGCAGCTGGTGGTGCTGTCCCTTATTACAGAGTGCAGCTGGTGGTGCTGTCCCTTATTACAGAGTGCAGCTGGTGGTGCTGTCCCTTATTACAGAGTGCAGCTGGTGGTGCGGTCCCTTATTACAGAGTACCACTGGTGATGTGTCTCTTATTACACACTGCCACTGGTTTTGCTGCCCCCTTCTGCACACTGTCCATGAACGGCTTACCTTGGCAGCTTGGGATTCTCGCAGGTAGTATTTCAGGAGGTCGGAAAGTTTAAGGTCCTCATCAGCAGACACTCTCGCTTCTACCTTCTGCCAAAGGTCACCAAGAATTATTAAAAAAGAGAAAACAAAACAAAATCACACCACTACCAGCTTCAATCAGGTCTAACAAGAGACACTCTAAACATCTCCAGGAACAGAAGAAACCGGTTTAGGAGGATGCACAGGCACATACAGACACTGAACCAGCAGCTCAACAAGCTTTGAGCATGCCCAGACACACACACACACACACACACACTAATGCACTGACAGATCCTCAACCAAAAACGCACAGAGCTCCTCAATATATACCAGACACCGAAAGAATGGACCGTCTTACACCTGTCAGATCAGCAGATTCACAGTATACACCAGGATAGACATGTGCACAACAAATCAGATACAAAGCCGGAAGTCCACAGAGTACACAATACATGGAAAGAGCAGACCCACAACACATCAGAAGCAGGAACATATCCACAACACATCAGATTCAGAACTAACACACTCACAAGATATACCAGACATACAGACAGGCTGTCAATATCCCAAACACTGAACCAACAGACTGACCATATACACCACAAACAGGACAGACCCACAATACATGCACCTAACAGATCTACAACACATGATGCAAGTATCAGACGAATTCACAACATAAACCGGGAACAGAATCACAACACATCAGGCACTGAACGAATAACAGATCCACAGATATACCAGATGAACATCCGCTACCTAAAACAGACGGACATCACTCAACAGACTAGGATAGGCTGCATGGTTTTCAGTCACAGAACTAGCAGATGGGCAATGCACACCAAGCTCAAAACCGACATATTCACAACACATGCTAGATACATCACTTATAGTGCCACAACAGGCACTGAATCAACAACTTAGAACTGACACCATCATTTACCAGTCAAAGAAACAGCGCAAAGACACAGAACAAGGAAATTCACAACCTTTACTAGACAAACCCAACAGATTAAAAATGCATACCCTAGTTTTGTCAAATAATTCGGATACCCTCAGGAAAAACCTGGAGAGAAAAATAAAAAAATGAAAAACATCCAAATAAGAGTTAACTATCTGTAAAAGCTTGCTCTGGTACATGAAAAATGAGCTGTGAAGGACATGGACTGGTGTCAAGTGTAGTAAAAGCTTGAAGAGTTAAAAAGACAGGAGCTGGTCCTGGGTAGAGCTGTCACTACCAGGATTAACCTGCTTCCACGCAGCTGTTCAGACCAGATGACTGATGCGTCATCTACTGACTAACCCCCAGGATAATCGACAGTGAAACCTATGAGTTGGGGGCGGGGGGAGAGGCGGAGTGATCTTCACTCAGGATTTTCCGGCCACCTCTGGTGCCTCTCCTGTTTCCCCTCTGCATCTGTTTTTTGTCCTTTCGTCATAGCTTGGTCCAGTGCTGCCCTCCTACCCAAGTGTTGAATATTCTGGTGCTTTTGTCACTATTCACCACTTTCTCCCACATGTCGATCACTGACATAATACACTTGGCATTTTTTATGCCAAATACAGTTCACGATTTGGAACAGAAAAGTTAACAGAAGCATAGGGGGCCTTTTTGATTCACTTATTATTGCATATATTTTTTTAGTATTGTCAAGACAGCTGATCATACAAAGAGTGTGTCCTACAAGCAAGTACTCGATGCAATCTGGTGTGCGGAAAACATTATTCCAATATGTCACTGTGGAGGAGCTATGGGCCACGTACAAAATTTAAGAATTAAGATTTACTAATTGCGATTCTTACCGAATCGTAATTAGGAAATCGCAATTCCTAATGTAAGAAAAATTACAAGTTTTCAACAGCGATTCTTAATGGGGTCGCAATTGACCTACCACATGAATAAGAATGAGATAGGTCGCAATTTGCAACCCATTTGGAATCACTGCCATCACAGGGATGGTGGCCTGTTGAGGTCAGCAGACCAACATGTCTGTGATTGCTTTTAAAAAAAGCAATCTTTTTAAAATGTATTTCTTTTTTATAAATCAGCCAGTTTTCCTGAAAGGAAAACGGAATACGCTTAAAAAAAGAAAATTAAACTTTAAAGTTCCATTTTCTAGGTTGAGCCTGGGCTGCGCATGCGCTGCTCTGCGAGCCATGCTGTAGTGCAGTATGTACTTGTAGCTCCGCCCACTCTCCGCCCATATTGGTCATTGGCTTGTGTCATTGTCCTTCTTAAATGCTGGCGTCTGATCTGTTTTTAGGCTTGTTAGTCCCTCCTCAGTACCGCCTTGTCTTCATTTGTAACCTCCCATGAGGACTGGCCCTTTTACTTCGGTTGTTACACGGTACGTCTTTTTTAGTCTGTAAGCACTATTTTCCTTAATGAGTTTCTCTTACTGTAGGAGGGCAGGAGGGACTCTTGTGCACAGTTGTGACCACCGGCTTGTTTATATAACTCGTAGCAAACGGGAGCTCTTCAGGGGCCATGGGAGACAGAAGGGGGCAACTCAGCGATACCTTCAAGCATTTGGAATGCAATAGGTCTCGCATTTGTGAGAGTTGAAGCTATTGGCATTGTAAATGACAATGCCTTTTATTTAGGTTTTAAAAACCAAAAACATAAATAAAAACCAAATCATTTACAATGCCAATAGCTCAAACTCACGTAAATGCGAGACCTATTGCATTGCAGATGCTTGTTTAAGAGTAGGCAGTGGTGCTGCTCTTAAAAAATATTTGTTTTCCATTCTCAGAGGGGAACGGGTCCCTTGAGAACCCCTTCCCATTTGCGAATGGGTTACCACCTCCTTCAAGGAGTCGGTAAAATATTTGCGACCGTAATTCGGTCGCAAAACATTCATACATTCCATTCAGATTCAGTATTTGGAAGGGATGCCCTAAACACGCCCCTTCCAAATACCGAATCGCAAACACAAATTGCCATTCTGTAACGTGTTACCAAAGCGCAATTTGTGTTTTGTACCTATGGAAAAGCATTTTTGCGGTTGGAAACAGCCCGATCGCCCGTTTCGACTTCAAAAATGTTCCGTACATGTGGCCCAAAATCCTTTATACCTCAAAGTGTGTAATAACTTTAGAAAATCCACAATTCAAATATTTCGCAGTCACATCACTGAGTGCTGACTCCAGAGATCTGAGCGTGTCTTAACTTTGCACGAGTTGCTCACACAGACTATTACTAATCATGGAAAACCTTACTTGCATATGTCTGTCGAGTCCTGAGTTCCCATAGTATACAGCGAAGACCCAGCTCGGTTATAGTCATCTGCAACACCTATTGAACAGCACAAAACTCATGAGATTACAATCTCAGGACACGTCCAACTTTTAAAAACACTCACTATACATGTTCAGTTCCAGTAGCCACTCAACACAACAAACATGCAATTAGGGCTCCCGATTTTATGTTATTTATTTTTCCGACATTTCCGTCTGTATTTATCCATATTTTATTTTGCGCATTTTATCCTTATTTATCCATATTTATTTTGCGGTTAAGGTAAAGAATGAAGCCACAGCAGGTATATTTCCGGATTTATTTAACCAACAAACTTTATCTTGTTTGAATGTTCAATGGGTTTTAGCCAGTTAAAGTATAATACCATTGGAAACCATTTGCATTGCAGACAGCTTAAACCACTGTAGTTCTGCAGTTATTTAAGCTTCATTAAAAAATCTTTTAATTTTTTAAAAAAAATTTTTTAAACTCATCTGCCTGTCAATCTGCCCATCTATTGGCCTAGCACTCATGATTGACAGTGAGAACCGTCCAAAATAAAACCTACTTTCCGTATTTATCCATTTCTAAAATTAAATACAGACAGGAAAAGTGATGATTTTCTGTCTGTATTTATCTGTACAAATTAGTAAAAACGTGAAACTGGGAGCCTTACATATAATTAGGACAAGGAAGATAGGCCAAACTATTCAACTCTGAAAGCAGTGCTCTGTCTAGAACACTCATGTAGGATATCACCTTGCACTTTTAAAGGACAGGTGTGCACTTTTTTAACCAGTATTAACTGATGGGATATTTACCCAGAAAGGCATCGAGCTGCCTACCTAGTAAGACAACTTAACTAACAACAGAACATGCCAAATAAACACAAACAGGGACAGCCCAATAAACAGTACACCCTCTGCGACTTCAAGAGAATTAAGGAACACCTTAAGGCAGGCACAAGTCCAACACCCAGTGCAGAACTCTGAGCGAGAAGGGAGAGTGGTCTTTGAGTTCAATTTGTGTTCCAAACTATCCCTTTAACCCTGTACACTCTGAGCCAGAGAGGCTGGCTCAGATACCAACATCAAAAAGCCAGTGGCAAACCCAACAGGCCTGACGTTGGCCGTCAGCCTTTTGGCTTCGTCAATGGTGGTTTTGTATATTATCGTTTTTAGGTCTCGCCTACGCAGCGCGCATGCGCTGCATAGGAGGGCCTTTAGCCGTCGCTCTTCACTTTTTCAAGCACTGCACTCGTGCTTGTGGCGGCATCCACCTTGCGGGAGCGCGCAGCGGCGCGCCACAAGCACGAGTGCAGTGCTTGAAAAAGTGAAGACTGCTCTCCCAAGCGCGCGCGCACCACTCCCGGGCTTGCAATGGCTCTTCCTCCGATGTTGCTCCATCGCACACAACTTCTCTTCACGCCGTTCCTGCTTGCAGGTACCCATCTTTCGCTCTTTAATTACGTCTTTTTGTTTCATCTCACTGTCTCCCTGCCCGTGCCTCTTCAAGCCTGCCTTTCCTCCCAACCTCTAAACTCGCCTCACCTCTACGCTGCCTCTCACTGTCGGGGCGTGGAACGAACTGCGGAAATCAAAGGCTCGGGAACTTGAGCCTCCAGAATAACTCTGATTTACAGTTGGAAAAAGGGGGGAAGGGCGCGTGGGGCTGCGTTTCTCTGCACTGCATTAGTGCAACTCCGGTTCTCCAAAGCGGGTAGCACAGTCACGTGACCTCACTCTGTCTGGCTTTAGTCGTCTTTCCTTCCCCTTTCATACTAGACCCTCGCCATCAGTTACCCATCTTTTCTCTCTCCTCTTTGCTATATTTATTACATTTGATCTCACTCAGTTTTCTCTTTTCAGCCTGGCCATAATATTTAAAATACAACCTCGCTAATAAACAAACGAAAATGTTTATTTCCGAGGTTAAACTTTTCGATAGTGTGTTGTTTGCAGTTTGGGGCGCTGTATGTTTTAGCAGCACGAGATGACGGTGGGCTCAAGGTTATGGCTCCGTTAACTCGAAATGTCTTTTTGTGTGCCGTTTTAGGAAATAACTTTGCAGCAGCGATTATAAGTTAAAACATCTCTGTTGTCGGGCAAAATGATTTATTGCTTAAGGGGATTTCTCTTGGCGTGAGTACGATATCTTTTAAAAATAACATTTTTGGCTTTTCATTTTTGTTTGGAAGTCCCAGTCTGCAAATGCAAAAAAAAAAAAAAAAAAAGGAAATATGCGACTTCTATTTGGTCTACAAAAACAAATGTTCCCTGGGCCCATCCCAGACCTTAATAAGATTCTGCAATTGATCATCATCACAGAGTCAGTTTCTTCTTCTGCAGCACTATATTCAAGAGAGACAAGCATGCAAATCAAATTATTTTTTCTTTCCCAAAGAATGGCTTGTCCAAGCTTCTAAAGAAATGCACCAGCAGACAGGGCCTGATGTAGAGTTCAGTGGACAGGGTACTACTCCGACACAAATGTGGCAGAGCCCCTTTGCCAGACTGCCGGGCCGCCGCTCTGGTTTGAGTCAAGCAGACCATAGTGTTTCCATCAGTGGTGCCCCCGCAAGCTCCACTAGCAGAAACAATCACCAGCAGCCAGACGGAGCTGCATGGGGGTGTCGATGTAAGTACATTAGACTAATATCATTCGCTCTATTGAGAGTGGACGTCTGGTGTATTTTTTTTTCCTGTTCATGACTGCCAGGAAAAGCTTGGCAGTCCCAAACAGAAAACAATGAACTCCCAGGGTGTCAGGGACATTAGTATTTTGTTTTTCAAAAACACACTCCTGCTTTGGGGAGCTTGCTGAGCAGCCGTATGAAACATGGCAGCTCCTTAGCAAACTTTCAGTGCCTTGAGAGCAGCTCCTTTGAAGGCATAGACGTCTCCGCTGGGCCGGTGGAGATCTCTCAATATGGTGGCGGCAGTTCGGATATGGTGGCGATGCAGTGACCGCCATCACCCTGTCGGCGAGCCGGCCACCCGCTAAACTTGGGCTAAACTTGGGCATGCGCTGCATAGGAGGGCCTTTAGCCGTCGCTCTTCACTTTTTCAAGCACTGCACTCGTGCTTGTGGCAGCATCCACCTTGCGGGAGCGCGCAGCTGCGCGCCACAAGCACGAGTGCAGTGCTTGAAAAAGTGAAGACTACTCTCCCAAGCGCGCGTGCGCACCACTCCCGGGCTTGCAATGGCTCCTCCTCCCATGTTGCTCCATCGCACACAACTTCTCTTCACGCCGTTCCTGCTTGCAGGTACCCATCTTTCGCTCTTTAATTACGTCTGCTTTTTGTTTCATCTCCCTGTCTCTCTGCCCGTGCCTCTTCAAGCCTGCCTTTCCTCCCAACCTCTAAACTCGCCTCACCTCTACGCTGCCTCTCACTGTCCAGGCTGCGCTCGGCTTCTCTTCCGCTCATCTCCCGCTGCGCCGCCCTTATTTCCCCCTTGCCTTTTCCACTCTGATACCAGACTACAGATTTCTCTGCGTGCACCCTCCCTCCCTCTGTATGGGCAGCAGTTTGCCACTGGATGCGCCGCTGCCTCTTCTGTCGACACAAATCCATCGACTCCCACTTCCAGGGGGAGGGGGGGGGGCCAGGCTCAGTCCGCACGGTGATGCACGGCCCTCTCAGTGACGTCACCTGCACTAATCTTCTACCAGCCGATGCGAGAGTGGGCACCCGCCTCCGGACAATGGACGCCAGTCTTCTTTAGAGCTAGGCCTGGGCAGAGCAGCACAATGGGTCCCGATCTGCAGCGACTGAGTTCCTCACTGCTCAGCTCCTTACTGCTTAGGAAGAACCGGTGCTATCAGGAGCTGTTTTGGAGGGACTTGCAACACAGACGCAACAGAGCCGGTTAGTACCTGCTGTGTACTCCTGCTGTATGCCTTTGTAACCCTGCTGCATGCCTTTGTACCCCAGCCTGATGTACGTGCTGTGAGCGTTTGTTTGTGATACCGTACATAGCTGCCAAGGTTTCAGATTGCTATGTGTGACATTTTCATATTTAAAGTGTAATTATGAGTGACATTTCAACAACTATGAGTGACACTTTTTTGCGAGCAAAACTCAAGCAATGAATATGAGGGAAACATATATATATAACAGTAATTGAACCCATTTGAGCAATGAGAAACTCTAAGAAGACTTTAAAACTGGATGGTGGTATGTATCAACAAGCATTGGCATAGCCAATAGGTCTCGCCTTTGGGACCTTATAAGTGATTAGTTATCCAGCACAATATCCTTGGTGCAACAACATCAAGTGTTGCATGGCTAAACACTTATAAGGTCCCAAAGGCGAGACCTATTGGCTATGCCAATGCTTGTTTTGTTGGGAAGCAGCTGGGCTGTCACAAAAACACAAACCAACGGCTAAAATCTAAAATATTTATTTGGTTTTAAAGCACACACACACTGCCATAGTAGTCTCTGGCAATGAAGGGAACTACTTTGTATGTGGAAGTACTTCTTGTAAAAGGGTAGAATGTCACTCACAGGTATGTTATCCAATGGCTGAAGTGGGCGGACTCATGCCCCATACTGTACGCAGTGGTGGGCAGAATTAAAAAAGTGAATGATGGATGAAGAGGGCTGGCTGAAAGCATTTATAAGTAGGTAAATTGCATATATAATTTTAGTAATACTAAAAGTTCTTAGTTAATGGCAGACCTAAAAAGGAGTTGGGACTGTAAGTTGCGCCAAAAGGGCTTCAGGTTCTGTTAGCAAAAGTAGTGGGTCTTCAGCCATACAGAACCTTAAAATAGGCACGAAGTTACTAAGTTGTAGGCTGAGCCCCACAGGCACTGAATGAGACAACCCCCTCAAGGCCAGTGCGCGATAACTGCTGAGCCCCACAGGCACTGAATGAGACAACCCCCTCAAGGCCAGTGCGCGATAACTGCTGAGCCCCACAGACACTGAATGAGACAACCCCCTCAAGGTAGGTGCATGAGAACTGCTGGAGATGGGATTTTCCATGTCCATTCTACATTTGTATCTTGTACAAGGCCACCGAGGCCTTGACCTTAGTCATCCTGGCCTTGGTCATCTCTCGTATTGATTATGCCAACTCGCTCTATGTCGGCATTCCGGCATATCAACTCCACTGTTTGCAACTGGTACAAAACCAAGCAGCCAGGCTCATTTTCCATCAACCCAGATACCAACATGTCCGCCCCCTGATGAAGAGCCTTCATTGGCTTCCGGTGGCTAAACGCTGTGCATTTAAACTGGGCTGCACCATCTTTAAAGCCCTTGCCGGCCATGGCCCAGCATTTATCTCGTCTAGGATCCATCGTTATGCCCCCTCTCGCGAACTTCGCTCCTCCCATCTGAACTTGCTCACCACCCCCACCTTCAAACGCAAAAAAAACACGGTGGCCTCAGATTCTCTTTCCTGGCCCCTCAATTCTGGAACTCTCTTCCCACTGGACTGAGGTCAGTAACCTCTTACGCCAAATTCAGAACACTTCTTAAGACCCTTCTGTTCTCTCAGGCATATGAGTAAAGCTTCTGTCATCATACCACTGTCGCTCTCCCGCCCTCAGCGCCATGAAACCGCTTGGTGTAAGTGCGCTCTACAAATATTTTTAACATAACAAGTTACATACTTTTGTGTGACCGAGTCATTTTATCAGATTTGATGGATGCATCCTTCACTCGGTTGTGATATTCCACCAGGAAGTTTCTTTCGTGTTCAAAAAAATCATCGACGTCCTAAAGGACAAGAAGAAACATAAGGACAGAGGCACCACCGCGATTTCAGGCCACAATATGAAGAGTGCTGTAAGCCCTCAGCGTTTCTTCTGTATGAAGCCCCGTTCTGAGGCAGGCCTACGAATCACCTTGGATTTATTGCCAATCCCACCCCTCAAGTCTTCGTAGCAGATTATTCCTTCCTCCCCCAACAAATCCCTTCTAGACACCAATCCTGCTTCTCACAGAGTCAAATACTAGGTCTCAAACAAAACTGGCAGGATGAATCCAAACACATTTAGTGGTGCAGTCATTTAACTAGTTAATCTTGTGACTAGAGGTCAAATGTGTTGCACAAGGGGAAGTAACGACATTTTGTATGCAGCAGAGAGTTTACGCTCTCATCAACCTCTTACAATGGTGCTGATTTATGGAGGTTCTTATAAGCCGCCATCCTTTGGCCTGTTCACTAAACCAAAGCATTACTGACAAAAGATCATGAAAGCAAGAGGGCAATGTCAAAGGAAGCGGATGTCCACCTGGCACAGCTTCCGTCACTCCTGGATTTTCAGCCACTACCCCACCTGTTCTCTGAACATCCCTCCTGTATGGGTGAGCAGGTTTAGATGCATGCTAAAAGCCTAGCATGGGAGCGCAGCGTTTGCGACTAGACTACATTGAAAGGCTAAGGAGAAAGTGTGGCGGGGGCATCATTTTCAGGGGATCCCATGACAGGGTACCTTGCCTCAGAAGCCCACCTCACCTTTGTGGAGGAAACAATGACTCCATCCGCAGACTTCACCATGCTCTTGAAGAAGTCTTCAAACTTTTCTTTCTTGTTTTTCCCACGGACACTCAACTGAAAGAAGCAAAGGGAAACCTCAGACTGTAAAACTGTTAAGGGCAGAATGTAGCAGGTTGCCATTTGTTGTACAAGGGTTTTGAAAGGGAGATTGGTACACCTCTTAAACAGAAATATACCTACTAGAATCCTACATTGAAAGAACTCTTGCGGCAGAGGGCAATGCAGTGGCCCCTGTGCCGGAAACAGGGAGGCTCAAATGACCAATCTATAACCATAACTTCGACAACAAACAGCACTGGCTCCTGTCCAACCCTCTTATTATAAAACTGATTAGAAGGACAGGAATCTACAAGACTAGCTCTTAAAACCCATGATGCCCACATCTGAAAAGCCTTGTGTGGCTGAGAAAAAAAAACATTGGGATGAGTACAGTAGACTGTTGGGTTCAAAGGCCTGCAACAAATATTCACGGATCCAACTAGAAAAGCAAATTTAAAAAGGAAGCCATCTTCTCTGTTATAGAAACAGCACAATATTCTCTAAACCTGGGGGCTAAATTGGACTTGTGGAAAGAAGGGCAGCGCCTAAATTAGAACCACAGGATGAGCCCATCCAGCAGATCAACGATTAGACGATTTCAAGAAAATGCCCACCGCAAAAATTACTCAACTGCCGAAATAGGTATGTTATGTGAATTTGTAAAGCACGGATAATCACCCGTGAGGGTATCCAGGCGCTGAGTAGGGCAGACGTGAGGGAGGAGAAGGAGCTCATGCCTGTTTCGTCTGGAAGAGCCAGGGTTTCAGGTTCCTTCTGAAGTCCATGAGGGAGCGGGAAGGTTCTGAGGTGCTTCAGGAGGTCGTTCCAGGTCTTGGCTGAGAGGTATGAGAAGGAGCGTCCTCGCTTCTGGTTTTCTGGATGTGAGGGAGGTGTTTACTTTTGACCGGAATGTAGATCAAGGGTGTCTCGTGGGTTGGTAGAAGTTTACAGGGTGGTTGAGGTAAGCTGGACCGGTGTTGTAGAGAGCTTTGCAGGTGTGGGTGAGTAGCTTGAACTTCTATCTTTCCTGGACTGGGAGCGAGAGAAGATTGTTGAGGTGTGCAGAGATGTGGTTATTTTGCAGAATATTCGGGATGAGTCTGGCGGTGGCGTTCTGGGTGGTTTGGAGTCGGCATAGGACATGGGTTGGGATTCCTTAGTAGAGGGCGTTTTCGTAATCAAGTCTTCTTGTGAGAAGAGCCTGGGTGACCGTTCGTCTGGTGTCCAGTTCAGTGCAATCAACTATCTCTTCTTTTTATGTATCCGTCGATTGTCACTGAACTCCCTTCATAACCCAAGATAACTAACTGTGGCTCATGCTTTCCTGATGGATATGCTGGCAAGGCAAGCTTCTTTGTTCTCCCCAGAAAGGTATTAAACAGTTAACCAGCAGAGCAGGCGAGTTACTTGCAGTCACTAGAGGAAGGGGCACCTAGGAGAACTGGTATGATAACAATCCAGGCTTCAGCAAGAGATGGAC
The DNA here is from genome assembly GCA_963921515.1 of Calotriton arnoldi. Classification (NCBI taxonomy): domain Eukaryota; kingdom Metazoa; phylum Chordata; class Amphibia; order Caudata; family Salamandridae; genus Calotriton; species Calotriton arnoldi. Next base: position 202,646 of record CAWUFW010006719.1, on the reverse strand, counting down.
AGCTTCATTGCTTGGCCATACTTAGAAAATAAAAATACTGTGCCAACACTGAACAAGACGCCTGCTAAGTAACAAAACAAATGCAAAAAGAACAATTGATGGACAGAAAGCAGAACAATGTCGTACATTCACCCCAGTACAGAGATCTGGGCCTAAATCCATTGTTTTTGTGCTCACCATGCCATTCCAGTTTGGACCCAGCCATATGCAAATCAGTCTTGACCCTGTGCCCCATGGGAAAGGTCCAGCCCGAACTGCCAGGCCAGGTCCTCCCTGGACTGGAAACAAGCATCCTAGGACCGGTTTCGGGCTTTCAGCCCTTATCAGCCAGGATAGCTTGACTCCAGTGGCATGGAGAGCACGGGACCCACGTCTGGGCATATCCGTCCCACTCGGGGTGACAATTGCAAAAAGAACAATTGATGGACAGAATGCAGAACAAGTGCGCCGGGTATGCCCAGACGTGGGTCCCGGGCTCACTGTGCCACTGGAATCAAGCTATCCTGGCTGATGAGGGGTGAAACCCCGAAACCGGTCCTAGGATGCTTGTTTCCGGTCCAGGGAGGACCTGGCTTGGCAGTTCGGGCTGGACTGTTCCCATGAGGCACAGGGTCAAGACTGATTTGCATATGGTCAGGTCTAAACTGGGGTGGCATGGTGAGCAAAAGAATGATGGATTTAACCCAGATCTCTTGACTGGGGGTGAATGTTTTGATTTGTTCTGCATTCCGTCCATCAATTGTGTGTCTTTTGCTTCCTCGCCCTAAGTAACAAAACAAGGCACAGATTATTTCCCTGGACCTTCCCAGGGCCAAAATATGGAAAATGTGACTTATTTTCAGCAGCGAAAGATTATTGAAAAGGATATAGTGAAGCACATTTTCTATTCTCGTCACAGCAGGGAGATGCCAATCCCAATATAGGCCATGTTTTCACATTTACATCATGCTCCCAGGCCATGTGGTCTCCAAAGCACTATTTAGGCATGACTTATTCAATATCAAAAAGTTGGTTTTTCCAGGTGACAAAAATGGTTTCCTTTTTGTGCTTGCAGCAGTCTGCAAAGCCGCGCTCAAACCATACTTTAAAAGTCCGGCAAGTGGATGGTGTAAGGTCAAGTTGTAGCACATCATTTATTTCCCCACTTTCATGACACTGGTGCACCTTCTGTGCCATTTTACTATGACCTTACTAGCAGGTGACATATGGCACTGGATTGGACTATTTGTTACTATGCAGTGACTCGCACACACGCACTTGCAGCTGTTTAGCAGTCTCCTAGACTACAACATGCCAGCACATCCAGTTAGAAAAAATAGACACATGATAGATGCACTTTCCAACAGCATCCATCCTAGTGTGATTTAGTACACAAAGCAGCAATTGTTCAGAAGCCGGCTCCAGATTAATAGACAATCAGTGCCATTAATGGACATTTTAGACAACCAAGCCCAGTTACAGGAATGGCCAGTACTTACATCCTGGTTGTACTCCAAGAACACATGGAAATTTAAGTCCTTTCTTAGAATCGGATGAGCTGCAACTCTGCATAGGAACACTTCGTGCATTGCCACAGTCTTCTTAAATATTGCCAAGTACTCCCTACAAACAAGGCAGTGAAGTAAGATGGAGCATCAGCAAACAACACATGTGCAGAACGAGGGCCCATCACAGTGATCACTACAAACACATTTTAAAGTCACTGCCTCAGACAGAGAAATGCAGCTCAGCTGAAAGGGTACCGTATTATCCAGATTGTAGGCTGGCCTTTCTTGCATTCCAAGTACTGCCCAGTTTATTGTTTGCATATTTGTGGCTAGTACAGAACACAAGACACTCCTTGCTCAGCCACACTTACTATAAGCATCTGTCCTCCTCACAGCGCTGAATAGGATACTAAAACCTTTAACACCACTTCAGAGAACTAATCATCGGATCGGATCAAAACAGAAAAAGTAGAACTGAGTCACACAAAAAAAAAAAAACTGATCCTCTTGTATTTCCCAGCAGCATACCTCTAGCCAACTAGTAGAAAAATGAATTGCTTGAACTAGAATTGTTTATGCAGAGGTTTTACGTCTCTGGGTCATACAGGAATGGCTGTTCTAGACTACGGGTAGAACTCTGGGTCATACAGGAATGGCTGTTCTAGACTACGGGTAGAACTCTGGGTCATACAGGAATGGCTGTTCTAGACAACGGGTAGAACTCTGGGTCATACAGGTCTGGGGTGTTCTAGACTACGGGTAGAACTCTGGGTCATACAGGAATTGCTGTTCTAGACTACGGGTAGAACTCAGGGTGATACAGTCTGTCTGTTCTAGACTACTGGTAGAACTCTGGGTCATACAGGTCCGGCTGTTCTAGACTACGGGTAGAACTCTGGGTCATACAGGAATGACTGTTCTAGACTACGGGTAGAACTCGGTCATACAGGAATGGCTGTTCTAGACTACGGGTAGAACTCTGGGTCATACAGGAATAGCTGTTCTAGACTACGGGTAGAACTCTGGGTAATACAGGAATAGCTATTCTAGACTGTGGGTGGAACTCTGGGTAATACAGGTCTGCTGTTCTAGACTACGGGTAGAACTCTGGGTAATACAGGTCTGCTGTTCTAGACTACGGGTAGAACTCTGGGTAATACAGGAATAGCTATTCTAGACTACGGGTAGAACTCTGGGTAATACAGGAATAGCTATTCTAGACTACGGGTAGAATGTGGCCTAACAGCTAGGGCGGTCGACCTCGGAGCTAGGGATCCGGGTTCGAGTCTCGGCAGGGACGCTCAACATTCTGTGATTCTGGGCAAATCACTTAATCTACCCATGCCTAACAAAAATGAATGTGTCCGTCTGTAACGTAACTGGTGATCATGTAAAGCGCTCTGATACCTTCGGGTCTAGTTCGCGCTATATAAAACTCCACAAAAAAAAATAAAAAAAAAATAAAACTCTGGGTCATACAGGTCTGGATGTTCTAGACTACGGGTAGAACTCAGGGTGATACAGGTCTGGCTGTTCTAGACTACTGGTAGAACTCGGTCATACAGGTCCGGCTGTTCTAGACTACGGGTAGAACTCTGGGTAATACAGGAATGACTGTTCTAGACTACGGGTAGAACTCTGGGTCATACAGGTCTGGTTCTAGACTATGGGTAGAACTCTGGGTCATACAGGAATGACTGTTCTAGACTACGGGTAGAACTCTGGGTAATACAGGAATAGCTGTTCTAGACTACGGGTGGAACTCTGGGTAATACAGGTCTGCTTTTCTAGACTACGGGTAGAACTCTGGGTAATACAGGAATGACTGTTCTAGACTACGGGTAGAACTCTGGGTCATACAGGAATGGCTGTTCTAGACTACGGGTAGAACTCTGGGTCATACAGGAATAGCTGTTCTAGACTACGGGTAGAACTCTGGGCAATACATGAATAGCTGTTCTAGACTACGGGTGGAACTCTGGGTAATACAGGTCTGCTGTTCTAGACTACGGGTAGAACTCTGGGTAATACAGGTCTGCTGTTCTAGACTACGGGTAGAACTCTGGGTAATACAGGAATAGCTGTTCTAGACTACGGGTAGAACTCTGGGTCATACAGGTCTGCTGTTCTAGACTACGGGTAGAACTCTGGGTAATATAGGTCTGCTGTTCTAGATTACGGGTAGAACTGGGTAATACAGGAATAGCTGTTCTAGAGTACGGGTAGAACTCTGGGTAATACAGGAATAGCTGTTCTAGACTACGGGTAGAACTCTGGGTAATACAGGAATAGCTGTTCTAGACTACGGGTAGAACTCAGGGTGATACAGGTCTGGCTGTTCTAGACTACTGGTAGAACTCGGTCATACAGGTCCGGCTGTTCTAGACTACGGGTAGAACTCTGGGTAATACAGGAATGACTGTTCTAGACTACGGGTAGAACTCTGGGTCATACAGGTCTGGTTGTTCTAGACTACGGGTAGAACTCTGGGTCATACAGGAATGACTGTTCTAGACTACGGGTAGAACTCTGGGTAATACAGGAATAGCTGTTCTAGACTACGGGTGGAACTCTGGGTAATACAGGTCTGCTTTTCTAGACTACGGGTAGAACTCTGGGGAATACAGGAATGACTGTTCTAGACTACGGGTAGAACTCTGGGTCATACAGGAATAGCTGTTCTAGACTACGGGTAGAACTCTGGGCAATACAGGAATAGCTGTTCTAGACTACGGGTGGAACTCTGGGTAATACAGGTCTGCTGTTCTAGACTGCGGGTAGAACTCTGGGTAATACAGGTCTGCTGTTCTAGACTACGGGTAGAACTCTGGGTAATACAGGAATAGCTGTTCTAGACTACGGGTAGAACTCTGGGTCATACAGGTCTGCTGTTCTAGACTACGGGTAGAACTCTGGGTAATATAGGTCTGCTGTTCTAGACTACGGGTAGAACTGGGTAATACAGGAATAGCTGTTCTAGAGTACGGGTAGAACTCTGGGTAATACAGGAATAGCTGTTCTAGACTACGGGTAGAACTCTGGGTAATACAGGAATAGCTGTTCTAGACTACGGGTAGAACTCAGGGTGATACAGGTCTGCTGTTCTAGACTACGGGTAGAACTCTGGGTCATACATGTCTGGCTGTTCTAGACTACGGGTAGAACTCTGGGTCATACAGGAATGGCTGTTCTAGACTACGGGTAGAACTCTGGGTCATACAGGAATGTCTGTTCTAGACTACGGATAGAACTCTGGGTCATACAGGAATGGCTGTTCTAGACTACGGGTAGAACTCAGGGTCATACAGGTCTGGCTGTTCTAGACTATGGGTAGAACTCTGGGCAATACAGGAGTAGCTGTTCTAGACTACGGGTAGAACTCTGGGTAATACAGGTCTGTTGTTCTAGACTACGGGTAGAACTCTGGGTAATACAGGAATAGCTGTTCTAGACTACGGGTAGAACTCTGGGTCATACAGGTCTGCTGTTCTAGACTACGGGTAGAACTCTGGGTAATACAGGAATAGCTGTTCTAGACTACTGGTAAAACTCTGGGTCATACAGGAATGGCTGTTCTAGACTACGGGTAGAACTCTGGGTCATACAGGTCTGGCTGTTCTAGACTACTGGTAGAACTCAGGGTCATACAGGAATGGCTGTTTCTAACAGTTACAGAGGCTTTACACGCCACCAGCCTCAATAAAGTAGTCTGTATTCAGCCAAACAAGCAGCGAGGAGAGAGTGAGATGTTTTGGGGAGTTCAGCTCACATTAAGTGCATGGCTTCTATCACTCTTGGCCTATAAGCTGGACATCTTACATTGCACTGATCGTCCCTCCCATAATGCCCCTTTTAAGGTTAACAGTATGCTATCTGATTCAAGTAAACAGGAATAAACTGTGCAAGAGGAAGAGGAGACAAAGCATAGATGAGCAGAAAGAGGTCTTTCAAAAAAATCTTTGAAAAAAGGCAAGCAGACCCAAAGGGAGTTTGCATACCAGAGAGTTCAGAAAAAGATGGTTCATGCTGAGAGACTGAATCAACTGGAAGAACAAGCTACTTACCTTTGGTAAAGCCTTATCTGGTAGAGACTATTAAGCTGCAGATTCCATTTCACAGGCGTAAAACTGGATCCGGAAAATCTTGAGCAGTACCCCCGAGTGCCCGTAGGTGGCGCTGAATGGCTCCATGCGGGCCGTGCTGGATATAACGTGCGCAGTGCCTATATGGGTGCCACCCCAGCGATCCGACTTCAGTTTGTGACTTTTTCAGCACGAGAATCACGGAGCCACGGCAGAGGTCAGCGTCTGGAAACCTTCACGGGTAACAAGAAGCACTCTACAAATATACTGACTGATTGATGACCACTGTGCAGACTCTAAGGACCCAAACAGGTCTTTCCAGGTGCAGAGGTTCAGTTTGCAGAACGGGAGGATCGGTGAGGAATTTGCAGCTAGATGGAGTCTCTACCAGTTAAGGCAGAAGGTAAGTAACATGTTCGATAGAGACTTCTAGCCATAGATTCCTTTCCTTAGTATAGATACCAAAGCAATACCTCCCTGGAGGTGGGACTGTGAACTGGCTCACAGCAAAAAGTCCTGGAGGACTGAGCAGGCGACATGCCTGTCACGACAGACCTGACTGTCGAGACAGTAGTGTTTGGTAAACGTGTGCAAAGAGGCTCACATAGCGGCTTGATGGATATCCAGGACAGAGACTAACGCAGTGAACGCAGCCTTGGCTCAGGTGCGATGATTTTGCAAGCCCTCCGGGGGTTGCTTCCTGATCACTGCTCAGCAGACCTTAATGCGGAGTATTATCCATCTGGAGATAGTCCGTTTACGCACTGTTTTCACTTTCTTTGATCCAGTAAACCCTACAAAGAGTTGCTCGCCCACCCTATGTTCCTTGGTACGGTTTATACATATAAGGACGCTGCCCTCTTAGGCTCCAGGTGGTAGAGTCGCTCTTCCTGCTTAGAGGGATGGGGAAGGGAAAAGAAAGTCGGCAGCATGATGGTTTGGCCAACATGAAAGGGTGCTGAAACCTTCGGTAGAAAGGAGGCATGGGTTCGGAGAACCAGTTTATCTGGGAAGAAGCATGTATATGGAGGTTGGAAAGAAAGAGCCTGCAGTTCGCCAACTCTTCTGGCCTAAGATATGGCCACCAGGAACACTGTTTTTACTGTCAAAAGTCTGAGAGGACAGGTATGCATGGGTTCAAAGGGAGAACACATCAAAAATGTCAGAACCAAATTAAGATCCCACTGGGGAATAACAAAAGCTTTAGGAGGAAACATTCTGAAGTCCTTTGAGAAAACATGTCACTACTGACAAATTGAGGATTGTTCCACCAACCGCAAAAATGCAGAGATGGCCGAAAGATACCCTTTAACTGTGCCCAGAGAAAGGCCTTGTTGGGCTAAGGATAAAATAAACCACAGCACTTCGGCCGGGGATACAGAAGAGGGCAAATGTGTTTCTCAGTACACCAAGCCACAAAGTTGTTCCAATGGCAGACAAGGATAATGTTACTTACCCAGTAAGCATTTGTTCTTGGCATGTAGAGCTGTAGATTCATCTAGTGTTGGGTCCAGATGTTTGCAAGTTGTTTTTCTTCGAAGAAGTCTTTCCAGTCACGAGGTAAGGTGACTCCTCCTTTCGGTGATAGTGCGCATGGGCATCGACTCCATTGTTATATTGTTTGACAGTAGAAGGTGAGAATGGAGTTAGTAAGTGTAGAATAGAGATGTCCATGCGTATGTATGTAAAGTAAGAAACTGCAACAACTATAGGGAGCCGGGTGGGCGCATGTGAATCTACAGCTCTACATGTCAAGAACAGATGCTTACTGGGTAAGTAACATTATCCGTTTGAGGCATCTGAGCTGTAGATCACATGCTTTGCATAGACTATATAGCAGTATACTCCCAAAGCGGTGGCTAACCTGTAGCTGTTGCAGTTAAAAAAGTGTTTTAAGTACTGCCTGGCCTACATTAGCTTGTTGCCTCGCCAACACATCTACACAATAGTGTTTGGTGAATGTGTGCAGTGTAGACCATGTTACTGCCTTACAGATGTCAGCCAAGGGAATATTCCCTAAGAAGGCCATAGTAGCCCCTATTTTGAAAGTGGAATGCGCTTTAGGGGGTAATATTAGAGTACTTTTCGCTTTAACATAACGTGTTTGGATACATTTCACGATCCGCCTTACTATGCGTGATTTAGATATGGGATTGCCTTTGTGTGGTGGCGAAAAAGCAACAAAAAGCTGTTTTGTCTTGCGAAATTCTTTTGTTCTTTCTACATAATTTAGTAGAGCTCTTCTAACATCTAGTGTGTGTAGAGCTCGTTCTGCTACAGAATCAGGTTTAGGAAAGAACACAGGTAACTCGACCGATTGATTTGAAAAGCAGAAACTACTTTAGGAAGAAATTTGGGATTGGTTCGAAGAACCACTTTGACTTTGTGAAGCTGAAAGACAGGCTCTTGTATAGTTAGTGCCTGAAGTTCACCAACTCTCCTTAGTGAAGTGATTGCAATGAGAAAAGCAACCTTCCATGACAGGAACTGTAATTGACACCTGTGCATTGGTTCAAAAGGTGGACCCATTAGCCTCGTAAGGACTATGTTCAAGTTCCATACTGGTGCAGGTGGAGCTCTTGGTGGTATTACTCTTTTTAGTCCTTCCATAAAGGCTTTAATCACTGGTACTCTGAATAGAGATAAGTGTTGTCTGTTTTGTAAGTATGCAGCTACTGCTGCCAGATACAATCGAATGGATGTGTAGGCTAGTCCAGATTGCTGTAAATGTAACAAGTAACAGATGATGTTTTGCACAGAAGCATCAAGAGGATTGATATTGTTACAATAGATTCCATTTTGCTGCATAACGCGCCCTAGTAGTAGGTTTCTTCGCCTCCTTTAGGATATTCATACAGTCTGGTGGTAATTGTAAATAACCAAACTATGACTTCAGGAGCCAAATCGCTAGGTTGAGTTCTTTGGGATTTGGATGTCTGATTTATCCATGGCTCTGAGTGAGGAGACTGGAGTTGAGATGCAGCTTTTGGTGTGGAGCTACGGAGAGCTCCAGCAGGGTGGTGAACCATGGTTGACGTGCCCATGTGGGAGCTACGAAAATTAGTTTGAGGGATGATTGCCTGAGCTTCCGAACTACCAGCGGAATGAGTAGGAGAGGCGGAAAAGCGTAGGCAAATATCCCTGACCAGTTCATCCATAGGGCATTACCTTTGGAGAGCGGGTGTGGGAAGCTGGAGGCGAAGCTTGGGCATTTTGTGTTTTCTGCGGTGGCGGACAGGTCTATGTGAGGAAACCCCCATTCCTGAAAGTAGGGGAGGAGAATCTGGGGATGAAGTTCTCACTCGTGGATTTGCTGTCTCTGTCTGCTGAGAAGGTCTGCAATCTGATGGTTTACTCTTGGAAGATGTTCTGCTAGGAGATACATTTTGTGGTGTATAGGCCATTTCCAAATGGCTTGTGCTAGGCGTGACAGTTGAAGAGAATGTGTCCCGCCTTGTTTCTGTATATAGTACATCACTGTCATGTTGTCTGTGTGGACTAGGACTGCTTTGCCTATGAGGTGAGTTTGAAAGCCCTGGGAGCTAGAAACACTGCTAGTAGCTCTAGGGTATTTATATGGAGACACTTGTACTTTAGACTCCATAACACGTGGATTGTGTGATTGAGCAAGTGAGCACCCCAACCAGTGAGCGATGTGTCTGCTGTTAGCACTGTCTGTGGAGCAGGGTCGATAAAGGGCCACCCTTTGGATACATTTTGTGGGTTCCACCACTGCAGAGAGCGATGGGTGCGGCCATCTACCAACACTAGATCGGTCAACTGACCCTGGGACTGGTTCCACTGACTTGCTAAGCATTCTTGAAGGGACGCATGTGAAGTCGTGCGTGGGGAACAATTACAATGCAAGACGCCATCATCCCTAGCAATTGCATGAATACTCTTGCTGGTAATGATTGGTTGGGTTGAAACTGAGTGAGAGGGGCATGAATGCTGTGAATTCTGGCTGTATTGGGAGAGGCCAGAGCTTTTTGAGCATTTATTGAGGCTCCCAGATAGGTTTGTGAGTTGGAAGGCTGTACATGAGACTTCAACACATTCACTGTAAATCCTAGTTGGTGAAGTAAGTGAATAGTGGCTTGAGTGTGTTTGAGACACATTTGGTAAGTGCTGGCTTTGAGGAGCCAGTTGTCCAGGTATGGGAAGAGGTGGATGTTCTGTCTTCTTAGATGGGCTGCGACTACTGCCAGGCATCTGGTAAATACCCTGGGAGCAGTGGCAACTCCAAACAGTAGTACTTTGAATTGGTAATGGTGACCCGCTATCATGAATCTGAGGTATTTTCGATGAGCGGGATGAATTGGAATGTGGAAATAGGAGTCCTTTAAGTCTAGAGTGGACATAAAGTCGCCCTGTTGTAGAAGTGGGAGCACTTGTTGAATTGTCACCATGTGGAAATGTTCTGATAGTATGTAGTGGTTTAGCTCTCTGAGGTCCAGAATAAGTCTCAAGGAGCCGTCTTTTTTGGGAATTAGAAAATATAGGGAGTACACGCCTGACCGTTGATATTGTAACGGTACAGGCTCTATGGCTCCTTTCAGCAAGAGAGATTGGACTTCCTGTTTGAGTAGGCGTAAACGTTCTGGTGACATTTTGTGAGAGCGTGGAGGAATGTTTGGAGTATTGTCGGTAAGCTCCAGGCAATAACCATATTGGATAATTCCCAACACCCATTTGTCTGTGGTGATAGATTGCCAAATGGGGAGAAATTGTAGAAGACGTCCCCCGATAGGTGTTAAATGATCGGGGGGAGTGTAGGCAAGTCACTGCTTGTTAGGGGAGGGGGAATAACGTGGTGTGGAACCTTTGCCCCGACCTTTACCGTTGATACCTCTGTATCCTCCTCTAAAGAAACCTCTTGCAGAGGAAGATTGATTGTTGCCTTTGTACGAGGCGGTAGTATTATCTGAGGACATGGTTTTTGACCCTACAGGATAGAAAGAGCGACGAAAGGAGCCACACTTAGAAGGGGACTGCAGAGGTCCCATGGACTTGGCTACTTCTGTATCTTTTTTCATCTTTTCTAATGATTTATCTACTTCAGGCCCAAAGAGATGCTCCTTGTTGAAAGGAGTATTTAAAATGGACTGTTGGACTTCAGGTTTGAAACCAGAAATCCTTAACTATACATGCCTCCTTAGTAACACACTAGTGTTGATCTCTCTAGCTGCAGTGTCTGCAGCATCCAAAGCGCATCTAATTGATGAATTAGAGATGAGCTTCCCTTCCTGGACTAAATCTTGAGCTTTTGCTTTGTGCTCATCTGGGAGATATTGTAGAACTTGCTCCATCTCGTCCCAGTGTGCCCTATCATATCTGGCTAGAAGGGCTTGGGTGTTAGCAATGCGCCAATGAGTTGCTGCTTGAGCGGCTACTCTTTTACCAGAGGCGTCTAATAGTTTTGACTCTTTGTCTGGAGGAGGAGCATCCCCTGTAGCTTGTGAATTGGCCCATTTACGGGCATTAGAGACCACCAAGGAGTCTAGTGGAAACTGCCCTTTAATAAAAGCTGGATCTGAGGGAGCAAGCTTGTATTTTTGTCTATTCTGGGTGTGAGAATACGAGCACGCAAGGGGTCTTTAAAAATATAATCGGCATGTCTCATCATACCTTTGGGGGTTAGAAAAACAATGGTCAAAGTGAGGCCCAAATAGGTCCTCGGGTAGCCTAGGCTGTTGATCAAATAATGGCTTTCGTCTAGGCAAGAGAGAACAATATATGCAGGGACACAAGGTTGTGGAAAAGATAACACATTTATTAACATCATAAATGGTATATCATCCACATTATTATCAAAGGATCTAGTCCTGGTGCTCACATATCAAGTGGGGTTGCGTGAAAAGTGAAAAGTGCTGGTGACTTAAAAGTTTACATCACATTGACAACGTTATACAAAACTCATGAGAAAGTTTATACACTTTGAGTTTTGGTTGTTAAAGGTCGACGGCGTTTCGATCTCTATTAATTGAGACCATCATCAGGACGTAAAACATGTGAGCATGTAGAATCGGAGTACTTCAAGGAGTGGTAACTGCAGCACGGGGCTGGAATCAAGGGACAATCAAGGCAGTAAATGAGCAGCCGTGGGGTCTGAAAACAAAAATGAGCCAAGTCGAAGGTAATTTCGTTTGGTTGCCAGTTGGCTCAGAGGAGGTGCTGCGAGGTCCGGGTTCCCTCCGGTACCGTATTGAGGCTGAATCAAGCTCGGATGGGTAGACGCGGATAAGTCAGCACGCTGACTTATCCGCGTCTACCCATCCAAACGGAATTACCTTCGACTTGGCTCATTTTTGTTTTCAGACCCCACGGTGCAAGGGGTTGTCCGGAAGCTAACTAAGACATGCAGCGCATTTGGGGAGCGGCTGACGGAGTTAGAATCTAGGACTGTTTCTAATGAGTCTGAGCTGGCCTCAAATCAAACACGAGTGGACTCCCATGTGGCACAGCTGGTTGATGTCAAATGGAAACTAGAAGAATTTGAGAATCGCCAGCGGAGGAACAATCTACGTGTGCTGGGGATTCCCGAAGGGGGCTGGCTAGCCCTTTGTGTGTTACTGGGTGTTCAATTAAGAAATCTTACTCCAGATATTCCTTGTGTAACTGTAGTCCATAATATTCTGCTGCTCTAGCTAGTAATTCTAGATATTCCACATTATCGTCGGGAGGGGGAGGGGGGGAGGCTTTGCAGGGTAAAGATCTGGGTCGTTATCTGTGGGTGAATCAGTGTTTTAATCCTTCCAGGGATCTATTGGTAAAATGTTGTACTCCTGGCACAGGGTCCACGACCTACTCCGCCCTGTTTGTCGCAGTACCACGTCAGTAGTTTTGTTCATGAACTCCTGGGCGAGCTTCCCTTTGATGGGGGCAGGAAAGCTTGCAATGTCAAAGTGAATCACCCTCAGCTCCAGAAGGTTAATGTGGAGCAGAGTCTCCACCGGAGACTAGAGGCCTCAGACCACCAACTCTCCCAGATGGCCACCACAGCCCAGGAGCGATGAATCGGGCACCACTGTCAGCTTTGGGTGGGGAAGGGAGAGAGATCAGCCACTCGCGGTCCTGTAACCACCACTGCAGTCTCCCTCGAAATCTGGACCCAGTCGGAGAGATTCCCCCTGATGCTATGCCCACTTGGGCTTCAGACTGCAGAGCCTGCATATGCCATTGAGTATACTTCACTAGCAGGATGCAGGAGGCTATAAGACCCAGCAGTCTCAGTCAGTCACACCGAAATTCAGGACCGAGGTTGAAACATCAGTATCATAGACCAAATGTCCTGTACTCCCCACTCCGGAGGATAAGCGCGTAATTGCACCATGTCCAGAAAGACTCAGATGAAAGGGAGCACCTAAGAAGGAGTCAGGTGTGACTTCGGCATGTTGATAGTGAACCTCAGCGAATGCAGGAGATCCGCCGTAGTCTGAAGGTGGCTGGCGACTGCCTGGGGTGAGTCCGCCTTTAGCAGCAAGTAGTCGAGGTAGTGAAAGGCTAAGACCTCTGACCTCCGCAGATGTGCTGCAATCACTGCCATCACCTTCATGAGCACCCGAGGGGCTCCAGTGAGACCAAAGCGGAGCACAGCAAACCGGAAATGCTACTGGCCCATTGTGAACCACAGGTTAATGCCAATGGGCCTGCAGGACCAGGACGTGAAAAGAAGCGTCCCTCATGTCCAATGCTAACATCCAATCTTTCAGGGTCTGACGAAGACAGGAACTGAGCCAACTAACATCTTGAATTTCTCCTTCCTCAGGAAGGCATAGAGAGGGGGCAGATCTAAAAGAGAAGGGGCAGATCTAAGAGAGCGAGGCCTCCGACCTTCTTGTGCATCAGGAAGTAGCGGGAATTGCAACCACAATCTACTTCTGATGCTGGCACCCTCTTGATGCCTTCTGCGGCCAAAAGAGCCTGCACTTCCTGGAGCAACAAGGAGAGGTGGTCCTCCATCAACCAATCGGAGGACTGTAACATAGGCGGCAGGGTCTCTAGGAGTGGAACGGCATAACCCCACGGACAATTTGGAGCACCCACTATGTTCCTCGGTACAGTCTATGTAATGGCTTGCCATTAGGGCAGGTAGTGCCTGGTCCTGCCTCCAAATACGGTGCCTGTGTTGTTGCGAGGGCTACTATAGGAGTTCTGAAGCTGCGGCTGCCTGCGGTGCATGGGGGGGCTGGGGTAGCGGACTGGGCAGATCTATGGCTTTGGTTCCCATGGGACGTGCGGGAGCTGCGTCTGCAGCCACGAAAAGGGTGTGAAGCCTGCTGGCTGTGGTGGGTCTGTTGTGAAGGACGCGGCTGGTAGTCCCTATCCTAGCCACAGAAGGAACAAAAAGAAGAGTGAGGCTAGCATGGGGCCATGACAAGCCCCAGCGGCCAGGCTATGATCTTGGCCTTGAATCGCTCAGGCGCTGAGTGAGTTCCATCGCTGAAATGGCGTGTGCCATTGAAGGGCATGTCCATAAGAGAATACACGGATATCCCTTGAAAAGCCAGATGCCGTAGCCAGGCGTGGTGGCGGAGTGCCACAGAGAAAGCAATGGCCCTGCCCAGCGAGTCTGCGGTGTCGAGTCCGTGGTGTCCAGTCCGCATCGGATGGCAACTTTGCTGCCTCCCTGCCATCTGCAATAGCCTGGTTCAGGATGGCTCAGGCTTCCTCCAAAATCATAGGCAGCACTTGCGCAGCTGATACAAGCAAAGAGTGGCTATATCAGCCCAAGAGGCACGCAGTATTCACCGACCACAGCGCAAGGCGGCAGAAGAGAAAATCCTTCAGAAGGAATGGAATCTGCAGCTAGAAGTCTCTATCAGATACATAAGTTATGAGACACCTCAGCTCTGCCGGAAAAAGCAAAGTGGCAGAGCGTCGAATGGCAATCCACTCTAGGAAAAACCTTGACTCATGACTAAGCTAAAAGTTGTGCGGTGGAAAATGTACGATTGCATCAATATTAGCAGCAGAGCGCAGTTTAACCAGGCACCAGGAGCATAGGGCCCTTGTGGCGGCAGTTCTCTTAAGATGCGACCTTCACAGGGTACTGATATGTTAGTAGCAGAGGCTGTAGAGAGATCCAGCCAGACACCAGTGAAGGAAGTGCTTCTTGGGGAAGCCAGATCTGACCCCTGAACTAAACAAGAGGAATTTTACGGGCAGAACCAAGCAATCATAATAGGCTTGGGAGGTAAGGGATTGCAGAGTCTTGAAATCACTCAGTGGCTGGTGAAAGGATAACTAAGCCGAGACATAGGGAGGGTTGTAGAAATCAGGGAGAACTAGAATGTATCATATACACTCTGCACAATGACAACACTCAGTTGATTCCAAATTGACTGGTCACAGACACCTTGCTAAGTCAAAAGGAATTTTGGTCAGGGTCTAAGTGCAGCAGAAAATCCAGGGGAGGGCAACAGAAAATCAGGTCTGGTCCCTGTGAGAAGCTGGGTTTCTGTTGCAGTAACCCCCCCACACTTTTTGCCAGACTACTGATGCACTTGATGTGCCCTGGGTTCCTGCCAATCAGGTTCCCAGGGCCAGTGTTCTTTCCCCAAAACTGTACCCAATTGGCATCTCTGGCCACAGGTCAGCCCCTGGTAAATGGTACCACAGGTACCTAGGGCACTGTGACCAGGGAAGACCTCGAAGGGCTGCAGCACTTATTGTGCCACCCTTAGAGGCCCTGTACCATTACACTGCCTTTGCAGGCTGCGTGTCCTGGTGCAAAACAAAGTGAAGTCAACATGGCACACATCCCTGTGAGCCATGCCTACAACCCACTGCCCTGGCATAGATCAGTCACCCCTCTAGCTGGGTGCCCTATACCAGTGGTGAGGGTACAGGTGCATGAGCCCTGTACCCCTACAGTGTCCAAGTCCATTCTTAGACATTGTAAGTACAGTGCTGCCATTAAGAGTATATGGTGCTTGGAGTTTGTCATTACGAACTCCACAGCACCATAATGGCTGCACTGAAAACTGAGAAGTTTGGTATCAAACTTCTCAGCACATTAAACCCACACTGAGGCCAGTGTGGCATTTAACTAAAAATGCACACAGAGGGCATCTTAGAGATGCCCCCTGAAAAACGACCTACCACTAGTGTCCAGTCTGAGTGGCTGCTTTCAGCTGCCACCACCAGACATGTTTCTGGACCCCTGGGTCGAGAGCCTGCTGCTCTTGGGGGCCTGAAACAATGCACATCCTGGGACGAGGTGCCAAGCCTCCTACCCCAGGATGGGCAGGGTTCACGAAGGGGAAGCTTGCCGCCTTTGTGAACTTCCCCAGGCCACTTGCTGCTTTCAGCAACTGGTCCCCACTGGTTCTGACCCCCACTTTGGGCGGGAGAACCGGTGGGAAAAACAAGTGAGGAAGAGAGGTGTGCCCACCTCTGCCAACTCCACCCCTCAGGTGGGGGAGGCGAGGTGAAGCACAACTCTCAGTCCCCGCCATCTTGCAGATGGGGGCACTCAGTCAACCAGGGAAAGGCTTATGCCCCCCTCCCACTGGAGGGTGGCATAATAGGGGGTGAACCCACCCCACAGAAGGGACCCATTGGTCCCAACCTTTACCTTCCTGTAACGCCCCTAAATCTAGTATTTAGGGGCACCCCTGAATCTTGCTTCCCTAGACGAGAAGAAACTACAAGAGAAGAAGAAGGACCGAACAGCCGTGCAGAAGCTAACAAGAGGAAGACGCCCACTGACTTGGGCCCCAGCCCTACCGGCCTGTCTCCACCTCGAACATGCTCCTGCGAAATCCCGGTGTGTCCTGCAGCCAGCAACCTCGAAAACCCTGGAGGACCTGCCTGCCTTCCACCTCAAAGACTGTCTCCCGTGAACACCGGATTTGTTCATCTGCAACCTCTGGTTCCGGCCGGACACCGCGGATCCGCCCCACTCTGCACCCGCCGTCCACGGCCTGAGCGGGCTAACACCACGAGGAGGTCCCCCCGGCGATCCTAACCAGAAATCCGGCGACCCCTGACCTGCCTCAAACCTCCAGCTGACACCTGCAGCCTAAATCCAGAAGGTCCCCCCAACCGCGACCAGGAGCTGGTAAGAAGATCCGACCCCAAAAGGCACCCCGGCACCCAATGCCCCACGGCCTTGGGTGGCCTAACCGACGGTGCCTAACCAACCCCCAACTTACCTCTCGAAGTGGTGGTCGCACCGAGAAGACCTTCGTCCCCAAGCCTGCAGTGCCTTTGCAAACCGGGGGTTCCCCACTGCAAACAGGGCGCCCGACGTCGAAACAGCACCCTGCACCTGGCCGCCCTAGTGCCGCTGAGGGTGCACCTTTGATGCTACTTTGTTTCCCCATTTGCCCTGAGCTAAAGTCAAGGAGCTTTGCTCCCACAACCAAGTGGCCTGCTTGCCAGCAGCCACCAACCGGAGGCCCCCTATCCCCCATTGGATAACATTGGGCCTCAGCACTCTGCACCCGGCCGCCCTAGTGTCGCTGAGGTTGTAACAAGAGTGCATCCTTGACCCTGGGGGACCCCTGAGTCTACCCCCAGAACCTCAACTCCCACTACCAAATACTTACCTCAAAACCGATAACACTATTTTCCTCCATAGGATAACATTGACTGTTTTTCTTGGAAAAGTTTCCAAGTGTGGAGTTTGAGAAACTAAAGAAATTCTTTAAAATTGTACTATTTAACCAAAACGATTTTACTTACCCGTTTACAGGAAATGTCCCAGAGTAGTATCCAGGTATACTACTCTGAGTAAGAAAAGTAATCCAAAAGTAACTTACCTGGTATTTTACTGAAAAGCCCATTCAAGTCTATGTACTGTATTTACAAATCATTGCATTTCTCAGTAGCCATACTGTAAGTTAAAACAAAATGCATATACCATTACAATTCAAACGGTTTACAAACTGCATTACTACTGTAAAGTATTTATCACTTACCTGTGCCAAGCTTGCTTGGTTCTAGGAAACAAAATAACTAAAAGAATATTTTTATAAAAAAACAATTGGTCTGAAGTTCAGTCTTTGAGTGTGTGAATTCATTTGCTGACTGAGTGTGTACAACAAATGCTTAACACTGTCCTCGGATACTGCCTTACTGCTCGACCACTCTACCACAAATAGAGAGTGAGGTGCTATCTACTTTACCTCTGCCTACCTTTGGGGTTCCACTGGACTCTGTGCACACTATACCTCACTTTGGTACAGTATATACAGAGCCAGCTTCCTACAGTCCCTTAATACTCCAGAAACCTGGTGGGTTATAATCAAAACAAAGACTTTCAGAAGAGTCCACAAAACACTATTAAGGGACCATGTTAGACAAAGAGGAAGTATCCCTTAACTCACAGGGTCAAGCTGGGCTGCAATCACTCAAACCATAGGACAGCAATTAAAGCGAAGCACTTGCATGGGTCCACTCATGTGGGGTTTATTACTGAGAATATTCCAACGGGAGAATGGCAATCCCAGGTTAACTAGGAGGGTTGTACACAGACCCACGTGACACAGCTGGGTGCCTCTAGAAAGCCTCTTCTAATTGGATTCAAGTGATTGCCCCAAGAGACAAATGTGCGAAACAAACCATGTTAAAAGGAAAAGGTTAGCAACCCCAGAACATGATATCCTGGTCCGTTTCTAGGGTGTTTGGGTATTCACAGCTCTGTGCAGAACCCATTCCTATGGATACCTTACATCAAGGGTCGTCACTGCCCAGCTCTAGCAGATGAATGCATAGATCCATGTGACTGAGCTGGGGGATGTGGCTACTGGAGGCAGGATGAGAGGGCACTGCCATGAGAAGGAGGCAGATAAACCTCACACGAAGAGAAAGCGAGGGAGAGAAGTGAAGCCATCAGAGGAGAAGCTCAGACAAGGAAACACTCATACAAGAGTGCGTCCATAACCGACTGGGGGTATCCACAAAGTCACAGGACAACACCCTCTGCCCACAGGCTGCCACTTCTGATCTGTGGAGACTCAGGAGTTTCCTGCCCTCACGAGAGAACGACCTGCAAACTGCAAGAAAAGTAGCAGAATTTCTACAGCAGTCACGGAGGGGGTTGTCGTGTTTGAGGACACAAGGAGGAGGGGGTACACAAAGGTTGTCTTTTCAGACACAAATCATCTTGAAACCCAGCCTGGTATCCTCCCTCGAAGATGCACGCGTCCACAGTGAAGCAGGATTGAGTGACAACAGCGTGCAGGATCTTCGCCACAATGAGGCTATGGCTGGCCATGCAAAAAACAGGATGAAACAAGATTTCAATAAACGTGATGCAACTACCAGTGTCCTTAGAGAGGTTAGATGAAAAGATAAAAGAGGATTCATGATGTTCTCAAGGAATCAGAGGACAACTTTTTACCTGCCGATGAGGGCACAGGGAAGATGAGGGTTCCACAAGGTAAACCTACAGTTAAGACTTCAAGCAGCAACATGAGGGATTCTGGGAGGTGTGCATGGTCAGAACAAAACAGGCCAGTTTACATAAATCAATATACGCCCCTGACGTTCAGGGAATGTCCAGACATCAAGCCAGGATGTCAGACAGCATTTGGGGGGAAACAAGGGGAAGGACAATCCTTAGGTGATAGAAGAACTATTTAACGCCCACATTTTATAAGTGCAGAGTCTTTGCAGAGACCCTGCTCCCCAAGAGACCACGAAAGCCAGGACAGAAGTGATGGCATCATGAAGATCTTCTGCGTAAATTCCTTTGCAGGGAAATGAGCAGCATCCTTGAAAGCACCTTTGAAGGGCGACATGTAAAATCATTCAATGAAGAATTAACCTAGAGGAACAACAGGAGAAAGGGCAGGAGCGTCCGGTCACAGAACTGAGCAAAGGATCACAAGTGAACTGACCCTCACATGGGACTTCCAGAGATTGACATACTTAAAACAAGAACGTTGGCATCTGTCCATTCTTTACCAAAACATGAGCAGTGGTGCAATGTGATACAGTACATCTGGGGGGGGGGGGGGGCTGCTATCCGATACACTTTACTCCTCTTCGCACTCCTCGACTTTCAGAAACAGGAGAGGAAAGAGTACGGTCAGGCCCCTCCTAACCTGGATTCACGTCTGTGGTATTTCACTTTCTCCACCATCCCATCAACAAACTGGTCCGTTTGATCCGTCTACCACACTCCAGCTTATCTCTTGCCTGTTGTCCTTACTTCATACGTACCCAGTACTCGGAGTAGACAATAACTTTCACGCACCATCCGGCCACACTGAGGGCTCTGAGTCACTCACCCACAGATAAAACCTTGTCGCCAGCCAAGTATGCGGCCTGCTCTTCCGCTGTATCACATGCTCGCTGCTTCCACACCGACGTCCCTACCTGTTGGACTGTAGGCTCTATCCTTGGTTCTCTTCATGCTCCCGCAGGGATTTGTTGTTTTTTTTAAAACAGATTTTATTGCGTTTTACACAGCTCTCTCATCATACAATATCTCTGTTGCAAGTAAGTCAATTGTACAATAATGTCTAACTACCCTTATATCATTTGAACATGTTCTTGCTTCTCCTATTACAGATTGCCCCTAGTACTGCAGTACAGTTCCAGGTCCGGTCTGCCTTCGTATCCCCCCCCCAAACACGCAAACTTAAACAAACACCCCTCCCCCCGGCACTGCTGTCTCCTATAACTCCCGGATGTTTTCCTGTGGTCCCTTCTCTCCTGCTGCTCCCGCAGTGATGACCTCATCTTTCAGTGTCTCCTACCACCTCTACACACCACATTTTGTTAACCTTTTCCTTCAGTTTTCGGCCTGGAATCGGATTTCTTTACTGTTATCGGTCACTGGAGGGCTTTTGGGTCCTACATCTTGAACTCCTCCAACACAGAGGTCAAAGGTTTACCTGTTTCATGCGACCCTAACTCCCTGTTCCATCATCTTTACTCTTCACACTCTCCCTAACCCCCATGGCAAAAATCTGGAAGGGACTCAAATTGTAGACCCACTACTATATTTTACCATTTTCTATAGTGCTGAGGAATAAAAATATGCCCCCCCCCATTACAAAATGAGCAACGTGTTCATAGCGGAATGAATAACAGAAGTCTAACTTTACAGATCGCAGAAACTGAAGCAGAGACTGACATTCTTGCTAGAACAGGAAGTCCTGCCGTTCATGGCTCCTCCACTGCAAAGTAAGTTTCTTAACAGAATTTAAGGCGCTGCGGCACAGCACTGACTGACCACCTCCAACCCACACCACAGACCAAGAAGATGACATATTTAAGGCGCTGCGGCACAGCACTGACTGACCACCTCCAACCCACACCACAGACCAAGAAAATGACATACGCCTCGAGCTCCTGCTTCATCTTGGTGAACTCCTCCTTGGTCATAGAACCTTCTCCTTCGCCCAGCTTCTGCAACTTCTCCCTCGAGGCATCAAAATCTGGTCTGGGGGGTGCCGGTGGGATCTGTCATGGCACAAGAATTAATCATTATTGCACCGTCGTTTAGGAAATTAAAGCTGTACAGCGCTGTGGACTGCGCTAGCGTGCCACCGACAGTACCAGTATCCCTCCTAAAGGCCCATACCTTTGCTCTGTATTACATGGAGCAGGAGACAACAGGAAATTTATTAGAGAAGCTACATAGTACAGAGCCAAAGCTAATCTCATCTCTCAGGTTCCACATATATCTTTTCCCCAGCCAATGCTTCCTGAATGCGTGACCATAACCACAAAAGGTACAAGGGAACTTAGCTATTAGTGCCAGACAAAGGGGCATGAGAGGCCAGATGCGCAAAGTGCAAGACAACGATCAAAAACAACATTCAACGTTGTGCGTTTACAACTTAGAACTGGAATTAAAGCACTCATGGTAGAAGGGGCTCCGGTGCAAGGACTCACCGGGGTGGAATGTCAGAACTCAGCGCCTGGGCTAAGGCCCCCCAGGGGAAGAAGGACTTGGGTGCTACCTCAGAGCAACTCAGTGCTGTAACCAAGAAAGGCTAAACAGAAACAGCTCCTGATACTTACTATGTAACCTGCGTAGTCTTCGTTCTCCACAAAGGAATCGTGGAGCCAGCAGAACTCTTCATGTTGCCGAACAACAGAAAACTCATTCTGTTTAAAATTTGGTAAAGAACTCTTAAAAAAAACAAAATAAAAACAAAGAAGGTTAAGGACTACTTTTCTCATCTTGAAACAAAGCAGATATTTATAACATTGACAAACAAACTACAGTGCACAGAGTATGACAGAAGTCAACGGCGGGTGGGAGCTGGAGTGGGCAAAGACAGCTCGGTCCATTCCAGATACAGCGAGGGTATATCCCAGAATACAGGAGAGACACAAAAATCATTATACTCGAGTAGCAGGGGCAACAATGTGATTCCAGAGTACATGAATTATCAGAGCAAAGTGCTAGCTAGTGCAGGCTATAGAGCAAACCTACCGTAGCATAGCAAAACGCAAGGTGTTATCCTAGAAAAGGGCACCCAAGGAGCCACCTTAGTAAAGGGCGCCCAAAGAGCCGCCTTAGTAAAGGGCACTCGAAGAGCCGTCTTAGTAAAGGGCGCCCGAAGAGCCGTCTTAGTAAAGGGCGCCCGAAGAGCCGTCTTAGTAAAGGGCGCCCGAAGAGCCGTCTTAGTAAAGGGCGCCCGAAGAGCCGTCTTAGTAAAGGGCGCCCGAAGAGCCGTCTTAGTAAAGGGCGCCCGAAGAGCCGTCTTAGTAAAGGGCGCCCGAAGAGCCGCCTTAGTAAAGGGCGCCCGAAGAGCCGTCTTAGTAAAGGGCGCCCGAAGAGCCGTCTTAGTAAAGGGCGCCCAAAGATCCGTCTTAGTAAAGGGCGCCCAAAGATCCGTCTTAGTAAAGGGCGCCCAAAGATCTGTCTTAGTAAAGGGCGCCCAAAGATCCGTCTTAGTAAAGGGCGCCCAAAGATCCGTCTTAGTAAAGGGCGCCCAAAGAGCCGTCTTAGTAAAGGGCGCCCAAAGAGCCGCCTTAGGCACCCAAAGAGCCGCCTTAGTAAAGGGCACCCAAAGAGCCACCTTAGTAAAGGGCACCCAAAGAGCCACCTTAGTAAAGGGCACCCAAAGAGCCACCTTAGTAAAGGGCACCCAAAGAGCCGTCTTAGTAAAGGGCACCCAAAGAGCCGTCTTAGTAAAGGGCACCAAAAGAGCCGTCTTAGTAAAGGGCACCCAAAGAGCCGTCTTAGTAAAGGGCACCCAAAGAGCCGTCTTAGTAAAGGGCGCCCAAAGATCCGTCTTAGTAAAGGGCGCCCAAAGATCCGTCTTAGTAAAGGGCGCCCAAAGATCCGTCTTAGTAAAGGGCGCCCAAAGAGCCGTCTTAGTAAAGGGCGCCCAAAGAGCCGTCTTAGTAAAGGGCGCCCAAAGAGCCGTCTTAGGCACCCAAAGAGCCGCCTTAGTAAAGGGCACCCAAAGAGCCACCTTAGTAAAGGGCACCCAAAGAGCCGTCTTAGTAAAGGGCACCCAAAGAGCCGTCTTAGTAAAGGGCACCCAAAGAGCCGTCTTAGTAAAGGGCACCCAAAGAGCCGTCTTAGTAAAGGGCACCCAAAGAGCCGTCTTAGTAAAGGGCACCCAAAGAGCCGTCTTAGTAAAGGGCACCCAAAGAGCCGTCTTAGTAAAGGGCACCCAAAGAGCCGTCTTAGTAAAGGGCACCCAAAGAGCCGTCTTAGTAAAGGGCACCCAAAGAGCCGTCTTAGTAAAGGGCACCCAAAGAGCCGTCTTAGTAAAGGGCACCCAAAGAGCAGTCTTAGTAAAGGGCACCCAAAGAGCCGTCTTAGTAAAGGGCACCCAAAGAGCCGTCTTAGTAAAGGGCGCCCAAAGAGCCGTCTTAGTAAAGGGCGCCCAAAGAGCCGTCTTAGTAAAGGGCGCCCAAAGAGCCGTCTTAGTAAAGGGCGCCCAAAGAGCCGTCTTAGTAAAGGGCGCCCAAAGAGCCGTCTTAGTAAAGGGCGCCCAAAGAGCCGTCTTAGTAAACGGCGCCCAAAGAGCCGTCTTAGTAAAGGGCGCCCAAAGAGCAGTCTTAGTAAAGGGCACCCAAAGAGCCGTCTTAGTAAAGGGCACCCAAAGAGCCGTCTTAGTAAAGGGCACCCAAAGAGCCGTCTTAGTAAAGGGCACCCAAAGAGCCGTCTTAGTAAAGGGCACCCAAAGAGCCGTCTTAGTAAAGGGCACCCAAAGAGCCATCTTAGTAAAGAGCCATCTTAGTAAAGGGCACCCAAAGAGCCGTCTTAGTAAAGGGCACCCAAAGAGCAGTCTTAGTAAAGGGCACCCAAAGAGCCGTCTTAGTAAAGGGCACCCAAAGAGCCGTCTTAGTAAAGGGCACCCAAAGAGCCGTCTTAGTAAAGGGCACCCAAAGAGCCGTCTTAGTAAAGGGCACCCAAAGAGCCGTCTTAGTAAAGGGCACCCAAAGAGCCGTCTTAGTAAAGGGCACCCAAAGAGCCGTCTTAGTAAAGGGCACCCAAAGAGCCGTCTTAGTAAAGGGCACCCAAAGAGCCGTCTTAGTAAAGGGCACCCAAAGAGCCGTCTTAGTAAAGGGTGCTCGAAGAGCCGTCTTAGTAAAGGGTGCTCGAAGAGCCACCTTAGTAAAAGACAGAACAAATGGTTATTCTAGTACAGGACACAAAGCTCTAGCCCAGTAAACAACTCCCAAACACTATACTAGTAAGAACAGAGCACAGCAAGTGTTATCCTAGAGCTTTCCACAGCTCAGAATTTGCTTCGTAACAGAACTCCACTCTGGTCAAACATTCTGATTGGTGAAACACAGAAGGAAAATGTGTTTGAAATGTTGTGCTTGGCGCTTCAAGCAGGCTAACACTTTTAATTAAATACTTGTATGTTCTTGTTTTTTTTCCTAAATTAGGAATTTTCTGTACTGCTATTGTAACAAGAGTTGTAAACATACCATTCACTATTGTGCAGTCTTTCTGAGAGAGCTGCCGCTTCACACCTGTTGTGATGTCAGACTAAGAGCAGGAGAAGCTCTCGAAAGCAGCGTTGGGACATATGGTAGTAACATCAAAAATGCAGCATGGGAACAATTCCAGTCCCTGAACAAAGAACACAAAGTACAGGCATAACATCTGCTGGCGAGGAGTGCTGCTGCGGCAACAGTCCCTGGGGAAGCGAGGTCTTGCACAGGAGTGCTGCTCTTACGGTGCAGCTGCCAGTCCAAACTCTGAGCGCAGCAGTAACAATACCTGGGAGCAAAGGAAAGCCAGGACTTCACAGTGACCACTGCTGGCCAGAGCCGAGGTGTGGCTGGCTACAGTAATGCCTGTGGTCACTAGGGGTGACTCCCACTCAAACATCGTCGGGCACAGGCACACCACCACACTTGCACCCCCTGCATTACCTTGGTGTGTACCGTGAATTTCACTTTGTCCCTCTCGCTGAGCGCATCCGATATGTCAACCTGCAAAGTGGCATCTGTCTGCAAGTCCACATTTATCGCCCGAGGCTAAAAAGGAATGAAAAAGTATTTTAAAAAATAAACAGGAGCCAAGCACTTCAGTACTCACATTTATATCAAATCTGCTACTGGAAGGCAGCAAAAAGAACTCTGCCACATTTCTTTGTGGGGGCACAAGGAGACATCACCACTTACTTGCAGGACTTGGACTAGATCAGTTGGGTGCAGAACACGGCCCCGGAGATGCACGGAAATATGTATTTTATCACAGCTCCGATGGGCTGACTAACTTATTTTTAGCAAGGGTTGGTGATTGTCTCCATGCTTAAGTCTGATCAACAGTCGGAATTGGGGGTCTCTCGAGCATAAATCTGTATTAGCCAGAGCTGAAACCCCTCCCCCCCATGCCAAGACATTTAATAAAGCTATCCTGAAGTAGAGCTCTGCACTCATGCTGCACTCTTCAAACTGGAGGTTTTGGGCTGTGCTGAATTTAGAGTATCCTATGTTGCAATACTTTCCTCTCAAAGAGGCTCTCTGTTAACAGCACACCATCAATGGCTCCAGTGCAAAGAGAATGCTGAACAACATATGGAGACCTGAATATCTATAAACAGAGCCATTACCCAACATACCTGCACTGAAAATAAAAAAAGAAATGGCTAGATTTTTGCATCACACAATACTCCTTTCGGCATGTCTGAAGCATGAACAAAGTCCACTACCCAGCTACAAATAGCAAACAGGTTTGGCAGTCATTTACTAACCCCTGAAAGTGGACCGGGTTAGGCCGCTGCTCCGGGTCCGAAACATGCAGGCTACACAGAAATCTACAGTGATGTAAAAAAATGTACATTCTCTTAAGATTCTATGGTTCTACATATTACCCTCCTCTGACCTGAATATTGTCCAACTAAGTCGGAACAGTAGACATATTTAGCCTCCTATGACAAATAACTTTCACTTTGTTGTTACCTAATAAAACGTTGATCTCATATATGTACGTCTTTTGTGAAAAAGTGAGAGCAGGGTTACCGCTTCAATAGAAGACATCATTAGAATCAAGACAAGTGAGCAGGATTACTTGATCATCAGAAGGTGCTCCCTCCTGTACATACAATCAGAAACCGACTCAGTCTGGTCTAAAGTATGGAGGGTTTTGGTAGCAAATCATGTCTAGGTCAAGATATCTGTGACGCTCTCGGCATAAGAATGGTTGCTGCTCATCACACGTAGAGGATTAAGAGGCATTTCCAAACCATTCCAAGTCCCATCGTTTTGCAGTGAAAAAGACGATTCAGAAATGGAGAAGGTTCAAGTTGGCTGTCAAGAGAGGGCACTGCAGCGAGATCAGACGGTCTGATGCTCCAACAGATCACTAAGACTGCTAAAGCTACAGCAAGGACCCATCAGCCTCTCAATATGCTCAAAGTTCATGATTCCACCTTTAGGAAAAGTCTAAACAAGTGCGGCTTTCGTGGAGCGGTAGCCCGAAGGAAACTCCTTCTCCCCAAAAGAATCTCACTGCTCGTCTGAGGTTTCCAGAACATCACCTGTATAAACGACAAGACTTCTGCAATAAAATCCTCTGCACAGATAAGTACAAAGTGGACTTGTTTCTGCATTACCCGAAACAACATACTTGGCGAACATCAAACACCATGAAATCCTCTCTGCACAAGTGCACTCCAGAAGGAAATGCAAGATCTTCTGTCAATTAGCTAAAGGATAGCCGAGGATCACCCAATACAACAAGACATTGATCCAACACACCAATAGAACTGTGACTGAAAGGCTGAAAAAGAGAAGACTCCGGATTTGGGATAGCCAGGCCAAGGTCCAGACTTTATTCCCACTGTGAAGGTCTGGTGGGACCTAAAGAGAAGATCATAAATGAAGGTCCTCAAGCAGCTTGAGCAGTTTTCTAACGATGAGAATATGAGAAAGATAAACTGTGAAAATGAATGTTTACTTCAAATTATTGTTACTAAAGAGGATGACTGATGTTACTGAACCAAGGGCCGAAGGCACTTCTTCACACAAGTGAATCTGAGTGCCTCGCGCCACAAGAAGTCCAATTTATCTATTGTTGAGACTTAATGAGAATTAGATGGACATCAAATATGCCTAAAATATGTAAAAATCACAAAATATTTAAAGGTAATATTTTCTCTCTCACAGCACTGTGCCCATCAGGCTAATTTTTAAACTCTGATACCTTACTGCTTACTTTCCAGAAAACTCAAAAACATAAATTGGAAGTTCTAGGTCTTGTTTGTGGTTTAGAAATCGATTGAGGAAGAGGTGGAACAGAAGGGCCACGGAAAGTGAAGGATTCTAGTAGTGATCAATAAGAAGCTTTACTCCATGAGAATGTCTTGCAGAGACATCAGGCAGCTCAAGACATGGCTTATTCCTTAAAGCTTACCGGAAACTAACTCAGAGTTAGGACTCCGGTCTTGGTCTGAAAGCTTCAGTGAAGACAAAGGCGGCTGACGCAGAAGAAAAGCTCTGACTCTCAGCCAGAGAGACCTGGGACAGGGAATAGTACACAACTGCTCCAGCAGAGACAGGGACAGAGCTGCTCCAAGCTAAGGAGGGCAATGCTAGAGGAGGGGACAGAACTGCTCCCAGCCAGGGAGAGCATGGCCTGATGAAGAGAGACAGAACTGCTCCCACGGAGAGCAAGGCCAGAGGAGGGACAGAACGGCTTTCAGCCAGAGAGCAATGCCGAGGAGAATACAGAAATGCTCTCAGCCAAAGAGGGTAAGTCCAGGAGAGTACAGGGAAGTCAGGGGAGAGGAGGGTACAGACCAGCTCTCAGCCATAGAGGGCACAGGAGAATACAAAAATGCTCCTAGGAAAGGTGGGTACGGCCAGGAAGGTACAAAACTGCTCCAGCATAGGGATAGCAGCAGGGGGGTCCCCAACCAACCTGTGCTGGAGCGGTTCTGTACCCTCAACTGACCAGGAAGCTGCAGCAGCGCCAGCTCAAATGGGAAGGGTTCTGCAGCGCCAGGGCAGCTGAAGAGGGTGTTGCAGAACCAAGGAAGCTGAGTAGGGCGCTGTAGCGCCAGGGCCATGCTCTTCATTTCCTTCCTGTCTGATCCAATTTTCACCACTCTCTGCCACCGTCTACTCCGAGGCTGCAGGTTTCCCGTTGGTAACATTATCAGTATTATTTTTAGGAAATACTTTATGGTTTTATATATTGTAGTGATCTGTTCCAATGTAGAGCATGCAGAAACTAGCTGACATTAA
Source organism: Calotriton arnoldi (assembly GCA_963921515.1). Taxonomy (NCBI): domain Eukaryota; kingdom Metazoa; phylum Chordata; class Amphibia; order Caudata; family Salamandridae; genus Calotriton; species Calotriton arnoldi. The sequence continues at coordinate 174,439 of CAWUFW010006719.1, read as the reverse complement.
CCAACCTCCTGACAATCCATTTATCCTACACAAGCAGCCAATCCTGGAGCTATCTTACACACCCAACACAGGCTTCAGGCCAGCTTAGCCACACATCGCAAGCTTATGGCCAGATTGTCCACCTAACAAGTCCCCATTCAATACTACACACCACACCAATTACATCCTAGCTTAAACACCCAAAAACCCACTCCCTAGCCTAAAAATCCAACTCTTCATCTGCCCGTCTTGCACACCCAACCCTTTCTCGCAGCAGTTCACACTTATCAATCCTCTACCCACAACTTCTATCTAACATCTCCTTCCAAGCTTGCACTCCAAGCAATAGCGCGACGGGTTTAGAGAAAGGACTAGTCAATAACTATTTGAGCTTATATACCCAAATAATCCCAATTGTGGGTCCAGGGGACCATGGCCGGGGAGACTGGGACCCCCAGTGCAGCTGGAGAGATTGGTAATTCGTCAAAATCCTTTCCTGTAATACTGCTCATAACTGTGCAGATCCCCCCCACCCCAGAAGTAAACACTGCCCGTCTCAAAATCTGTTCAATGGTAACTATAAGTGTACAGAGAAACAGTCCTGCTACAAAAACAAGCCTTTGCTGTCACAGATAAGATATGGCACAAAAACACAGCGCTGCTCAGGAACACAGTCTGCGAAAGCAGTGTGCAGAAGTGTCAGTTCTGTATCATTTTAGGCACTCTGAGTATTTACTTTGAAACAGGCTAGTCGATTTGCAATGCCAATAAAGTACTCTACACTGTGTGTTAGACTATTTCAGAGGAGCATTAGGCTCCCACCAAGACAACTAACGAGGAGAGCACCAGCTCTGCTGCAGACAAATACACATTGGTGGGTATATGGGCAGGCAGGGCACTGCCCGCTTTGCTGCATACACATTGGTGGGTATATGGGCAGGCGGGGCACTGCCCGCTTTGCTGCATACTCACTGGTGGGTATATGGGCAGGCGGAACCAAAGGGGATGATGGACGGAGTGTTGAACATTGCAAGCACTCACCCCCAGTCAACTGATCTGGGTTTAATCCATCATCATTCTTTAGCTCACTCCGCCACCCCAGTTCAGACATGGCCATATGCAAATCAGTCTGACCCTGTGCCTCATGGGAACAGTCCAGCCCGAACTGCCAAGCCATGTCTTCCCTGGAACGGAAACAAGCATCCTGGGACCGGTTTCTGGCTTACAGCCGTCATCAGCCAGGCTATCTTGAATCCAGTGGCAAAGTGAGTTCTCTTGACTGGGGGTGAATGTTTTGATTTGTTCTGCATTCCGTCCATCAATTGTGTGTCTTTTGCTATATGGGCAGGCGGGGCACTGCTCGCTTTGCTGCATACTCACTGGTGGGAATATGGGCAGGCGGGGCACTGCCCGCTTTGCCTCAATCACTGGTGGGTATATGGGCAGGCGGGGCACTGCTCGCTTTGCTGCATACACATTGGTTGGTGTGTGTACAAGCAGGGACTGAACACAAAGAACACCGATCTGAGTGTGAACGGGCAGATGGCACGGTCAGCTTTTCTGCACACAAAAGAACAGTGGTTCCTGTGAGGGCAGGAGGGGGCACTGCCAGCTTCCCTACACACCGAGCACATTGGCTCGTGTGTGGGAAGGCATGCTGGAAGTTTTTCTGCCCATAATACACTGATTTTGGTATGAGTGCGGATGCCGGTTCTGCCAGCTTTGCAGTGCATTGCTTGGTGGTTGGTAGAGAGGGACACCACTATCTTTGCTGTAGAAAAAGACTTCTAACAAAAGGTGTTTCAACAACTGGGTGGAGCCAGCTTTTACACAAAATGCACCCTAGTTTTGACGGGAACTCTTGCCTACTCCCTCCTCGCATTCTGACTCACAAGGCAGATTTTGCCTTCGAGAAAGTAAAAAAGTACTGCCAGAAAAAAAGCAACTAAACCAGAGGTTTCGAGGACCTCCCACAGATTTGGGATGCAACCACGGGAAGCACAGGTTTCTTTCTTATTTATTCTAACCTCTCTCTCCCCCAAGAAACTACTGCACCTTGCTACTCCCCCACCTCCCAGTCTACCCAACTTTGAACCCACACCTCTCCATCTGCTTCCATTCTCCATAGATCATACATCAGCCACTTCTTTCCCTCATGCCTCTTCTGCTGACTGACTCATTTCAAAACATGCTCTCATACAGAGATGGGAAGCTGCGCCCTGTAGTCAGACAAGAGACAGCTGTAAGGGGAAGAACTCGTTATAGGAAATGGTCTTTAAGAGCATGCTTTCCATACTCATGGCTGCAGTGAAGGGGGATTTATCTGTGACTCAGAAAACCAGACAACAAAAACCAACATTTCAAGCCCTTGGTGCAGGTGCGATTTTATGATGTTCTACACGTGTATTCAGTGCACACAATCGCCTAATCTCTCACCTCGTGAGAAGGGCGGCTTTAGAGGAAACAGAATGAGTGTTACTTCCTAAACCAAAGCACATAGCTCCACCCCCTCCCTACACCATGTACAGGAAGCAGGAGACGTTGGGAGGGGTTGGACAGTTGGCTTTTACTCATCGTTGAGTCTTCTAGGGTCACCTGGGCAGGAAGAGGAATTAAGGACCTGCTCACGAGAACCTGCTCAAAACCCACCCTACCGCAAACCCAAAGGCAACTGGTGCAGTACAAGTACCCCAATAATGAGTCCACAGGGGCTACAAAGTGCAACCTCAAGAGACTTGGGGGGGGGGGGGTGGAGGGGGGTTTCGGGAGGAAAGAGACTGCACCCTGTACACTGCTTGACAGATATCCTAAACAAATGTCAGGCTGGTGTGGCATTACTCCATCTTCTGCAAGATTTTCCTCGACTACTAGGTCCAAGAAGGAAGGTGAACCCCAAAAAGACAAAACTAAGGGCTAAACCTAACATAGTGGGTAGATTAACTCAGGTGGGCAGCAAGTTTACATCATCTCGCTGCCGACTGCAGTGGATCGCAGGTGTTGAACAAACCTGCACCAATAGTCATCGCAGCGGAGCCACAAAATGCCTTGCCAGTTTACCAGTTATCAGAAAAGCTAGCCTCAAATACTTTGAGTTTTAATGTAAGAAAGGTGCCCATCCTGCATTTCCCTGTATTAAAAACTAGATTATGAAGAGAAATGGGAAGAAGAAAAAAAACGTAATTGAGAAACCCAAACTCTGACATATTGACACAAATATGCTCAAAAGGCTTCAAGCCGCCATATTCCAGTTTAAGGATTCAAATGTCGATGACTGAATACCTACTGTCCAAAAAACCACAAAAACACTGGCTTTCAGCACAGTGAATATGCAAAGACCCCTTCACAAATCAGGTATTCAAACCTCTTTAAAGAAAGCAGTCTAGAACAAGAACAGAGAGAAAAAAACGTAAATATTAGCACAGAAATCTCTCAGACACTTATGGGATAATGTAACCATTAAAGGCTAACTTGTGGTCATTTTAATGGGCTTTGCAACTTTTTGTGTAATTATAGTAATTCTAGAGATCCGAGGGGGAAATTATCACAAGAGAGACTAGAGGGCACTGGTTGAATCTCAGACACTTAGGGTGTCTGCCTTTGTACCAAACTCTCATGGGCACATGGGGTGGTCGCCTTTGAACCAAACTCATGGGAGCTTGGGATGGCCGCCTTAGAACCAAACTCTCATGGGCGCTTGGGTTGGCCGCCTTTGTACCAAATTTTCATGGGCGCTTCGACTGGCCGCCTTTGAACCAAACTCTCATGGGCGCTTCGGCTGGCCGCCTTTGAACCAAACTCTCATGGGCGCTTGGGTTGGCTGCCTTTGAACCAAATTCTGATGGGCGCTTGGGATGGTTACCTTAGTACCAAACTCTCATGGGTGCTTGGGATGGTTACCTTTGTACCAAACTCTCATGGGCGCTTGGGGGTGGCCGCCTTTGTACCAAACTCTCATGGGCGCTTGGGATGGCCGCCTATGTACCAAACTCTCGGGGGCACTTGGCATAGCTTTCTTTGAACCAAACTCTCATGGGCGCTTGAGGTGGCCGCCTTTGAACCAAACTCTCATGGGCGCTTGAGGAGGTCGAGTTGAACCAAACTCTCATGGGCGCTGGAGGTGGCCGCCTTTGAACCAAACTCTCATGGGCGCTTGAGGTGGTCGCCTTTGAACCAAACTCTCATGGGCGCTTGGGGTGGCCGCCTTTGAACCAAACTCTCATGGGCGCTTGGGGTGGCCGCCTTTGTACCAAACTCTCATGGGCGCTTGGGGTGGCCGCCTTTGAACCAAACTCTCATGGGTGGTTGGGGTGGCCGCCTTTGTACCAAACTCATGGGCGCTTAGGGTGGCCGCCTTTGTACCAAACTCTCATGGGCGCTTGGGGTGGCCGCCTTTGTACCAAACTCCCATGGGCGCTTGGGGTGGCCGCCTTTGTACCAAACTCCCATGGGCGCTTGGGGTGGCCACCTTGGAACCAAACTCTCATGGACGCTTGGGATGGCCGCCTTGGAACCAAACTCTCAAGGGCGCTTGGGATGGCCGCCTTGGAACCAAACTCTCATGGGCGCTTGGGATGGCCGCCTCTGTGCCCAACTCTTATAGGTGCTTGGGGTGGCTGCCTTTGTACCAAACTCTCATGGGCGCTTGGGATGGCCGCCTATGTACCAAACTCTCGGGGGCACTTGGCATAGCTTTCTTTGAACCAAACTCTCATGGGCGCTGGAGGTGGCCGCCTTTGAACCAAACTCTCATGGGTGCTTGAGGTGGCCGCCTTTGAACCAAACTCTTATGGGTGCTTGGGGTGGCCGCCTTTGAACCAAACTCTTATGGGTGCTTGGGGTGGCCGCCTTTGTACCAAACTCTCATGGGCGCTTGGGGTGGCCGCCTTTGTACCAAACTCTCATGGGCGCTTGGGGTGGCCGCCTTTGAACCAAACTCTCATGGGCGCTTGGGGTGGCCGCCTTTGAACCAAACTCTCATGGGCGCCCTGGGGTGGCCACCTTGGAACCAAACTCTCATGGGCGCCCTGGGGTGGCCACCTTGGAACCAAACTCTCATGGGCGCTTGGGATGGCCGCCTTGGAACCAAACTCTCATGGGCGCTTGGGATGGCCGCCTTGGAACCAAACTCTCATGGGCGCTTGGGATGGCCGCCTTGGAACCAAACTCTCATGGGCGCTTGGGATGGCCGCCTTGGAACCAAACTCTCATGGGCGCTTGGGATGGCCGCCTCTGTGCCCAACTCTTATAGGTGTTTGGGGTGGCTGCCTTTGTACCAAACTCGAATAGGCGCTTGGGGTGGCTGCCTATCAACCAAACTCTCGGGCGAACTTGGCGTAGCTGCCTTTGAACCAAACTCTCTGGGGCACTCGGGGTGCCCACCATCAACAATAGCCCTCAAAAGTTGGTAGATAAAATTTACATCAAAATGCAAGACAAGAAAAGGAAGCGTGGGTGAAGGGGATTGAATGAGAGAACTACCTGGGAAACAGGATGGAATTGGACCAAAAGACCCCAGAAAAGGGGCTTGAGGAGTGCGGGCATCGGTTAAAAAACATGATTGATAGAAGGGTTAAAAGAAAAAAGAAAAAAAATGGAAATGTGTATGGTGGATCAATGATTGTAACCACACAATCAGAGGATCATCATCAGGGCAGAGGGTGGCTATTGCATCACACTTAGCAGCTCACAATGATCTCCTGTAAAAGTAATGTTTTGGGGTGCCCAAAGTCCCAGTGGGAGAGCCTTCTGCCAATGCAGTATATTGCCAGACCCCAAGCTCAGGGACTCCAGCCTATACCCTACCTCAGACAATGCACAGTTAAAAGATGACTTTGTAGTTTCTTTTTCCCCCCCAAGAAGAATTTTTTTATCGCCCACTGAAGGTGCTCACTTTAGAAACTGTGGTAAATAAATTCTTGTCCGCCTCGTTGGGATCCGAGCCTGTACATACATCTCAAGCTACCACAAGCATATGCAAAGCCAATAGCTCTCCTCTTAGAGACCTATCCTTTTTTATGCTCTACAGCATCAAAGCAGATGCTGTAGAGCATAAAGGAAAGAAACAAACATAAGCACGATGACGCTGCAGTTGGGCTGTGTCATTTTGTAGGAACATGTATGCGCATTAAAGATGCAAGTGTTGGTGCCTGCAATATGACGCAGCCCATCGGCCATGTCATTGCGCTTAAAAAAAAAAAAAAATACATTGTTAATGGGACTAGGTGTATCAGGTCAGAGAGGATGGGAGCAGAGAAGCACATGGGTGAGAGACGGGTGGAAAGAAGAATCACAAGAATGAAAAAGAGCAGAGGACAACATGGAGGAGAGCAGTAGCGAAGCAGAGAAGCACGCAGACGAACAAGAGAAACATGGGGCGGGGGCACAGTAGTACACAAGTAAGAAAGGGCGAAAAGATCTTGTGCGGGGTACAGAAGTACATGGGTGAGAGAAAAAGACGTGTGGGATAGACAACTAGGAAAAACACGCACTCATGGAGTGCTTAAACTTAACCCGTTCGATGCGTCGGACGGCCCCCGGCCGTCCGACGTCACGGTGGGCGTGTGCGGAGGACGGCCGGGGGCCGTCCGAGACACGCCCACTCATTTCACCCGCACCGCGGCGGAATTCGCGCCCGCGGTCAAGGTGTTAAAGAAAAAAAATAGATCCCAAAACGCAACTGGTGGAAGGACACAAGTACTTCAGCCATGCCGCAGAGGACGGGCAAACAAAAGAAGAGGAAAGAGCGCCCACATAAGCTAACAAATAAGAAGCAAGCAAATGCAAGTGACAATACAGCCAACCAATAAGCGATGGGCTCTAGGCCACTTGGAAGCTAACAAATAAGAAGCAAGCAAATTGAAGTGACAATACAGCCAACCAATGATAAGCGATGGGCGGGCTCTAAGCCCACTGGAAGCTAACCTGCTCTCTTGCAATAAACAAAACAAGTGCAGTTTTAGGCGAGACCTAAAAACACATGCACATCGAGCGCTTAAGTCACTGAGCAGTCTAAACCTCCACCCTACTTCCCAGGGGCAACCTGTTAACATGCTTTTGCCTTTGTGGGCTGCCCGTTAGTTCTCTTACCAGTTCTTGGGTCTACGCCATTACAGCCACCTTACTTACATCGCCAAATGTTGCTTCCACCACACTCCCTGCCCACAGCTGTTGCCTCCAGCACACTCCCTGCGCACAGCTGTTGCCTCCAGCACACTCCCTGCGCACAGCTGTTGCCTCCAGCACACTCCCTGCGCACAGCTGTTGCCTCCAGCACACTCCCTGCGCACAGCTGTTGCCTCCAGCACACTCCCTGCGCACAGCTGTTGCCTCCAGCTGCACACAGATGTTACTTCCAGCACACTCCCTGCCCACAGCTGTTGCCTCCAGCACACTCCCTGCGCACAGCTGTTGCCTCCAGCACACTCCCTGCGCACAGCTGTTGCCTCCAGCACACTCCCTGCGCACAGCTGTTGCCTCCAGCTGCACACAGATGTTACTTCCAGCACACTCCCTGCGTACAGCTGTTACTTCCAGCACACTCCCTGCGTACAGCTGTTACTTCCAGCACACTCCCTGAACAGACATTATTTGCACCACACTCCCTGCATAGCCATTGCTTTCACCACACTTCGAGTACAGATGTTGCCATTACACCAAACACCCTGCACACAGCTATCACTACCAGACCATTCCCTGCGCACAAGTATTACTTCCAGCCAATTCACTGCACAGCCGTTACTTTTACCACAACCCCTGTGCACAGCCATTACTTCCAGCACACTCCCTGCGCACAGATGTTACTTCCAGCACACTCCCTGCGTACAGCTGTTACTTCCAGCACACTCCCTGAACAGACATTATTTGCACCACACTCCCTGCATAGCCATTGCTTTCACCACACTTCGAGTACAGCTGTTGCCATTACACCAAACACCCTGCACACAGCTATCACTACCAGACCATTCCCTGCGCACAAGTATTACTTCCAGCCAATTCACTGCACAGCCGTTACTTTTACCACAACCCCTGTGCACAGCCATTACTTCCAGCACACTCCCTGCGCACAGATGTTACTTCCAGCACACTCCCTGCGTACAGCTGTTACTTCCAGCACACTCCCTGAACAGACATTATTTGCACCACACTCCCTGCATAGCCATTGCTTTCACCACACTTCGAGTACAGCTGTTGCCATTACACCAAACACCCTGCACACAGCTATCACTACCAGACCATTCCCTGCGCACAAGTATTACTTCCAGCCAATTCACTGCACAGCCGTTACTTTTACCACAACCCCTGTGCACAGCCATTACTTCCAGCACACTCCCTGCGCACAGATGTTGCCTCCACCACACTCCCTGTGCACAGCCATTACTTCCACTCTACTCCTTGCGCACAGATGTTGCCTCCACCACACTCCCTGTGCACAGCCATTACTTCCGCTCTACTCCCTGCGCACAGATGTTGCCTCCACCACACTCCCTGTGCACAGCCATTACTTCCGCTCTACTCCCTGCGCACAGATGTTGCCTCCACCACACTCCCTGTGCACAGCCATTACTTCCACTCTACTCCCTGCGCACAGATGTTGCCTCCACCACACTCCCTGTGCACAGCCATTACTTCCGCTCTACTCCCTGCGCACAGCCGTTGCCTCCAGCACACTCCCTGCGCACAGCTGTTGCCTCCAGCACACTCCCTGCGCACAGCTGTTGCCTCCAGCACACTCCCTGCGCACAGCTGTTGCCTCCAGCACACTCCCTGCGCACAGCTGTTGCCTCCAGCACACTCCCTGCGCACAGCTGTTGCCTCCAGCACACTCCCTGCGCACAGCTGTTGCCTCCAGCACACTCCCTGCGCACAGCTGTTGCCTCCAGCACACTCCCTGCGCACAGATGTTGCCTCCACCACACTCCCTGTGCACAGCCATTACTTCCACTCTACTCCCTGCGCACAGATGTTGCCTCCAGCTGCGCACAGATGTTACTTCCACTCTACTCCCTGCGCACAGATGTTGCCTCCACCACACTCCCTGTGCACAGCTGTTGCCTCCACCACACTCCCTGCGCACAGCTGTTGCCTCCAGCACACTCCTGCGCACAGCTGTTGCCTCCAGCACACTCCCCTGCGCACAGCTGTTGCCTCCAGCACACTCCCTGCGCACAGCTGTTGCCTCCAGCACACTCCCTGCGCACAGCTGTTGCCTCCAGCACACTCCCTGCGCACAGCTGTTGCCTCCAGCACACTCCCTGCGCACAGCTGTTGCCTCCAGCACACTCCCTGCGCACAGCTGTTGCCTCCAGCACACTCCCTGCGCACAGCTGTTGCCTCCAGCACACTCCCTGCGCACAGCTGTTGCCTCCAGCACACTCCCTGCGCACAGATGTTGCCTCCACCACACTCCCTGTGCACAGCCATTACTTCCACTCTACTCCCTGCGCACAGATGTTGCCTCCAGCTGCGCACAGATGTTACTTCCACTCTACTCCCTGCGCACAGATGTTGCCTCCACCACACTCCCTGTGCACAGCTGTTGCCTCCAGCACACTCCCTGCGCACAGCTGTTGCCTCCAGCACACTCCCTGCGCACAGCTGTTGCCTCCAGCACACTCCCTGCGCACAGCTGTTGCCTCCAGCACACTCCCTGCGCACAGCTGTTGCCTCCAGCACACTCCCTGCGCACAGATGTTGCCTCCACCACACTCCCTGCGCACAGATGTTGCCTCCACCACACTCCCTGTGCACAGCCATTACTTCCGCTCTACTCCCTGCGCACAGATGTTGCCTCCACCACACTCCCTGTGCACAGCCATTACTTCCGCTCTACTCCCTGCGCACAGATGTTGCCTCCACCACACTCCCTGTGCACAGCCATTACTTCCGCTCTACTCCCTGCGCACAGATGTTACTTCCACTCTACTCCCTGCGCACAGATGTTACTTCCACTCTACTCCCTGCGCACAGATGTTACTTCCACTCTACTCCCTGCGCACAGATGTTACTTCCACTCTACTCCCTGCGCACAGCTGTTGCCTCCAGCACACTCCCTGCGCACAGCTGTTGCCTCCAGCACACTCCCTGCGCACAGATGTTGCCTCCACCACACTCCCTGTGCACAGCCATTACTTCCACTCTACTCCCTGCGCACAGATGTTGCCTCCAGCTGCGCACAGATGTTACTTCCACTCTACTCCCTGCGCACAGATGTTGCCTCCACCACACTCCCTGTGCACAGCTGTTGCCTCCAGCACACTCCCTGCGCACAGCTGTTGCCTCCAGCACACTCCCTGCGCACAGCTGTTGCCTCCAGCACACTCCCTGCGCACAGCTGTTGCCTCCAGCACACTCCCTGCGCACAGATGTTGCCTCCACCACACTCCCTGCGCACAGATGTTACTTCCACTCTACTCCCTGCGCACAGATGTTGCCTCCACCACACTCCCTGTGCACAGCCATTACTTCCGCTCTACTCCCTGCGCACAGATGTTGCCTCCACCACACTCCCTGTGCACAGCCATTACTTCCGCTCTACTCCCTGCGCACAGATGTTGCCTCCACCACACTCCCTGTGCACAGCCATTACTTCCACTCTACTCCCTGCGCACAGATGTTACTTCCACTCTACTCCCTGCGCACAGATGTTACTTCCACTCTACTCCCTGCGCACAGATGTTACTTCCAATAGAGACCTGCGCACAGATGTTACTTCCACTCTACTCCCTGCGCACAGATGTTACTTCCACTCTACTCCCTGCGCACAGATGTTACTTCCACTCTACTCCCTGCGCACAGATGTTACTTCCACTCTACTCCCTGCGCACAGATGTTACTTCCACTCTACTCCCTGCGCACAGATGTTACTTCCACTCTACTCCCTGCGCACAGATGTTACTTCCACTCTACTCTCTGCGCACAGATGTTACTTCCACTCTACTCCCTGCGCACAGATGTTGCCTCCACCACACTCCCTGTGCACAGCCATTACTTCCGCTCTACTCCCTGCGCACAGCCGTTGCCTCCAGCACACTCCCTGCGCACAGCCGTTGCCTCCAGCACACTCCCTGCGCACAGCTGTTGCCTCCAGCACACTCCCTGCGCACAGCTGTTGCCTCCAGCACACTCCCTGCGCACAGCTGTTGCCTCCAGCACACTCCCTGCGCACAGCTGTTGCCTCCAGCACACTCCCTGCGCACAGCTGTTGCCTCCAGCACACTCCCTGCGCACAGCTGTTGCCTCCAGCACACTCCCTGCGCACAGCTGTTGCCTCCAGCACACTCCCTGCGCACAGCTGTTGCCTCCAGCACACTCCCTGCGCACAGATGTTGCCTCCACCACACTCCCTGTGCACAGCCATTACTTCCACTCTACTCCCTGCGCACAGATGTTGCCTCCAGCTGCGCACAGATGTTACTTCCACTCTACTCCCTGCGCACAGATGTTGCCTCCACCACACTCCCTGTGCACAGCTGTTGCCTCCAGCACACTCCCTGCGCACAGCTGTTGCCTCCAGCACACTCCCTGCGCACAGCTGTTGCCTCCAGCACACTCCCTGCGCACAGCTGTTGCCTCCAGCACACTCCCTGCGCACAGCTGTTGCCTCCAGCACACTCCCTGCGCACAGCTGTTGCCTCCAGCACACTCCCTGCGCACAGCTGTTGCCTCCAGCACACTCCCTGCGCACAGCTGTTGCCTCCAGCACACTCCCTGCGCACAGCTGTTGCCTCCAGCACACTCCCTGCGCACAGATGTTGCCTCCACCACACTCCCTGTGCACAGCCATTACTTCCACTCTACTCCCTGCGCACAGATGTTGCCTCCAGCTGCGCACAGATGTTACTTCCACTCTACTCCCTGCGCACAGATGTTGCCTCCACCACACTCCCTGTGCACAGCTGTTGCCTCCAGCACACTCCCTGCGCACAGCTGTTGCCTCCAGCACACTCCCTGCGCACAGCTGTTGCCTCCAGCACACTCCCTGCGCACAGCTGTTGCCTCCAGCACACTCCCTGCGCACAGATGTTGCCTCCACCACACTCCCTGCGCACAGATGTTACTTCCACTCTACTCCCTGCGCACAGATGTTGCCTCCACCACACTCCCTGTGCACAGCCATTACTTCCGCTCTACTCCCTGCGCACAGATGTTGCCTCCACCACACTCCCTGTGCACAGCCATTACTTCCGCACTACTCCCTGCGCACAGATGTTGCCTCCACCACACTCCCTGTGCACAGCCATTACTTCCACTCTACTCCCTGCGCACAGATGTTACTTCCACTCTACTCCCTGCGCACAGATGTTACTTCCACTCTACTCCCTGCGCACAGATGTTACTTCCACTCTACTCCGTGCGCACAGATGTTACTTCCACTCTACTCCCTGCGCACAGATGTTACTTCCACTCTACTCCCTGCGCACAGATGTTACTTCCACTCTACTCCCTGCGCACAGCTGTTGCCTCCAGCACACTCCCTGCGCACAGCTGTTGCCTCCAGCACACTCCCTGCGCACAGATGTTGCCTCCACCACACTCCCTGTGCACAGCCATTACTTCCACTCTACTCCCTGCGCACAGATGTTGCCTCCAGCTGCGCAGATGTTACTTCCACTCTACTCCCTGCGCACAGATGTTGCCTCCACCACACTCCCTGTGCACAGCTGTTGCCTCCAGCACACTCCCTGCGCACAGCTGTTGCCTCCAGCACACTCCCTGCGCACAGCTGTTGCCTCCAGCACACTCCCTGCGCACAGCTGTTGCCTCCAGCACACTCCCTGCGCACAGATGTTGCCTCCAGCACACTCCCTGCGCACAGATGTTGCCTCCACCACACTCCCTGCGCACAGATGTTACTTCCAATCTACTCCCTGCGCACAGATGTTGCCTCCACCACACTCCCTGTGCACAGCCATTACTTCCGCTCTACTCCCTGCGCACAGATGTTGCCTCCACCACACTCCCTGTGCACAGCCATTACTTGTGCTCTACTCCCTGCGCACAGATGTTGCCTCCACCACACTCCCTGTGCACAGCCATTACTTCCACTCTACTCCCTGCGCACAGATGTTACTTCCACTCTACTCCCTGCGCACAGATGTTACTTCCACTCTACTCCCTGCGCACAGATGTTACTTCCACTCTACTCCCTGCGCACAGATGTTACTTCCACTCTACTCCCTGCGCACAGATGTTACTTCCACTCTACTCCCTGCGCACAGATGTTACTTCCACTCTACTCCCTGCGCACAGATGTTACTTCCACTCTACTCCTGCGCACAGATGTTACTTCCACTCTACTCCCTGCGCACAGATGTTACTTCCACTCTACTCCCTGCGCACAGATGTTACTTCCACTCTACTCCCTGCGCACAGATGTTACTTCCACTCTACTCCCTGCGCACAGATGTTACTTCCACTCTACTCCCTGCGCACAGATGTTACTTCCACTCTACTCCCTGCGCACAGATGTTACTTCCACTCTACTCCCTGCGCACAGATGTTACTTCCACTCTACTCCCTGCGCACAGATGTTGCCTCCAGCTGCACACAGATGTTACTTCCAGCACACTCCCTGCGCACAGATGTTGCCTCCACCACACTCCCTGCGCACAGATGTTGCCTCCACCACACTCCCTGCGCACAGATGTTACTTCCACTCTACTCCCTGCGCACAGATGTTACTTCCACTCTACTCCCTGCGCACAGCTGTTACTTCCACTCTACTCCCTGCGCACAGATGTTGCCTCCAGCTGCGCACAGCTGTTACTTCCACTCTACTCCCTGTGCACAGCTGTTGCCTCCACTCTACTCCCTGTGCACAGCTGTTGCCTCCACTCTACTCCCTGCGCACAGATGTTACTTCCACTCTACTCCCTGCGCACAGCTGTTGCCTCCAGCACACTCCCTGCACACAGATGTTGCCTCCAGCACACTCCCTGCACACAGATGTTACTTCCACCACACTCCCTGCGCACAGATGTTGCCTCCAGCACACTCCCTGCACACAGATGTTGCCTCCAGCACACTCCCTGCACACAGATGTTGCCTCCAGCACACTCCCTGCACACAGATGTTGCCTCCAGCACACTCCCTGCACACACATGTTGCCTCCAGCACACTCCCTGCACACACATGTTGCCTCCAGCACACTCCCTGCGCACAGATGTTACTTCCACCACACTCCCTGCGCACAGATGTTACTTCCACTCCACTCCCTGCGCACAGATGTTACTTCCACTCCACTCCCTGCGCACAGATGTTGCCTCCAGCTGCGCACAGATGTTGCCTCCAGCTGCGCACAGATGTTGCCTCCACTCTACTCCCTGCATTTAGCAAACATGAAGCAAAACAAGTATGAAGGGTAAACTATTCGTGAATTAAAACGAGCATATATTTACCTCGAGCGCGTACAACGCGCAAAGCGTGAGTCTCTACTATTTGCATCCAATCCATTCTCAAACACACTCAACAACCATCCTTAGAACCCTTGCTGAAAATAGTCAAAGCCAAGCTAATTCCTACCTTAGCATATGGTTCGGAAGCCTTTCCCGGGACACTTGGCTCCTTTTTCAACAAAACCCAGAGCTAAGTTTTTAGATCCCTATTTAAACTCCCAAATCATTCTGCAGCTGCTCAAATAAGATTAGAATTTGCATTGTGCGACCACGTTTTAGCTCAAAAGGCCTGCACCCTTAAATATTTACATGCTATACGTGCTGCCACAGAAGGAACGCTGAAAAGTTTAATTTGGAAAGAAGTACCGTCAAAGAACCATATACCAGCCCAGAATTCTTGGACGACTTCTCTTCATGAAGACTTGAAAGTTAAATCAACGGCAAGATTATGGAATCTGCATCTTCCACATCAGAATTTAAAAAAAGAGCTAAACCAATTAACACAAAAGGCATCCTTTGTACAAGATCGTCGGATCCTTATGGCTCGGAAACATGCGCATTTGATATGAAGAAGCTACAACAAAAGAGGTATTCAAAAACACTTAATAGATACTTTCGGTAAATATCTCTCGACCTTTCACACTCATGGTTGATAGGTCCAGTATCAACTATGTGTCAGCTGTGTGCTCAATCTCAAGAGAACTTCGGTCATCTACGTCCGGCTTTAATCAACGACCGCAGGAAATTTCTTCGCCAGTAATGGATTTTACAAGGTTCTCGCACAAGTCAAGAGGCAGTAGATTTCCTGCTTAATGACGCTCACCTGAAGGCCATTTGTAATTGGATTAAATTCCTAAATAAAACAGAAAAGTTGCTAAGAGCTGCTAAACTGCCAGACACTTGTGTTGTATGATGGGACCTCCTATCCCTCTGCGCGGATGTGCTTTGGTACTTGAAGTTTGACTGTATGCACTTTAATAATTACGATTTATACTCCTTCCCATAAACACATGAATTATGGATTCTTGGGTAACTGAATAAGTCTTCTTTTTTATGCTGGTCTTTTATATAGAATTCTCCTTATCAAATATGTATTACTATTTATTCTTTTAAAAGTAATTGATAGTTTTTTCAATGGATTTTATAATTGTTTCCGAATGTAAACACGTTTTAAAATGGGTTCTGAATCTATAACAGTAGTTTTAAAATAGTTTTTTTTAATCATGTTTTATGTTTTGCATTTACAACTAATCTGTTTTATATAAGGTCTTATCAATTTAGTAATGGCTTTTATTAGCTGTGCAAAAACAATTAAACTTGAAACTATACATATGTCTACACACATGTACACACACACATCCACATATGTACAAATACACACCAGAAATAAGCCCAGAGAAGAATCATAGCGAATGAGAGTAGAAACATAGTGCCGAAGACTAATAACTGTGACGAATTCAGAAAGGCCAAGCCGAGTGAAACTCTTATATCGAAAAGCCATGTGGGCGGCTGAGTAAAGGCAGCGGGCACACTTCTGGTGCATAACAGTTATTCCCATCCCCTTTGCGGTGTACACCCATCACTACCTCCTCTGTCTCCAATCCCAACCTCCTTCCATCTCGGGTCCCCAGATTCCAAAAGCGCTAATACTGCATGAACGGTCCTGTAAAGCAATTCCTTCAATAAAACACTCCTTAGTTAAGACCGGTTTCTTGAGTCCACCGTTACATAGACCCCACTCCCTGGGCGCACCCAATCATTACAACCCACTCCTCGGATCCACACATGACTTGAGTAGCATGTGACTACATTACAGTAAAAACTTTGGATGGAGGAACTACCGCAAAGCAAGCACCTTACAACAAAATACATGAAGTTCATAGACAAGCAACAAACTGCAGAATCCTACCCAACACACCACAGAGCAGGCACCTTACAACAAACAATATCTGAAGTTAATAAATAGGCAACAAACTGCAGAGTCCTACCCAACACACCACAGAGCGGGCACCTTACAACAAACAATATCTGAAGTTAATAAACAGGCAACAAACTGCAGAGTCCTACCCAACACACCACAGAGTGGGAACTGTACAACAAACAATATCTGAAGTTAATAAACAGGCAACAAACTGCAGAGTCCTACCCAACACACCACAGAGCGGGCACTCTACAACAAACAATATCTGAAGTTAATAAACAGGCAAAAACTGCAGAGTCCTACCCAACACACCACAGAGCGGGCACTCTACAACAAACAATATCTGAAGTTAATAAATAGGCAACAAACTGCAGAGTCCTACCCAACACACCACAGAGCGGGCACCTTACAACAAACAATATCTGAAGTTAATAAACAGGCAACAAACTGCAGAGTCCTACCCAACACACCACAGCAGGCACCTTACAACAAACAATATCTGAAGTTAATAAACAGGCAAAAACTGCAGAGTCCTACCCAACACACCACAGAGCGGGCACTGTACAACAAACAATATCTGAAGTTAATAAACAGGCAACAAACTGCAGAGTCCTACTCAACACACCACAGCGCGGGCACCTTACAACAACCACTACCTGAAGTTAATAAACAGGCAACAAACTGCAGAGTCCTACCCAACACACTACAGAGAAGGCACTTCACAACCAACACTAACCGAAGTTATAACACAAGGCTGTCGAACCTGGGCTGGGTCTTCAGAAGTCTTTTTGTTGAGACAACATGTAGTCTAGCAAAATCAATACTTATAAACTGTATTTTAAAAAACGTTTCTTCTTGTGACAACCACTACATATACAAGACTCCTTACTGTTACTTTGCCATAACTCTGAGGCCCACGAATTACCCCGATGTCACTTTCTTGCCCGCATTTTTAAGTTCACTCAATATCTAAAGACCACCTTATATGGCTTCTCTGTTAACCTGACATCACTTTCTGGGCCTACCTGCGGCTCTTACGCCACCTCCTTCAGCTCCTACCCTCTCTCACCGGGCTGGCTGAGTGTAGAGGAGTCTACACCTCTGAAGAGATACAAAAGAGCATGAGGCGTTGGGGTTCAAGCAGCGGTATATCTAGTAAAATGCTCTAAGAAAAACATATGCACATTTTTTCCACACACAGTATCCCTGAAGGATTGTGCAAACCTACATGTGCAAATGACTTTCCCTTTCTTGACAGTCCACAGCACAAAAGGCAACATGCAGTTCAAAGTCCACCGTTACACCAAACGATAACCTATTAAAAGGAACACATAGTTTGCAAACACCGGGCACTCCTAGTCACAAAACAAGACATAGAACCACCTATCACCAATGTCTCCAAGCCACAAAAGCAAGGAAATGAGAGTGGGTTAGACCCGAATCTAAACACCTGAAGGAAGGAGACTAGAGGAGCTGGGTAAGTGCTCAATGCCTCAGAAGAGCCAGGTCTAGAGACTAGAGACACCCGGGTTGTGGCCGCTTGACTTCAGTTGTGGGTCTCCTTGTAGACTTGTTGCCTGCATGTTCTGCTAACGAGAGACTTGAACTTGGCCAATGTTTGCTGTTCAGAGGCACAGGTGGGCTGCAGAACCTGGATTTATCTACAGGCTTGTTCCACTGATCTGACTACACCAGTCTAGATGACCTGTACAGCAAACCAAGGATGGCCTAGAAAGCAAATGGAGATTTACAGCTGCTGTTGAGTTTTGAGGGGAACAGGTCAACAACTCCTGTGGCCTTGTCCACTGGAGCACGTTGTTCAAAGTTTTTCACAAAAATTGCAATTCTCTGCTAATTAAAACGTGGACAAACAAAACATGTTCTGAAACAGACTGGACTTCCTCTATTTGTGAGCAGCTTGTCTCGACAAACTAGATATTACAACGCTTTGAAAACAAGTTGCATACGTGCTCCCCCGTCCCAAAAAGCATCTCTCACTCCAGGACAACAATAGGTGCAGAAGGCCCCGCCTCTACATATAAAGAGTTTATATATGCAGAGGTGTACAGTGTAACATTGTATTACCACTGTGGGGTGTGGGTAAGACCCACCCTTCCCTCTTGCCTCAGTGGGCTCTGCCTTTGGTCGCCTGCCTGTCTGCCTCGCCTTTCACATATCTGTCCCTCCCCTTTCGCCTCTTGCGGCCAGCCCTTTCTCCTCAGTTTGCCCTCTTTGAGTGCCCCTCCCAAACCTTCTCTCCCTCCCCTGGAAGGGGTGTCAGTTCTTTCTGAGCAGGGACCCCCAGGATGTAACTAGGATGGTTTGATGCTTAACTGTCTCTGGTGGAGTATGGAGGGATCTGAGAACCAGTCTCTGCTCCAGTCCTAAACAATGTGTAGGCTCACTGCTGCTTCGGGGAACGTTTCATACCTGTGGCGATGCTGCTTAACTCAAATTTAAACTTACTAGCAGGCAAGTCGCCAGGACCCAGCATGACACAGAAGACTGCCAGCATTCTGGGACGGACGCTTACTAACTGGTTATGTCCTAAAGATACAAATAAGACCCTCTTCAATCTAACTGGAAGAAGCTTTAAGTCAGGTGCGCTTTTATCAGGTGTAACCCTGGATTCCACACAGAGCCTGGACCACCAGGTAAACAACAGCATCAGTGTCTCAATCTTACATCAAGAGAGTGCTGTGGATGACCCAAACTCCTCCAAGAACCACCTCATCACACTTGCCGCGAGCTCTTATTCCACAGTATCCTAAACCTTGACGGAGGATCTACCCATAAACATCAGCATAGCTCTACTGAGAGCCCAAAGAAGCTGCTAATGGGATTATGGCTCACACCTTAAGGAATCTTAATGGGATACAAGTGCTGAAGTTCACTAAATCACTATAGACCTGTGAGAAGAAGCAACAGATTCTTGCTCATGAAACCATCTAGAACCTCTTCTACATCTGCAGAGGAGGGACGTCCCAGCATCCCACTAACCCCATCTGATGGAGACGGACCCCGTGTGCTTCACCCGGCTACCCTGGCAACACCCCACGCATCCTGCGAGTGTCACCCCTACCCTTCAGTTTGAGCCCACCCATACAAAGGAGGTTACAAAGTTCCTTCCAGCATTCAAACGTTAGCGCCAAGAAGCTCTGGCAAACATGTGCTTCTGAGTTAACCCACCAGACATCTTCCCTGCAGTGCCCAGGCTACTAACTCAGTACAATAGTGGGTGGTCCCAGTAAAGGTACATCCAACAGTGTATAGAAAATATATAAAAACAAAGGTTTCACAAACTCAAAGAAAGCATATATATATTTTGCAACAGTGTTATTTAATCACACTGAACACATATTAATTGCAAAGACACATTAAAGAGCTGCAAGGGCCCAGAGGAAAAAGGGGAAAAGAAATAAGGAAAAGTCAGTGATTTGGGTGAGGGTAACGGGGTACGTGAAGTTAGAGTATCGTGCGTATCACATTATTCCAATTACATGGCATATCATTTAGCCGAAAGCTTCACAATTACAATCAGTAATGTATTATATAGCCATGTATAGCAAGCAACACAACACAGTTACACGGAGCATCCCTGGCGAGTAGCGATTCTGCACCGCGGCGCCACCATCGCTTTCGCGGCAAACCCGTTAAACGCGATTGTGGTGACAAAGGGCTGACTCTTTAAATGATGCTACAGACAGATTAAAACTCATTGAGGGAACCAAGGATTCTGGTTCTCATTCAAGCGAATTAGGTGGAAGGGACACTATTAATTGGATTCAACCTCCAAGTGTTTTTCCGCTCTCCTTTGGTTGGAGCCCTTGAGCCCGTCTTGTCTTACCAGCCTCCCTGTGTGAGGCGTTTTCACGGTGCCACCCCCCCTCCCCCTGCTCCCCTTCACCACAGTCCTGAAGAAGACCCCGTTTGTAAGGATTGCAAGGACCTACACTCAGTCTGGGGTCGAAACGTCGACACTTCATATGTTGCCAGTATAATCAACAGTACTTGTTTTACTGTGTTGTGTTGCTTGCTATACATGGCTATATAATACATTACTGATTGTAATTGTGAAGCTTTCGGCTAAATGATATGCCATGTAATTAGAATAATGTGATACGCACTGTACTCTAACTTCACGTACCCCGTTACCCTCACCCAAATCACCGACTTTTCCTCATTTCTTTTCCCCTTTTTCCTCTGGGCCCTTGCAGCTCTTTAATGTGCCTTTGCAATTAATATGTGTTCAGTGTGATTAAATAACACTGTTGCAAAATATATATATGCTTTCTTTGAGTTTGTGAAACCTTTTGTTTTTATATATTTTCTATACACTGTTGGATGTACCTTTACTGGGACCACCCACTATTGTACTGTTCTATACCCAGGTCCCGGTGATTTTTGGGTCTACCCCTTTATGGAACAGGCTACTAACTCGACTTGGAATCCTGTATCTCTCATCACCACTCCTATAAATGTCCCTATTCCCTGGTGATACCCCTTAAGTTCAAAAGCAGTCGTTGTACCACCCCTCAAAAAAGGATACACATGGGCCTCGAAATACAGGCTAAGTCCTATTTAGCATCTATCCTGCATTGCGAACATCTTGGGAGCGTCAAATCCCTGCACACATGGACAAATGGAACACATCAACGACCACCAATCAGGCTTTGCACCTTGCCAGGGTAAGGACGGTACACAAGGAGGGAGTAACCACCGACTGCTGGAGACAATGACCACACTGGTCATGCACCTTTGGGCCCCTTCTGAACTTGGTAATCATATACCACAGAGTAATGACTGACCACTAACCAAAGTCCTTGTGCAACAGACCAAGGGCCTCAACTTCATTTGCATTCACCAATTTAAACTCAATGCTTTACATGAGCATGAACTGTGGCAAGACTGGCACTGGTGTCCGTTATGTACATGGTCCCCGTCAGCTGCATCTTCGAAGCCTAGCACGTGTAGGTCTACAGGAGGAATTCGGAAAGCACCATGAAGCAGTGGTATGTCTGAAAACAGGGCAAGCAGAGGATGCAGCAAAACTGGTTTCCCCTAAACACCAACAAGACAAACGCTTCTGAAGGGCTCAGTCCTTCCAATACCTCTCACTTGAGATTGGTTCGACACAATCAGTAGAGATGGTTCGCAACTTGACTGCACTCCTATTTATAGCTTCATCCCTAAAGTAGACCTTCGGACAAACTCGGCAAGAAATGCATTTACAACCCACATAAGCTCAAATTTAAAAACCTAATTTGCAAGGGGTCCACTAATATATAAGAATTTTTATTTACAAAGAAACTGCACCCGGAGCAATTTGAAAAATGCGAATTTTAAGTCTGGTTTGACAGAATCTGTTGCCACACCTTATGTGATAAACCTAAAAAAAAAGAGGTTTCAAGAGTACTACAGAGGGGGACTTTAGCTCCGACCTCACGTTGGTGGACAGGAGCTTGTTTTGATTGGACAGGAGATGTATGCTTCCACACAAATGCTTCCCCTCCACACAATTGTGAGTATTTTATCATTTTATCCAGCTGCCTGAGCCAGAAGCAGTATGGCTTCCCTGACCGGACCTTTAGGGGCACACACATGGCACTTTAATGCTGTTAAAGTGTCTTACTCAAGTATATCATTTACAGTTTGTTCTTCTCTGGAAGTAGCACCGCTGAGAGGAGGAAGTCATGAGGAATGTTTTCCATTTCCAGCAACCTCCCAACATTAACTTTAGACTTCAGAATATGATTGTGTGCTTGACAGCAGCATGGGATACCTAGGGCTAAACTAATCTACATGGATTTTTAGGTCTGACTTACCAGTGCAGCTGTAGTCTGACCTTATGTGATCAACAGATAACAGCGTGCAGAGTACTACTCAAAAAGGAGGTTTAGGCTCCACCCACATTTGCTTCCCAGATACAAGATTTGATTGGGCAAAATTTGTGAGCTTTCACTAAAAGGAGTATGTGAATTACAATTTTTGGCTTGTGGCAAAGTTTATCCACAATACAGCAGGACTGAGTTGGTTATGGTGGCAGGCCAATGATCATGGCTGTATGCCTGAATATTTATAATCAGAGCAACAGGAATTATGAGATTCCGCGTTTTCCGCATAAATATGAATTTTCCGCATTTGCCACATGGTCCATTATCTGCTGCATAATCTACAGAGTTTAACATAAAAAATGTGCTTCTAGCTCAAATGGATCAAAAGTTACTAAAAACACAGAAAAACGTATTGCTGTGCAACGGAAGGCCATTTGAAAAGGTTGCTGGTCACCTTTCAGTTACTTATTGCTGCATTTTGATGTGCAAAAATTGCAAACTAATACAATGAAAGCGTGCCGCATAATTTGGCTTTTCTTGCTATATAATTTAGTGACCATAAAAAATCGGGGGAGGTAGAGGTTAAGGCTAGGTTTACCCTAAAATTTGAGTATATCGAAAAAAACCTAACCTATGGGGGAAGTAGGATTCAACGAATATTCGTTGTTACCACCTTACTAGAAAAAATACTCTTTTTCTAGAGACCCCCTCACCCACCAGGGTTTCCCCTAGGTGGCATGCTTCATCATTGGGGTTCCTCTCAATCCTCTACGGATTGAGGCGTGCTGCAACTTGCGAACTACGTAGGAGCACTTCGTTATGGACTATGTGAGGTGCAGTGATGTGGAGTGGAAGGATGAGAAGTCTTAAAAATACCTAACTAGTGAGCTAGTGAGCTACTATTTTATTCCCGCCCCTAGCTGGCACCCTACACCTCAGCCTTACAACCCCACACCCTACACCTCATCCATACAACCCAACAATCCCCACCCTGCAGCCTTACAACCCAATCCCCACCCTGCAGAATTACAAACCACAAGTCCACATCCCACAACCTTACTACCATACATCCCCCAAAGCCCACCCTTACAACACCATAACCCCCCCTCAAATTTCAATGAAGATAAGGAACTACATAACTTAATTTGGAATGAAGAAAAGATAAAAAAAGACCAACTGATCCTCATGAATTCTTTCTTTTACTGTCAGCTATTTATCTCTTAACATTTACTCTACGTTTTACTTTTCTATTCCACAGTTGGTACAGCTACATCTAACAAAATACCATCTAGAATGGCGGAATTAGAACTTTTTTAATACCTGGATTGAAATTAAACAACTTAGTTTCAGTATGCACTTTTTACTCACATGCTCGGTTTCTAGCTTTTACTTTGCTATCTTTCACTTTCTTTTTAGGTCTCGCCCAAGACTGCGCAACCAATGACTGCTGTGAAACATTTTGTTTGTTACCTTACAGTGGGCGTACAGCCCACCCGTTACTTACCATTGGCCGTCTTCATGGTCACTCATTTGCTTGATTTTAACTTGTTAGCGTGTGGGGGCTTCACTTCTTCTTGGGTTTGTCCCTCCCCTGCAACATGGACCCATTACTTGTGTCCTTCCACTGCTCTGTTTTCAGGAGCTATTTTTCCCTGTTTGTTTACGCACTCTACAAGTAAGGGTTTTCCTGTTTTCTCCCTCGTGTACGTGTCCCCCTCACTCATTGCCTGTGTGCTTTGCCCCTGCCTTCAGGTGCTTATCCCACCCCACACCTTACTTTTTTGTACATGTGCTTCTCCACCCATCTCTATGTTGCTCTCTTTCCAATTCGTTTGCTTCCCCCCATATTCCTCACTCCATTTGCTCTTTCTTCTATGTTGCTTCTTCCTACCCAGCTTGCTCTTTCGTTTTTTTTGCTTACCCATTCAATACGGACTAGCAAACAAAAGGAAAGGAAAAAAGGGAAAAAAAAAAAAAAAGAAGGGCTTGCATCATTTTGTAGGTATATGCCTTTAAAATTAAAATGGTGTGGCATTTTTTAAAGCCATGCCGCACAGAATCAGGAATGCTGTACAAAATGGCTAGAACCATTGGTACAGCTTCCAAAGGCAAGACTTATTAACGTTGCCAGCGCTTGTTTCTGACTACTGTCAATGCAGGAAGGATTTCACAGACTATGCTAGACTAATGTAACCCCACTAGATTCTTTGCACGTGACATGTCCACCCTTGGAGACCTGCTCCACAGATGCACACAGTAGCACACTCAAACCTTCCTTACCTAGGATGGCTGCAAGATGTGTGATGCCCGCCCTTGGAGTCCTGCTCCACAGATCCATGATGTAGCACACTCAAACCTTCCTCATCAAACTGAGATTGCTAGAGGAGGAGGCGCTCATGGTTATTTTGGATCTCCTTAATTCCTCCTTGAGCATAGGTGTGGTACCTCAGAACTGGAAGCATGCCTTGGTTCTCCCTCTGCTCAAGAAGAAGGACCTTGACCCTCAGTGCTGGTCAAACTTTAGGCCAATTTCGCTGCTCTCCGTTTTCTCCAAAACTTTGGAAAAACATGTTAACACTCACCTCTCCTCCTTTGTTACCGCTCACAACTTACTGCATCCATCCCAGTCTGGATTCAGGGCGGGTTTCAGCACCGAATCCGCCCTACTCGGAGTTACAGAATTTCTGAGGCAAGAACTCGACTCTGGTGGGACAGCCGCCCTTATCCTCCTGGATTTAAGTGCGGCCTTTGACACGGTCTCACATTACACTCTTTTGGATAGACTGGAGGCTTCCGGCATTGCCTTGAAGTGGCTATCCTCCTTTCTGAAAGATCGAACTTTTCAGGTCTCATCAGCTAACAACACCTCTATTATCACTAACACTGACCTCCGGGGTTCCTCAGGATTCTATTCTGAGCCCTTTGCTGTTTAATATCTACCTACGCCCCTTGATGGATGTGATTGAAGAATCCGGTCTCACCGTTTTTTCGTATGCGGATGATTCTCAGATCATTTCTCACTATCTGATGCTCAAAATAAAGATCCTTCCCCTCTCAGGCAAGGCCTGGCTAATGTCGCCCTCTGGATGAACAGAAACACCCTCAAACTCAATGGCAACAACACCGAAGTCCTGATCGTGGGAAACAACCCTGAACTTTGGAGAGTTGGCCACTGGCCCACCATACTGGGGCCTTTACCGGCTCCAGTGGATCAGGTTAAGAATCTCGGTTTTATTATCGATGAAAATCTCTCCCCGACACCTCAGGTCTCCAAGCTTACAGCCTCCTGTTTTTCCATTCTGAAATGGCTTAAGAAAATACTCTGGCTAATTCCTCTATGTTCACAGAGAACTGTTCTGCAGGCCCTGGTCACATCCAGATTGGATTATGGGAATGTTCTGTATCTGGGTGCTGATAAAGCCTTGATTCGGCGCTTGCAGATCATCCGAGAACGTGGCTGCCCGCCTTCTTTTCCGTCTGCCGAGATATTCTTCCGTCTCTCCCTTGCTTCATAAACTGCACTGGCTGAGGGTTGAAAAACAGATTAAATTCAAGGCCTTTTGTTACATGTTTTGTATTAGACATGGTCTCGCTCCTTCTTATATCCAAGATCTGGTGTCTCCGTATGTTCCCAACCTGAGAGCTGAGATCAGCCAATCTCGCACTGTTTACTGTACCCAGGTTTCGCAGAGCGCGTTTTA
The DNA here is from genome assembly GCA_963921515.1 of Calotriton arnoldi. Taxonomy (NCBI): domain Eukaryota; kingdom Metazoa; phylum Chordata; class Amphibia; order Caudata; family Salamandridae; genus Calotriton; species Calotriton arnoldi. Next base: position 148,611 of record CAWUFW010006719.1, on the reverse strand, counting down.
AAGGGGCGTTCTTTCTCTGTTTTAGGCCCAAGACTCTGAAATTCTCTTCCAATTGCTCTCAGATCCTGTAACTCATTGCTTCAGTTCCGTAAGATCCTAAAAACTATGCTCTTCAGCTTCCCTGACTAATCCCCGCCACCTTGGTATTCCGCTTGCTGTGCCTCTGCTTTTGTCCGCTGATATCGCCAGGAGACCCTATTGGGTAGCTGCGCGCTCTATAAGCTTCTTACATAAATAATAAAATAAAATCTAAGATGGCCGCCAGATGTGTGTGGTTTTATACATATCCTTTACATGATGTCCAAGAACCCTGTGATTTAATTTTTATGCAACGACGCACTGCCCTGAAATGGCCACCCGTTCCAATATGATGCATTTAAAGATTTCCTACAAATGGCGGCCACAGCAGCATCCCACATCTCTAACACAACAGGACAGACCACGACATAGTAGATCTCATATTTAAAGTAATAAGCATTCTTTTCCTGCACGTATCAACAATTCACCTACAGCTTATACCATCACAACTGCCATTTGATACATAAATGTAAACACATTTCAGACATGAACAAGCCCTGAAACTCTACCCGACTTCTAAAATAATGTGCTTTACGAATAGAAGTACAAGGGCCCTTTGCTTTGTGATATTTTACAAAGCATCTACAGCATGTTTGCTGTGCGTCTTGGAGGGCCGCATTCTTGGAAATACTGGATATTATTTACTGTTCACATCATGCACATGTGGCCATTACACAAATGTTCTGTTTGTTTACTGCACATTTTTCATTAATTTGAGTGCTGTAAAGTAAGCAGATATTTCACTAAACCATATGTTACTCTAAGTAGGTTCTGTTACATCTAAATCCACAGTGGTAGGACGATAGCACTCGTTACACAAACCGAATACTTGATTTCCACCCAAACAAAATTCACTATTGAGTGTGTGCTTCGCCCAGTCAGCTTTCAGACTTATGTTTAACCGACGGCAGGTTCATTCAAATCTAGAGACTGTGCAAAGTACATGTGTGTTAGCAGGCGCAAAACAACTGGAGTGCTAACACGCACAAAGACACATGACTACCTTCAATGTGTAATGTAAATAGATAAAGACATGTTGTGTATTGTATGGTTTTCTCTCCACTACGCTTTTCACAAACCTCTGAAGAGACTGGAGACAGCTCCTGGAGACACATGTCTGAGCGAAACACGTGTCAGCTGCACCACCTGTATCGACTGTCTCCTCCCAGTGATCATCAAAAAAGAATCAATCTGTTTTGATTTATAGTTGAACAACTAACTCAAAAAGTTGGACCACTGAACCAAGTACTTCTGGCTGAAATAATAAACCCACCTCCCCCTACCCTGTAGCATTATAACCACACATTCCTCAGCTAGAAGTCTTAGCACAGTGTCAACACAGCCTACTGCCAGGTCACCTGAAAAGTCCTCTGCTTGGCCTCAAATGCATCCTTGGCACAGCTCTTAAATACCTTGGTAACAACTCCAACAATATGTCCCTGCACTCATTCAATCAAGACTTACTGCTGAATCACGGAACACTAAAAATAAATAAAAATATGCATTGACCAAGCCAATAGTTCTCACATTTATAATAAGCAACACACTACTGGCTTTGCCAAAAACTCATTTGTAAATTATTGTAATTAAATAAAGAAATGTCAAAATGGCTTCCAGTGTAGGACCATGCATGCCCACAGAGTGGAGGTCTCTAGTAATGCACTGTGTTTGAACCAGTTCCAAAAGGGACAATGATCTCCATGACAACCTAAGTGCATGCGTGGGCGGACATCTTGGATTGACTTGTCTCAAACGAAAAGCATGGCCACCAGTGCATGTATCATCTATTCACAACGCATGCACATTTGTAGTGATGCTCCGCCCTCCTAAAGCTGGTGGTGCCTCACTACATGGAACTGGAAGTAAGACCTAATAGAGACAGATGGTGGGTAGAACAAAGGCAGTATCTGCCCAATAAACATCTGCACAGTGACCACCCACCTTCCCCTAAAACACAAAGCAGGTCTTCATTGAAAACCCAGTGATCCAATACATCGAAGACAGAAAGTGTGTAATCCAGTTCTCATAACAGCATCGTAGTAGCTTATCTAGGAACTTGCATGCTTTACCGACTTTATCCAATGCAAGGATTATTCATTTCTTTTATCACAGTATACCTTCAATTCAAAAAGAGGACTACTGGCAACAAATGGGCATCAACCAAAATCATGTTCTCTCAGCCAAGGTCACTGGCGGTTAGCTGACGGAAAGCGCACACAAATAGGAAGCAGAAATCCATGCACCGATGCCAGGCTCTGCAGTAAAAATAGCTACAGCCAACCATCGACAACCTGTAGCCTGGTACGATAGGGCAAATCTAACGCCACTGCTCCCTCCTTTGTATTACCTCATCACTTTATCCATAACTTCATCAACCTATTAATTACAGGTAACTACACCTACCTCAACCAACCACTTCATCAAAACATTTACCTCGTCCGGAGACCCTTCCATTAACAAGAATGCAATGACGGAGGAAATAATGGTATGTGTGTCCTTGTATAGGCTAGTCCATGCGGAAGCAAAGGAGCACATGGTATGAGAAGAGACAATTGTAAAAGGTAGTGAGAGCAGCAGCAACTCATTACTATATGAGAGGTTACATTTCTTGGACACCCTTCCGCCAGCACACCTTCAGTTCTGGTGGTTTATAGTTAAAAAAAAGAGAACTGCTAGTGTACCGCCAAACTATCAAGTCCATTTATAGAAAGATACAGTGTCTGAGAATGTTGAAGTGGGCAGAATGAAGCAGCTGTACCAGCCATGTAAGGACTTTGTGCCCCTACGTTCCCTGATCGGAATATTACCCTCCGCCCTCTGGCCCATGTTCCTTCAGCAGTGACCTTTGTATAGCCTCTTTCAACCAGCACTGCCCATCTTCTCCCCTCAGTACTTCAAATATATGTAGTAGGCCTTCTGCACAACATGTCAACGCCTCGTACCCTTGAATTTGCACCTACGCTGAACAAGGGCATTTATATTTCAGCTGCAGCTTGAGTTTTGCGGGCTCAGTCCCTGAAAGGTTGTTTCAGATTTGGATTACCTCCATCAAATTCTGTAAAAGGCCTATTTGGAAAGAAAATTATTGACTCCCTCAAGACATGCAAAATCCATGGCTCAACTATACGAAATGCCCTCAGGAAAACCTTGATGTGAGCAAGGAGTAGGAACTGGCTTACACTTAGTTGAACTTTAAAGATGCAATCAATTAAAATTATATCTTAAAAGTTTTTAATTAGATATGCAGGACTATTCAACAAGGATTGCATTGATAATGCTGTAGACACCTATTTGTCAGGGCTTTTACACAAGAATCTGCAGAAGCCAATTACAAAATTGGCAAGACATTTTTAGGTCTTGCCTAGACAGCGCTTGCACGGTCTCTTCAAACATGTTGCATCTAGGATATGGGCTTGAAAAAAAAGCCCATATTTTTCATTGGTTCCGGTTGCAGTCCTTTAGAAATGCTGGCTTTTCACCTTTGGAATGTTGTATCCTCCCATGAACATCATGTGTTCTTACTGTTCAGGTTATTTATACTTAGAGAGATATATTTTTTTTAGTTGGCCTGCCTCTTTGCTCGCTAACTGTTCTGTTTACTTGTGCAGTGAAACTTCTGTCCCATCATTTGCTTGCCCACGGTTTATCTCTTCGGGGGGTTGCCCTTAATCTCCCCGTGCCTCCCCCAACACTGCTGCAGGCCCTCACCGCCCCTCGAGGCCACTGCTGTTGCGCTAGTTTTTTTTGTTACTTTAAAAACGCTTTTATTTATATAGCACCTAGCCATGGGCTCGGGAAAATTAAACAATCAGCCCATTATCACAGGATGTTCAGCCGACAGCAGACTCAAACCGGGATCCCCAGCTCACCAGCGCTCACTGCTGCGCCATATCCTTTGCCTAGCCATGTTGCAGGGTGCAGTACCTACCACATGTGGCCAAAAGAGGTCCCAAGGGACACCTAGTGACAGCCTGTGGTACTGCACTTTCACAACGCTGCATGTTTATATGTGGAGTCAGAGCTGCCATTTTCACTCCCAGCACTACCGCACCATTGCAGGTATACCACATAAAAAAAAAACACACAACACAGTTCTTTATTTTATTAAAGTGGGGAGTGCATAGTTAAAAAACATTGGCATTTATAATGCCAATAGCTCCAACTCCAACAAATGTGAGACCTATTGCATTTCCAATGGTTGTTTAGGGTACGTCTTCTCCTGCCCCACCTAGCTGGACCTAAAGGTTTGTGTGGCAATGTAACCAGCAGTAGGACAGTGGTGTTTTTGCAATTACAAGATGGAGTTGATCCTTGGAATATACTCTGTTACGTCCGTATTTTGATAACGAGTGAAGGCGTTGAATGAAACTCAACCTGAAAACAACTAGTTTATGGACATGCAAGAAATCGAGTTTATTCTGCAGAGGGGAAGGGTGCATGGTTGAGTTGGGTTGCTGGTGAAATCTCAGATCTACCCTTAATTCTCTCACACAATGGTTTGAGGTGCCTGCAGAGGCCAACAGGAGTAATCCGCAATTCCACGGTACTACTACTTTGAGCGAGCACCTCGGTTGAATTTTATAATATTGCTAGTGACTATCCAGAGCTGCAATATTTCATGTCTCGATCAAATATATTCCACTTTGATTCCAATTATTTGGTTTATGCAAAGAATTAATATTAAAATATTCGTATTCTGTTGAAATCGCTGCATAGTATGTTGGAAGCTTATGTGCTGTAGTAAACTACAGTTTCATTGTATTGGGTTTAGCACATTAAAACACTTGATTACCAACATTGCTCTCTGGAAATGGACAGATTCAATAAAGACACCCTTTTCATGTCGCTATGAGCCCTAAAAGCTACACTGAGCTGAACGCTATTCAGCGACCAGTGTAAGCGAAAGATGGTCAATACACACCAAGAGCAGATTTATTCATACTTAACGATGATCAGAAACGCACAGTGCATCACACGTCTTGTCCTGAGACAATATTCATGTAGGTTAGAGACCTGCACACGACAGCTGGTAGGGGTCTGCGGTAAGTGGACGAGACTCCAGCTATACTAGGCCCATCAGGCGCGCACCGACCATTGGGCTGAGAGGGCTTTAGCGCCCCCCCGTCAAGTTCTGTGGCATGGGCTGGCGGGGCTGAGGCTACTGGCTTGACCTTCAGTTACATCTAAAGTGTTCCCTACAATGACGGTTTAGAGCCCAGACAAGTCACTAGGTGTTTCTATTACTTTCTGAAATCGCTGCTGCCTTCCTGTATCGTATTATATACATGATTGTTTGAATGCCATAGGAAAAAACAATGACCTACCATATTTAATGTGTATAGGCGGAAATCGGCAGGAGTACAAAATGCCATTATCACATCCCACACCCATTAACAGGTAGATAGCAGGGGTTTCCAGCAACACTTCCACATGCGAGCCACAACAAATACCCCTCACATGGCGGTTAAAAGGCGGTGCTATGCCAGAAGAATTTTGTCTTCCATAGAAAAAGTTCATAAATTTGGACCAGCGTATTAAATTATATCGTACATCTTAATAGAGTTATTTATTTCTTGGTGCTGTTAAGCCATTGATATTGCACAGCACTATTAGAAGTAAAATGCACAAAAGAAAGATTACGTTTTGACATCAAATAAAAAAACGTAACATTCCATAAATAAACCTGCTTACTGCTCATTATATACAGCTTGGTGTATGTAGGTAGTTATATGTGCCATTTTTGTGCCATATACACATATCCATGAGCAACCTGAAGAGATTTGGAATTCAGGCAGGGCTATCCAACCTTTCACAGGCTGATAAAGTAGATATCACTGAGTTAAGGTTAGGACATGTTATTTACAGTGATGCAAAAATTGGAGCATGGCTGGTTCCTGTCAGAGATGGCATGACGGACAAAAAAAATGATGGACTTGAATGCAGCCTCAAGCAGTTACCAGTGGTAGAGAGTAATTCAAGCTTTCCACCCATTCCTTTTGTGCTTTCTTCAGCGCCACGCTGCAAGAGCCTAGACCTGGGTCCTGTGCTCACTCCATCATAGGACTCAATCACCCGACTGACCAGGGCAAATGGGCCAAAACAGGTTTAGGGCTGCTTGTGCTCTTGTTCTGAGGGGCTCTGGCTGTTAGTCTCAATCAATCAATCAATCAAGCATTTGTATAGCGCGCTACTCACCCGGAGGGTCTCAAGGTGCTAGGGGGAGGGGGGTCCGCTACTGTTCGAACAGCCAGGTCTTGAGTTGCTTCCTGAAGGAGAGGTGGTCTTGGGTCAGGCGGAGGTGGATGGGTAGGGAGTTCCACGTCTTGGCAGCCAGGTAGGAGAAGGATCTTCCTCCCGTTGTGGCTCTTCGGATGCGGGGGACGGCGGCGAGGGCGTGGTTGGTCGATCGTAGCTGGCGGGTGGGAGTGTAGAAGGTCAGACGGTCGTTGAGGTATCTGGGGCCTTGGTTGTGGAGAGCTTTGTGTGCGTGGGTGAGGAGTCGGAACGTGATTCTCTTGCTGACGGGGAGCCAGTGCAGGTCTCTCAGGTGTCCGGCGATGTGGCTGTGTCGGGGGATGTCCAGGATGAGTCGAGCTGAGGCGTTCTGGATGCGTTGGAGTCTTTTCTGAAGTTTGGCTGTGGTTCCGGCGTAGAGGGAGTTGCCGTAGTCCAGTCGGCTGGTGACGAGGGCCTGGGTGACCGTCTTCCTGGTTTCGGTGGGGATCCACCGGAAGATCTTCCGCAGCATGCGTAGGATGTTGAAGCAAGACGAGGAGACGGCGTTGACTTGTCTGGTCATTGAGAGGGAGGAGTCCAGGATGAAGCCCAGGTTGTGTGCGTGGTCCGTTGGTTTGGGTGCGTTGCCCAGGGCAGGGGGCCACCAGGAGTCGTCCCAGGCGGAGGGTGATGATCCTAGGATGAGGACTTCCGTCTTATCTGAGTTCAGTTTCAGGCGGCTGTTCCTCATCCACTCGGCTACGTCCTTCATCCCTTCATGTAGGTTGGTTTTGGCGGTTGTGGGGTCGTTGGTGAGGGAGAGGATCAGCTGGGTGTCGTCGGCGTAGGAGATGATGTTGAGGTTGTGTTGGCGTGCGATGGCTGCGAGGGGGCTCCTGTAGACGTTGAAGAGGGTGGGGCTGAGTGATGATCATTGTGGTACGCCGCAGATGACTTCGGTGGCCTCGGAACTGAACGGGGGAGGCGGACTCTCTGGGTTCTTCCGGCGAGGAAGGAGATGATCCACTCCAGTGCCTTCTCTTGGATTCCGACGTTGTTCAGGCGTTGCACTAGGGTGCGGTGGCAGACTGTGTCGAACGCTGCGGAGAGGTCCAGGAGGATGAGGGCCGCTGTTTCCCGTTGTCGAGCAGGGCTCGGATGTCGTCGGTGGCTGCGATGAGGGCGGTCTCGGTGCTGTGGTTGGCCCGGAAGCCGGACTGTGAGTGGTCGAGGGATCCATTCGTCTCGATGAAGGCGGCCAGTTGTCTGTTGACGGTCTTCTCGATGACTTTGGCAGGAAAAGAAAGGAGCGAGATGGGGCGGTAGTTTTGAGGTCGGTGGGGTCCGCTGACGGTTTCTTCAGTAGGGCGCAGAGTTCGGCGTGCTTCCAGCTCTCTGGGAAGGTGGCGGTGTCGAAGGAGGTGTTGATGATGTCCCGGAGGTGGGGTGCGATGACGGCGTCGGCCTTGTTGAAGATGTGGTGAGGGCAGGGGTCGGTTGGTGATCCGGAGTGGATGGAGTTCATCGTGCGGATAGTGTCTTCGGTGTTGATCGGGGTCCAGGCTCGGAGGGTGGAGTCTCAGCTGGACTATTCCTATTGGAGCAGGGCCAAGGCTAATTTGCTTGTTTCTGTCTGGGGTGGTGTGGTGGGCAAAACAATCATGCACTGGAATGGGGTCCTGAATAATTACCACTGGTTGAGATTAACTCAAACATTCCACACATTACTTTTCTACTTTTTGCAAAATCTGCTATAGCATTTACTACGTATAACACATTATTTATTTGTTAAATAACAAAGAAGGGTTTCATGGATTATGCTGGAGTTTGTTGTAGGAAGCTGGCTCTGTATATACTATACCAAAATGAGGTATAGTGTGCACAGAGTCCAGTGGAACCCCAAAAGTAGGCAGAGGTAAAAGTATAAAGCACCTTACTCTCCATTTGTGGTAGTGTGGGCGAGCAATAAGGCTTTATCAGAGGGTAGTGTTAAGCATTTGTTGTACACACTCAATCAACAAATGATGTCACACAATAAAAGACTGAACTCAGACCAATTTGTTTGTATCAAAAATATTACTTATTTTATTTCTAGAACCAAGCCAAGCCTGGTGCAGGTAAGTGAAATAAATGATTTGCAAAATCTTATGCAATGTTTTACAGTTGAATGCAGGTTCAAATGCAGTTGATTGAATTACAGGCAAGTCAGTGTTTCGAAATTACTTTTCAGTTACTTTACAGATTACTTTGTATGTTACTTTTTAGATTACTTTTTAAGTTACTATTTCTACTCCGTGTGATATGCCTAGATATCACACTGGGACATTTCCTAGAGAAAAGGTAAGTAAATCAGTTTTTGTACATTTGCAGTTTTCAGTGTTTCATACAAGCCAACTCCACACTTAAAACAATTTTCAAGGAAAAATAGTCAGTGTATTCTCATGGCAAAAAAATGAAGTTAACGGTTTGCAGGTAAGTACTTGTTTGTGGGAGTTGGTATTCTGGCATTAGAACCAGGGTTCCCACAGGGTCAAGGATGCACGCTCAAAGCACCCTGAGGGACACCAGGGCGGCCGGGTGCAGAGTGCTGAGGCCCAATGTTATCCAATGTGGGATAGGGGGCCTCCGGTTGGTGGCTGCTCAAGAGCAGGCCACAAGGTTGCTGGAGCAAAGCTCCTGGTGTTAGGCTCAGGGAAAAGGGGGATCCGAGTTAGCACACAAGGTGCACCCGCAGCAGTGCAGGGGCGGCTGGGTGCAGGGTGCTGTTTGGGCATCGGGTGCCCTGTTTTCAATGGGAGTTGCCGATTTTGGCTGCAGGCTCGGTCCAGGAAGACTTCTGGGAGGAACCAACAGCTGGGCAGGTAAGTTGGAGGGCTCAGGGACATAGGTGCACCTCGGGTTCTCTTCTCCAGGGCGCAGGGCGGCTGGATGCAGGGGTGTCTTTTGAGGTTGGATTTCACCTTACCTGGCCACTTGCAGTTGAGGGGGTGAGGGGTGGGGAAGGGGGTCTCCGTGCAGATGCTACAGGCGATGTCGGGGAGTCCTGGAGGGGTCAACCCACAGTGGACTTGGACTCTTGAGCGCTGGGGGACCTCGCTGGGACCGGTGGGCCACTTGAACTCAGGCCATATGTTACGGGTGCAGTGGTGTTTCCAGGCGTCACATTTCTTTATCCTCAGCAGGCTCAGAGTCTGTTTTGGGAGTTTCTTTTGAACAGAGCTGCTGTTCACAGGAGATCCGGTCTTTGTTGAAGGCAGTCAGTCCTCCCAGGGTTGTGGAGGTCGCTGGCTGCAGGACAAGGGGACTTTTGGCGCAGGATCTCTGGAAACTGCAGACGGGCCGGTAGGGCTGGGGCCAAGTCATTTCTTCTCTGCAGTCTCCTCTGCTGGGCGTCTTCTTTCATCCTTCTTCGTAGGTTGCGGGAATCTGTCTTCTTGGTTCAGGGCTGCCCCCTAAATACTGTATTTAGGGGGCGTTTTAGAGGCCTTGAGGTCAGTAGCCAATGGGCTACTAACCTTAGGGTGACTACACCCTTGGTGTGCTCACCCCACGTGGGGGAGTGGGCACAATCACTAATCCCGATTGGAGAGTGCCTTCCATCTGCAAGATGGCGGGCACTGAAGAGTGGGCTTCACCTCGCCTCCCCCACCTGAGGGGTGGGGTTAGCAGAGGTGGACACACCTTCTGGGCTGCTCTAATTTTTCCCGCCTGTCTGCTTGCCGAAAAGGAGAGGAGACAGGAAGGGGGGCTGCTCCTGATAGCAGGAGAGGCTGGGGGTCGCATTACAAAGGCGACAAGGCGTTTGAATCTCCCCTGCCACAGATGGCTCTTCCTGACCTGGGGGAAGTGCAACTACCTCCGCCCAGGAAAGGCTTTGTTTCTGGGCTCAGGGAGAGAAGGCTCCCACCCCAGGGGACCAGAAACATGCCTTGTAGTGGCAGGCTGGTGTGTACCTGTCAGGGAACCCACCAGAGGCTGGTCGTTTTCCAGGGGGCATCTCTAAGATGCCACTCGAGTGCATTTTTCATTAAATCCCACACTGACATCAGTGTGGGTATAATTCGCTGAGAAGTTTGATGCCAAACTTCCCAGTTTTCAGTAAAGCCATTATGGTGCTGTGGAGTTTGTAATGACAAACTCCCAGCACCATATACTCTTAATGGCATTACTGCACTTACAATGTCTAAGAATTGGTCTAGACACTGTAGGGGCACAGGGCTCATGCACCTGTACCCTCACCACTGGTATAGTGCACCCAGCTAGAGGGGTGGCTGACCTATGCCAGGGCAGTGGGTGGTAGGCATGGCACACAGGGATATGTGCCATGTCGACTCTTCACTTTGTTCTGCACCAAAACACCAGCCTGGAGTGAGTGTGTGTGTATAAAGGTACAGGGCCTCTAAGGGTGGCACAATAAGTGCTGCAGCCCTTAGAGGCCTTCCCTGACCACAGTGCCCTTGGTACCCATGGCACCTTTTACAAGGGACTGACATATAGCCAGAGAGGTGCCATTTGGGGGTACAAGGTACAGATTTTGGGAAAGAACACAGGCCCTGGGAACCCGATTGGCAGGGACCCAGGGCACACCAAGTCAAAGTGCATCAGTAGTCTGGCAAAAGTTGGGGGGTTACTGCAACAGAAATCCAGCTTCCTACACTTGTACCCTGGCCTTCCAGGTGCATGTGGGACTATCATGACATCCTGTCCATTTACACGTTCTGGCCTCTGTTTCACTCCTAACACACAGTGAGAAATCTGTGCTGATTGTAGAGTATTTACCATCTGCTATGTGCTGGGTGTTTTAGCTCCTACCTTATTGCTTTCTCTGGGCCGCGTTACCTTCACACAGTGACTGCCTTTACCAGCTTGACTATCTGCCATCTTACAGCCTTCTTTTGTTTTCCTCTGATGGGATTTACCACCACACCTCCCAGGTGGCTGATGGTCTCCTAGGGTCCCGAACAAACAAAATTTTATGGGCTTGGTGGTTTGCAGATCAGCACTGAGGGAAGACAGAGGAGTTCTGGGAGATGACAGAGGCATCAGGAGGAGAGCACTGACCCAACACTCTGAGCTGGCATACACCCCTACTCTCCCCTTCGGCATATATTGCTGGGGACCTTGAAGCAGACTTGTGCACTAACCGTATCTTCAAACACAGACTTTAATGCAGGGATGATCCTCGTGGCATAACCCTGCCCCTCTCACCAGCCTTCATACACTGTTGGTGTCAGCGGGGGCCCTAGGTTCCTCTTTCTGCTGCCCATGTACCTGTGCTGTCTTTGAGGTAAGCGTCTATTGCTGTTGCCAATGGTGTATATGTTTTGTGTGGGAGAAAAACATGCATAAATGGTACTTATACTGTGCCCGTTTAGTGTGTCTTTTGGAAGGTGCAATGCTGTGACTACTTTTGAAGTAACATTTCATGTTTGGAAGGTGGAGTGAGGTAATGTACCACATAATATTGTGGCTGTACTACTACCTTTGATTTTAGACCCAACTGCTGGCAGGGGGCATGGTGGCCTTCTGGCAACATGCATCCCCTCAAGTTGGGCTGTTTAAAATTGTACCTTTGTGAGACGTCTGTTCTATGCAAATATCACTTGCAGCTCACCTGGGAGAAACCTTCTCCTAGGATTTTTTGTAGAAGGCCCACTAGGCCAATGTGGTGGAGGTCTGAGGGAGAATTTGATGAAGAGAGCAAAATAATTTTGCAATGGGGAAGCGGGATGGAGGAAGGAAAAGTGATGAAGTTGCTAAGGATGTTGATAGTGATGGGATGAGAAGAGTTGGAGGAGGAAAGACTCTTTGGTGGATCTAAAGAATGAAGGCAGAATAGGCCTATGGATAAGTGGGGATTGAAAAGGGAGAGGAAGTACTAGGTGGTTGCAGGATGATGAGCAGAGGAGGAACTCCTAAGGATGAGGGGGTGAGAGAGAGAGAACAAGAGAATGAGAAAGAGAGAGAGAAAGACTGAAAAAGTTCCTAGAAAGAGAGATCCAGGAGAGCATCAAAATCTAGAGAAAGTGTAAGACCACAAGAAAGTTACCGGGAGGGAGAGAGAGGAAGAGAGGGAGAAACATTGGTTTGAAATTCAACAGACTCAAGGCTGTAGAATTTCCTCTTCTTGCACTGTTTCTATTTTTAGAAAACACTACTATTTATTACTCCCCTTCTACTAATGTACATATATGCGATGCATGCTTGGGTGTTGGTCCTGTGCGGTCATGGACTTCAAACAATTAAAGTACCAAAGTGGACCTGACATTTCATACCCTGTAACCATGAATGGCAATACATGGTTGATCATCTGACGCACCTTAGGCCTCTCAGACCTCCTTTTGATTGATCAGTGCAGGACTTTTATAGCCATGTTTAGTTTCTGATCCAGCAACTGCCTTGGACCCCAAAAGCAGCAATGCCAAAGACACTACCAGGGATAGCAAATGTCCTGACAGCAGTAGCAGCTGATACCATTGGATCATTCTAATCTTTGTGCTGTAGACGCATCATGGATAATCATACTTTATGCTCAGTTTCTGTGCTTTATCATGTGCTGTTAGCACAACATCTTTTCAAATATGAGTTGTTTTCACGAGGCAGTGGTACTTGCCAAGCATATCAAAAGCATGAATACACACTGAAAGCTAGAATTCAGGGTTACCATGTAGTACTACTAAATACAGCTTCAACAATCTGTGCATTATAGAGCTGTGCAGATTATGTAGCGTACCACTACAGTAAAGGGAGCCTCAACTAGTCATTGTAACCCAGGTTCTAATAACGGTTATGCCACCATTGATCAAAGTATTAGCCCCCCCACCCCCCGAACTCGAAGTCCAGTTGCGCCCCTGAGGCGCATACACTCTACTGGAAGTATCCAAAGCACTTCCCGAGAGCAGCTATGCAAGACTCCAGCTATCCTAGGCCCATACACTCTACTGGAAGTATACAAAGTTTTTCAAGGAGCAGCTATGCAAGACTCCAGCCATCCTAGGCCCATACACTCTACTGAAAGTTTACAAAGTTTTTCCAAGAGCAGCTCTCCAAGCTCCGCTGACATAGTCTGACTAAGCACTTACCCGGAGCAGACCTTTACTCTCACCATCTGGACGCAGCATGTTGGACAGGAAGCTGAACCACTTCCTATGAGGCCCATGAAAAGGGCAGCAGAGGTCCCAGATATTCAAACAGGACTCGTTTCTCACCTCATCACTGGTAAGGAAGGAGGTGCGTGGCTCAGGCTTCTGTCTTCAAGACACACATTACATGAGGCTGAGGCACTCGACCACACGAGCATCACTCCTGAAACCGTTATTTCCACAAGATCTGCCAGAAAAGGCCCAGAACGCACACTCAGAACCCATGGCACCATGCAAAATAAACTATGAGAGGTTCTTAAACAGGCCAGCCAGACATCAGAGTGTACACAATATCCCACACGACCTGTATTCCTTCTACTATGGCTCAAAGTGCAGCGTTCTGACCCAAGACAGACATCAGCGCCTACAACACCTCCTGTAAATCAGGCATCTTACCTCCAGGAGCCTGGACACATCTCACTCACAGAGCAAAATCAAAGTGTAAGAAAAGAAGCAGTGGGGGTGTAGGGTGGAGGAGGGATCGCCAGGGGTGCCAGAGGATGCAAAGAGGTTACAGATTACTGCGAGCTGTGAGTGTAAAAAGAAAGCACCATAGCCACAGAACTGCACCTCTGGTTATAGACAGCAATGTGCATGTTCAGCAGCAACAAAGGAAGTAAAACCAGCCCCCTCACTTCAAACTCTGGGAAGTAGAGAGGGTGTGAAGGGGGAGAGGGCCATGGGGCGCTTAGGCAAAGAGTTGAAGATTACCATAAACAGAGACTTGTCAAAACACATCTATTAATTGCACTTCAGCTGGGACTTTCACCACTGTTTCAACAAAACGTTAATGAGTAAAACTACTCTCACTGCAACCCGTACTCTGCCCCCCACCACCGTTCCACCCACCCAACCCCACCCCATGTAAGATGGGCACATTCTGCCCAGTGCCTCACCTCCTGTGCCCTATGCACCTCTCACTGTGCTCTCTCTGCCCCGGACTCACCCTTCCTGTGCTCCACAACTCCTTCACTCGCCTCATTCCTGGCCTCCAAGGGCTCTACTTCATCACTACTCTCTGCACATACTCCGTCTCCGCCTCGATTCGTTTCCACCTGTAAATGCCCTTCAAATCCCTCTAACCCAGTACACGAGCCCTCCAGAGACTCTTCCTATTCCCTATCCCAGTACTGTACCCTTCATGTAGTACTGCACCTCTGGATCACCTGCACCGTCTACCACTCTCCAGATGTGCTCGTACCCGTCTGTAATCCTATGTATATGCAACACATCTGTAGTACCGCACCTCTGTATCACCCGTGCTACCACTCTCCAGCTGTGCTCGTACCCATCTGCAATCCTATGTACATGCCAGCACTCTGTAGTACCGCACCTCTGTATCACCTGTACACTCTACCACTCCGCAGATGTGCTTGTCCTGGTCTGTCATCCTATTTACATGCCAACACTCTGTAGGACCACACCTCTGTATCACCCATACTACCACTCTCCAGCTGTGCTCGTCACCGTCTGCAATCCTATGTACATGCAACACTCTGTAGGACCACACCTCTGTATCACCTGTACACTCTACCACTCCGCAGATGTGCTTGTCCTGGTCTGTCATCCTATTTACATGCCAACACTCTGTAGGACCACACCTCTGTATCACCCATACTACCACTCTCCAGCTGTGCTCGTCACCGTCTGCAATCCTATGTACATGCAACACTCTGTAGGACCACACCTCTGTATCACCTGTACACTCTACCACTCCGCAGATGTGCTTGTCCTGGTCTGTCATCCTATTTACATGCCAACACTCTGTAGGACCACACCTCTGTATCACCCGTACTACCACTCTCCAGCTGTGCTCGAGACCGTCTGCAATCCTATGTACATGCAACACTCTGTAGGACCACACCTCTGTATCACCTGTACACTCTACCACTCCCCAGATGTGCTTGTCCTGGTCTGTCATCCTATTTACATGCCAACACTCTGTAGGACCACACCTCTGTATCACCCATACTACCACTCTCCAGCTGTGCTCGTCACCGTCTGCAATCCTATGTACATGCAACACTCTGTAGGACCACACCTCTGTATCACCTGTACACTCTACCACTCCGCAGATGTGCTTGTCCTGGTCTGTCATCCTATTTACATGCCAACACTCTGTAGGACCACACCTCTGTATCACCCATACTACCACTCTCCAGCTGTGCTCGTCACCGTCTGCAATCCTATGTACATGCAACACTCTGTAGGACCACACCTCTGTATCACCTGTACACTCTACCACTCCGCAGATGTGCTTGTCCTGGTCTGTCATCCTATTTACATGCCAACACTCTGTAGGACCACACCTCTGTATCACCCGTACTACCACTCTCCAGCTGTGCTCGAGACCGTCTGCAATCCTATGTACATGCAACACTCTGTAGGACCACACCTCTGTATCACCTGTACACTCTACCACTCCCCAGATGTGCTTGTCCCGGTCTGTGATCCTATGTACATGCGAGCACTCTGTAGTACCACCCTCTGTATCCCCCGTACACTCTACCACTCTCCAGCTGTGCTTGCCCATTTGTAATTCTATGTACATACCAGCCCTCTGTAGTACCGCACCTGTAAAGTCTAGAATTCGTCAGCAGTGCTCATCCCGGTCTGTAGTCCTATGTACGTGCTAGCACCCTGCACTCTGTACCCCCCGTACCCTCCACCTCTGCCCAGCTGTGCTCGTCCATCTGCAATCCTACAACTGCAGCATTCACTCCTCTGCCCCAGTACGTTCTGACACTTTCTGTACTTTACATCACTGAATACCCCCATCCCTCCTATAAGAAGCTTTTCCTTTAACATACTCTGGGGTACTATCACCCTCTCCTAATGTGCTTTACACATGCCTGTACTTTCAACAGATGGGAGGGGGGGGGGTTTAGGGGTAGCTGAAATGTGTGCAGCCAGAGAAGACCAACTAGGAACCCTTTCCAGGAAACGTGGCCTATGTAATTAAGGCTGTGGCTTAAAACGTGTCATGCATATGATTTAGTTCACAGCCGCCACCTCACCAGTATCTGGGTGTTCTTGAGTTTTGTGTTATTGCATCCAGACACATCACACACCAAACAGGTCTCACAAAGCTGGACCTATCAGCTTTGCCAACGCCGGAGCAGTAGCACAAAAAGAAGTAACAACAATTGTGTTGGGACCGATTAGAATAAAAAATGTTTTAAAGACCCTAAGAATTAAACATTACTGAGGTCAGATAAGGGGGTGGGGGGGAAAATGGTCTTTGGTTTGTCTCAATCACTCCTTTTCACCCTCTTAAAACTATATAGTCTCATTGTTGTAGACATACACTTTTCTCCCGCATCTTTCTGAAATTCACGGTCTGCATATTTCGCACGTCACCTCCTTCTCCGCTGTTTTCCCCACTCAGTCCTCCGGAATGCAGCTCCCCAAGTCATCCCCTTCACCATGCCTTCTCACTCACCCTCCTCGCCTTTAAACAGCATTTTCTTTTCGAATGGTACCGTCAATATTTCAACAGCTGTGTATACATCCAGCACACACCTTTATATACAATGATATTTACAACTGGCGCATATGTGGCCACCGGTCTACATCCTCTGCAGAGGCCAATGACTGGATGAGCATGTAGAGTGAAAAACGTTATGACCCGCTGACAGGCACCATGAGAAACTACCACTGCCTTCAGCTGCAACTCCACAGCTGTCAGTCGTGCCCAGTCACGAAGACCCTGCCAGAACCTGAACTCCCCTGGCACCTGGAGACGACTCATTCACAGCATCCCCCTTACAAAAGTCATATGTTGCATAAAAATACTACAGAAACACCTGAAAAAAAGAAACATCTAAGGCATGGCGAGGGACGGCAGTGGTGACATGGATTCACTTAAGGGTTTTTACAGTGATTGTTGAGGAATCAATCAATGCCTGTAAAGTTAACGAGACTGAGATAATGCCCAAGAGGCACCAGTTTCAAAGTCAGTTTTAATCACTGCACAGTCCGAGTCCCAGTCCCACTTAAAGGCCTGATCTCCTGGTACTTTCTCCTCTGTAACTCCTTCTCTCAGTATGACATCACATGTAGTGTCTCATCTTTCTGTACTTCCAACACTCCGTATGCAGTTTAGTCTGTCTCACATACACTTCCTTCCCAGTACCATCGCATGTTTCCTCCCTTCTTATACTTTTCCTCTCAGTGTCCATGTCTAGCCTTGCATCTGCGACTTCCAAGTCCCCCCCCCCAGGCATTACTCTTTACTGTGCGCACCACTGTATTCTTCACCTCTCAGCACTACCTGTGCACTTTGGAGCCCCTCAGTACTCTGCCCATCACCCGGCTCTCTCCTGTACTTTCAACGGTGCTTCTCAAGCCTTGTACAGAGGTGCTGTACATAATAAGCAGAAGGAAACTCGTTTATTTTTCCAGTGCACTGTACAGCTTCATTTCAATGGAAAGGGAACAGGCAAAAAAGGGATTAAGTATCATTGTATGCACTGTCCTATAGGTCTCTGTACTGCCCCTGCACTCTTGCATTTGCCCCTTTCCTATGCACTCTCCTACTTGTCTCTGTACTGCCCCTGCACTCTTGCATTTGCCCCTTTCCTATGCACTCTCCTACTTGTCTCTGTACTGCCCCTGCACTCTTGCATTTGCCCCCCTTTCCTATGCACTGTCCTATGGGTCTCTGTACTGCCCCTGCACTCTTGCATTTGCCCCTTTCCTATGCACTCTCCTATAGGTCTCTGTACTGCCCCTGCACTCTTGCATTTGCCCCCTTCCTATGCACTCTCCTGCAGACCTCAGTCCTGACCCCTCTATCACTGCCCCTGCACTCTCTACCCATCAGTACTCTCCTCCACCCATTTAAGCCCCAGTGCCCTGCTCGGTGCTGCCCCCGCCCCCCTCCAGTATTTGCTCCCCCTCCACTCCCATGCCCCCCTGCCCCTCGGTACCCACCGCTCGCTCCTCCTCGGACAGGAAGTCGGGCGCCTCCTCGAGGCCTTCGTGCTGCGGAGAGACAGAGAAGGGGTTAGGGCCTGAGACTGGGGGGTGCGGGGCTGACAATCCCTCCTCCCCCCTCCCGGAGCACCGGACACCCACCATCATGGCTGCTCCCGACCGGCGGCGCACGGAGTGACGGGAGCTGGAGGCGGGGCCTGAGGGCTCGGGGGCGGGGCCTGCGAGTCAGGGGGCGGGCCGTGAGGACTCGGGGGAGGGGTTATAAGAGCTATGGGAAAGGACATCATGCCAGAGGGGCGGGGCATGACATAAAGGGGCAGGAGGGTTAGGGGCGGGCCTTGGAGGTTGGTGCGGGCCCTGGATGCGGGGGGGCCGGGCCAAGAGAGCAGCGAGATAATTGCTTCAGGCCGTGGGGCGGGACCGAGGGAAGATCCTTAGAAATGACAGGAGGAATGGGCGGGGCCTGCAGCAGAGGGCGGAAATGTGGAGCCTATGAGAGAGGACATGCCGGAGACACCAGACACGCGCCAGTGACAGGCATCATGGGCGGTGCCTGGAGCAAAAAGGCGGGCTTCATAGGGAGGCCTGACACTCGAGGGGCGTGTCTACAGCTTAAGGGGCGGTGCTGTCATTAGGGCGTTGACTAGCCACGTTCAGACGACGGAGCGCGCGGGGCAGATGAAGAGCAGACAAGTGAAGTAAGCGGAAGCGGTCAGTAGGCGGAGCTAGCCTTGACGGGCAGGGGGCGGGGCTAAACATGTCACGTGGAAGGAGTGTGAAAAAGAGGTGCGACGCCACCTGTGCCAACAAATGAGCGGGAAAGCGTCACGTGCGGCGGCCTCTGAGGAGAAGCAGCTGAGGAGAAGCAAAGTGGGAGCATGGCCAAGGCTGGGCAGCCGTGGAGGCCCACAGGCGTCACAAGCGCTCTCGGCCTGAAAAGGATAGACTGAAAACCATTCAGGGGAGGGAGAGAACTGCACAGAGGGTTCAATCAGAGTGCATATTAAGAGCCCTGCAGCAGACGTCCCAGAACTACAGGGCCAAGGCTCCAACTGTCAACTGACCAGAAACTTCTAAGCCAGAATGTCATAAGGCAGCTGTGTGCACAAGCCAAGCTCGCCATGCATGCAGCACCAGAGTAATCAAACATAAGATAACTACCAAATATGACTCATGAAATGGAAACACAAGGTAAGCCTCTAATATAAGATCAGGTTTAATACAAGGTAATTAGCAGATATAACATGAGGTGTAATTTACACATCTTCTCTTAAGCGAAAAACCTAAAGATAACCCTAAAGAAGGATTAAACAAAATAGTACTTGAACTGGTGTGGATGTCTGGAAATGCATACACAATGCGTACCCACACAGTCCTGGACATTTCTAACCCCTTAAATGCTTCCACCACAGTGCTGAGCCCCGTTTTTGATATTTGGGGTACTTTGCTTTTATGCCTTCATAACTTTTTTCCCCATAAAATATCCGCACCAAATTTGCGTCCTTTTTACCGAAGAGAAGACCCTGGGGGTTCTTCTATAGCATTGATACTCATGGTACATCCTGGGGGGCTGCTTGCCGCCGTACTGACCTACACATGCGCCCCTTCTGGGTAAAAGCAGTGTGTTACATTTCCCTTACTTTTTGTACACTTCCTTTAAATGCTTTTCCTTTCTTACATTCTGTTAAGAACACTCTGCATTGCCTTGACCTGTTATGTTATGATGAGCATTCTGTATTCTAGACTAGATCTCTGGAGCTATCTACCAGAGAGGTTGTGCTGTGCTGTTTCCCTACAAATAAACTCCTAATTTTTAGGTCTCGCCTACGCAGCGCGCATGCGCCGCATAGGGAGGAGACCTCTTGAAATCGGTTGGGTTTTTCGCTTAAAAACGTGCACACGTTGCATTGCCTTCAATGGCAACGCATGCACGTTTGGCGATTCCCTTGCGGGAGCGAGCAGCGCCATGTGTTACCAATTAGTGCGCTCGCTCCCGCAAGGTAAACGCTGCGTGTCCCTGCTCTCGGCTGCACTCCCCCCACCCCTCCCACTTGTTTACCCAGCGTCAGCGGGCTACGCCGAGAGACGCATTTTTAAAAAATCTTTCTTATGCCTATTTTTTAAGGCAGTGCCCATCGAAGCAGTTATATTTGCAGGTAACTCCTGTACAATGTGACTTGACTTAGAAAGGACGGTAGAAGAATGTCATCGTACACTACATCAATGCATTTGAAGTTTTGGTTCCTTTAGAAGGGCATTATTTTAGCACTGGAAGATATGTACTTTAATGCCAGATCAGGTACATCATTGGCACCGCATTGGAGCTTCGTAGTTGTAACCATTGAGCCTTAGGCCCTTTCCACGTTAAGAAGTCTGGTCACTTTAAGAGATCTGGCCACATTACATGCTTTATCTATTGTTGGCCTTTCTACCAAAAAGGGAAAAAACAAAGCTAATTCAGATCTCTTGTGCTAAAGTAGGAGCATAAAAAAACTGCCCAGCCCACTAACCCATTTAGGTCATTGTGACGCTGTCTGACAAGAAATCAGAAGTCATCTAATTAACTTCAGATTAACATAGAAATCGTAGCTAAGCACCCTGGTCACAAAGTTTTTATTTTAATTGCTTGTATAGTTGTTACGAGGGAGCGCTTCCTATGGGCAAGGGAGTGCCTTGGGGCACCCCTGGTGGTCGCGCCCTATTTCAATAAAATGCCTCTTAGTAAACAGAGTTCGCTCCAGCGATTACAATCTATATTTTATTTTTGTTGCTGTTCTATATAGCGCGAACTTGACTCGAAGGTATCGGAGCGCTTTACATTAGCACCAGGTGCATTACAGACAGACACATTCATTTTTAGGCTCGAGGAGATTAAGTGATTTGCCCAGAATCACAGGATGCATGTTTGAGCCGACGCCGAGACTCGAACCTGGTTCCCCATCTTCAAAGTCGGCCGTTAAGACTTGGAATACTGATGTGTGAACTGCTTATGGGTGTGACTTGCTTCTAGTCGTACCTACTCAGATAAACATATTTGTGACTCATTCGCAACGTGAATAAGATTTTTTTTTTATTGAGGTTTTTGAACCCTCTTTTTCCCCGTCATACCCAGAACTGGGTATTATAGTGACCACATAATTGTGTCTAATCAACCATGCAGACGATCCTTGGTTGCGGTATAACCAGTGGACAGCACTTGAATGCGTGCTTCATTTGGGGGATGAACTTGCATATTGAGGGACACATGTTACTCCCCAAGCGTGGTCAGGCACTGGCAAAGACCCCCCTTCCTCCCTCTACTCGCTTCTTCGTGGCGTTGTACCGAGTAGTTACTTTATGCTGAAGCCTTGCTGTCTGCCACTTTTGATTGTGGCAAGAAAGGCTCATACTTGCCACATTGCCTACTGAGCGAGTGCCTTTACTCCCTATAGATTTGTGGACTTTTGGTCTCAGCGGACAGGTGGAGGCATCTGTACAAAGAAATATGTTGTTGGATAATATTTGGGGCTCATTCAAAGGAGGCACAATTTGCTGACCTTTACCACATTTTCAACCTTTCTTAAAGAGGAATTGCACAATATATAGAGACCAGCTGTAATTAATCAGAGAACGTGTTAGCTTGACTTTCGATTAAGGAAGAGTTGTTAACATGAAATACTCGCACTGACTCACTGACAGTGTGACTTTACGGAAGGATATCAAATCTATTTTTTTAATACATATTATGACTAGCTACGCAAACAAGCATTGGCATAGCCAATAGGTCTCGCCTTTGGGACCTTATAAGTGTTTAGCCATGCAACAGTTGATGTTGTTGCACCAAGGATATTGTGCTGGATAACTAAACACTTATAAGGTCCCAAAGGCGAGACCTATTGGCTATGCCAATGCTTGTTTATAAATACTTTCTCAGACCTATTGAATTCTACATTTTTGGCGACGAGGATGGGATGGTTTGGAATGTCAGGAGGGTTGCTAAGTGTCGTTTCCCTGTTGATCTCGGCAACAACCCTTGTGAACTCAAGAGCTCTGAAGAGTCTGAATCTATTGCTTCCTGAATCAAAACTGGTAGTAGATGTGTTAAACCTCCTACCAGAATGAAGGATTATGTTTAAGTTGTTAAGGAGAGGGATGTGTTACATTTCCCTTACTTTTTGTACACTGTTCCTTTAAATGCTTTTCCTTTCTTACATTCTGTTAAGAACACTCTGCATTGCCTTGACCTGTTATGTTATGATGAGCATTCTGTATTCTAGACTAGATCTCTGGAGCTATCTACCAGAGAGGTTGTGCTGTGCTGTTTCCCTACAAATAAACTCCTAATTTTTTATAAATACTTTCTCAGACCTATTGAATTCTACACAGCACTAGCCAGCTGTTTACTTGAGAGAACTCTAACATTCAGTAAGATCTTAAACAAGCACTCGCAAAACCAATAGGTCTCGCATATGCGCAACCTATTGGCTTAGGCAATGTGTTTTAGCCATGTTGTACACCAATGTGGCTGCTGCTCGGCATGATTAAAAGTTAGTGGGGTGGGGATAGATTGGGATAGAGTGAAGTGGGGGTAGAGTGTGGTAGACTGGAGTAGAGTTGGGTAGATTGGGGTAGAGTGCCGTAGAATGTACTGGAGTGAGGTAGATTGGAGTATAATTGAGTGGGATAGAGTTGAAAAGCTCTGCCAAGTGCTATGCATCCCACGTCAGAATAACCATTTCCGGTAATTTCCCCACATTACTGCAATGTCTCACATTGTCACGCAAAAGAACCGTGACCTGAAGTGCGATAAAACCGTGTAGTTCAAGTTTCTCGCTTTGCTGGGACGGGCGCATAAAAGCTGAGCTCGTTTTTCAAAGGCCACATGATGGCGCTAGTGTGCTATGGGAGGTATAGGAATCTCAATATATTATGACGTGGACATATCCTTGTAAAAATGAGTCGTTGGTCGATGGGTGAATGAAGAAATGTTTTATTTAAGTAAAACATAAAACCCACTCAGGGATGTGGAATTCCTATAGCCCGACGCCCAGGACATATTGTTTGGGGTCAAGGGCAACAAGTTTTCATGTGCATTGTGTCCTTGGGACAAGTAGGCCCAACCCCCTGCAGCACAAACCCTTTGGCTGCCAGTTTGCAGTACCACATTATGGATCGGGAGGGGCACTGTCTGCAGTTGAGGTAATATTTCTGCCCTTAAGTTAATGCTGTTCAAACTTGTATTTATGGTTCATTAATTGAAAGCCTTTATTATTGGGGTGAGCGCTCTAAGTAAATGTTGTAAGCTTCGACTGCACTACTGACAGTGGATCCAGTATAAAAATTTGTACACACAGTTTTTAGCAATATGAGTCTATGTATAATGCATCTGATGTGATGCAAATATTTATTTGCAGAAGCTTGAAAGCAAGATTGACGATTCTTTGCTTTCAAAATAAAATGTTCATAAAAAGATGGAAAAAAACATTTCGCTAAAACTACTGTAAAATTTCAGGTATCATTTCTTTGCAGCATCAATTAGTAACGTGTTGATGCATGCTAGTATTTCCCAAAAGTATTCATAATAGAAAATCAGTGTAACAAGTTTCAATAAGATTATGGGAAACAAAAATAAACAAGCATCGGCAAAGCCAGTAGGTCTGAAATTGATGGTCAGCTTTTTAGTTTTGTCAATGTGTGACTTGTTTTGGCATGGTTTTTGTAAAACCTTATTGGTGTGTGAGCTGCCGGACTCTCACCATTATACCAAACATTGGCATAAGCAAAATCTGTTTTTTGGTCTCAAAAAGCACACACTGACACAGTTACTGGCACTGAACAAAACTACTTTGTGTGCCGATATGCTCCTTGTGAAAGAGCAGAATGCTGGTCACTCACAGTGAAGCCAGTCGATACAGAGACAGAAATTTAATAAACACAAAAAATCACGATCAACGCCAGACCAAATTAGGGGCCCAATTATTAAAGAAAGTCTCAAAAGTGCAAGCATGGTATATGTCCTTGCATTAAGTGCAGCTATACGGCTTTCGTGAATTCCCAAGAATTTACAGAAGTAGGACAAGAAATAGTACTCCTAGAAAATATTTGTGAACTGTATTAACATGAGCAAATAGGCATGTGTAGATTTGCTGCTGCAAAAATCTTAGTGTTTGCAAGTTCACTTTCCCTCCAACCACTTTTTCTGGAAGAAGGTTTACGTCTGACATTGCCAGGAGTAAATTTCCAACATTTCTAAGTATGGGAAAAAATTAGAGAAGAGTTGTTGAAAACCCTTAAAAACATGCAAGTTAGTAGGTTTGCACAAACTCAAAAGGGCCTTCTAACCTTGGAACTATTGCTTACCACTACCATCAGCCCCAGTATGTAGATCTGCGGAAACATGGCAACATAAGGGGATAGCAAGTATTCAAACACTACTATGGTACGAGCCCTGGCATAATCAGAGAGGCTATATCAGAGCTCTTATATTATGAGTTTGCACTATAATTTGTCACTGCACTACATGGCACCAAAGGGCCAAGTGGATTTTGTTACAGGACAAGTAGATTTATGAAGCAACCTGCCCCATGGACAAGTAGATATTTTATTAAATTCCACACCCCTGCCCACTGGTGAGGAGAACAGAGCACCTCCAGCACCAGTCAGCTCCACACCGTTAAAAATGACACACATTCTAAAATGCTCACCAGTCAACAGGAAGATTCCACATTCTGAAATGACATATCAATTCAATGACATACGTCATTCCACTCAACATGTCTCTTTTTTTACAAAAATTTAACTCCAACATTGGCCAATAAATGGCAAAGGAAAGAGAAGGGGAGAGACAATAAAATAAGAAAAGAAAAGCAAGTAAGCAACAATAAATTACTTTAAAATGAAGTCTTCCAAATTCTTGGGTAATTTAACAACCCTTTTTGGTTGAATTGAAGCATCATCTCCTTCCTGCACAGATCCGTTAGAACAAGGAGAACTGGCAGGGACATTGGACTCAGGGGACACAACAGTCTCATGGGTATTGACACTGGAATCAGACGACTCTGGAGCACGTAATCCTACATTACAGTGAGTGGACACAATGGTCTGCTGGGTATCAACAGCAGAATTAATCATACAAGGAACTGGCAGTTCCACACACCCTTCTACACGTTTCTTATTTAAAGCATCCAGATCAAAAAACGAATCATCAGAATTCAACTCATTAAACATTTTTTCCTGACCAGGTTTTAACACAACTATGGAGCTTTTGTTCTACCAACCCTTTTAATGTAAAAGTACTGCACTGCCTGACACTTTAATAACTTGTACCGGTACAGAAAACTTAGAAGTACCCTTACGTTGTAAACCAGGCTTAATGATGCGAACCCAGTCACCAGCACAAATCATCTTGGATTTGGTCCTGTGCAACACATCATGATATTCTTTGTTTTTCAATATAGCCTCATCCAAATTCTTCTTGACTTTACCCACAACATTCTCGAAATTCTTGTGAACACTGGTATGAAAATCAGGAGATAAAAAGGTACAACACTTCCTCCCTCTCATCAAGTAATAAGGAGATTCTCTAGTCACCGAATGGGGTGCAGTGTAATAAGTCCACAGTTTCTCTTTAAGAAAGTTAAACACATTCTTATTGCTTTCAAGAGCAGCTTGTATGCCTTCCTTTTTTTTTCTTTCTTCTTTTTTTTGTTTATTGGCATTTAGAGAAAAATACAAAGAATCAATGTTCATATACACGTAGCCTGATGTTACAGAGAAGGATGACACATATGGCATAACAAGAAAAACAAAACCAACGCAGAAGAAGCACAGTTTGATCAAGTGTTGAAGTGAGATTCTACATCGCAAACAAGCAAAGCAAGGCACAAATATACGGATATAGATTGCATAGCATTGTTAAGTGTGAAGGCTCTTTATAAGAAGTAACACAATTCAGCAACAGTAAACACATTATAGGGCGTCCAGGTAATCGTCAGTTATTGTGTGATTTCATTCGCGGATAGATGCAGCAGCCTGGATAGGAGCCGAATGTAGGACAGTTAACCAAGCCAGGAATGGTCCCCAGATGTCTTTGGGCCTAGATGCTGGTGGTAGTAATTCCCAATAAATGTTTAATTGCTCCTGACAAAATGTGGTGTCCAGAACCCAGGCCTTGATGTCAGGGGATTTGCGCTTGCCCCAGTGCATCGCAACTCTGCGCTTGGCTCACAGTAGGAGCATAGCGAGCAGCCTGCGGTGTCCGATTGGGGCCTCCTTGACATATCCCAAAAGGCCTACTTTAGGTGATGGAGTCAAGTTGGTCTCCAAAATCTCATTTATTGTGCTAAATATTTCTATCCAAAATGTTCCCATGACCGGGCAACTCCATGCCATGTGGAGGAATGTGGCGTTGGGAGTCTTGCATCGCCAGCAGTTTGCATCCGGGCGAATGCCGATGCATTTAAGTTGCATAGGGGTTCTATAGATGCGATGCAAGTATTTAAAATGTATGAGACGCAATTTATAATTGGGCGAAAGCATCTCTAATTGCCCGCAACAGAACTCCCATTGGTCGTCTGAAACAGGGTCTTCTAGTTCTTCATTCCAACCCATCAAGGCTTTTGGTTGAGTGACTGGGGATGAGCGTTGCATGGAACTGTAGAGACGGGTGATAAGTTTGCTGGGTGAAGGATTTGTGAGCAGCGATTCTAGGGCCGGGAAAGAAGTTGGGGGAGAAGGAAACGTATCATGAAGTTTACGAGATGTACTTCAAATACTGTAGTATAACAATAGATTGGAGAATCTGGAGATACCTCCCGGTTCTGTTAGAGAAGGATTTATGAAGTTGTCATTGGGATATAGGTCGGCGAACGTGTCTCAACCCATGTTGTGCGCATGTGTGAAGTTACCTTTGTCTTGCAGTATTGGCAGCTGTGGATTTTGAGCAAGGGTAATAGATGGGGCATATAATGTCAAGTGTCCCGCACGTAAGCGGAGCCTATCCCAGGCCCAACGTAGAGTGTCTGCAGTATTTAGGGTAACATGTTGGCGTTTATAGGGTCGGTAAAGAGCTACCATTAAAGGTAAAGGAGCTTCACTGTCAGCTTCAACTGCCACATGGGGTTGAAAGGGGGTGGGAAAGATCCAGTAATGGAGAAACTGCGCCTGTGCACAGAAGGCACATAGAGCTAAGTCGGGTGCGCCCAGCCCACCTTGAGCCAATGGGAGTGTGAGCACTTCCCATGATATACGTGGTTGTTTCCCGGCCCATACCAGTGAGATCATTAAAGATCTAAGAGTTTTCAGGAAAGATTGAGTTAGTTGCAGCAGCAGGTTGACAAATAAATATAAGAGTTTAGGCAAGACTATCATTTTAGTAATAGCAATGTGTTAGACTTGGCATCTTTTGGCGTGTTTCCCCTGACTTTTTGCTTTCTGACCTCCCGGTTTTGACTCTGTTTTTGCTGGTGTAATGATTCTGCGCACTTTCCTCACTGCGGTCCAGTGGGAAAGTGCAAGTGCTCCTGTATAAAATGTGTTATGGATTGGTGTTTCCATGATTGGCCTATTTGGTTTATGTGTCAGTCCCTTGTAAAGTGCACTGCGAGTGCCAGGGCCTATAGACCAAATGCTGTTGGTGGGCTGCAGCACTGGATTGTGCCACCCACGCAAACAGCCCGTAAAGTGTAACTCGGGCCTGCCATCGCAGAGCCTGTGCGCAGCCTGAGGCTGCCATGTCGACTTGGCAAGTGCACACACTTGCAAGTCCCTAAACCTTCCCTTTGCTACATGTTAGTCACCCCTAAGGTAGGCCCAAGGTACCCCTGTGGGCAGGGTGCGTTGTACGCGAAAGGTAGGACATGCCCGGGTGTGTGCGGCATGTCCTGATAGTGAATTACAGCCTAGTTCGTTTTTCACTATTGCAAGGCTACCTGTTCCCCTAGGCCAGAACGGGCAGTTTTGATTATTACAGCTTATAATCCTAACTGACCCCGGGAACATGGTAGAAATTCGAGTTTAGTATGCCTGGACTCAGAATGATAAAATGCAGCTTTTAGTAAGGTTGGTTTTAACATTCTGTGTTTGAAAATACCACTTTTAGAAAGTAGGTATTTTCTTGTCTAACCATCCAAGCCTGCCTCTGCGAGATTGTGTATTCCGTGTCTGGAATGTGAGTGACAGGGGCTGGGGGATGCCAGGAGACAGGGTGAGTCAGCGCAGGGCTGAATAGCCAGATCGACCTGTAGATGGGTGGGAGGGGTCGCACCTGGGCCCTGAATAGGACAGTGCCTTCCCTCCACAATGCTGGCTCCACTTCCTGTGGTGCGTCTGATGTCCCTGGCCTACTCACTGAAAGAAGGGACGGAGACTTGTCAACAAAGTGCTCCAGAACTGGTTTGGACTAGGCGAAGGCCTCTCTGCCTTCAGAGAACAAAGGAATTTGGGATATAAATATTGGGGCCCTGACCCCATGAATTTAGATCTCGCTGGAATCAAGGAACCTGCCAAGACGAAGAGCTGGAAGAGCTGCCAGGAGGAGTACTGCCCCGTTGCTGTGTTGTTGCTTTGTTGGGTTGGCCTGCAGTTGCTGCTTCTGTCTTGGGCAGTGAAAGGACTGGACTGAACTTTCTTCAAACTTGTGCTGGGTATCCCCAAGGGCCAGGAACCGAGCTGGCCTCCTGTTAAGAAGTCTCAGGGACTACAAAGACTTCACAAGCCTCTGGGTACCGCTTCTGGAACGCTGTTTCAGTTGCCACAGAGGAAGGGAACCGCAACCGACTCCGTCAACCGAATCCATCCCTGGCCGGTGACCTGTTTGCACCGCGGACCGCATCGCCCGCTGCGCATCGCAACCCTGGTCTCACCGTGGGCGACGTCCGACGCCGCCAACATCGAGCCGCTGCTTGCACCGTGACCTGTGGGCACCGCAGTTCGCATCGCATCGCTTCACTGGGCCAGCCGGACCAGACCGACACTGTCGCTGCAACTGGCTCAAGAGTCGAGACCGCACCGCATTTGGGGCACCGCTCGCACGTCTGCGACGCACCGCTCCGACTCGCACCGCTGTCCGACGCCAGCTCCCGCACTCCGGCTAGGTCGCCTGCATCGCAACCTGTCAGCACCGCATCGAGCATCGTCTCGCCCTGCATCGCACGCCTTGGACTCACCGACTCCGTCTGCACGACGCTCATCGAGCCGCTGCCTGCACCGCATCGAGGGACACCGCACCTTGCATCGCTCCGTCTTGCACCGCAACTGCGACGAACGCCGACCGGCTCGTACACTCCGTACCAGCCACAACGAGAAAAGGTACTGTGACCGAGTCTGTTCACGACTCTGCTGGCCCGTATCGACGCGGTCGGCTGGAACTGTTAGACTCTGTGGTTCTCAGCATCACGGTAGGCTCGGACGGAGCTACCGACTCGTACGAACTTTGCTTTTGTGCTATTCCTGCAAAGAAGAAGTTAACGTATCAAGTATTCATTCGTAAAGTATAGTATTGTGGATTTTTGTCGTAATTGGTCTTGTCTTGAGCATATAAAATATTGGTTATTTTTCTAAACTGGTGTGGTGTCCGTTTGTAGTGCTTACACTGTATTACTGTTGGTTATGTGCAAATGCTTTACACACTGCCTCTGAATTAAGCCTGACTGCTCGTGCCAAGCTACCACGAGGGTGAGCAGGGGTTACTTCACGAGTGTAACAACCCTTACCCTGACTAGGAAGAAGGGTCCCTACTTGGACAAAGGTGCAAGCCCTTGCCAACTAGAGATCCCATTTCTAACATTGGTTGTCAGCGGTGAGGATAGGACTTGTGTTTGCACTTGACTTACAGTGATTGGTGTGCACTACTACCATATCGCAGACCATTACGTACCACATACTGGTTCTTTTTCTTTTGGCCTATTTTTGATCTTGCCAGTTTCAACTCACGACTTTTGTCATGCCTGAATCAATTGCATCATCCGTTGCATCTCTGGAAGTTATCTTTGAGGAGGACAGGTTGGAGTCCTACGCCGTAAAGGAGTTACGAGCGATTTGTAAAAACCTGAAAGTCCAAATTAAAGGCCTCACAAGGAAGGAGGAGCTACAGAAGGCGCTGAGGGCCTGGGTAGCAGCCAGACATGCCAATGGGCAGCCTGGTGATCTCAGTGAGGAGGCGGAGGAGCCTATTTCCAGGGTGGATGTGCTTTTGGGTAGGGGGAACCCGCCAGGTCGGGCAGCAGCAGTCTGTCCCCAGAGGAGCTGGAGGACAGGCGGGAGGCACGGCAGTTCGAGCTGCAGAAGCTCAGGCTGGAGAGTGAGCGGGAGGAGAAGAGATTGGCCATAGAGGAGAGGAAGATGCTCTTAGAGCATGAGAGAGAACTGAAGGAGCTAGAACTTAGGAGTAAGTCAGGCTCAGATGGTGGCAGCAATTCGTCCAGAAAGGCAGACAGGATTGTGCACATTCCCAAGAACGTAGGCAAGGAGTTCAAGAAGGGGGATGACATACAAAGGTGGTTCCAGGGTTATGAGGCAGCCATACACATGAATGGGGTCCCTGAGGAGAATTGGGGAGCAGGATTGTGGCCACTTTTCCCGGAAGAAGCAAGGGATGCTCTGATAGCTTTGGGTAAGGGGTATCACCTCACCTATGCTGACATGAAGGATGCCCTTCTCACGAAGTATGGTCTTACTCCTGAAAAGTACAGGGATCAGTTCAGGTCCAGTAAGAAGTCTGATGTCAACACTTGGTTGGAATGTGTGGATGTGTTCTGCAGGTCTCTGGATGGTTGGGTGAAGGGCAGTAGTGTAACAGATTTTCAGGGGCTCTACAACTTGATTGCATGGGAGCACTTGTCTAGTCTATGTTTTGCAGATCTGCGCCAGCACCTAGTTGATAGTAAGCTAACTGACCCCAGGAAGCTTGCTATGGAAGCGGACCGCTGGGTGAGTACCAGGGTCCACAAGAAAGCGTTTGGGGGAGACTCAGCCAAAGGTGGGCAGGGTCCCCAGCAGAAAGGTGGGGGGACAAGGGTAAAGCACAGGAGTTCTCTAAAGGGCCCCAAACTAGTACCCAGGGTAAAGGTTCCCAGCCCCCCGGTGATAAGAAGAAAGGGGTCTCTACAGGGAAGCCTGTTGAGACCGGCCCCCGCAAGTGTTATGCATGTGACCAGGTAGGTCACTTTAAGGGGGACCCCAAGTGCCCGAAGGGGACACAGCCACCCACCGGTGGACAGTCCAAAGTGTTGGCTAGTGTAGCGCTTGGGGAGGAGGGGTGCCCACAGGAGGGTGGGGATCCCGCAGAAATGACCCTTGTCTCACTCGGGGACAGTGAGATGGTCCCAGGAAACCAGGTGCCCCCTAACACAAAGAAATATAGCACCTGGGTGACCATTAATGGGAACAGGGTAGAGGCTCTCAGAGATACTGGAGCCAGTGTGACCTCAGTCCGGTGTCACCTGGTGTCTGAGAAGCAAGTAGTCCCAGGAGCATTCCACCAAGTAGTTGCTGTCGACAACTCAGAGCGCCAATGTATGGTGGCGCAGGTTCCCTTTGAATGGGGGGTCTCAGGTCCCTTAAGGGTGGTTGTGAGCCCTACCATGCCTGTAGATTGTCTGCTAGGAAACGACCTGGAGCAGTCCTCATGGAAGGAGGTTGAGCTCAGGTCCCACTTGGAGATGCTTGGGTTGCCAGAGTGGGCATGCGTGTCTACTCGGTCAATGGCAGCCAGAGAGGGTGATCAAAAGGACTTGGAGCCTGAAACAGTGGCCCAAGTCCCTGCCAAGAGGAAGGGCAGGGGGCGCGGGAAACCGACCCCCGAAGTTCCCACGGACCGGGAGGAGGCGGACCTCGAGGGGGACGCCCCGGTGCCTACAGGGGAGCAAGTAGCCGAACTGGGAGACATCTCTGAGCTGACCCATTGGCAGCAAGAAGGGGGTCCCACCAGGAGGAGTTCTGCAGGGAGCAGAACGAGTGCCCTACTCTGGAGGGTCTGCGGCGGCAGGCTGCAGACCAGGCAGCTGGTAATCAGTCCGGGTCACATCTGATCTACTGGGAGAGTGGTCTCCTATACAGTGAGCCTAAGGTTGCTGAGCCTGGGTCAGCCCGTGTGCTGGTGGTACCCCAGCGCTTCAGGACCTTCCTACTGGGTCTGGCTCATGACGTACCTTTGGCAGGACATTTGGGGCAGGACAAGGCCTTTGACAGGCTTGTCACCCACTTCTTTTGGCCCCAAATGCGAAGGCAGTCAGATGCACACTGCAGGTCTTGCCAAACTTGCCAGGCAAGTGGTAAGAGTGGGAGGAAGGTCAAAGCTCCTCTCCAACCTTTTCCGGTTGTTGGAACACCCTTTGAAAGGGTAGGGATGGATATTGTGGGGCCACTGGATCCCAAGACAGCCATGGGCAACAGGTACATCCTGGTCTTGGTGGACCATGCCACCCGGTACCCGGAGGCAATCCCTCTCAGGACAACGACGGCGCCAGTGGTGGGCCGGGCGTTAATGGGGATCTTTTCCCGTGTGGGATTCCCCAGAGAGGTGGTTTCTGATAGGGGGACCAATTTCATATCGAAGTATATGACATCCCTGTGGAAGGAGTGTGGGGTAACCTACAAGTTCACCACTCCTTACCACCCACAAGGAAACGGTCTGGTGGAGAGATTCAACCAGACCTTGAAAGGCATGATCAAGGGTCTAACAGAACCCATGAGGCGTAAGTGGGACGTCCTCTTGCCATGCCTACTCTTTGCATACAGGGAGGTGCCTCAGAAGTCTCTTGGGTACAGCCCCTTTGAGCTCCTGTATGGCCACCCTGTCAGAGGACCTCTGAGTTTGGTTAAGGAAGGCTGGGAGGCAGCTCCCAGGAAAACTCCCCAGGATGTATTTAGCTACATGCTGGCCTTTAGAAACCAAACTGCCCGCTTCAGGAAACTCGCTCAGGCGAACCTAGAAGCAAGCCAGGAAGAAATGAAGAGATGGTATGACCAGAACGCCACTCTGGTCGAATTTCAACCTGGACAAAAAGTGTGGGTCATGGCCCCAGTAGCACCTTGTGCCTTGCAGGACAAGTGGACTGGGCCATATGAGGTAAAGGAGCGCAAAAGTGACGTCACCTACCTGGTGGATTTGCAGGCTCCAAGGAACCCTTTGAGGGTCCTTCACGTGAACCGCCTCAGGCCCCACTTCGAGAGGTCCGAAGTGAGTATGCTCTTGGCGACAGATGATGGGGTGGAAGAGGAGAGCGAGCCTCTCCCTGACCTCCTGTCTACCAAGGAGCATGATGGGTCAGTAGAGGGTGTGATCCTCTCCCCTACTCTGACTCAGGAGCAGCAGGGGGCTGTCGCCAGTTGTTGGGACAGTTCGCCCCGCTGTTCTCTCTGACCCTCGGTGTTACTCACTGGTGTACCCATGACGTGGACACCGGTGACAGCCATCCTGTGAAGCACAAGATTTACAGGTTGACTGACCGGGTCAGAGCCAGCATCAAGGAGGAGGTCTCTAAGATGTTGGCGTTAGGGGTGATTGAGCCCTCCCACAGTCCTTGGGCCAGCCCAGTGGTATTGGTCCCAAAGGCTGCGGCGCCCGGTGCCACTCCAGAACTCCGGTTTTGTGTGGACTACCGTGGGCTCAATGCCGTCACCAGGACTGACGCGCACCCCATCCCCAGAGCTGATGAGCTCATTGATCGGTTGGGAGCTGCCCGGTTCCTCAGCACGTTTGATTTAACGTCTGGGTACTGGCAGATTGCCTTAACCGATGGGGCCAAGGAGAGATCAGCATTCTCAACCCCAGAAGGTCATTACCAATTCCGGGTGATGCCCTTTGGGTTGAAGAATGCCCCTGCCACCTTTCAGAGGTTGGTCAATCAGGTGTTGGCCGGGCTGGAGGATTTCAGTGCCGCCTACCTGGATGACATTGCTGTGTTCAGTTCCAGCTGGGAAGAACATTTACAGCACCTTGAGAAAGTGTTGAGGGCTCTGCAAGGTGCAGGCCTCACGATCAAGGCCAGTAAGTGCCAGATCGGGCAGGGTTCTGTGGTGTACTTGGGACACCAGGTAGGAAGCGGCCAGGTGGCGCCCTACAACCCAAGATTGACACCATTCTGGCTTGGGAACCCCCAAGACCCAGACAGAGGTGAGAGCCTTCTTAGGTCTCACCGGTTACTATAGGAGATTTGTTAAGGGCTATGGCACCATCGTTGCCCCCTTAACAGAGCTGACCTCTAAGAGGCAGCCCAGGAAAGTGATCTGGACTGAGTCCTGCCAGAAAGCTTTTGATGCCCTGAAGGCAGCCATGTGCACGGCGCCCGTGCTCAAGGCACCTGACTTCTCCAAGGAATTTGTCGTGCAGACTGACGCTTCAGAGCATGGTGTGGGAGCGGTGCTCTCACAACTGAACGAAGAGGGCCTGGATCAGCCTGTAGTCTTCCTTAGCAGGAGACTACTTCCCAGGGAACAGAGGTGGAGTGCCATAGAAAGGGAAGCTTTTGCTGTGGTCTGGGCGCTGAAGAAGTTGAGACCATACCTGTTTGGGACTCACTTCCGGGTTCAGACAGACCACAGGCCCCTCAGATAGTTGATGCAAATGAGGGGTGAGAATCCAAAACTGCTGAGGTGGTCCATCTCCCTACAGGGAATGGACTTTACGGTGGAGCACCGTCCTGGTACAGAACACGCCAACGCAGATGGTCTGTCCAGGTTCTTCCGCCTTAGTGAAGAGAACTCCAATGGGGTTGGGTAGTTCTCCCTACTTTCAGCTGGAGGGGACATGTGTTAGACTTGGCATCTTTTGGCGTGTTTCCCCTGACTTTTTGCTTTCTGACCTCCCGGTTTTGACTCTGTTTTTGCTGGTGTAATGATTCTGCGCACTTTCCTCACTGCGGTCCAGTGGGAAAGTGCAAGTGCTCCTGTATAAAATGTGTTATGGATTGGTGTTTCCATGATTGGCCTATTTGGTTTATGTGTCAGTCCCTTGTAAAGTGCACTGCGAGTGCCAGGGCCTATAGACCAAATGCTGTTGGTGGGCTGCAGCACTGGATTGTGCCACCCACGCAAACAGCCCGTAAAGTGTAACTCGGGCCTGCCATCGCAGAGCCTGTGCGCAGCCTGAGGCTGCCATGTCGACTTGGCAAGTGCACACACTTGCAAGTCCCTAAACCTTCCCTTTGCTACATGTTAGTCACCCCTAAGGTAGGCCCAAGGTACCCCTGTGGGCAGGGTGCGTTGTACGCGAAAGGTAGGACATGCCCGGGTGTGTGCGGCATGTCCTGATAGTGAATTACAGCCTAGTTCGTTTTTCACTATTGCAAGGCTACCTGTTCCCCTAGGCCAGAACGGGCAGTTTTGATTATTACAGCTTATAATCCTAACTGACCCCGGGAACATGGTAGAAATTCGAGTTTAGTATGCCTGGACTCAGAATGATAAAATGCAGCTTTTAGTAAGGTTGGTTTTAACATTCTGTGTTTGAAAATACCACTTTTAGAAAGTAGGTATTTTCTTGTCTAACCATCCAAGCCTGCCTCTGCGAGATTGTGTATTCCGTGTCTGGAATGTGAGTGACAGGGGCTGGGGGATGCCAGGAGACAGGGTGAGTCAGCGCAGGGCTGAATAGCCAGATCGACCTGTAGATGGGTGGGAGGGGTCGCACCTGGGCCCTGAATAGGACAGTGCCTTCCCTCCACAATGCTGGCTCCACTTCCTGTGGTGCGTCTGATGTCCCTGGCCTACTCACTGAAAGAAGGGACGGAGACTTGTCAACAAAGTGCTCCAGAACTGGTTTGGACTAGGCGAAGGCCTCTCTGCCTTCAGAGAACAAAGGAATTTGGGATATAAATATTGGGGCCCTGACCCCATGAATTTAGATCTCGCTGGAATCAAGGAACCTGCCAAGACGAAGAGCTGGAAGAGCTGCCAGGAGGAGTACTGCCCCGTTGCTGTGTTGTTGCTTTGTTGGGTTGGCCTGCAGTTGCTGCTTCTGTCTTGGGCAGTGAAAGGACTGGACTGAACTTTCTTCAAACTTGTGCTGAGTATCCCCAAGGGCCAGGAACCGAGCTGGCCTCCTGTTAAGAAGTCTCAGGGACTACAAAGACTTCACAAGCCTCTGGGTACCGCTTCTGGAACGCTGTTTCAGTTGCCACAGAGGAAGGGAACCGCAACCGACTCCGTCAACCGAATCCATCCCTGGCCGGTGACCTGTTTGCACCGCGGACCGCATCGCCCCGCTGCGCATCGCAACCCTGGTCTCACCGTGGGCGACGTCCGACGCCGCCAACATCGAGCCGCTGCTTGCACCGTGACCTGTGGGCACCGCAGTTCGCATCGCATCGCTTCACTGGGCCAGCCGGACCAGACCGACACTGTCGCTGCAACTGGCTCAAGAGTCGAGACCGCACCGCATTTGGGGCACCGCTCGCACGTCTGCGACGCACCGCTCCGACTCGCACCGCTGTCCGACGCCAGCTCCCGCACTCCGGCTAGGTCGCCTGCATCGCAACCTGTCAGCACCGCATCGAGCATCGTCTCGCCCTGCATCGCACGCCTTGGACTCACCGACTCCGTCTGCACGACGCTCATCGAGCCGCTGCCTGCACCGCATCGAGGGACACCGCACCTTGCATCGCTCCGTCTTGCACCGCAACCGCGACGAACGCCGACCGGCTCGTACACTCCGTACCAGCCACAACGAGAAAAGGTACTGTGACCGAGTCTGTTCACGACTCTGCTGGCCCGTATCGACGCGGTCGGCTGGAACTGTTAGACTCTGTGGTTCTCAGCATCACGGTAGGCTCGGACGGAGCTACCGACTCGTACGAACTTTGCTTTTGTGCTATTCCTGCAAAGAAGAAGTTAACGTATCAAGTATTCATTCGTAAAGTATAGTATTGTGGATTTTTGTCGTAATTGGTCTTGTCTTGAGCATATAAAATATTGGTTATTTTTCTAAACTGGTGTGGTGTCCGTTTGTAGTGCTTACACTGTATTACTGTTGGTTATGTGCAAATGCTTTACACACTGCCTCTGAATTAAGCCTGACTGCTCGTGCCAAGCTACCACGAGGGTGAGCAGGGGTTACTTCACGAGTGTAACAACCCTTACCCTGACTAGGAAGAAGGGTCCCTACTTGGACAAAGGTGCAAGCCCTTGCCAACTAGAGATCCCATTTCTAACACAATGCGACCGGCCAGAGAGATAGGGAGTTTTGACCAGATGATAGTCTTCTCCTCCAACCATGTTAGTGTGCGTCCAAAGTTCATGTCCCAAAGGTCTTGGATGTTAGTACTTAGCCATATACCCAAATAGCGGACTGGACCAGTCGCCCATTGAATAGGATAGTCTGCTTCAAAGGGGGTCGTTGTGTTAGTGAGTGGTAGCAGGTAGGATTTGGACCAGTTGATGTGGATGCCTGAGAGGCCGCCAAATTTGGTGAGTTCGCGAAGGACTGGGTTTAGATTATCTAATGGATCTCTGAGATATAGTGTGATGTCGTCGGCGTATAAAAATGTAATTATATCTCTGGAGGAGAAGTCAAGTCAGCGTGTTTTATGGTGTTGCCTAACCCTTGCAGCGAGGGGTTCCATGGCGATGGCGAACAGGAGGGGTGACAGAGGGCGCCCTTGTCTGGTGCCTCGTGTGACGTCAAATGGGGCCGAAGTTAATCCGTTCGCGCGTAACCTGGCGATTGGTTTGGAATACAAAAGCCTGATCTGTCTGATGAATAGAGGGCTTAGTCCTAGTCTGGCAGGGATGGTGAAGAGGTATGGCCACTCAAGTGAATCAAAGGCCTTGGTGGCATCGAAAAAGGCCGCCAAGGCAGGGGTCTGGTGTAAGATGGAGAATAAAGTCCTCAAATTATGCGAGGTGGAGCGTCCCGGTATAAACCCGGATTGATCAGGTCTAGCGATAAATGGTAATAGGGGTTGTAGTCTGTTGGCAAGGAGTTTCGCATATATTTTATTATCAATATTTATAAGGGAAAGAAGTCTGTAGGAGTCGCATTTGTTTGGGGTTTTGCCTGGCTTAAGTAGCGTTGAGATGACAGCCTCTCTGGTTGTTGGGGGGAGTGAACCGTTTTCCAGGGATTCCAAGTACATTTCCATGAGGTGAGGGGCTAGGAGCGTGGCATAATTCTTATAGCAGGTGGTTGTTAGGCCGTCAAGGCCAGGGGCCTTGTCGGTGGGAAGACTATTAATCATTTGTATTATATCTTCTACGGTAAAGGGCTCATCCAGATATTCTCTGTGAGCATTGCTGAGCCATAGCAGCTCCAAGGAGTCTAAGTAAGCGGTGAGTTCGGAGTCAACGTGTGGCGTCTTGGAGGTGTATAGTGAGGTGTAGAATTCGGTGAGGTGGTCGTGTATCTCTTTGGGGCCTCTGATGGATTCATCGTCGTTGTCTAGGACTTCTGTTATATAGGGAGAGCTGCGCGAGGGTTTAAGTATGTTTGCAAGCATTTTGCCCGGTCGGTCACCTTCTCCATACCGCCTGGCTGTGGCAAATTTCCCCAGGAATTTTAATTCTCTGTTAGCTTCCTCTTCGAAGTCAGAAATCTTTTCGCGAATGGGTGCTAAAAGTGAAAAGTCATTAGTGTCGAAGTATTGGAGTTCTAGTGTTCTAATTTCAGTTTCTAGTTTCTGTAATGTGCCGCGTATGGCCTTCAGCACTCCTGAATGACGAGCTATACATTTCCCCCTTATGACGACCTTAAAGGCCTCCCAGAGAACGGAGGGAGATGATACTGACCCCTGGTTTATAGAGAAATATTCAATGATGTTGCCTTTGATTTCTGCCTGGAATGCTGCGTCTCGCAAAGCGTGGGGGGGGAAGTCTCCACGTGAATTCTTATTTAATAGATGTAGGGAACATAACCCTGAGAGTGCACGGAGAGTGGTCAGACAGAGTCCTTGATAGATGCTGTGCATTTACTGCCCAAGTCGCCACGTCTCCAGAGATCAACCAGCGGTCCAATCTAGACCAGGAGTTATGTTGTGATGAGATACATGTTCCCTCTCGTTTGTGCGGGATCAGTTGTCTCCATATGTCTACTAGATGACTGTCAGATATGATCATGTTGAGTGCGTGACCAGAGCGGAGGTGAAGAGCGCGAGCAGAGCCCAATCTGTCTAAGTTATCCCAAAGGATTGCGTTAAAGTCACCTCCCCATATAACTGTGTCACATCCCATATCAACGACCTTTGCCCAGACATCATGAAAGCAGTCTGGGTTGCCTACGTTTGGTCCATAAATGGCGAGCATGACTATCTGCGTTCCATCTAAAGTCCCTTTTAATATAATGAATCTTCCTTCTGTATCTATATGTGATTGTGTCAACGTCCAATCAATCCCATTGCGAATCAAGATTGCCACTCCTCTTGCATAATTGGAGTAGGTAGAAGAATGGCATTCACCCCAGCGCTTGTGCTTCAGTTTATTCGAGTCAGCAGAGTTTAAGTGGGTTTCCTGGAGGAAACATACGTCCACCTGTTGCCTAGCAAGGAAAGCGTGAACCAGTCGTGCCTTCCTATGATTGTTGAGGCCCCGGACATTCCAGGTTAGGAAATTGTATGTTGCCATCCTAATTGGTTAATGGTCAAATGTAGGGTTACTGCGAATATCTCTAAATGTCACTGAAGTAAGTTGTCAGCTGTCTCAGTGGGACAGATCCATCGCTAGAGGGCCTCACTCGGTGTTTTGCGAGCAAAAAGTATGTGTTGCAGTGTGAATCTTCGAATTGTATCATGAAATATTGTTTGTGTGCTTCCTCGGTAACCGGTAGAAACTTCTTAACAACCTCTCCATCCCCCACCCACACCAACCCCCCAATTAGGTCGAGTATTTTAACCCTCCTGCCTCCCATCCCAACAAATAAAACTGTAAACATTAGTGGAGTTCAAAGGGAGATCTCCCAGGGGCCATGGGGTCGCCGGAATACTACCCAAACTTCTGGAAGGGTGGCCGAACATTCAGAGAGTGGCTAAAGGGAACATATCCCTCAGTGTTCTCAGGCTGTAGCCTGTAGTGTGGCGAGGTCAAGTCCCAGAATCACCCAACCTGCTCGTCACCTTGTTGGCGATTATATCAGTGTAACCAATAATCATCATAAAATAAAACGATTAATCACATGTATCAGTCATTGTCACTTAGGGTAGCATCTGAAGTAGTGCGGCTGGTTGAAGCAGGGTTCTTGTGCATTGATTTATCAATGTGTTTTGCGAACTTGAGTGCAGATTTCGCATCGGTGAAATAGTGTGGTAGTCCTTCGTGTGTAATCTTCAGTTTTGCAGGGTAAAAGAGTGCATAATTTGTACCGGATTTCTGAAGGAGATGCTTGACAGGTCCGAATTCGCGTCTGGCTGCCTGCACTGTAGGAGTGAAGACTGGGAAGAAAGATAGACTGTTACCTTGATGGGTGATGTTACCCTTTTCCCTGGACTTCCTCAGAACCACATCTCTGTCTCTATAGTTCAGCAGGCGAGCTATGATGGGTCTGGGAGTAGCGCCCACTGTAGGCCTTGGGGCCAAAGTCCGGTGTGCCCTTTCCACAATGAACATGGTTGATAAGTCTTGGCCAAACAGTTCGCGCAGGAGGTCCTCAATAAATGTTTCCATTTTTGTGATTGCGGTAGTCTAAGGAATACCAAGAACGCAAATGTTATTCCTTCTTGAGCGAGCTTCAAGGTCTTCATTCTTTGCTCTTATGACATTCAAGACTTTCTCCATGTGCAATAGGTGCTCTTTTGATTCCACCTGGAAGTCATGTGCTTCGGATGCTCTATTTTCAAGCTGGTCTAAGCGCGTTTCGTGAGTGTCCACACGACTTCGGTCCTGATCAAGTTGGGTAGAGAGTTTGTCGAGTTTATTGTCTATGGCTTTGAGGCTAGTTTTGACCTCCAGTAAAATGCTTCGTATGTCATCATCTTGTTTATCTGGGAGATTGCTCACCGCCGATTCTGTGTCTTGGTCCGTATCAGTTTCGGTAGTTCGGGTAGATCTTCTGCTGTCAAACGATATTTTCGTTTGCTTAGTGTCGGTTTTCCCCATCGTCTTCTCTTGTGGGTGATTGATGGAGAGCGCCCGGGTGTGTATGACGCCGCTGGTGCTGGTATCTGTGGGGAGCGGGCGGGCGCGAGACAAATATAGGGTATCCGGTATCCTCCGAGAGACCCAGGGCGGTTGATTATTGGACAGTATGTGCACAGTTCTTACATGTATTGCTAGTTGCGTTGTAGCTGCCGACTTTCGCCCACACAGCCGGGCATACGTCACCAATG
Organism: Calotriton arnoldi; assembly: GCA_963921515.1. NCBI lineage: Eukaryota > Metazoa > Chordata > Amphibia > Caudata > Salamandridae > Calotriton > Calotriton arnoldi. Next base: position 107,009 of record CAWUFW010006719.1, on the reverse strand, counting down.
TGTTCACAATTGTGCTGAAATGTTGAAACTGAATTAATGGGCATTTAGCGTTGTGCCCAGGTGTTCAACAGTACAGAGTAATGAATTTAGATCTTAACTTGCCTCAGCCGGCTGAATAGGGCGGATTGCTTTAATGTCTTTTGAAATTTACAATGTGCGACCGTTGGCAAAAGAGCAGGTCAGAGGTCGTATTATAATTACGGTGTTATATCAATAGCATGGCAGCCTCCCGTTCAACCTGTGGGTGATCGTAGTTGCGATGATACCTTTTCCCAGGATCGCAGGACGGCTATTAGGGACGGCAGCCACCACCCAGGGCAAACAAATGAGCAGTGTGGTGGAGTCGGGGGTTCAAAAGTAATACACCAACCTGCAGACGATGCAACCACTGCAAGTGTAGATTCCTCCGACCTCACGTCTGCTGCTCCGGCGATTACTTTGCTGGTCTCCTCGGGCCCGCGCAGGAAGAACCGGACCCGCCCAGTCTCCGGCCTCGACCCGGTGCACTCAGCGGCGTTGTAGATTGTGTGTGCCGAGCCGCGGTGCTTGGAAGTCGCCCGAGCGTAGGGCTGACTCCGGCACCGGGTCCGCCTCTAAGACGCCCCGCCGCTTTCCGCTAGTGCAGGGCTTCTGGCCGATTGTCTAGCGTCGCTTCCCTCCTCGATGCGTCATGGACGGGACCTCCCCGAACCAGGCCAGATGTGTTCCTCAGCTAGCGGCGCCCAAGCCGGTCACTGTTATAGGAATGCGAGAGGCGTTAGCAGGTGTGGTTGGCCGATCCGCGTGCTCCACTACTGCGCGGATTCGCGCCTACGGCAGGATCGTGGCTTCTCGTCTGGCTAGGCCTTCAGCTCCGGACGATCAATCTGCGGGTGCACGGCAATGGCGATCCCCAATTTTGCAGGAGGGGGATCACAGGCTCAGCCTCCATCAGATGCGTTAAAGTTTGGTGAAGGATCGTCCATTAACGCCAGGATAAGTGCCGGATTTTGAGCTCGGCCGGCAGAGCACACTTAGCAAGCAGCCATCTTGCTACTCGGCTAGGCCACGCCCCCCGCTTGTATGCCTTCCTTAATAAATCTGTTGGCCCGTTCCACCTGACCATTTGCTTTGGGACAATATAAAGGAGCTCTTTCAGCCTGCATGCCACATTTCTTAAGAAATTGTACCATCTTGGATGAAATGAAATGAAATGAACTCCATTATCAGACATAAGTATTTTGGGAAAACCTTCAATTTGAAAAACACCTTCCAAAAATGTAATAACTTCATCAGTGTTGGGATTCTCTACAAAAGTATGATAGATCCACTTTGAAAAATTATCCACAAGCACTATCAAAAATCTGTGCTGTATGCCTAAAATTTCATAAGGTCCTGAGAAGTCAATGGATACCCTCTCCCAGGGTCTTTGAGGACCAACCTGTAGACCGACAGGTTCACACGACCCCTTCCAACGTTTGTCCGACTGCACACACACTGAACAAGCATCCACAAACCTTTCCACACTGGCATCCAATCCAGACCACCAATAATACTGCTTGAGTGATCTTTTAGTGCTAGATACACCAGGATGACCATAATGGGCCAACTCAATGAGTTTAGACCTCAGACCCACCAGAGGAACAAACAAATTATGCATAACCAGTATGTCATTCTCAATACTGAGTTCACTAGACACCTGAGCATAACTTTGCAACCCTGCATCCAGATTCCTACTGGGTGGCCATCCTTTGACAAGATATTGCTTGACTTTATTCAGCAGTGCATCCGCTTCAGAAGACTTAATCCACTCCAATACCGAAATTTTACCATTGGAATTGTGCAAGACATCCACCACAGCAACTACACACTCGTGCTGGTCAACAATTTTTTCCTCACTAACACTCCTGGATGGCAACCTAGATAAGCAATCGGCTGTCACATTCTTCCCTACGGAGATATGCTGTATCTCAAAGTTGAACTCTTGTAGCCTGACAATGAGCCGTATCAGCCTTGAAGAAGCCTTGCCAGACCGCACACCATCCATCATGTACACTAATGGCTTGTGATCAGTGACCAACACAAAAAGCTTTCCCCACAAAAAGTTTTTTAATTTCTCCACAGCCCAGACACAAGCCAGCGCATCCCTCTCGATGGTGCTGTAGTGTAATTCCGCACCCCTCAATGCCCTGTACATAAAAGAGACCGTTCTTTCCTTGCCATCCACCAACTGAAAATGGCTCCCAACCCAATTGAACTGGCATCAACAGTCACAAAAGACTTACCATTGAGTAGGTGCTTGTGAAATGAGTGCTTTGACTTTCTCAAAAGCTGCATCATGTTCCTCCTTCCACACAAAAGACACACCCTTCCTAAGAAGTTGTCTCAAAGGCTCCACAACCACAGCATATCCTTGAACAAATCTGGCGTAGTACTCTACAAGTCCCAAAAAGGATCTCAGGGAGTCCTTATCGTAAGGTTTGATGGCGTTGTTCAAAGCGCTGACTAAATCAGCTTTAGGAGAAATGCCATTACTTGAGATTTTGTGCCCCAAATAATCAATTACCTTCACAAAAAAAACTTGCATTTTTCTCTGCTAACTGTCATACCTCTGGTTTCCAATGTAGTAAGTACCGTATCCAATAACTTGTCATGTTCCTCATGGGACTTTGCGAAAATAAGGATATCATCCTGGAAAGCCTGTACTTCCACCAGGTTCTGAAACAACACATCCACCAGCTTCTGAAAAACGCTAGCCACAGAGGCTCGCCCGAATGGCATCCTCAAGAATCTAACACCAAAAGGAGTGACAAAAGCTGTCAAATCCCTTGAATCATAATCCAGCATTACCTGATGATATGCTGACTTGAGGTCGATTATAGAAAAATACTTAGCGTCATTGACAGCCACCAGTAATTCCTGTATCCTAGTTAGGGGGTGACTGTCAATAACAATATTCTTATTCAACAACCTCAAGTCCACACACAGCCGTAAATCCCCATTTTTCTTGAGTGCGACCACAATAGCCGAAACCCATTCAGAGCTGTTGGTGGGTTCAATAATCCCTTCAGCACACAAGGTATCAAGGTGTGCTTTGAGCCTTTGAAGAACCCCTAACGTTACCATACGTACTTTGTGTCGGACAGGTGTGGCACCTTTTTTTAACTTAATGTGATGAGAAAAACCCTTCACTTGGCCCTCTTTATCTGTAAACACAGCATTATGCTTGGCTATGATGTTATCAGTCCTAGAGTTTTGGATTCCAATTTGATTCACAGAAATATCTCGTAAAACAATGGGACAATCAGTGACAGGACTCAACATTATGCCCAGTTTGCCTAAATCCTACCATCCTACAATGTTTTTCCCATTAACTGCAACGTACATTTTTGTAAAAATGTTGCGCCCTTGGAAATCTAAATTGTCTTCAAAATAGCCCAACATTTCAATGTTAAAATTGCCGAAAGCTTTAGGGTTGACATCAGTGGCTTTTAACTGCATACCTTTCCATTTCGCTTCAAAAGTGACATCAGATACAATGGTGATAGGAGAACCTGAGTCCGCCATCACCTCCAACATGACATCCCCAATGTGTACATCCCCTAACGGTGCTTTAAATCCTACACCCACAGCATTCACGTCAAAGCAAACCAGGGGATCATACAATGTGAGAATCAAATTCTCTAAATTGACGTTCACTTCACTGACAGTATTCACACTTACATTTGCTCTACTCTTAAAACTTCTGCACACACTTTGGAAATGACCAAATTTATTGCATTTGTTGCACCTTCTTTTTAGCAGCTGGGCACTCTGCGCTGTTCGCAAGATGTGACCTGGATCCACATCCATACCAACAGGACTTGTTAGGCCTAACAACTCCACTAGATCTAACAATTTTCTTCTCCACTTGAATCTCACACACCGGACTATTGACATTGCCCTCTTCTGAGGACAATATTTTAGAGGATTGAATAGATCTTTCTATGCCCTTGGCTATATCTAAAACTTCAGTTAGCGTGGGATTACGACAGGCCAATAATCTTTGCTGTATTTTTTTAGATTCACAATTAAATACGAATTGATCCCTTATGCAGATGTCACATTGGATCCAAACTCACAATTGGCTGCAACATACTCTTCAACAGTCTCTTCCCCAAACTGCCTCCTCTTATGAAAGGCATGCCGTTCTATCAAAACATTAGGTTCATCAGTAAACTGTTTATCTAATCTAGCAACAGCCTCTTTAAATATATCCCAAGTGTCACCTGCATCCGCCGATGCTGCTATAGCAGGTACATTTTCAAATATTTCAATAGCTGCTTGTTGTGAAGGTAAGTAGCACTCAAGACGTTGTGAGTGAGAAACGGTGACTTTTATTGCAAGAAACACAGGTGACAGCGAACCAACACTTGGCAGGCAACACCGCTCCGCCGTTAGCCGCCAACCGTCTCCCCACTCCCCGTTTAAACCCCGCATTCCACGTATGAGTGACCACGAGACCTCGAGGGCGCGAGGCGTCCTCGAGCTCCCGTGGGCACGAGCTCATCATAACACATCCCCTCCCGTTCAATAACAAAACAGAAAATGAAAGAGAAAAATAAAGAAGAAAGGACTAGGGACAAAAGAAGAGGAAGAGCAGGAAAGTATAACAGTAGGGAAAGTGTTGGATAGCGTAGGGGATTAATTTAGTATTCCCACTCCTGCAATATAATTAACATTATTTAACAATTAATTAATTTTTAAAAAATAATTTACCTTCCACCATATTCCCCTATAAACGTCACCACCAATATTGTAAAATATTAATGAATTAACATAAATAATTATTAATTAACTAATAACAATTAGCAATAAAATTAATAACCATCAAATATAAATTAATTTACACAATTAACAATATAAAATAACTTAAAAAAAATATTATATAAAAATATAAAAAAAATTAATAAAAATTAAATTACTTCCCACCCTACTACCCTATCAACACTAAACCCACTCCTAAAAAAAGTACACAATTAACATATTAACAAATTAATTAGTAATAATTAATATCAAATTAATAACTAATTAATAACTTTTTAAAACACAATTAACATATTTACCAATAAATTATTAATTATTATTAATAACTTTATAATTAATTAATTAATTAACTCAATTAACAATATAAATTATTAAATGCCAAAATATTAATTAATTTTTTAATTAATTAATTAATTTAAATTAAATTACTTCCCACCCTATTCCCCTATAAACCCACAACCCACTACGGAATAAAATTACGCAAAAATTAATTAACATATGATTAATTAATTCAAAAAATTCTTAATTAATATATTGTAATTAAATTACTTCCCACCCTATTACCCTATAAACCCACAACCCGCTACGGAACTAAAATACGCAAAAAAAAATTAACATAAAACTCATTACTTTAAAAAAATTCTAACATGCATTATAAAAATAATATATACTTTTAACACATATACTAACATTTAAAACACTAAAAAAAATCGATATTTTTAACAATGATATTATGACTGACAATATTACTTACTTCGATATGATGACAAACGATATTTCTTACCTGCATATCGATATTCTGCACCACTATATTTTTGACAGTCAATATTCTGTCCACTCGATATTTTAAACTCAATATTTTGTCCACTCGATACTCGATATTTAGACTGTTTACCGACCATCATCTGCCATTTGAATAATTTTGCTTCTTACACCAAAAAGAGGAACAAACCTGTCACCCCTCATAAGTATTCTTTTTCCACAAGTGGACAATTCATCCAACACTTTAAGAAAAGGTCGCTCAGGTGTAGAGACACAACTGTCTCTCCTGTCAGAAGAAACAAGACGCATTACTTCACCAAGAGTATCATCTCTAGACATTTCTGCATTCCAATCCTCTTGGGAAAACGCACCTATCCCTTCACATACCACATCCTCTACAGAAGCAACAGGCTCATCATGTTGGTTGTCCACCTGAGCACTATCTAAAGACAACCTAGTTAAACAGTCAGCTTGTTTATTCTGCCAACCAGGAATGTACTCAAGAAAGTAACAATATTCTTGAAGCCTAGCCGCTAACCTGGCTAAGCGTGCTGAACCTTTGCCAGCCCCTCCAGGAGAAAGTATAGTGAGGAGAGGTTTATGATCAGAACGTAATGAGAATTCAGCACCCCATACAAAATTGCAAAAATATTCCACCCCCCCAAGCAGCAGCCAAGGCCTCCCTCTCAATAACTGAGTAGTTCCTTTCCGACTTGGACAGTGTCCTGGAAGCAAAGGCTATTGTCCTCTCTGTTCCACAATGTTTTTGAGAGAGGACAGCACCCAAACCTGTAGCACTCGCATCAACAGTTATTATTGATTGTTGTTTGACATCAAAAGGCGATAAGATGCCAGCATTGCAAATCTTTTTCTTAATGCCATCAAAACAATCTTGTTGTTTAGTTCCCCACACAAAACTTTGACCTTTTCTCGAAAGGCCTTTGAGACTCAGTCTTGCCAGCAAAAGATTTTACAAACTTGGCGTAGTATTCAATGAGACCCATAAAGGATCTTAGCTGATCTTTGTCAATGTGTTTTGGGGCTTGCTCAATGGCTCAGAGAAGGCTTGATTTGGGTTTAACACCTTCGAATGACAGCGTGTGACCTAAATATTCAGCACTTTCAGAGAGAAATGAACACTTATCCTTGCGCAAGGTTATTCCAACATCAGCAATTCTCTGTAGTGTCTGATTTAATATAGAATTGTGTTCTTGAACAGTTGCACCGAAGACCAGGATGTGATCTTGGAGATACAAAACGTTGGGTACACCCTTAAAAGTTTGAGACATCATACGTTGAAACACGCTGGCCGCAGACGAGAGACCAAATGGCATGCGGGTAAATTGAAAAGTCCCCTCTAGAGCGATGAAAGTTGTGAGCGGTTTTGAGTCCGGGTGGAGCTTGATTTGGTGGTAAGCGCTCTTTAAGGTCTAATTCTGAAAAAAATGTACCACCTTTTAATAACATGACAAGTTCATTGATATTTGGCAGTGGGAAGGTGTCTACCACGATATTCTGACTGAGCGACCTCAAGTCCACGCAGAATCTCAGGGGGCCCTCTGCCTTGAGAAACGGTGACTTTTATTGCAAGAAACACAGGTGACAGCGAACCAACACTTGGCAGGCAACACCGCTCCGCCGTTAGCCGCCAACCGTCACCCCACTCCCCGTTCAAACCCCGCATTCCACGTATGAGTGACCACGAGACTTCGAGGGCGCGAGGCGTCCTCGAGCTCCCGTGGGCACGAGCTCATCATAACACTGCTGAACCTAAGTAGGTGAACAATAGTGCTTTTTTTCCTCTCAGCACAAAACTTTTTCCCATCAATGGCAATAAGGTAGTTCTCAAAGGTTTTGTACCATTTTTTCCAGATCAATGCTGGTTTCCCAGGTACTGCCAAAAATATTGATGGTTAGTTACACATTTGCGACGTAGCCATGACGATTCAACTGCAATTGAACAAGTTGTAGTCAAACACCTGTGGCTAAGGTGATTAAATGAATGCAGATCGTAAACAAAACAAAAAAAAACAGTATAGTAAATTACCAAAGAGAATAGATCTCACTTAGACTCAGGTGTGTGTATCACCAACATGTGACACACAACAGGCTTGAAGATAAACGTAGATGAAATACTCAGAGTGTGCACGTCACAGATGCAAATACGCACATAGGACAGAGGGGCCGATTCCGATTCGGGCCGGGAATCTCTCCGACCGAGCCGGACCCGGAGAGATTTCCGACCGAATCGGACCCGTGCAGCCCGACCGAACGAGTACGATGCGCACGTATGCCATCAGACTCGATTCGGTCGGACTCCCATTGAAGTCAATGGGAGCCTGTCGTACAACGCGTACGCGGGCTCCCATTGACTCAATGGGTGCGAGGCGGACAAGGGCGCCCCTACAGCGTGTACGCGGCGAAGCGACTCGCGCCGTACACGCACAGGTAGGGGGACCCATGGGTCCCTCCTGTGTGCGACTCGCGCGGCTACGCGTACAGGGGGTCCGACACGGACCCCCAAAGTAAGGCTCCGACTGCTCTTTCGAGCCGGAGTGCGCGGCTCGGTCGGACTGCTCGCGGCGCGCATCGTACTTACCCGGCCGGGAACGTCTCCATTGCGCGGTGCGAGTCGTGTCCGAGCGAGTCGGTCGGTGCGGTTAGACCCGGGAACGAGTCGGTCGGAGCGGTCGGGACGCCCGGACGAGTGGGTCGGCGATTTCGCATCGTACTCGCTCGCCCGGACGTGCGTACGAATCGGTCGGGAAATAGGGCTCCGAATCGGATCCGGTTAAGCCGAATCCGATTCGGAGCCCTACCGGCCGAAATCGGAATCGGCCCCAGAGTGTGTGCATCACTGTGCTTGAACATAAAGAAGAAATGAGGAGTCAAAGTGTGCGCATCACTGGCTTAATAATACACACACAAATCCAAGTGTGCGCTGTTAAAATGTGGCCCAAAATACCTTAAAACGGCTGACACGCCGTGTGGAGAAGAAATGCAGTCTTCATCAGTTGCTCCGCACGCAGCCTACAAGTGTGTGTATCACTGATAAACTGCGCATCACACAGCTGCACGACCAGTTGATCGAGATCCAAACCTTTTGCCGGTTCAAAATGGCCTTCACGTACAGTGTCGCTGACGTGATGTTTCCATAGGAATATGGCCTTGCTGTGGTGGCGCTTGATGTAAGCGCGTGACGTGCAGGGCGGCAGACACGAGCTGAGAACAGGACAGGTCCTCAGAAACAGCAGCGCGAGTCACACAGAATGGGTCAACCGTCGGAAAAAACTCCAACTGCCAACCATCACAGTCACACAGCCAAGTAAGAAACAGTACCTCTAAGTAAAGATTAAAGTTGAAGAAAACGGCAGCGGTGCTTCTCTGGACAGGCTGTACTGCTTGGAGCCTGTAGATTCCTTGTGGTTTCCAAAGCTTGTAAAAGTCGCACTTCGGCCACGATGAGCAGAGCATTCTCTGGTTTTTCTTTCACAGTGGGTAGTCGGGCACCATTCTTCCCAGTCGTCGCCAAGTAAAAATGAGTCATTGGTCGATAGGTGGATGAAGAAATGTTTTATTTAAGTAAAACATATAAAACCCACTGGTGAGGAGAACAGAGCACCTCCAGCACCAGTCAGCTCCACACCATTAAAAATGACACACATTCTAAAATGCTCAGCATGCAACAGGAAGATTCCACATTCTGAAATGACATATCAATTCAATGACATACATGTAATTCCACTCAACAATCCTGCTATCACAGAATCTCATATACAAGCCAAACGAAATTCAGTGATTTGAGAACTGAAACACAAAACTGTTAAGAATGAAGCAAATGCAGGTCCGTATTCCAGGAAATACAGGAAACAGTAAAGTAGGTTTTCTTCTTTATTCACAAGATCATCGCAAAACAAGATCATGCAAAGTCACAGGTACACAGTTGAATGCCCTAACGGCATAACGAACCCCTCTATATACCAGCATGCACTATTCAAAGGAATACAACCCGCGAGCCCCCAACAATATGTAAACTCAAAGGGAAACAGAGACACACTGGAAAACAGGCGCGTGTCTCTACTTACCAACTTCAAGTGTAAACATTCGGTTAACACACACACACACACACACACACACACACACGCGATCCACCTCGTGCGCTCGCGTGTATGTAACACACCTTTACCCTTAAAATGTTATTTATTTTTTTAGCTGGGAACATAATCTGCAAACTTTGCAGGTGGACGCCTTATTCTATAAATTTTTTGCCTGGTGATGTCATCAACATGAGTACGTCCCATACTCACACTTTGATGAGGTTAGTTACATCCAAAAATACATTGCTCTCAGAAAAGTCACCACTCACAGTATTACCTTTAAACAAAGACACTCTGTTGAGGTTCCATACACTGCCCCCCTCAACACGAACGACATTCCTAAAAATTTGTATGACACGGATGGGGTCTGACCAAACACTCTTCCCCTTTCCATCAGCTTTGGATTTTTTAATGCGCACAACATCACCAAAATTTACTTTTTGCTTGCTTGCGGAACCCCTTTTGCAACGCATGTCTTGCTTCATTTTGGATTTGTAATCCTCCATTTTACGTCTAATTTCCTTAAAATCCAACTCAGCATCATCAACTGTTGTGCTACGCTTGTTTTCTAACCACCATGGCACTAATTTGGACCCAGGTTTACGCCCCCTAAGCAGTTCAAAAGGACTGACTGAAGTGATAGCATTAGGAGCTGTTCTATAAGCTAGAAGCATAGACTGTAACACAATCTTCCACCTAATACCACTCTTGACACTCAATTGGACCGCTTCCTTAACCATCCTGTTAAAGCGTTCCACCTGACCATTGGCCTCAGGATGGAACACAGCGATTCTCCTATGTGACACACCACACTTAGAGAGATAATCTTCCAAAAATCTGCTGACAAATTGTGGTCCATTGTCGGTGACCAACTCTTGAGGAATTCCCTCCCTGCAAAATACACTATCCAAAAATTCAACTACAACCTCAGAAGTAACATCCTTCACCATCTTGACCTCAGGCCACTTAGAATAATAGTCAATGAGAACCAAACCATATGACTCTTATTTAGGCAAAACAGCAAACGGCCCAATAATATCAAGACCTAGTTTCCGCCAGGGACCATCAGGAAACTGAACAGACTGCGGATCAGCACAAAGAGCTTTTGCCGATCTATCACTCATTGCACACTGTGGGCACAACCTTACTTGCTGTTCAACACAAGCATCAATTCCTGGCCACCAAAAACATTCTTTGACCCTTCTTCTGGTACTAGAAATTCCTAAATGTCCTTCGTGTGCTAAACCAATAATATAGTTCCTCAGGCTAAACGGTGGAATAAATGTATCCCCCCTGACAACTATGACATTTTCAATTGCTAATTCCTTGCGCACTTTGAAATATCCAGGCAAATAATTTTTTATTTTCCTTTCTTCTGGCCACCCTTTAAAAATACACTCTGCAACAGTTTTGAGGTCAATGTTCAGCGCCAGCACACCTTCGGGTAACAGTTGCGCTTAAGAAATGTAAATAACATAACATAACAATGTCTTTCTCCATTTCAACCAACCATTTATCCTCTTGGACAATGGGACAGGAATTGCCAAAGAAATTGATATCCTTGTATGTGAATGCTACTTCACAGTCAACTTTGTCATCCCTCTCAAAACAAACTGTGGCTAACGGCAACCTTGATATGCAGGCAGCATGTACATTATTTTTCCCATACACATACTCCAATTGATAATGAAAATTCTGCAATCTAGAAGCTAATCTTGCCAACCTAGCAGACATTGTACGACCTCCACCTGGTGCCATCATGTATAATAGAGGTTTGTGGTCTGTTTTTATGATAAACTTGGTTCCCCATAAAAAAAGTCCTGAAATGTTTAGCACCCCAAACACAGGCTAAAAGCTCTTTTTCAATTACAGAATAGTTTTTCCCAGCATCACGCAAATCTCCTGAGCATAGGCAACTATCCACTCCCTGCCATTGTCTCTCTGGATAATTACGCCACCCAAACCACTATTGCTAGCATCAACCATCACAATGCTTTGTTTACCAATCACGAAAGGTTTTAAACAAGGAGCATTAATTACACATTCTTTCAACAGAGAAAAAGCAGTGCTCATCTCTTGGGTCCACTTGAAGATTGCATTTTTCTTTAACATGGGTGATGATTCTACAGTTTCAATAATATTTTTGCTACGTAAATCTTGCAACATATCTTTGAGTTTGTTTCTGTAAGAAATGTGACCATTTCTTACTCTATGATGCACAGGAATAGCACCTTCCATGATTTTAATGGAATGTTTAAATCCTTGATAAGTTCCCAACTTGTCACTGAACACTCTAGGAAATAACTCTTAATTCTTGTGTAACTTTAGTGGAATCACTGGTACTGGTAATGGAATTCCCTATAGTAAATACTTGAGGATCAGCATTAAGATCTAATTTTATCCCCATCTCTTCTTGATGTGGCCAACCCAAAAGCGATTTCCCCCGTCTTGGATACATAGACTTTACCAAATGTGGAACGACCAAAGAAAACTAAATCAGCCCAAAAGTATCCAACTAAATCAATTTTGTGACCAGTGTATCCACCAGGACTGATATCTGGTTTATGTAATTCTACGTTGGGCCAGTTTTTGTTGACAACATCATGGGACAAAATTGTATACCAAGCACATGAATCTACCAATACATGTGTGCTCACTCCATTAATTGTAATATTGCAAGAAGGAAATTGAGTGCCACTTTCACTTAAGCTCAACACAGTATTCACATCTTGTTCATCATTCTCAGAGGTAGTGTCAAAATCATCAGAAAAATGCACAAAATGTACTCTTCTGGGAATTGATCTACATACTCTGCTGAAATGTCCTTTCTTCCCGCATTTTAAGCAAGATCTTTCAATAGCTGGACAATTTTTAGAATTCCCCAGGAGCCCACTGCTACCACATCAATAACATAAATAAGGACCTCTTTTACTGTCTTTTCTTAGATCTTTGGACTTGTCATTTCTTTGAATATTACAAAACCTGTAAAGGACATTTTTTTTGTTTTGTCGGAATCTTTGGAAACAACTTGTACCTTACATTTCTCTGTACCTCTTATTTCTTGTACAATTTTCTCAGAGTGTTCAATTGCTTTAGCAATATCAATAGCAGCACTAAGAGACATATCAGACGTAGTCCACAACCTTTCCTGAATTTTCTTATTATTAGTCCTCATTAGTATTTGGTCCCTTATCACTTGCTCATATGAAATATGTTCACAGTCACATGTGACAGCAAGGGATCTTAATGAAGAGACATAATCGTCAATGGACTCATTTGCCAACTGTTTCATGGAATAGAATATAAATCTCTCCATAACAGTGTTGGTTTTCTTACCATACCTTAGACTTAATTGTTTAACTCATTATTGATACACATTAATATTTCCAGGATTGACGAGCTGGGAGATTTTTTAAATCTTTTAAACCCAAACCACCTAAACAATGTTTCAAAAGAGCCAATTTCCTTTCAGGTTCACTCTCTTCCCCGTCAAGTACTTCAGCATAAGCCAAAAACACAGGTTCCCATATGTCCCAAGCCATGGGTGGTTCACCAGGAATCAATAGAAAGGATGGAGTTGGTACAATTCCTGACATACTTAAATTATTTAAATATCAAAGTACCAAGGGAAAGAAGAAAAAAACAAAAACAATTTAAAATAAGAAAAGTAGTCACCGTTGTCTTATGAGAAATGAATAGTGTGTGTATCACTGTGATAAAGTATACACGTTGACTAAGTGCAGTACTCTTCCAAGAGACAGGAGTTCTCTTCTTGCAAAACATGCACATGTGCCACACAGTTAAAGAAAATAAAAGAAAATGTTACCATAACATGTGGGATGCCATGTTAAAACACTCTCTGCGAAGCGGAGAAGAAAGAAACAGGTTGTGTCAATGACACACGCAGAAATTACGATGCCAAGGAAACAAATGAATTATCGGTGCCGAAGGGGTTAACTAAAGCACTCCCTCCGTTTCAACACTTCCGTGAGCCAATGAGATGTTAATCAAAACACTCCCTGGATTACAGCAACTTCCGTGAGCCGATGGGTGCTGCACAAGTTAATATATGCTCCTTGAATACCGCAGATGGACGGCACGAAGCAACCAATGATGAAACGGTGTACGCTCCTTGTATAACGTAGATGGGCGGCACGAAGCAACCAATGAGGAAACGGTGTACGCTCCTTGTATAACGTAGATGGGCGGCACGAAGCAACCAATGAGGAAACGTTTGGTAATGCTTCTGCTGACGTGCTGGGAAAGGAGGCCAACCAAAAAGAATCTCTCTTCAAAGGAAATCTGACAACCAATAGCCAATCCAAGGGAAATAAGGAAATTGGTGAAAATAACGTGGTTCAGCTGCTCGTCGCCAGTGCTAAGAATGAAGTAAATGCAGATCCGGATTCCAGGAAATAGAGGAAACAGTAAAGTAGGTTTTCTTCTTTATTCACAAGATCATCGTAAAACAAGATCATGCAAAGTCACAGGTACACAGTTGAATCCCCTAACGGCATAACGAACCCCTCTATATACCAGCATGCACTATTCAAAGGAATACAACCCGCAAGCCCCCAACAATATGTAAACTCAAAGGGAAACAGAGACACACTGGAAAACAGGCCCGTGTCTCTACTTACCAACGTCATGTGTAAACATTCGGTTAACACGCACACACGACAGCGCAAGAGATCCACCTCGCTCGCATATATGTACCAAAAACCACACACCCGCCTAATTAATATAAAAAAGCACCCCTGCTCAAACTATAGTATCAAACAGGTGTGGATGTCCAGCCGCAAAATGTAGATTCTAAATACATGCCAAAAACTGGGCCAGTCTAAACTACAGTAGTTGGCCTCGGGTCCCACATGGCAGAGACTCTGAAAACTTGGCAGCTATTGTTGCAGGGATTCTGCACATACACAGAACTATGTGCAGGATTATGGGACCTCGGTGTATAGGGACTGTGCCTTCCTACCACCTTAGTGCCCACGAGCCCAGGACCGACTAGCTATAGTGTCTCACTCGCTCTCCTACATGCTCACGGAGAAGCAAATGATTAGACACCCCAGAACACAACACTCCCTGATCTCTCAGGAATCGCAGTAACAAGACACACCTTTTCGCTCACACTCTCGTACCTGTCCACAATAAGATCTGACCGAGACACGAATATAGTTTAAAATGTTTATTTTAACTATCGTGCTCTAACATGCAGTATGCGTGCCACAGCAAACAGAAAAATGCATAAAACGAATATAGTTAGCATTGCAGCTAGGCCATACATCATAAAGGGAGATGTCATCATATAAAGACAATGGAGAAAGGACTATAGTGCCTAACCTCCCTCCCCTTGGTAAGAATAAGTATTATTACATAATAGAAGATCTCTGGGCTTTGTCAGCAGACTGCATACCATAGACTATAGATGGTATTTCTACATCGTAGGTGCGTGTTGCTCTTTTCCCTGGAAAGGTCCCTCTCCAAGTTTGTCTCACCTAAACATGTATCCCCGTAATATCAAAGTACGAGCTTCCAGCAGCAGCCGCGTTAGTATGTTTTGTCTAGGTGCTAGGGCCTGACCAGAACAGAATAACAAGGGGCATTGTTTATCGACCTTGCTCACAATGTTCAGACTAAACTCCAGGAACAGACCGAGAACGCACACAGCAGACAGTTCTCATGTGAACGGCATAAACAGAGTCTTGCAAAAATAAAGCCATGTAGTAACGTGCGCAAAAGCTGCATCATGGCTGCTGTGCTCATGCTAACTTAGTGATGTCGACAATGTCCCCATCGGCCACATGACACTATGGTTGAATGGTGTAGAGTGGGGTAGGGTAGATTGGGGTACAGTGGAGTGTGGTAGAGTAGAATGGATTGGAGTGGGGTGGATTGCAATGGGGTGGATTGGGGTAGATTGGAGTGGGATAGGGAGGGGTAGATTGAGGTAGAGTGGAGTGGGGTGGATTGGCGTAGATTAGAGTGGGGTGGGTAGAGTGGAGTGGGGTTAGAGTGTAGTAGATTATAGCGCATTAGGTAGACTGGAGTGGGATAGATTGGATTGAGTGGGCTAGATTGGAGTGGGGTTGATTGGGGTAAAGATGAGTAGGGTAGATTGGGATAGGTTGAATGTGGGGTAGATTTGGATAGTGTGGGGTGGGGTAGATTGTAGTGGAGTGGGGTAGATTGGGGTTGACTGGAGGGGCGGAGTGGAGTGGGTTAGATTGGAGTAGAGATGGATTTGGGTGGAGTGGGGTACTTTGGGGTAGAGTTGAGTGGAGTAGATTGTTGTAGAGTGGAGTGGGGTAGATTGGGGTGGGGTAGAGAGGAGTGGTGTAGATTGGGATAGCTTGGGGTGGGGTAGAGTGGAGTGGGGTTGATTGGGGTGATATAGAATGGAGTGGAATAGAGCGGGTTGATTGGAATGGGGTAGATTGAGGTACAGTGAAGTGGGGTAGAGTGGGGTACATTGGAGTGGGGTACAGTGGGATAGAGTGGAGTGGAGTGTGGTAGACTGGGTAAAGTTGAGTGGGGTAGATTGGGGTGGAGTGAGGTAGATTGGGGTGGGGTAGAGAGGAGTGGTGTAGATTGGGATAGCTTGGGGTGGGATAGAGTGGAGTGGGGTTGATTGGGGTGATGTAGACTGGAGTGGAATAGAGCGGGTCGATTTGGGTTGATTGGAGTGGGGTAGATTGGGGTACGGTGAAGTGGGGTAGAGTGGGGTACATTGGAGTGGGATACAGTGGGATAGATTGGAGTGGAGTGTGGTAGAGTTGAGTGGGGTAGAGTGGAGTGGGGTAGATTGGGATAGAGTGGAGTGGGTAGCTTGTTGTAGATTGTAGTGGAGTGAAGTGGGGTAGAGTGGAGTGGGGTAAATTCGGATAGAGTCGAGTGGGGTCTAGTGGTGTAGAATGAGATGGGGTAGACTGGAGTAGATTGGAGTGCGGTAGATTGGGGTGGAGTGAGATAGATTAGGGTAGAATGGAGGGGGTAGATCGTGATAAGGTGGATTGAGGTAGACTGGGGCGGGGTAGATTGGTGTAGAGTGGAGTGGGGTAGATTGTAGTGGAGTGGGGTAGATTGGGGTAGGGTGGCGTTGGATAGGGTGGGGTGGGGTAGATTGGAGTGTGGTAGATTAGGGAAGATTGTAGTGAAATGGGGTAGATTGGGGTGGAGTAGAGTGGGTTAGATTGGGGTTGAATGGAGTGGGCTAGAGTGGAGCGGGGTAGATTGGTTGGAGGGGGTTGAGTGGAGTGTGATTGCTTGGGGTGGAGTAGTATGGTTTGGGGTTCTATCATTTGGCTGGAGTGGCTGAATTCTTTTGGTCCATCATACATAGGAAGGGGGGATACTATTATTGATTATGTTCTCCTTTCGCCCCGTTCTGTCCTATACTATCTAAGTGTGTTATTACTGGTCATTTTTGGAGTGTCCACAACCCAAATGCGGGATCCATAATTTGGGATGTTGTAGGAGCTTCTGTTCATGCGTTTCTGAAAGGTAATGATGTGGCAACAGCTGCTGGGGGGGGTGAAGGATTAGTTCGTCAAGAATGGTTATGGGAATTTTAAGGTGTGCCTTTCTGTAGACTTACCAGAGGAGCCCTGGTAGCTGTTTTTACTAATATTTGCTCTAGAGAAATGTAGGAAAGAGCCCCTTTTTGCATGGCTGCCCCCCACTATTTGCCTGATGTTGATGCTCTTTGACTAAGTGTGCCCTGGGTTCCTGCTAACCAGGTACCCAGGGCCTATGTTCTTTCCCTAAAACTGTACCTTTGCACCCCCAATTGGCACCATCCTGGCCACATGTAAGTCCCTTCTAAAATGTACCATGGGTACCAAGGGCACTGTGACTAGGGAAGGCCTCTAAGGACTGCAGCACATATTGTGCCACCCTTAGAGGCCCTGTACCTTAACACACACACTGCCCTTGCAGGCAGCGTGTTTTGGTGCAGAGAAAAGTGAAGAGTCGACATGGCACACATCCCTGTGTGCCATGCCTACAATCCACCCCTCTAGCTGGGTGCACTATACCACTGGTGAGGATACAGGTGCATGAGTCCTGTACCCCTACAGTGTCCAGGTCCATTCTTAGACATTGTAAGTGCAGTAAAGCCATAAAGAGTATATGGTCTGGGAGTTTGTCATTACGAACTCCACAGCACCATAATGGCTTTACTGAAATCTGAGAAGTTTGGTATCAAACTTCTCAGCACATTAAACCCACACTGATGCCAGTGTGGGATTTAATGCCAAATGCACTCAGACGGCATCTTAAAGATGCCCCCTGAAAAACGACCTAACTCTAGTGTTCTGGCTGAGTGGCTGCTCGCCAGCTTCCACCACCAGACATGTTTCTGGACCCCTGGGTCTAGAGCCTGACGCTCTCGGAGTCCTGAAACAAAGCACATCTTGGGTAGAGATGCCAAGCCTCCTCTCCCAGGATAGGCAGGGTCCACGAAGGGAAAGCTTCAAAGGCTTGCCGCCTTTGTGAGCTGACCCAGCTATTTGCTGCACCTAGCAACTGGCCCCCACCGATTCTAACCCCCACTTTGGGAGGGAAAATCGGCGGGAAAACCAAGATAGGAGGAGAGGTGTGCCCACTTTTGCCAACCCCACCCCTCAGGCAGGGGAGGCGAGGCGAAGCACAACTCTCAGTCCCCGCCATCTTAAAGATGGGGGGACCCAGCCAACCTGAGTGAGGCTTATGCCTCCCTCCCACTGGAGGGTGGCATAATAGGGGGTGTACCCATCCCAAGAGAGGGACCCATTAGTCCTGACCTGTACCTACCTGAAACGCCCCAAAATGTAGTATTTAGGGGCAACCCCGAACCATACCTCCTCGGAGAAGCAAGAAGATGAAGGACCGAAGGGCCGTGCTGAAGGAAGAAGAGGAGGACACCAACTGCCTTGGCCCCAGCCCTACCGGCCTGTCCCGACCTCGACCTGCTCCAGCGGAATCCCAGCGTGTCCTGCAGCCAGCAGCCCCCAGAATGCAGAGGACCGGTCCTGTCTTCCCTACAAAGACTTTGTCTCCCTTGTGCACCGGACTTGCTCAAGAACCAGACTCTGGCTCTGGCTGAATCAGTGAGTCAGCACCACTCTGCACCCGATGCCCACGGCCCGAGTTCGAGTGGCCCAACCCCACGAGGAGGTCCCCCCAGCAATCCTGACTTGGGCCCTGGTGACCCCTGACCTACCTCAAGCCTCCCAACAACTCCTGCAGCCTCTATCTGGAGGGACCCCCGACCGCAACTGGAGCTGGTAAGGAAAACCTGATGCCTCAAGACACCCCTGCACCTACGCCCCACGGCCTTGGGTGGCCCAACCAACGGTGTCCAGGCAACCCCCAGCATCCCAACCTACCTCTTCAACCAGTGGTTGCATCCAGAACCTGCAGTGTTTGTTCCGACCTGAGATCTCCCACTGAAAACAACAGATCACCCGACACCGATCCAGCACCCTGCACCCGGCCGCCCCTGCGCCGCTGTGGGTGCCCCTTGTGTGCTAACTTGGATCCCCCTTTGCCCTGAGCTTAATCCTAGTAGCTTTGCTCTCTCAACCTTGTGGCTTGCCCGAGAGCAGCCACCAACCGACGGCTCCCTAGCCCCAAAGGCTAACATTGGGCATCTGCACTCTGCACCCAGCTGCCCTATTGTCGCTCAGGGTGCTTTTTGAGTGCATCCTTGACCCTGGGGGAACGCCAGAAACTCAACCTTCAAGACCGTTTACTTACCTATAAACCGATAACCTCATTTTTCTCCATAGGATTGCATTGACTGTTTTACTCTGAAAAACTTTTGTGTTGAGGGTGTTTGTATGGAAACATAAGAAACTGTGTTTTAATGAAAACTGTTTTACTTACCTTTTATCTAGGGAATGCCCAGTGTGATATCTAGGCATATCACACTGAGTGGAAAAAGTAATCCAAAAAGTACTCTAAAAAGTAATCAAAAGTAATCCAAAAGTAATAACAACTGTATTTGAATGTTTTATAAACCTGTAACAAAAGTCATTCTCATCCAGCTTGTTTGTTGATCAATCTGTCCTGAAAAGTACAATTCTATTTACCTGTACCAAGTCCTGCTTGGTTCTAAAAATAAAATGCAACAAAATAAATATTTTTAATACAAACAATTGGTCTGAGTTCAGTCTTTGAGTGTGTGATATAATTTCTTGTCTGAGTGTGTACAATAAATGCTTAACACTATCCTCTGATAAAGCCTTACTGCTCGCCCACACAACCACAAAGAGAGAGTAAGGTATTAGACTTTTACCTCTGTAAGCCTTTAGGGATCTACTGGACTCTGTGCACACTAGACCTTACTTTGGTATAGAATATACAGAGCCAGCTTCCTACAAGAAAGGATTATGCTTACTCGTCAGGGGGATAGCAGGCAGATGGTTTCTCCCAGGTGGTTAGACCAGGGCTGTTCAAGGGCTCATCGTAATTTGGTACAGGCCCTCAATTCCAGGCCCAGAGTGGGAGCTAGAGTGACTAAATGTAGGCAAGCCTGTAAATCAACCATTAATAATAAGAAGGAAGCTCTGTCATGAAGCTTGGGAAGATCTGGCAGAAGCGTGCCACCTGAACTGCAGGTGTCCTGCACCACTTAGCTTTGGGAACACATTCATTTTTCCAATCAGCACAGGAAATTAATTCTATTTCATTAGAAGGATGGTACAGGATCATGGAGGCCCATCCATGTATTGGAATTAGCGATCTTTTGGATCTCTTTTTTATAATAGCATTCCTTGCACAAATATACCATGGTTTACTTGGCATAAAAACCAATGGTACTTTTCCCACAATTATAGCATCTTTGCACAAATATATTTACATGCTGTATTGTTAGGGGTTTATCTAGTATAAAGGGAATGGTATCTCTTGGTTGCTCTTTTTTAATAATAGTATTTTTGTATAAATATATTTGTATGATGTAATTTTTATGGTTTTCTTCTGTATAAAGGTAAATGGTATCTTGTATAAGATCAATGCCATGTTTTTAGATTAATTGGAGATTTATTTTAAGTAGTATGGTGTATTTTTGATCTGTATGTATATGAAATGTTTGTGTTGCCTTATTGGCCCGATATCAAACTGTTAATAAAATAAAATCAAACTCCACAGCACTCTTTCCACCCTCTCAGGACCTACTTGGTTTTTTCTCCTTTATTAAGTTTATAGAACAACAAACAGGCAGACATCAGTACAGATAGCGATGCATTGTGTAACCACTGTAGAGCTTATCATACGTTATCCTAGATATAGAGGAAAGTAGGTACACAGTATACACAACCATTACGATATGTGACATGATAGCTGTAATATTACAAACTGATTGCACCAAGCGACACCAAATGGGCGAGGGGGCATGTAGCTACCGGGAGAGACCTTTGGGATAGCCGAAACACTAGCAGTGATGGTCGGGGATGCAACAGTGCCAGGTACGGCCACCGCCCGAGCGAATGATGAGAAGAAGGGTCTCGAGCACGCAAGTAAATTAGAAGAGGTTCCCAAATGTCCACAGGGCCGGAGGTGGGTGGCATTAGGTCCCAATAATTAGCCAGTTGCTCCTGGCAGTAAGCGGCATCTCGCAGCCAAGCCTCGCCCTTAGTAGCGAGTCGCCCTGCCCCAATGCATGGCTACTTGGCGCTTGGCCAGAAGCAGGAGCATTGCTGTGAGACGCCAACACTCAGGCGGAATATCTCTGGCATACCCCATCAGACATGTTAATGGTGTCAATGCAAACGAATTACCTGTAATCAGGTGTATGAGGCGGTGTACCTCCCCCTAGAAGTTCTCTATTGAGGGACATTTCCAGGCCAAATGGAGAAAGGAGGCCTGGGGTGTCTAACACCGCTTGCAGCGCACGTCCGCCCTAAGACCCATACGATGTAGCTGTAGAGCTGTAGCGGTGTGTGGTATAATCTATGTAGGAACTTGAAATGTATAAGTCGGAGTCTGTAATTTTGCGGTAAGGCCCCGATTTGTTCGTAGCAAAAGGTACACTACTCCTCTGTAGGTTGGGTGTCTAAGTTTGCCGTCCAGCTCATCAGAGCAGTAGGCCCGCTGGCAGGTGCCTTGTCTTGCATATTGGCATATAGACTCGTGACCAGTTCGCGGGGGAAGGAGTGGTTAGTATATGCTCGAGAGCATGCAGTGTAGGTGGGGTTTCAGGAAATGTAGCGTGTTGCGCGGGGCAGGTATGCCGAATCTGATAGTAAAGGAGTGTATCTAACAAGGTAGGTCATGGGGTTCCCTCTGCGGGAAACGGGGGGAGAAAGCGACTTCCTGGATATAGGTCTCCATATGTAAATAGTCTTTGCTTGTACGCTCGCGCTCTCGTGTCCTCATCTAGCAGTGCAGGTAACATTGGATTGTGGGCCAGAGGAACAGCTGAGGCATAAAGGCACTGCACTTGTCGTCCAATGCCCATCGCACGCACTCAACAGTATCAACTGCCTTGCGCCGGGGCTTGAAGGGTTGGTAAAGCGCCACGTATAAAGGTGTTGAGGAGGCGACATTAGCTTCAACTGCGATATGCCGCTGGAATGGCACTGGGTGTACCCAAGAATGTAGGTATTGAGCCTGAGCGCGTATAATGTCATATCGGGCGCCCCAAGCCACCCTGTTGGAACGGCAACGTTAAAATCTCCCACGTTATTCTGGGATGGGTCCCAGCCCACGCCAGAGATCTCGTATTGGAACGCAGTTTTCGTAGGAATTTCAAGGAAAATGGCATGGGGATATTGAGAAACAGATATAGAAATTTAGGAAGGACCACCATTTTGGCAATGGCGATTCGGCCTGCCAGGGACAAGGGAAGGCGACTCCAAACCGGGATTCTCTCTTCCAGCCAAGACATCACCCTGCCATAGTTGACACGCCATAGTTCATCCCTCTTCCGGCTGTGCCAAATCCCCAAGTATCTCACCGGCTCCGACGCAATTACAGCCTGGGTGGAGAACATGCCCAGGCACCGTCTGAGAACCGAACCATGGAGCTCAGACCAATTACAACGCTGCATTGGCTCAGGGGATCCTGGCTGATTCCTCTTCCAGCTGGAGGAAGGCATGGAGAGACGTGACAAGGAGGCTGCGGTGCCGTGGACAGGAGGTAGGTTTAATTTAATTTTTTATTTACGCCCTTCCCCCTCGCCTCCTGATCAGTGCCAGCCGCCACTGGTTCTAGAGTGGAGGGGCTGTACGACACTCTACTCCACTCTACAATGCTTTGTTTGATCTGTTGGTACCCACTGACTATTCTATCCTCAGAAATGACAGAGCAGACAAAATTGGAGGAGGTGTCGCTATCATTTTCAGAAACTCCTTCAAATTAAAGCGGTCCCAACCACCCTCCTCCGTACATTCGAATGCCTTTCCCTAGAACTTCAAATACATCACGGCTCACCCTTTAGACTCCATGCCATCTACCACCCGCCTGGTTACTGCTCTTCCTTTGTGGAGGAACTGTCTGACTTCATCAGTGACCAACTCTCTCAAAGTGACAGACAGATATTCCTGGGTGACTTTAATCTCCACTGGGGCTCCTTGGAAGACTCGGCTGCCAACAAGCTTGCCTCCTTTCTCTCAGCCAATGATCTCCTCCAACATTGCTCGGAAACCACACATTCTAAGGGCTCTATTCTGGACCTTGTCATATCCAAAGAAGACCTGCTGACCACTGCTCCCCCCATCCATGTAGACTGGTCTGACCACCTCCTCATTCCCTTCCGCTTTCACCTATCGCACATTATAACTCTCGGCCAACCTAAAAGAGCTACCACCTGGTTCCGTAACACTAAGAACATTGATCTTGACACTTTCAGTGATTCCGCTATGCGGGCACTTCCCAGACTAGACCCTAGCGTGGATGTCAACGTTCTCACTTCTCAGTGCCTCTCAGTACTAGCAGCTGAAATCGACATTGTTGCTCCTCTCCAAAGCAAAAGGAAAAGACCCACCCCCTCAGCACCTTGGTTCAATAAAGCGCTCTACGTTGAAAGGAAAAACCTTAGATTCCTGGAGAAGCATTGGAGAAAATCTCCTTCCTCCTCCAATCTCTCTCTTCTACGCTCAGCAAGATCCAAATATCACAATCACATCTTCCTTGAAAAAGCATCACATTTCAGATCCCTCCTTGACTCGGCTAAAAACAGACCCAAAAACTTTTTGACCTCTTCAAAAACCCAAACTGTTCTCCTCCAACCATTAAGCCTGAGGATTCCTCGAAGAAAGCAGCAGATTTCGCTATATTCTTCGATGAAAAGGTCAAAACTCTGGTGGATCAGGTCGCCCAACCCCACCCCATGGAGGAGCGGAAATCCTTGGTCACCTGGCAGAACTTTGACGTCATCTCGGAAGATGACCTCCTCAAATGCATCCGCGAAACTAAACCCTCCAACCATTCCTCCGACCCCATCCCTAGCGACATCGCCATCGATTTCTATACCTATACTCTCTCTTACTGGACCAGGCTAGTCAATCTCTTCCTCAGTCAAGGCTCCCTCCCGGTTATCCTCAAATCAGGTCAGGTCACCCCTCTTCTAAAAAAACCCTCCGCGGATGCGAACGACCTCAACAACTTCCGCCCTATCTCCAACCTCCCTTTTCTGTCGAAAATCACCGAAAAATGTGTCGCGAAACAACTTTCCTCACATATCTTGGAAAATAACCTCCTTGACGTCTTCCAGTCGGGCTTCATCCAAAATTGCAGCACTGAAACAGCCCTGCTGCATGTGATTGACGATGCGCTGCATATACTCGACGCCGGGGATTCATGTCTTCTGATTCTTCTAGACCTCTCTGCAGCCTTTGACACGGTTAATCATAGCACCCTCCTCAACACTCTTCAACAGAGAATGGGTCTGGACGGCACTGTGCTCAAATGGTTTGCCTCTTTCCTCTCGGACAGATCCCAAATGATCAAGATAGGGAACAGTCTCTCATCTCCCATGGCCGTAGGTCAGGGCGTCCCTCAAGGTTCTATCCTGGCTCCCACCTTGTTTAATCTCTACCTGGAACCTTTAGGGAACCTCCTAAGCAAATCTGGGATCCTTTACCATCTGTATGCGGACGACACGCAAATCTACCTTAAGGTGTCCTCTGCACACGATCTCTCCCTACTCAATTCTACCCTCAACTCTATTCACAACTGGATGTCAGCTCACCAACTCATTCTGAATCCCGCCAAAACTGAATTCCTCCTCCTCTCTACCTCTCTCTCACCTCCTCCTGTTCAATCTTGGATGGATCAGCTGAACCTTCTCAACAACAAACCCATCATTGTTGACAGCGCTAAATCCCTAGGTGTCATTCTCGACAAAAGACTCAACCTAATCGCCCACATCAACTCTATTGCCAAGAATGCACGGTACCAGCTGCGCCTTCTGTGGGGGATCCGTCGGTTCTTCCCGGAGAAAGACTTAAAAACCTTGGTACAATCTCTGGTTCTCTCAAGACTGGATTACTGCAATTCTCTTCTGACTGGCCTACCCAAATCCCACCTCTCCCCTCTCAAATCCATCCTCCATTCAGCAGCTCGCTTCATTTCAGGGTCTAAACGAAGCGACCACATCACTCCTATCCTGTCCTCTCTGCGATGGCTTCCGATCGAGGCAAGATCTATTTACAAAACTGCCTGCATCACACACAAAGCCTTACACACGTCCTCCCCTTGTTACCTGGCGAATAAATTGAAATTGTCCGGTGGCTCTCGCCCTTCTCGCAATGCGGAAAAGCTTCTGCTTGAGCCCCCGTCTTCAAAAGAGAAAGATCGATGGCTCAATCCTTCTCGGGCAATGCGGTAAGAATCTGGAACTCGCTTCCCCCACTGCTCCGTGCCACCTCCTCTACCCGGATCTTCAAAGCTGACCTCAAGTCTCTTCTATTCCAAAGACACTTCCAGAACTAATACGTTCGGTCTTAGGCCCCTCTAGGAAGTTCGCCCGTCAGTTTAAAGTTGTACTTTTGTCTGTTCATTCCTTACTTTGTGTGTTGTGTTGGTTTTTATGTGCGTGTTCCCCCAGGTTAAGTCCCCTGTGAAGTCACGCCCTCTCTACTACCTCTAGGAAGCTCTTCCATGATAGGAATTATGTATTCCAAGCCTATAGAAGGGCCTTCTCAGTGTGCTTTGAGTTACTGCCACTTATTACAGTATTATGCCTTTAGTGGTATTTTGTACCCCATGTATCATATATTTTGTACCCCATGTACCCCCTGCTGAATTCACGCCCTCTCTACTACCTCAAGGAAGTTCTTCCACTATAGGAAATTCTGTACTCCAAGCCTATAGAAGTGCCTTCCCAGTGTGTCATGTGTGACTGCCACTTATTGCAGCATTATACCTCCATTTGTATTTGGTATCCCTTGTTTCATGCACATCTGTCACTTTTTCCTATTGGAACTTATTCCTCTTTTTGTATTTGGTTTGTTTGTTTTTGCACAATTGTCACTTTTCTTCATGCAATGTAACGCTTGCCTTTGTATTATGCTCATTTGTATCCTCCTCCTTATGTAATGTTGCTAATCCTGTTGTGAAGCGCTCTGACACCCTCGGGTAAAGTCCGCGCTATATAAAAATGCATAAATAAATAAATAAATAAATAAATAAATGCTCTATGCAACTCCCTCTATGCCACTTCACTACACCACTCCACTCTCTCAATATATCTCTCTAATCCTCCTCCTGCTACCGCTTTCACAACCTCGCCTGTTCTTCCCTCTCTGTCTCTACCTCTACATTTCAGCCTCTCCACCATCTCTTTCTATCTCAGTTCTCTGCCTCACACTTCAAATAGCACCCCACTACCCTGCTTCTGTATCTTTTCTCCTTCTAGTTTATTCCTCGTAAACACCTTATTTCACTTGGCCTATTTCACGTGAGGTTCTCCCCAGCAAGTTAAAAAGAACAGAAGATTTTTCACATTTTCCCCTTAAGATGAAATGCAAACTCAGACACACACCTCACATGCGATTCATAATCAGGGCTTTGGTCTATGGGTTACCTATGTGTTGGCCTTGGTGCCGGTAGATCTGTTGGTTTGTGTTCCTGTGTATGTGTGCTGGGACCTTGCAGAAGGATGCTCGCAGGTGTGCTGCTCTGTGTACATAATAACACAGTCTTTAACGCAGCTCGCGCTCATGTAAAGCGCTCTGATACCTTCGGGTCAAGGTCGCGCTATATAAAACTCTCCCCAAACAATAAAGGAACCTAGCGGTTGACACAAAGCATGTTTCACCAAACACTGGATGCAGTTTGTGAATGTAGCAACGCCGGTAAGCTCCAGAAGATGGCGCCAAGCCACTTTAAATGGGATGTGTTATTTTCAGTATGAACTTCACTGTTATTCACATGGTGGATGTCTTTCTTGCCTCTGAAAGCTCCGATTTCTTGCATGTACAGGACTGGTTTAAAAAATCGTGCGACTAGAAACTTTAAACGGCGCAGTTTTCCCTCTGTAATTAATACTTTCCTATTTTGGGTAAATATTTAGAGTTTATTTTCAACTCTGTAATACCTTTTGAGTTCCCCGAGCACTTTTAACTTCGCCCCTAACGGATGACTTGCCGCGCTTTATAACTCCTGATTGATTGAGAAGTGTACAAAACTATACACGGGAGTTGAATTGTTCGGCACCAAATTATTCTCTGTCCCTTCTCACGACGACGTGTGTTAGTGGTGCAGCAGCAACCTCTCCTGCACGCCACCGCCATCTTTTCCACAGCCCTTACTACCTACCCATGCCCCTCCATGTCGCCAATACCCGCAGGTGCCATGCTCATGCCTCTGTGCAGTCTTCTTGCGCAAACCACAGCCGCCAAGGGCTTTAAAGCCAGAGATTAACGTGTCTCTCTAAACCCCACTAGATTTGTTTATATTTCCATCCCTCTAGATCTGCCTCTTTTCTTCCCATATCTGCCCCTCTTTTTCCCCAAACGTTTTTATTGTTTTTAGTTAAGCATAAATGACATTTAAATAGAGCCCCCACAGCCTGACATATTTAAATGGACACCCCCTCGCTATATATGCCATCTTTTCAAGGGTACAACAGCAATCCATGCCAGTACGCCATTCCCTCAGAGTGGGGGGGTTGCAGGGCCCTCCATTGTTTTGCTGTCACTTTTGACCCCTCCCCCCCAATATTCTAGCCAATAAAAGTGTGTTAAGCCTACGTTCCACCTTTATCTTCCTTAATACCCAAGAGCGCAGTTTTAGGTGACAGGTCAATGGGAAAACCCAACACTGTAGCCAATTTTTCGCTGGATTCGTCTCCAGTATGGCTGGATAGCTGAGTATTTCCAGACCATATGGAAAAGAGTTCCCCGTAAGGACCGGCATCTAGTGCAGAGGAGGGAGTGGGATGGTTTAATTTTGTATAGGCGTTCTGGGGTGTAGTATGTACTGTTGAGATAGTGCAGTTGAACCAGGCGGAGCCGAGACGATAATCCAAGTTTCCGTGGGGTCATTGTGGCTTCCTGGTGCGGCTCCTCCATTTTAAGCGGAGGAGCGTCACCCCACAATCCCCAGAGATGAAAAACAAAATGGTAATAAAGTTTATTTATTACCATTTAATTTTTCAGCAACCCGTTCCGAACTAAGTGTCAGTACAGGGTGGGACCAGTGCTGCTGAATGTCTCTTTGGCCGGCCATCATGGGACGGCCAGCCAGACATGCGCATTTTAAACTTCTAACCTAGCTGTCTTAGACAGCTGGGTTAGAGAAAGGGCAGGCCTCCAGTGCTCTTGAGAGTGCTGAGTGAGGCCCCTCCCACCAATCCTGACGCTGCTCTCATGATTGTGAGAGCAGTGCCAGGATTGGGTAGTGCAGTTTCCTGGTCTGGAGCTTCCAGAAGACACCCAAGGGAGGAGGACGTCATGCTGCAAGAAAGGAAGGTACATTTATTTAATTTATTATAATTTCTTTTTTTGGTGCCCCCGCCTCTCCATCCTTGGTACATGCCAGCTGCCACTGGTGGCTTCTCTCCAGTTACCGTCATCGGGGGACCTCAGTCAGCATTCCATGTCTCTCGCAAGGGTAGCAGTGGGTCAGGAGGGAGGGAAAGTAGTGAACGGTAAATTTATGGAATATGTTTCTTCCCCAGGGATTTCAGCCTCAATCTGGCCTGTGGATATGTATCTAAGTTGAAGCAACTGAAAAGATTGAGACTTGTACATCTGAAAGTCTATTTGCGGTTCCTCGAAGCACCTCATGTGGTCTCCCTTCCAGACGTCTCCCAATTTGGAAATCCCAATAATATCCTACTTACTAAAGTCAGGCGCTCTACCACTACAAGGGAGTCAGTCTCCCAGCCATAGAGGAGTTTCCTATGTCAACCTATGGAACCATTTGAGCTCCCTCAGGGCAGGATAGCAAACGGTCAGTGTCGTAATTGTTACTGTGGGGAAGTGTAGGGGGTCCTGGGCATGGTAAAGGTGATTCAGCTGACTTGTGTTACAGAAGATGTTTAAGTCTAATCAGTATGCCCGATCATTCCTATCTGTAGGTATCCAGTCATTATTGACTGCCCGCTGTGCCGCCTGGTAGAGTCGCATATCGGCTATGCCCCGTCCACCTTCGTATGTGAGTTGTCTGCATTTTGCCAAAGATATCTACGTTTGTCTACCCCACCCCCCCACCCAGAAAAGCACTGAAATGCGCATTGAGAGTGTCGAAGAAGGACTTTGGAGTGTTTTGTGCAAAGTAGGAGAGCGTGGAGAAGCTTACGGAGTAATATCATTTTACCAGTGCAATTTTCCCTATAATTGACAATTGGAGGTATTTCCATTTTTTAAGATAATCCATGGTTTGGGTCATGAGTGGGGTGATATTAAGCGTCCATGTTGACTGTGGATGAACGTCATGAATATCATGATACTTAAAACTGGTTCTGAAAGGATAGAGTTGTGGTTGCCATAGCACCCTTTAGCCACACCCAATAAGGGTACCAAAGCAGATCTGCTCCAGTAAACCTTCTGGCCAGAGTTGTCTTCATATCTGGACAATATTCGGGTGACACGGGGGCCACTAAGGAAAGTGCTCTAATGGATAGGAGGAGCATGTCTTCTGCATAAAGCGATACTCGATCGTCTGCCTTATTGTTCCATTCCAGGCCCCAGAACGGCATCTTTGCATAGCCATGTGTCATGATGCTAAATGGGCAGTGCAAAGACCGCGGGGGGGAGGGGGGGGGGGGGTTTGGGGGGGAAGAGGACATCCCTGTCTGGTCCCCGTTCTAAGGGAAACGGGTATGAAAGAAATCTGCTCCCTCCTGCGCTATTCCACGGCTGCAAGTACAGTGGTTCCACGTGTGACAGGAAGCTCATTCCTATATTCATGGGGCGCAGAACTTGAAAGAGCAATGACAACCCTATGGAGTATAAGGACATTTCACAGTCCAACATTAACATGGCATGAAGGCCACTCAGTTCTTGTCTCCTTTTTTTTGTTGATAAACCAACTTTATTAGTTTTCTCATAAAGACACACCGCACAGTCAGTTCTGGTTTCAGTGTATAATAAATAACAAAATATTATTATATTTACACTCATTACTACGGGTAAATCGTCAATCTCCCTCCAGCCTATAGAAGGGCCACCATTTTCCCCAGATCTTGAAATGTTTCTGAGAGCAGCCCCTAGATTGATAAATTGGCTGTTCCAATTTTGCACACCAGTGCACTCCGCCCACTACTCTGCCATGGTATGGGATGTGGGGACCTCCATTTGCCGATAATCTGACGTTTGACAACCAATGTGAATAACCCCATTGTAGGAAGCTGGCTCTGTATATGGTATTACAACTAGGTGGTTATACCGTGCACCGAGTCCAGGGGTTCTCCAAAAGTGTACAGGGCTCAACGTAAAACCGAAAGTGCTCTATTAGTGTGGACGAGCAGCCTCAGGCCTAACACAGAGGAGTGTGAGACATTTAGTGCACAACAGTAATCAAGAATGGTCACACGACTCAAGAAGGAGATCCAGACCATTTTTAGAAAATTATACTTTGTATTTTATTTTAAGGCCAATATCTTCACAATAAGGTAAGAACGTTTTTTTAAAAAAAATGCTTTTCACTTTGAAAAATCGACATTCAGAAACTTTTCAGCACAGTTCAATATTATCTACCTATGGGGAAAACAATATCGCGGTTAAACAGGTAAGTAATGCAATTACAATTCCAGTCTCCGGGACCAAAGGTCAGCAGTGGGCAAGGAGTAGGTGAGTACCAAAATACCACCAGCGGCTCAGGGGCGGCCAGGTGCAGAGTGCTTTCCAATGGAGACTCGGGGTGCCTAAAGCCACACTGCTTGCAGGTAAGTAGATCGGTTGCAGGGGCCAAGCTTTGGGGGTTAGGCACAGGGGGACCACAAAGCAGCACCAAACATACACCGCCAGCGGCACAGGGGCGGCAGGATGCAATTTCGACGTCAGGCGCCCAATGTTTTTCAATGGGGATTCTTCTTTTGGCAAACAGGCTGTACACGTGGCACCGGAGTTTGCAGGAGGGATTCCAACGACAGCAGAGGTAAGTAGAGATGTAGGGGATTGTAGGGGCACCGTTGGTTTAGCTCACCAAGGCTCAGGGACTTTGGGTGCAGGTGTGCCTTTTGATGTCGGAGTCTTCTTATCGGAGCCGGTCGCGGTCGGGGGAAGCCTCTGGATTCACACTGCAGGCGCCACGGTGGAGATTAGGAGAGGTCAGCCAACGCTGGACACGAGGTCAGGATCGCTGGGGAGACTTCACTGCACAGGTGAGCACCTCAGACTTGGGCCTCTGGCGTCGGGTGCAGAGTGGGCAGGAATCATGGTTCCAGCTGGATCCAGAGCCCTTGAAGTCGGTTTCTTCTGCACAGGTCTGTTGTCCACTCCAGATTGGAGTCTTTTTCGAAGGCAGCAGTCCTTCCAGGGTATTCATAGGTCGCTGGCGGCAAGACAGGATCGCAGGTTCGCAGAAGCTGGAGACAGGCCGGTAGGGCTGGGGCCAAGGCAGTCGTCATCTTCAGTCTTCTCTGCAGGGATGTCTTTTTGCTTCTTAGATCATCGCAGATCAAGTTTCTGGGCCTGGGGGAGCCACCTAAATACTAGATTTCAGGGCGTTTTAGGGGAGTAGCAAGTGGGGCCAATGGGCACCTTACCTGGGGTGACTACACCCTCTATTATGCGACCCTCCTGATTGGAGGGGCTCCCCATCTTCAAGATGGTGGGTACTGAAAGATGTGCTTCACCTAGCCTCCCCCACCTTAAGGGTGGAGTTGGCCGAGGTGGGCATACCTCCTATTCTCCTGAGTTTTCCTGTTGGTTTTCCCACCCAAAGTGAGGGTGTAATCCAGGGGCTGCCATCTGCTGCTAGCAGCAGAGGCTGGGGGGTCGCATTACAAAGGCAGCTGGCCTTTGAAGCTTCCCCCCTCGATCACTGGCCCATCCTCGGGGGAGGTGTGACACCTCTGCCCAGGATGGGTATTGTTTCTGGTCCCAGAGAGCAGGGGCTCTCTACCCAGGGGTCTAGAAACATGTCTGGTGGGCGCTGGCTGCCTACAGCCGGTCAGAGATCACACCAGGGTTGGTAGGTATTCAAGGGACACTTCTGAGGTGCCCTGTGGGTATATGGCACAGAACTTCACACACTGGCATCAGTGTAGATTTATTGAGAGGAGTAGTTTGGTACTAAACACTCTTGTGTTCATTGAAGCCATCATGGTGCTGTGGAACTCAAGTTGTCGAGTTTCCAGCCCATGTACTCTCTATGGCTTCACTGGCACTTACAATATTAAGGAATGGACCCAAATATTGATGGGGCATGTCTGCTCATGCAGATATGCCATCACCCGTGGTATAGTGCACCCTGCCTTAGGGCTGTGAGGCCTGCTAGAGGGGTGACTTACCTAAAACTCCGGGCAGTGCTAGCTGGCATGGCACCCAGGCAGGGTGCCATGTCGACTTTGTTGTTTTCTCCTTCACAGGGGCATGCAAGCTGCAAGGACAGTAGCATGGTCCCAGTGAGGGTGGTCCCAGGGGACCCTCTTTAACTCCCAGGCCATAGGTACCCAGGATACCACTTACTAAGGACTTACAGGGGGAAGAAGTACCAATTGGGGACATGTTTTTAGGGGAGAAGCACTGGCACAGGGGACCTTGATGGCAGGGACCCTGTGCACTACAATTGAAACCATATTAAAACCAGGTAAAAATTGAGGGCTAACCATGCAAAAAGAGGCACTTTCTCACACCTATCACCAGTCGTTCGCACCGGGCCCACCAAGGTCTTCCAGTATGCCAAGGAGTCCCACCCTCTGGGTTAGGTCCACTGGCCACTCTAACACTTGAGACAGTGTCTTTTCAATTCCTCCCAAGAATCAGGTAATCTGGGGACATGTCCATACCATGTGGAAGAATCCTGCATCTGTGTGAATGCATCAAAAGCAAGTGGGATGAGGAATTTTTTTGCCTGCATTCCACAGGTGCCAGGGTTTGAAATACTTGACATGCAAATTATTCCACTGAATCAGTCGTAGTCTAGAGGAGTTGCTATTTCCTGGAGGCCATCCGGCCATCTTACCAGTCAACATTGCCAAGGAGGCCAACCCATTCCTCTCATTTCTGTTTGAGGGTGGTTAACACCTCAGGGGCATTAACCACTAACATACAGCACATTTGGGACATTGCTTCTTTCACTATTGGCCCAGGTTTGGGGAGGAACACAATTGTTGTTCCCCGCAAATCGTGGGGCAGACATCGACGATGGGTTGCTTCTGTATGCATGCCATGTAAGTGGGGGCTCAGAATAGACGAACATTTTTGAAAGAATTCTGCTGGAAGGCAATTTGGGCCCGGCATTTTCCCTCGCTGGAGGTCTGCAATGGCCTTGGTAACCGCCTGTGGGGTTATGGGCAACTCTACAGTCTCGCATTCTTACGAAAGTTAAAGCCCGCTTTGTTACCCCTGCTTGAGCGCCACACATCAGATAATCCCATACCCTCCATCCACCTCGGGAGACCAGTATCCCTGTACATAGCTGAAATTCCTGAGTGCCAAACATCACAGTGTTTGTCCATGACTGTATTAAAGTCTCCTCCAGCGATCAAAGTGTCAGGGGATAGGTCGGCTAGAGCCTTAGTTAATGCATGTAAGGAACCATCAAGAAGGGCCCAAGGGCAGTAGACTGACACATGTCCATTGTTTACCATGCATAAGGCCCATGACAAAAACATAACTGCTCAGATGATCTACCCCTCAGTGAATAACCCTGGGAGGGGTTGTCTTATGAAGCAGAATGGCTATGCTGCATGAACTAGATGTGAACCCTGCACGATATACTTCGCTTTAGCCGTACCGTCTAAGAAATTTACAGTTGAAACACAGTAAGTGCATTTGTTGGAGGAAAAGGATATTGGGAGCGTGGCATGTAATGATATGCGTAACAACCCCCGGTTTTATTTGATTGTTTAGTCCATTAACGTTCCATGAGAGTGTGTAAAGTGGATTTTGGTGCTTTGCAATTGTGGAGGCATGCTTAAAATCGTTGGGTGTAGCGTAGTACTGTTCTGTGTAGCCATTGAAAACTGTAAGAAACAAATCTAAACCAAAAATTAATATAGTCCCTTTCCCCTCAAATCCCCGCATCCCACACTTCCTGCCCAGAAGGATCCGTGGCCCATATTACGCAGTATAAGGAAATGGAAATGACAAGAACAAACTAATACTCAGAATTCTATATGACAGTGGATACAGTACAAGAAGGGGGGAAACAAAACCTTTGCAATAGCAGAGGGGCAACTGTTGCAACCCCATGATGTTGGTATAAGGATAATGGTTTGAACCTGTGTGTACGACAGACGTGGGTCAACCACTCTCGGTGTGAGCATCTGCTAAAAATGTCAAAAGGTAAAGATCATGCATGTCACAGTAATATTTTGTTCATCTGGTAGAACCTTTGGAGTCCATTTTACTGTCCCCTGGGACAAGGAAGGGGGTGGCCAATCCCTGGTCACTGCTTTTGCCCTGTCTAATGACTTACTGTATACGTTGTAAACTTTGCCTGTGCAGTAGAGGTGCAGGATGTAGGGGTTTTGTTGGCTGTTCCTCATGGGCTGCTATGGCGCTTGATGTTGCAGTAGATTTCAAACCAGTCCCATACCTCTTTGAGGCTATCGAAAAAATTCATTTTGTCCTCATGGAGAGCTTTTAGACATGCTAGAAATAACAACAAGTACAACTGCTGAACTATCATTGCAGCATCGTCCTCATCAGGGCCGATGATCCGACATCGCAATCGTTCAACTGGCAAACAAGCATTGCAAGATCGTCCTCTTTAGGGCAGATGATCCGAGATTGGAATCGTTCAACAGGTGAACAAGCACTGCAGCATCGTCCTCATCAGGGCTGGTGATCCGACATTGGAATCTTTCAACTGGTGAACAAGCATTGCAGCATCATCCTCATCAGAGCCGATGATCCGACATTGGAATCGTTCAACTGGTGAACAAGCATTGCAGCATCGCCCTCATCGGGGCCGGTGATCCGATATTGGAATCGTTCAACTGGCGAACAAGCATTGCAGCATCGTCCTCATCGGGGCCGGTGATCCGATATTGGAATCGTTCAACTGGCGAACAAGCATTGCAGCATCGTCCTCATCGGGGCCGGTGATCCGATATTGGAATCGTTCAACAGGCGAGCAAGCATTGCAGCATCGTCCTCATCAGGGCAGATGGTCCCACATCGGAATCGTTCAACTGGTGAACAAGCATTGCAGCATCGTCCTCATCAGGGCAGATGGTCCCACATCGGAATCGTTCAACTGGTGAACAAGCATTGCAGCATCGTCCTCATCAGGGCAGATGGTCCCACATCGGAATTGTTCAACTGGTGAACAAGCATTGCAGCATCGTCCTCATCAGGGCAGATGGTCCCACATCGGAATCGTTCAACTGGTGAACAAGCATTGCAGCATCGTCCTCATCAGGGCAGATGATCCGACATCGGAATCGTTCAACTAGTGAACAAGCATTGCAGCATCGTCCTCATCAGGGCAGATGATCCGACATCGGAATCGTTCAACTGGTGAACAAGCATTGCAGCATCGTCCTCATCAGGGCAGATGGTCTGACATCGGAATCGTTCAACTGGTGAACAAGCATTGCAGCATCGTCCTCATCAGGGCAGATGATCCGACATCGGAATCGTTCAACTGGTGAACAAGCATTGCAGCATCATCCTCTTTAGGACCAATGATCCGACATGGGAATTGTTCAACTAGTGAACACAGCTGTGAAAGTGAAGCGAGAAAGTTTTAGAGGGCGACATGTTAACGTGGTTCCTCTCCATGGTGGGTTCTGCATCAATATTAATAAACACATTATGTGAAGGTCCCTGTTTATGCAGGAATATCTGTTAGTAGTTTATTGTTCAAATCTGAGGAAACTATACATAACCACATTAGGATTCAAATAGCTTGTAGAGCCCTAGGGCATCAAACGTTTCTGTAAGTTGTTACCTTTAAAAAGTAAGAACGAATTAATTGGATACAGAGCTTGACAGTCAAAGTGTTGGTTTCTGTCACTTTAAAGCATCCAAGATACCCTAAGGGGCACTGCAGTGACAGTACTCAGTTCATTTTACTTTTCTGTACAGTAGGGATCCGCTTTTACTCTGCTCAGCCTTTTTCGTATTTTACAGTCTTAACATGTTTTATTCTAGATTTACTTTAGCTTCACGTAATGTCTTGGAATGTCAGCATCATTAAATACTTTCCTTCTTGGTGTCCCTCAGGGAAGACGGATTTCTGGTCGAACCAAAAGACGGAAGGTCAGTAAGGTCATAGTGCTTGGCAGTGTTCCACCACACCGACTGTCTGGGGCACAGCTAAATGAGATGATAGACTCCTTGAAAGAGCTTTCACCCCTTCTTCTGTGTGGAGCATTAGGACCCCTGATTCACTTTTGTGGACTGCCCAGCCCCAATTGGTAGGCCATGTTCATGTCACACAGGAAGGCAAGCAAACCCAGTCACGTTTCGACCTTACTCAACTTCATCTGGGAGGTGAAGCCTGACTCGTCTTTGGACCCAAGTCGAGGGCACAACCTTGCCTTGTGGGTGTTCTAATGAGAAAAACAGCAAACAATGGCAAAGCCAATAGGTCTTGCCTTTGAGACCTTTTGGCTATGCCAATGCCTTTTGTTTATGCTGGTAAACAAAAAGAAAAAACCTTGTATGTGAACATTTTAGAGTATAATTTCATAGAAAGGAACAACAACAACAATTAATTGATCCTTGGATTATTTTATTCAAAACCACCTTTTAGAAATAGTTCATACATTTATACATAGATTCAATACACCATCACATACACAGAATAGGAGTACAAATAATAAAGAATTCTTATGTATAGGACATACATTTACAAAAGACATAAAGTGATACAAAAAATTATATGTATATATAAAAATGATTTGTGCCAATACTTTCTTTTTGTGAGAATGGACAATGACATGTATTTTCTTAAAAAATCATTGTTAATAAAACTAAGTCCCAGTTCATAATTTTGGGAAAAACAAGTACAGGTAGATTATTTGTAAAAATTGCCTGTCTTCTCTTCAGGATAAGGA
Organism: Calotriton arnoldi; assembly: GCA_963921515.1. NCBI lineage: Eukaryota > Metazoa > Chordata > Amphibia > Caudata > Salamandridae > Calotriton > Calotriton arnoldi. The sequence continues at coordinate 69,752 of CAWUFW010006719.1, read as the reverse complement.
AGACATCAGGGTAATTGGCTGCGTGATTCAGGAGAGCACTTCATTGTCCTGTAGGGTTTCACAAAATGGCTCCCCATTGTTCCTTATTGTCATCTATTGTCCCTGGTAGATGGGCCGGCGTGTTTCAACCCGGAATGATTAGAGACTCTCCTGAGGACGATGAACTGGCCTGGCCTATGGCGAAAGAAATTGAATGAGTGACAATATCTGATATTCTAAAAAGGAAAGACAAGTGCTCCACCCCAGTGTGCACTGAAAAAAAAGTTTTTTGTTCATACCTTACTCGTGGACAAAGTGTCTAAGGCCTATTGAATAATGAGAAATTATTCATCATGAATTATTCTCAATGCAGTAATTGGGATTTTTTCTACAGACAGTTGGAGAAATCCAAATGCTTAAAATCCTACTGCACTGAATGAAAGTACACTGAGAGAGAAAGATCAGGATCATAAGGATTGAAAACGTTTGGTCAGTAATTGATTCAAACACAGTAACTGCAATGTTGTTTGCAGAAAAGGGGAATTTGGAGTGGATTGAAAGCCTCCCTCAGTGAATGGATCCCTCGGAGAAAGCTTTAAGCCTAAGCTCCCTGGCACAATAGTCAACAGTACAATATGTCGATGTTTCGACCCCCAATAATATATTCACCGGGGTCTTCATCAGGTCAAACTGATACAAATTTACTGGTATGGACGTTTGTTCCCTCAAATATGTTCTATTTAGCCTGGGGAGCTTAGGCTTATAGCTCTCTCAGAGGGACTGAAGTGTTTCTTGTTGCAAATTTACTGCCCATGTTCCCAGGAACACAAGGTTGCCTCATAACTGGTTTCACATTACCTCGGTGAATGAGCGGATATTTTGAAGGAGTCTCGGGGTGTCGGATGCCAGAGGCTGGAAGCAGTTCATTGGTGATTCAATATCTGTAAGTCTTTAGGAGAACAAGTTGCGTGCTCAGGCTGCTCAGTGGTGATTGTGAGCGCCGCGAGAGTGAGGTATATTTGTTTAACTTAGGGGGTGACGATGTAACAAGGGAATGCTGGGAAATGTGGTCCTGGGTGTGGGAACGGTTATGTGGTGAGAAAGGGAAAATGGAACAGTAATCAATATCAAAAAGAAATGGGAAATGTAATTTGTTGAAAGCCATGCTACAGTGTAGTAATCGGAAAAGGGTGTCAACATTAAAGATTGTAGAAACACAATTGAGAGAAGACAAGGGTATGGCACCGTACTTCCCTTTCAAGAACAACTATCACAACAAAATTGTACGATGTCAGTGATACACTGTGTATCTAGGGCATCAGAGACCGGGCTCTAATGCAATTACGCCCGCTTTGGAGCAGAGACCTTAGAGTCCTAACTCATAGGGGAAGTCATCCTTAATGGAAGAGGAAACCTCACACACTTATTAGTGTCATGCTTCATCATAGGAATCCTCTTCCCACCCTGGTAGGACAATGCCACCCGGGCGGACTCAACCTCCTCGAAGACTGACTCGTTAGGAGGGAGTTCTTGCATAAATCTTACTGGACAACTCCATGTAACAGGGGATCCAGATGAAAACTTTAAAAATACCTTAGAGTTCCTGGGGATTACTACCTTTATTCATGGAACTCTAGGTAAGATTAAAAACGAAGAGAGATTTGGGTATTGGAGTTCAATGTCTCACCCCCAAATTATCGCCAACATGTTTCTGCCCACTATCATAAGCCTAAGCGGTCTGGGGCATTCGTCAGGGCAAAGGATCCCTATAAAAAGTACCTGCAAAAGATTCAGATTGGAATCTATATGGTAGAGATACAGTGGATTGCTAACTAAGGTCCTACCATAATTACCTGCCTTTGGTTGAGAAACTTGTTCTTGCCACCTATAGTAGATAAGGTACAAGAAGACACATGGGGCCCGATTCACAGAACTAACTTAAGACAAAATCCTAAACTTACTACCATTTTGGTATTCACAGAAGGCACTTACTAATTTTGGTATTCACAGAGGGCACTTACTCATTTTGGTATTCACAGAAGGCACTTACTTACTCATTTTGAGTAACTTACTCATTTTGAGTAACTTACTCATTTTGGTATTCACAGAAGGCACTTACTCATTGATGAGTAAGTGCCTTCTGTGAATACCAAAATGAGTAACTTACTCAAAATGAGTAAGTTACTTATTTCGGTACATTACTAAAAAATATGATGACTCAACATACACTGTGTGACCTTTGGAGAGAAAGGGTAGGAGCTCTACAGGGGATATCCTTTCATAATAAAAAATATGGTAGTAGGTCTAGAATTGATTATTTCCTAGTAGACTGGGGCCTTAGAGAAGACATTTTGGATATTGAATACAAGGCGGCCCACTTATCAGATCATTCAGCAGTTCTTTTAACACTAAAAAATAATATTAGGTGTGATGAGAATAGGTGGACTCTGGATCGGACTATATTATTAGATTGCGAAGCAATGGAAATTCTTAAAGCAGAGGTTAGAGAGTTTATTGAGATTAATACTGGTTCAACTTCAATTGGAATAGTGTGGGATAGTCTAAAGGCTTTTATAAGGGGTAAAATTACTAGTGTAACAAGTTACAGAAATAAGACATATAGAAGAGATATCTCACGATTAGAGGAGGAGATGAAGAAAATAGATCTAGAAATAAAAAGATCAGACTTAGAGGAGAATATAGAAGAACTTGAAAAACAGCGGCTACTTATGAAGAATCAATTATCCGAGATACTCCAAATAAGAATAAGAAAGAGGTGGGAAGCTAGCAAGCTAGCACATTTCGAGTATGGAGAGGGAGCGGGTAAACTTCTTGCTTGGAAAGTTAAGGCAGAACGGAACAAAAACAGGATTAAGGAGATCAAGGAAGAACGTTCTGGAAATATTTTGAGTACTGAGACTGAGATTAAAGAGGCCTTCAAGAACTTTTTGGTGATCTATATATGGAAGCAAAGGAAGATATAGTAGGTACCGAGGTAGAGGATTGGCTTGCTGAATCCATTCGACCTATAGATATTAGTCAACAAAACAATTTAAATCAAGAGATCACCAAGGAAGAAGTAGTTAAAGTAATTCAAACCAGCAAAGGGGGTAGAGCAGCAGGGCCAGATGGCATCCCAACAGAGTTGTATAAAATCTTAGTGGAGGAGATATCCCCTCTTTTGACAGCAGTGATAAGAGAGATATTAGGTCAGGGAATACAATTACCTAAATCGTGGAATGAGGCTACGATTACCCTTATTTTGAAACCGGGTAAAGATCCAGCATCCTGTGAGTCGTATAGACCAATATCCCTTTTAAACTCAGATTATAAGTGTTTTACAAAAATTTTATCGGGCAGGTTAGCAAAAATTGCGGGTGATATAATACATGAAGATCAGAGAGGTTTTGTAAAAGGGAGATACCTACATGAGCTTACTTATGAGCTTATTGGAGCTATCGATTTCGCAACAACTTTTAACTCTCCGTTAGCTATAATAACACTGGATGCCTCTAAGGCATTTGATAAGGTGAGATGGGCCTACCTATTCGCAGTATTAAAGAGATATAATCTGGGAGATAATTTTTGTCAGGCAATAAAGCTAATATACAAAGAACCAGTAGCAAGAGTACTTGTAAATGGGAAATTATCCCCACCTTTTAAAATCCTTAGAGGCACAAGACAGGGTTGCCCCCTCTCCCCCTTGTTGTTTAATTTATACATGGAGCCTCTGGCCTTTAGAATTAGACACTCAACCGACATTCCATCTTTTTGTCAGGGTAATTGGGTTAAGAAAGTTGCACTATATGCAGATGACCTCATGGTATATTCTCCCAATTTAGATGCTGTATTACCTATAATATTACGAATAGCAATAGAATTCGGAGAGGTGTCGGGGTACTCAGTAAATGAGCTTAAGACCGAAGTAATGATATGGAACCAAGTAAGTTGCAACCCATTAATTAAAAAGGAGATGCGTTATCTTGGTTTAAGAATTTTTCAAGATATCAATGTGATTGCTGAAACAAACTTAAGAAGAGTGTTTAGAGAGATAGTCCAATTAATGAAAAGCTGGGTACACCTCCCGTTAACTATTTTAGGGAGAGTCAACTTAGTCAAGATGAGCATCCTGCCAAAGATCACCTTTATATTTAATTCATTACCATTACATTTTGATAAAGCCACTATATTCAGCATACAGCAAGCAATAAATTCTTTTATTTGGGCTAATAAAGGGATTAGGATCTCTTGGAAGAAGCTACGAAGACGAAGGGAGAAGGGAGGTCTATCTTTACCAGACATACAATATTATGCGTGGGCTTTCCAATTAAAAAATTCCAGAATGCTTATAAAGATTCCAGATGGATCCAGAACAGGTTTAATGCTCTCAGCCATGTTAAAAGAGCATAAAATAAAGCCTGATGGCTTCCTCTTCAAATTTGGTGATCCCAAATTTAAAAAAAAAGTTAAACTGAAGGTGCTACATTCAATGGCATCAATGTGGTATCACATCCGACGCCTTCTGAAATTAGACTATTACTCTTACTTTGCCCCGATGTGGGATTCCCCAGGAACTCCTGAGTGTCTTAACGACAAGTTGGCATTACCAATCAGAGATGCAGACCTAAAGGTCTGGGGGGATCTGACTAGAGAAGGAAATCTGCTATCCTGGTATGATTTAAACGGTCTGATGAAAGGTACTCTTTCAAAGTTTAAGTATCTACAATTAAAAAGTTGGGCGCAAACTAGAGAATCGACATTGGGTATTGGTAATATTTTAGAAGATCAATTGATTACTAAACCATCAGGAAGCAAAGAAGTGGCACTCTGGTATTGGCACCTTCAGGACATCATGGATGGAGAATTCACTCTGGCGGAGGAGTTGTGGAGAAATCACTTGCCACAGGAGCAGTTGCAGAATATTTGGCAAGTATCTATGCGCCTTCTTTATACTATAGTTAAACCTGCTTTTTTAAGAAGAAACCATCTGTTTTCACTTCATAGGGTTTATATATCACCCGAGAAACTATCTAAGATGGGGAAAGGAAGCCGAATCAGTTGTGCTAAATGTGGGTTGGAAAAGGCTACAGATGTCCATATGTTCTTCCAATGCCCAGCAATCAGCGATTTCTGGAAAAAAGTACAAACAACTACGACAGGTATTTTGGGTCGGCAAATAAAGGTAAGCCTTTCTTTGGTTATCTTTGGAGTGGCCGACGAACTTGTTGGTAATATCAGAGATCTTTTGTTTTATGCAATGTTACTGGCCAGAAGAGAAGTCTGCCGTAAATGGGTGAGCAATATACCCCCACAGCACTCAGAATGGTTGGAATCCCTTATATATATGTCTAAGATGGATCTTTCTGGGAAAAAGTCTAAAAAGAAAGCCTTTTGGAAATTACTAATTGCTTGGCTGGAGAGTCCAGAAGGGGTACAAACAAATTGTTGAGTAAAATTGCTGATATAAATATAAATTTATGTCCAATGATTACACCGGCTAACACTCTTGGACTGCTTCAGGGCCCTTACGAATTTTGAAAAAAATCAAGCAGTATAGGTGTTATACCGTGTGAGAGAGACAGCCACAGAAAGGTGGGTGTTTATTGGAGTATGCCCTTTAGTGGTTGGTATCTCTTTCGACAATGGGCAGAAACAAAAATGGACATCTTGTTTCTTTTTCTGAGGTGAATGAGGACAAAAAAAAATAAAAAAAATAAAATGAGTAAGTTACTCAAAATGAGTAAGTAAGTGCCTTCTGTGAATACCAAAATGGTAGTAAGTTTAGGATTTTGTCTTAAGTTAGTTCTGTGAATCGGGCCCTCTATGCATAAGTTACTCGAGGATTTTAGTCATACAATTAGATACTTTTATTCACGACTTCTAAGGTCTGTAAGAGGCCTGTGATCTCTATCAATGGAGAACAACCCATGCATGTAATCATACAAAGTTAAAAAGAAGGAAGAATTCTTCGTGATCTATAGTGTTAAGGCCACTAGCCTATGTGTCACTACCTCTAATTTCCTATTGTGATTAATATCACAGGTTAATAAGCATACATCCCTTACCCTACAGTCTGGGAGCTACCATCTTCAAGGTTACAGAGAGGGTGGGGATCCTTTATAGTCACACACTAATGTAGGAAAAACCACAAGCATCATATAGTGAGCCCTTCCAACCTTATAGGGAGTACAGTCACAAATCTGCTTAGTGTTGCGCCCACAGTAGATCTCTATGGTAACGAAACTACTCTGTAGTCATTCATAATTAGTTTGTTCCAAATGCAGTACCATGTACCACGCACACTTGCCAAATCATTTTAAAATCATATCAGTACGATAATGAAGAGACGTGTGTGGCTTGGTGTTACCTCCATAGTTGGTCTCTGTGATGACGGACCCACTCTGTAGTCACTCATCATTACTTTCTTTATATGCCAATAGCGGTACTGCCACTCGCGCTCGCTTGCCAAATCATGTTCATAACATATCAGGAAAATGAAATAAAATAAAAGGGAGCCGTGCATAGCTTAGTCTTGTCTACACATTCAGTCTCTGAGATAACAAAATCACCCTGTAACCCCTCCTAATGGCTTCCTTAGTATGCCAATAGCAGTATCACCAACCACGTTCATTCGCCCAATAAGGTCCGGGGAGTGCTCAGAAGTGTGGTTGTAATGGTCATTCATGATTAATTACTGCTGGTAGCCTTTATACCAACCACACTCATTTGCCACATTATATCCTGCATTTGCTCAGACACGCGGCCCACACTTGCAAACAAACTGCGCTCACTGGAGTTGCCTCCGTATAGGATGCCCCCACTTACTTCGTCAAAAGGTATCTCCCGGCCATTTTACCTACGTCTCTCCCGCTCTGCACCGTAATACAAGTTTGCGGTGTGTCGGGCTTGGCTCTAAATAGCTACTTCCTACCACGTGTCAACTGCAGTGATCCGGAAGTTGTCAGTACGTCGGAACCCCGGGGTAACTCGCGGGTTTCTGGAAAACGCAGTGTAGTTCGGCGGAACCTCCACCCATTGAATGTTAAAATGCGTGGGACTATTAAACTATTTACAACACTTGTCCTAGCTGCAAATTTGTTACTGTTTGTTTTTAACAGTGCTATTAACGTTTACAAAGGTATTGTACACTTCCAAGTTACCAAACCATGGATTCGTATTTTAACAACTTTATTTGCAACGTAACAGCAGACCAAATTATTTCTGTGCTGACGGTTTGGTAATTATTCACTCTGAAAGATACCCCGACACATCTCGGTTTCTCCCATGGTAGTACATTGCCTGTCTCCATACTGTGAGGTCACCATGCTCATTGCGTTCATGGAAGTGTTGTGCCATTTTTTGGGGTGTCAGAAACTAGGACTGGATTCACAAACTTTATTTGCAATGCAAAATCCGGCAGTGGTGTCCGCGCTGTCAAGTGAGTGTTACCTACTTTTTGGTAGTCAAATTAATGTTCCCACCGCCGACTTTCTACTCACAAAACCTATTTTGGTTACCATGCCTCATATGCAGGAGAGTGATAAATTTTGGGCCTTGTTATTCAGACCCCTGATTGTACACGGCTCTCTATGGCGAAGTCTGCTACCTGGACTCTAACTAAGATGCCTCGAGTCAGTCCTAGGTGTCTCAATAACAGGACAGCAAACTCTCTGTTATTCGGACTATCATATTAGTCACTACCTCATTTTACCCTTTTCTACTCAGCTTGTCTAATACTTCCATTCAAGGTGGACGCTGTTACACCAAAGGTACTGAATGCATTCAGTGTACGGGCCCATGTATTATGTACACATCAAAGAAAATACACATTCATCAGTTCATAGTCAAACCTCCCCAGCAAATTTTGTCATTTAGACCATGTCTGTCTGTATGTAATCTATACACCCATCTTTGCTCAAATAGGAACTAGGGTCTGCTCATGTCCGGGCGTGTCTGTGTCAGTTTCTCTAGTATGTACCACTCCATGTCACAATCGCTATGACCTATTTCTAGGTAATGTTCGGTTAGTCTGGTAGCCTCTCTTTTGCACCGGATAGTGCTACGGTGATCAGAAATTCTTGTTCGTATCTTTCTCGTTGTCATGCCCACATACAACAATTTACATGGACATCGAATAATGTACACCACATTTTTGGTGTTACAGTTTGTTAAACTTTTTAACTTCCATGGAGTCTTTAGGCCAATGTCTAACTCAGTCACTCTTTTTGTTAGCGGGCACGCACTACAATTCCCACAAGGTGAGTGCCCAACAGGGGGGTGGAAGGTTCCAGAGTGTTTGTTGTGAATTCTTCAGAATGCTTTTTTTAGGGCGGGTGTGAACAACCAAGTCCCTGATACTGGTCCCTTTCTTGAAGGAAAACATTGGTTTTTCCATCGTCAGCCCTCCGGTCGTCAATATGTTCCAGTTTTTCTTTATTATTTTTTGGAAAGGCTAAGGATTATGTATTATATGTAGAGACACAGATGATGTTGTCTTTCTCTGGTTTTTTCCAACTTTCCAGCAGGAGGTCCCTGTTATTATTGAGAGCTCTTTTGTCAGCTGCTTTTATTAATCTCTTTGGGTATTGTTTGTCAAGGAGTTTGAGACTTAGTTTTTCAGCATGCATCTTATACTCACTTTTTTCGGTGCAGTTACATCTCAGTCGGAGGAACTGCCCCACAGGGAGATTCTCCCGTAGGCTGCGCGGATGAAAACTGTCAAAGCGCAACACATTGTTGCGATTAGTTGGTTTATAATACACCTCTGTGGTCAGTCCACCATTGTTTGCCTGTATCAAGAGATCTAGAAAACGAAGCTTCGTGCCTCCTATTGACATTGTGAAACGTAGGTGGGGGTCAAGGGCATTAAGCCACATTGCAAAGGTTGTTGCCTCGTCCTGTGTACCTCTCCACACTACCAACACGTCGTCAATATAACGCCTCCAAAGATGTATGTTGTTACTGTATGGATTACGTTCTGTTTGAATGAACTCTGCCTCAAACGCATGGACATAGAGGCAGGCTAGGCTCGGAGCAAAAGTGCTCCCCATGGAAGTACCATGGACCTGGAGAAAGTACTGCCCTTCGAATTCAAAAACATTTCTGGTGAGTGCCAGGTGTGCTAGATCTAACACAAAATCTCGCGGGGTGGTGGAGTTCCATTCAGTGGTGTTCAAGATTTTTTCTACCACTTGCAGGGTGGCTTCCTGCGGAATATTTGTGTAAAGAGACTCCACATCAAAGCTGAGGAGAATCTCCTTAGAGGTGTCAAACGGACATCCTTTGATTAAATTGACGACATCTTTTGTGTCCTGTAAGTAAGATGATACAAAAGGGGATGATGGACGGAACGTTTGAGCCAATCAAACACTCACCCCCAGTCAACTGATCTGGGTTTAATCCATCATCATTCTTTAGCTCACTCCACCACCCCAGTTCAGACATGGCCATATGCAAATCAGTCTGACCCTGTGCCTCATGGGAACAGTCCAGCCCGAACTGCCAAGCCATGTCTTCCCTGGACCGGAAACAAGCATCCTAGGACCGGTTTCTGGCATTTCAGCCGTCATCAGCCAGGCTTGCTTGAATCCAGTGGCAAAGTGAGCAAGGGACCCACGTCTGGGCATACCCCCGCCAACTTAGGGCGACCAAAGCGATACAAAAGGGGATGATGGACGGAACGTTTGAGCCAATCAAACACTCACCCCCAGTCAACTGATCTGGGTTTAATCCATCATCATTCTTTAGCTCACTCCACCACCCCAGTTCAGACATGGCCATATGCAAATCAGTCTGACCCTGTGCCTCATGGGAACAGTCCAGCCCGAACTGCCAAGCCATGTCTTCCCTGGACCGGAAACAAGCATCCTAGGACCACTGTTCCCTAGAACGTGCGCGGGTGCGCGCCCGCGCACTGAGGTCACCCCGAGCGCGCAGTGTCCCAATTGTAGCGCGCACACACGCAACACAGCCCGTAAGTCCGATCGCGCCCCCGTTTTTAAAACGCGAGCAGCGAGAAAAACGGCAATTTCCTGGTTGTACGAGGCAGAGCTGGAGACAACGGAGGAGAGGACACAGCCGAGCGTCAGGAAAGTGTCTCCCTTATGTCCTGGATGGTTAGGGAGGGCTCGGGTTTACGAGCAAGTGGCGCCTGCACTTGCCGCATTTTTCTCAATAGTGCACGCCAGCGGGGCAGTTTGTGGGCCTTTGTGAAAGTATTCATGTTAATTGCAGCGCCGTCATGCGCTGCAATTAACATGAATACTTTTACAAAGGCCCACAAACTGCCCCGCTGGCGTGCACTATTAGGAAAAGTAATGCGGCAATCTAAAGCGAGACATGTTCTTTCAGATGATTCTGAAAGAACACGTCGTGTTTGACTCTGCATTCCTTTGCTAATAGTGGGCATCTGCGGGGCTGAATGTGGGCCTTTGAAATAGTTTTCATGCTGATTGCAGTGCACACGGGCGCTGCAATTAACAAGAATACTATCTCAAAGGCCCACATTCAGCCCCGCAGCTGCCCACTATTAGCAAAGGAATGCAGTCATACACAACGTGTGCTTTCAGAATCATCTGAAAGCACACGTCGTATTTGACCCTGCAGTCTTTAGCTAATAGTGGGCAGCTGCGGGGCTGAATGTGGGCCTTTGAGATAGTATTCTTGTTAATTGCAGCGCCCGTGTGCACTGCAATTAGCATGAAAACTATTTCAAAGGCCCACATTCAGCCCCGCACTATTAGCAAAACGAATGCAGGGTGAAACACAACTTGTGCTTTCAGAATCACATGTCGTGTTTGACCCTGCATTTCTTTTGTTAAAAGTGCGTGGCTGAATGTGGGCCTTTGAGATAGTATTCTTGTTAATTGCAGTGCACACGGGCGCTGCAATTAACACGATTATTATCTCAAAGGCCCACATTCAGCCCCGCAGCTGCCCACTAGTAGGAAAAGGAATGTAGCAAATGTAACGCAGGACGTGTGCTTCATAGCTGCCAAGGTTTCAGATTGCCATGTGGGACATTTTCATATGTTTGTGTAATATGAGTGACATTTTAAGGATCATGAGTACATAGCTGCCAGGGTTTCAGATTGCTATGTGTGACATTTTCATATGTTTGTGTAATATGAGTGACATTTTAAGGATCATGAGTACATAGCTGCCAGGGTTTCAGATTGCTATGTGTGACATTTTCATATGTTTGTGTAATATGAGTGACATTTTAAGGATCATGAGTACATAGCTGCCAGGGTTTCAGATTGCTATGTGTGACATTTTCATATGTTTGTGTTATATGAGTGACATTTTAAGGATCATGAGTACATAGCTGCCAGGGTTTCAGATTGCTATGTGTGACATTTTCATATGTTTGTGTAATATGAGTGACATTTTAAGGATCATGAGTACATAGCTGCCAAGGTTTCAGATTGCTATGTGTGACATTTTCATATGTTTGTGTAATATGAGTGACATTTTAAGGATCATGAGTACATAGCTGCCAGGGTTTCAGATTGCTATGTGTGACATTTTCATATGTTTGTGTAATATGAGTGACATTTTAAGGATCATGAGTACATAGCTGCCAAGGTTTCAGATTGCTATGTGTGACATTTTCATATGTTTGTGTAATATGAGTGACATTTTAAGGATCATGAGTACATAGCTGCCAGGGTTTCAGATTGCTATGTGTGACATTTTCATATGTTTGTGTAATATGAGTGACATTTTAAGGATCATGAGTACATAGCTGCCAAGGTTTCAGATTGCTATGTGTGACATTTTCATATGTTTGTGTAATATGAGTGACATTTTAAGGATCATGAGTACATAGCTGCCAAGGTTTCAGATTGCTATGTGTGACATTTTCATATGTTTCAGTGTAATATGAGTGACATTTTCTCACAAGCAAAATCAACACACTAAAATTCACGGTTTAACAACCGCCACGGCAAACAGCTAAGGGGCATTAATTTGGGTGCAAGAGAGGCTGAGGGGGACACATAGCCGGGCAGCAGCGGAGTGAGCAAGGGCGCTGTATTATTGCAAGTACGTTGCACAGTTCGTGAAAACTTTCGACCACTAGAAACTGTGAGGTGGACTCTTTTTCATGACATTTACAAACTCACTAAATCATAGGTCTTGACTAAGTTCCCCTTCATTTCCCCTTTGAGTCCAAACACAAATTCGGTGCAAGGCGACATTATTGATGCATTCGCATGCACAAGGCATAAGTAGAAACAGGGCCGGCTTTAGCAATGGTGGCGCCCTGTGCGACAATGTTTTGTGGCGCCCCCCCAATGACCACCTCCGCCACAGATTCCCACACTACCACCATTTGACAGTGCTCCTCAAGTCTCAATAACCACTGTCTCTTAGATTAATTTCGATTTATAGCACGACTCATACCAGTTTAAGGTGTCAGAACACTTTAGATCACACACACATTGCACAGAGACAATCCCATGTGTAAATGAGTGTATAGGAAATGTTACATAAGACAAAGGCCTACAAGGTGTAGGAGTAAAATGTCATCCATTCTGGTAGGCAGTATAGTTTGAGACTTTGGTCTTGAAAAATACAAATTCAGAATTTAAAAATGTTACACCAATGTTGGGGGTTTTCCTAAATAATAAGAATTGATTTCTACATAAATGAACCATTTTTGCAATATTAGGATAACAAAAGACTGGCAAAAAACACACATAGCTCTTAACACATTCCTTGCAGTTTGCATGCAGCTCTTTGATGACAGTGAATATATTAGGATTTTAACTTATACAAGTAACAACAGGATCTCTCTGCCAAAAGCGGTAACCCATTGACCAATTTATATTTTATGCACTTTGTGATATGAATGGGACACGTTATTTGCAGCAGACATATTAACCCTCTGCACTACAAGTCAACATTTCTTAGACAAAGCTCCGGTCTCTCTCCAGGAAGAACATTAATCAGATGAGTTATCTTGAGATTTTTATTGCTGGAACTAAGAACTCGGCACCAGCTGCCTCTAAAACAATAAACATGGCACCCCCACCCCAAGTCAGCACCCGGTGCGATGGCACCGATCGCACCACCCCAGAGCCGGCCCTGAGTAGAAACACTCATTTTGGCATTGAAATGCCCACACATGGGAAGGCATGGCCGGCAAGATGTCGACAAGAAGTGCTTCATCCTGGACACAAAACTGTAATTTTTAATCCAACGCTGAATCCTGCAGTCCCCGCCACCTGGGTTAGGACAGAGAGCCGAAAGAGGGGGCTAACGGCAGAAACAAAGTTGTGCGAGGCCTGCAGCAAGGCACTGGTGCGGAGGCCCCTGAGGAGAAGACTCTGAAGTGGAGGCTGCGTGAAGGAGGGCTGACCCAGTGGAGGGCGGTGTCTTTTTGCGGGGGTGCCCTGGGGGCTGAAGAGCCCCTGGCGAGAACCGGCTTCGCTGCGGTCAAGACAGGCGATCGGCCATAACACAGGGGCCTGCCTGGATCACCCCGAGGGGTTCTGGTAATTGCCAGCCGGGGGACGTGTTTGCAATGAGGCGGCATTGGAGGCAGCCAGACTGCAGCATAAGAGGAGAGGGTGCCTGGAGGGGTTCTGCTGGCGCCACTGGTGGAGAAAGTGGGCTGTGGGAGCAAGATTTGAGATATAGAAAGACAATACAATATTCACCAGTGCAGGAATAATGTTAAATACTGTTAAATGTTGTCTCCGCTTCAGATATAGGAATGTTACTGCAAAAGGTCAAAGGGAGCACCCCTCGCATGTTAAAGTCTTTGTTCGCTCTCCACGGGAGGGGGCACAGAGTCAGTGACTGGCGGCCCTGCCCTCTGGCTCCGCCGGCGTACAACTGGGGCACTGATCACCCCGCTAAAGAGCTAGCTGGATCAATAAAAATCATACACTCGTGATTAGATATAGATTAGGCTGAAGTAGGGAATGTTTTCAACTCCAAGGCACGTTTTTTTCTCTAAATACCATGAGCTTAAGTATGCATATTTATTAAAAACATGCATCTTAAAAGCGAGCACACTTACCAACAAGCACTGACGCGCCTATTTTACCAGAGCTTTGCCCTCTCTCGAATCATAGAAACCAGAGTCCTCCTGGCCACAACGAATGACTCCCTCAGCAAACGTGCCACCCGGGCTGCATTCAGACTCAGCAGCTGCACAGTGCGTGCTCTGGACTCCAGCGGCCGCCACGGGTCCGTGGGATTGGGTCTCGGCGGTGGCAGGGGGATCATTCATGATTATGCTTAAATTACTGCGCTGCGGTGGAAGCACTGCCGTGGCATTGTCACGTCCAGCGTAATGCCGCACGCAGCCATGGGGATTACTTCCTATTTTAACTAATACATTGTAGCCAGCAGCCCGCAAAGCCTACCAGGAGCAGCGCTCTCGCACAGGCCTGCTGCCACTCCAGTTTCAGCATAGCGGCGTTATGGCTTGACAGCCAAGGCTGAAATGCGTTAGTCTAACACCTGATGCGTGGTCCTTGGCGTGGCTGTGAGTAACACTTTCTCGCCAGCAAAATCAAGCCATAAAGAGGAGGGAAACGTATATAGAAATTACATGCATAGCTGTCAAGGTTTCACATTGCTCTGTGTGAACTTTTCATGATTTCAGTGTAATTATTAGTGTAATTTCAACAACTATGAGTGACGCTTTATTTCCAGCAAAAAATAGCTGGCAAGTTTCATTTTCCTTATGTGACATTTTCATATTTTCCTTGTGTTTGTGTGACATTTCTATTCTTATGTCTGATGCGTCTCAATATTTTGCTTCCCAACAACATTTTGATCCATAACCAATATAACAGTGAATTAATTAACATAGTCTTTAATCGCTATAAGCACTGCACCTTAAACTGTAGAACTTGTGATTTCACATCTGATTTTAGTGTGTGTTGCCTTTGTATACTTTACAAAGCTTGTATTGCATTTCATGATGTTTCCTTTGTACATATAAAATTGTTCTGAAATTAAAAAGGCATCTACATAACACTTCAAGCATACCGAATAGTAACCAATTCCTTTGCAATACAAGGTGTTGCAGGATTTTCTTTGAAAAAGACGTCTTCACATCTACCTCCAATAACCACTATTCAACTACTAACACTTGAACATGAGTGATCACTGGTACTAGGCAGAAATTAAAAGGTGTGAACCTTTTATCGCTCACAAATGTACAGATTCAAGAAGAATCAAAATTAAGCAAAACAAACTATATGAGCAGAGAACTACATTAAATCACAATAGACTCTTTCCTTTCTGAAATCCACCACTCTTTCAACCTTTTCCATTTTAATGGGATCAAGCACAACAAATACACTTCCCTGATAGTGACTCGGGACAGAATTGTGTCAAAGGTAATTTACTGTATTATTGCTTGAAAGGCTGTTCTATCTTTAACCAAACACTGTGTAAGGCACCTCATTGACAAGCTGGGTGATGCTGGGTCAGTCTCCTTGTAATTACTACACACTCCTTTGGCATTGCAAGCCAATGCGCGGGGCAGTATTGGAACACGGTTTTATGCAACTCCGTGTTTAAGCTCAGTAGTTTCAGGAGCCGGAAAATAAGAAAAGGCGCCGAGGTCATTGTGAGGCTAGACCCAGTGCTTGCACTTTGTGTATTTAAAGGCTTCTCCAAGCCGCCCACAGCCAGATTCATCTAGTGCCATATCCATGTGTATTGTATATCTGTGATCTTGTATAGGCTCCCAACATTTTCCCACCCTATGAACAGTGCTCGAGTTGAGGATCTTTAGTAAAATCTTAAGGTACCATCGTTGGAGTCCTATGCTTTTCTAAACCCGAAGTGTACTTGCCTGTGTAACCAATTCATGTCATGGCGTGTGTATCTAAATTGAACACCTGCCTTTAGACCCTTCATGTGGTGCTACAGATGTGGAAATGCACCGTCCTTTCACTTTTTTAAGCAAAAACTTGGAGTGATATTTGGCGCTGCACCCTTACGCGCGGTCTGGTTCCCGGCGCACATAGCCTAGGCTGCAGTGCACAGAGACCTTACACTGCCGCACACAGAGGAAAAAAATTAGAGGGAACATTGCCTAGGACCGGTTTCTGGCATTTCAGCCGTCATCAGCCAGGCTTGCTTGAATCCAGTGGCAAAGTGAGCAAGGGACCCACGTCTGGGCATACCCCCGCCAACTTAGGGCGACCAAGCGATACAAAAGGGGATGATGGACGGAACGTTTGAGCCAATCAAACACTCACCCCCAGTCAACTGATCTGGGTTTAATCCATCATCATTCTTTAGCTCACTCCACCACCCCAGTTCAGACATGGCCATATGCAAATCATTCTGACCCTGTGCCTCATGGGAACAGTCCAGCCCGAACTGCCAAGCCATGTCTTCCCTGGACCGGAAACAAGCATCCTAGGACCGGTTTCTGGCATTTCAGCCGTCATCAGCCAGGCTTGCTTGAATCCAGTGGCAAAGTGAGCAAGGGACCCACGTCTGGGCATACCCCCGCCAACTTAGGGCGACCAAAGCGATACAAAAGGGGATGATGGACGGAACGTTTGAGCCAATCAAACACTCACCCCCAGTCTGTTGGACTGTTCCCATGAGGCACAGGGTCAGACTGATTTGCATATGGCCATGTCTGAACTGGGGTGGTGGAGTGAGCTAAAGAATGATGATGGATTAAACCCAGATCAGTTGACTGGGGGTGAGTGTTTGATTGGCTCAAACGTTCCGTCCATCATCCCCTTTTGTATCGCTTTGGTCGCCCTAAGTTGGCGGGGGTATGCCCAGACGTGGGTCCCTTGCTCACTTTGCCACTGGATTCAAGCAAGCCTGGCTGATGACGGCTGAAATGCCAGAAACCGGTCCTAGGATGCTTGTTTCCGGTCCAGGGAAGACATGGCTTGGCAGTTCGGGCTGGACTGTTCCCATGAGGCACAGGGTCAGACTGATTTGCATATGGCCATGTCTGAACTGGGGTGGTGGAGTGAGCTAAAGAATGATGATGGATTAAACCCAGATCAGTTGACTGGGGGTGAGTGTTTGATTGGCTCAAACGTTCCGTCCATCATCCCCTTTTGTATCGCTCCTGTAAGTAAGATGGCATTCTTTTTACTAGGGGTCGTAGGAAATAAAACACAGACAGAGGTTCAAGGACCGAACCGATACCTGAGACTATCGGTCTCCCCGGGGGTGGGAACTTTTGTTTATGCACCTTCGGTATGGTATAAAAGTACGGGGTTTTTGGTTCCTTCTGGATCAAGAAATCTGCCTCATGTTTTGTGATCCAGCCGTTTTCAAGGCCCTCTTTCACTACGTATGCAATTTCCTCTATGATCTCATTAGAGTGGTCATTACTGAGTCGCTTATAGTGTCGGGTGTCATTTAGTAGTCTTAAGCACTCATCTTGGTACATTTGTTTAGGGAGGATCACGATCGCTCCCCCCTTGTCTGCAGGTTTTATGACTATGGAGTCATCCTTGCCTAGAGATTCCAGAGTTCTTCTCTCGGTACTGCTAAGATTGTTAAAGACATTGTTGGTATTGTATATCAGACTGTCTATTTCTCTGTTTACTGATTTCTCAAATGCCAGAACCTCTACTGGCATTGTAGCCGCAGGAGGTGTAAATGTTGATTTTTGTCGCAGGCCAGTATTTTTTTCATACTTCACGGGGGTCTATTTTCGAAGAAGACTTTTAGTCTAATCTTTCTAAGAAACTCTGCTGTTTCTATTTTCAGTTTAAACACATCATCCTTCGGTGTGGGGACAAAGCCTAACCCTTTGTTAAGGACAGTGTCCTCTGCTTCAGTGAGTGTGCGGTTGCTAAGGTTCATCACTATACTGCGTGGGGGTGTTAGGACTTGCTCGTGCTGGGTTGTTCCTCCCGGACTGGCGTATTCGTCCCTCCCCCATCCTGGTTCTGCCAAGTGACTCCTTTTCTCCTCCCTTTGCCCCTTCCTGAGCCTCGGTCTAAAAAAGGCATCGGTTGGTTGGGGTAGTACCATGGCGCAGCTTGTGGGAGCATGAATCCGGGAGGGCCAACATTTGGGTTGTCCTCCATAGTTTACTCCCCACCCACCCCAGCCGCTTTCATTAAAGATTGTGCATTTAATATTGAGGGGTGAAGATATGAGCAGAAAATAGCAAGATTTGGAAAGAAATACTACAGAGACGAAAAATCAGGGAGATTCAAAGACCAACAAGAGCAAGCAGAGCCCTGAAAATCAGAGGTTCTGTATTTCTGATAGTTTGTTTAGACCTGTTAAAACTGTTTTAAATCACAAGTTTAAACCCTTCTTTTTTACGTAATATGGCTTCCAAATCACACCCTCTGGGATTTGGAGTGATTGTGTGAAGCACAGTCCATCTTCTCAGCTAGGCCTCTCTAGCCTTCTCATAGGTTGTTTTCTACAGAGAGTGAAACGATAAAAAATTATTAGAATACAAACTGAAACTGAGTCACAACTTGGTTTCTTGCAGCTTTCTACTCGTTAGCTTACTTTCTACTATCTAGAAAGAACGTATTTAGTTATAGTTGTTAATTGATCCCTGAAGAATGTATCTTTGTTGTCAAATTTCCTAGTGGTTCTTGGACGCTGTGTCTTCCTATGGTTTGTTGCACAAAAAGAAAATATACCTTTAGAAAAATAAAGGTCTACATCCAAAAAATTGACTCAACAGAAAAAAAGGTTTGCCAAATTTCAGCCACTGTGAACATTGTGAAAGAAGGCATGCTGACCTCTGACTAAACAGTGCTGCAGAGGAATTGGCTCACTTAGTAGCTGTATCTGACTCCATGGCTTTGTCCCACATATTTCTCTCCTTATGTCCAGCAAAATATTCTGGACCTGCCCTTCTCTGAGTCTTCTCTTTTTGGCACAGATGCAGATGATGAATGGGTTGTTTCTATACCTCTTCTAATTGGATCGCATAAACTCTTAAATCTCCTAGTGGTTCCTGAAAGCTGTGTCTTCCTGCGGGTTCCTCATAAGCCTCTTCCACGTGGTCCCCTTTAACTCCTTAATCGTTTGGTGATTTTGTAAACTGCAGCTTCCTATGACTGCTTCTGGACTTTTAAATCTGTTGGTTTTAGAAGCTGCGTCTTCCTGTGGGTGGCACCTACACCACTTCTAGTTGGAGCGTATTGATTCCTAATTGCTTAGATATAATTTTGTTGATGGCTTGTAACCTCTTCCTCTTGTTGGTTTTGTCTCCACCAGTACCAGCTTGACCCTGATTGGCTTGAAAACTATCTATGCTGTGGATTGTGTGTAAGTCACTTCTACATGTACACCCTTGAATCTTAAATCTCCTCCTGGTTTTTGGAGGCTGCATCTTCCTCTTTCTTGATAACTGCAACATGATGGTGCGAGGCCGACTGGATTTCATATACACATTTAAGGCTCCACAGTCCATGAAGACGGGAACCACAAGAGGGTTAGATTGAAGTTAAAAAATCTCCTTGTAAAAGGGCAAAACTGGATGACTTTACAGATGATGGCAGGGGTATCTGATTACTATTCGCCTCTGCACTAGGGATGAGCTTCTTAGTTTCCCAATTCCTGAGGGAGTTGAGCTGGTTCAACAGGCCAAGAGCTCATAAGGTGACATTCCTGCCCATAGTACATTCATAAGCCCAACTTCCGTCTTCTTATCCTTTCCTCTTCAGTGAGAGGACCCTTAGTATAACCCACTTGTATGGGTTCATCTTCAGGCTCAGAAGACCTGGAAGCAGTCTTGAATGGTGGAGGTTTATTGGTGCATTTCACGAGGATTGCTTTCTATGTTTCAAACACTGTTCCTGAAGCTGACTATCAATCTGAAGGGCCTGTTGGATGAGATCCTGAAGGGTAAGTACTCTGGAAACCCTTGTGAGTTCATCCTTGAGACCCTTAGCGAGAAGGCTGAAGAGAGTAGAGTCAGTCCAATCAATTTCTCTGGCAAGTTTTTGAACTTAAAGATATAAGAATGGAGGTCCAAAGAACCATGAGAAAGCTCCAGGATCTCTTCTTGTGCAGAAAATGTGCTTCTTTTCTATCAAATACCATTTAAATTCAGCAAGGATGGCCAAAAAATTGTCCAAGAGAGGACTAGAATCTTAAACTAAGGGCATCGCCCAGGCCAGGGCATGTCAAACAATGTTACTCACTATATACCCCACCTTGGACCTGTCAGTAGCATAAATTTGGGTTTTAAAAGTGAAGTAGACCTGACAGGTATCAAGAAAGGCTTTTAGTTTCCTCAGACCTCCATTGAATTTCATCTCAGCTAAGCCAGCAATGGAAGGATCCAGAGAGCTTTGTTGTAAGGTGGTTAATGATTGGCGAAGTGAAGCATTCTTCGAGGTGAGGTTCTGAACATTTAGCATGAGATTATTTACCGCTGCTAGTAACTCTTGCACCTGGGGTGTTTCAAGAGCTTGGTCCATATCTGTTGTATGTGGGTGTTGCAACCTCTCTAGAGCTGGTCTTCTGGATGAGACTTGCAGGGTCTTCTTCATTCGGAGATAAGGCCATTTTCTTCCAGAGGCAGTTTCAGAAGCAAGATTGAAATAGGATGTCCAAAACTGCTCTAGAATATAACCCAGCAGGAAGGAGAAAAAGCGAAGACCAGAAAAACCTTCCAGCTGACCAGGCCAAGCAACGGGGAGACAAACAACGAGTATAGCAGTAGGAACTGGAGAGATAAGGAGTCCAAAGAGTCCAGGGAGCAAGCAGTGATTCAGAAACAATTGCGACACACCTGAACCGAACAATGCAACTCCTTTTATAAAAAGAAACAGGAAGTGACCCATTTCAAAAAATGGGTTTGGCCTGCTTGCACTGGGAAGAAAAAAAAACATTAACAGAAAAAGTTTAATTAAAAATAAGATAGGTAATCATGAGAAAAATATATTGTGTGATGGTCCTGAAAATGCATTCTTTTACCTGCATGCGGCGTATGTCAAAAACCGGCATGCAGGAATTTGCCCCTGAATCCTGTGCGTAGTTGGGAAACTGGACACATGCAGGAGAAATAAAATGGCACTGAACAAGGAAGCATCCTCGCCAAGGAAAAAATGACCTGCGGCGCGAAGCTGCTCGCGAACTCATTGCTGCATTGCCCGCAAAGGTAGGGAGGAACTCCTTACATGATGTGACATAGAATAAATAGTGCTAAGATGTCAGGGACTGAGGGTTATAAATGATAGTATTGCTTGAACAAATGTATTTACTGGGCAGGGAACTCAAGATAGGAAAACAGTTAGCAACCGCATTATTAATAAGTTATTTTTGTTAGGTTTTAACAATAAAAGAAAGAAAAAGACAAGTGCAGCAGAATCCATACAAGCGTTGTCACTGTAGATCAGTAACATTAGGAAGCTCAGGCAGAATCGACGCATCAATAAAGTAGAAAGGAGATTAAGCAGATAATTAATTGGACACCAGGTGGGTCATGTCTAGGCCAAAATACTCCCACCATGGACCCCACATCCTATTGTGTTTCCCTGGCAACCCCTTGCTTGATATATAGGGGCCGATTCCGATCTCGGTCGGAGGCGTACCCAACACCATTCGGTCGGGAAAAAAGCCATGCGAAAGCCTGTTTCCCGACCGATCCGTACAGCACACCGAACGAGTAAGTACGATGCGCACAACAGCAAAGAATCCGGCCGAGCCGTACTCACCCAAACCAGGTCCAGTTCCCCGACCGAGGCGAATCCGGAAACGCCGAATCGAGTCGCACGGAAGGAAAAATGCAGCCCCGTCCGGCCGGACAAGTACGATGCGCTTTCCGTACGCGCCGAACCCGTCGCTACGCACGGCACGTCAAAGCATCCGGGAGAGGCGCACATAAGCTCCGATTCGCGCCACAGCACGATCCACGGCTCCGAGACGAACACGGCAGCGACGAGGACGACGCGAGCGACGAGGCGAGCGACGAGGACGACGCGAAGCAACGAGAAGGACGAACGACACGAACCAACCATGAATCCCTTCGTCCCGATCATACCAATATTCTACATTTACTACCGGAACAGGCACGGACGCGTACGGCGCAGAAGGTAAGCCAGACACCAACCACAAAACACATACAACACGTACACGACACATCACACACACACAGAGGGATGCAGAATATACTTACACCAGCAACAGCAGCACCATAGGGGCGGGATGCCCATCACCAATGCCACATATGCACACAGGGGCCTGAATGCGCACCACCACCCTCACCCAGGGGGGCAGGATGCCTACCACTACTACCACCCTCACCCAGGGGGGCTGGATGCCTACCACTACTACCACCCTTAGCCAGGGGGGCTGGATGCCTACCACTACTACCACCCTCACCCAGGGGGGCAGGATGCCTACCACTACTACCACCCTCAGCCAGGGGGGCTGGATGCCTACCACTACTACCACCCTCACCCAGGGGAGCTGGATGCCTACCACTACTACCACCCTCACCCAGGGGGGCTGGATGCCTACCACCACCCTTAGCCAGGGGGGCTGGATGCCTACCACTACTACCACCCTCACCCAGGGTGGGCTGGATGCCTACCACTACTACCACCCTCACCCAGGGGGGGCTGGATGCCTACCACCACCCTTAGCCAGGGGGGGCTGGATGCCTACCACTACTACCACCCTCACCCAGGGGGGCAGGATGCCTACCACTACTACCACCCTCACCCAGGGGGGCAGGATGCCTACCACTACTACCACCCTTAGCCAGGGGGGCTGGATGCCTACCACTACCACCCTTATCCAGGGGGGCTGGATGCCTACCACTACTACCACCCTCACCCAGGGGGGCTGGATGCCTACCACTACTACCACCCTCACCCAGGGGGGCAGGATGCCTACCACCACTACCACCCTCACCCAGGGGGGCTGGATGCCTACCACTACTCACCCTTAGCCAGGGGGGCTGGATGCCTACCACTACTACCACCCTCAACCAGGGGGGGCTGGATGCCTCCCACTACTACCACCCTCACCCAGGAGGGGCAGGATGCCTACCACTACTACCACCCCCACTCATAGGATGGACAATGCATGACACAACCAGCACACCACAACCTAGGGAATGCAAGAAGAAGACATCCCCCAACACCATGACAAGCGTGTGTAGACTGTCTCAAATGCCTACAACACCGAACATGACTTTGAACATACAATGTGACCCCCTAGCACATGTGCCACACATATATGTGTGTGGCCCCCGCAATGCAAGCAGGCCATGACCATTGTGGCAATGGGGTCCAAACCCCCATCATCACAGTGACCAAAAGGTAAGTGTGGGGTCCATAGCTGCAGCACATTTTGAACATTGTGGCAATGGGGTCCAAACCCCCATCATCACAGTGACCAAAATGTAAGTGTGGGGTCCATAGCTGCAGCACATTTTGAACATTGTGGCAATGGGGTCCAAACCCCCATCATCACAGTGACCAAAAGGTAAGTGTGGGGTCCATAGCTGAAGCACATTTTGAACATTGTGGCAATGGGGTCCAAACCCCCATCATCACAGTGACCAAAATGTAAGTGTGGGGTCCATAGCTGAAGCACATTTTGAACATTGTGGCAATGGGGTCCAAACCCCCATCATCACAGTGACCAAAAGGTAAGTGTGGGGTCCATAGCTGAAGCACATTTTGAACATTGTGGCAATGGGGTCCAAACCCCCATCATCACAGTGACCAAAAGGTAAGTGTGGGGTCCATAGCTGAAGCACATTTTGAACATTGTGGCAATGGGGTCCAAACCCCCATCATCACAGTGACCAAAAGGTAAGTGTGGGGTCCATAGCTGAAGCACATTTTGAACATTGTGGCAATGGGGTCCAAACCCCCATCATCACAGTGACCAAAATGTAAGTGTGGGGTCCATAGCTGAAGCACATTTTGAACATTGTGGCAATGGGGTCCAAACCCCCATCATCACAGTGACCAAAAGGTAAGTGTTGACAAAGAAAGAGGTGCAACTGCCAAACTGCATGGATGATTCCTGGTCACAGAACAACAAACACATCAGTGGCAAAGTAGTGTATGTGTCCCATTGCAACATAAATTGGGGGAGCCAAATCCTGCAGTGCAAATAAGACATAACTTTGGCCATGTGCAGACAAACAACACCCATGGGGGCTGACACCGTCAACAATCATCAATGACACAATGACAGAAGTGACCATCAGAATGCAGACCCACATATTTGCACCAATGGGCACACACATGCAGATACCCTGTGGAGACTGCAGATGTGAGGTGAACAGATACCATACCATGGCAGCAATGGGACACACAAACCATGATCATTGTGCTGACCGATGACCTAGGAGTCCCAGGGACAGCAGGGGAAACCCACCAAACTACATACAGCCAATGGCACACCCAAGATATGCCAATGCAGTGGTGCAGATGCACAAACACAAACAGGCAGACCCACCCTGCACATCATACACAACAGGTGAGGGTGGGGGTGCCAGTGTCCCCAGGCAACCACACAACACATGAGGAGACATGAATACCAATCATACAGATGTGCATACAGTGCCACACAAAGGTAACTCATGGATCCAAATTCCCTATGTGGGCAAGCAGGCATTGTCAGATGAGAGGGAGCACAAATCACACATGTCACACAGGCACGTAGGGACAGCAACTGACACAGCAAGACACAGACACACCACAGCACCACCCCCAGGGCCCCCACAATGTGGTGACCCTGGGCTGCATTACAATCCCACTGTGATGACAAAGCTAAATGTGGTTCACACTGTGAACCACAGTCATGTGTACTGAGCAACTAACTACCATCACACCTACACAAGCACAAATCAAACAGCATGGCCAGTGAGCCAAGGCCAACATGGAGGCAGGGGCCTAGCCGGGCAACAACTCTCATCTGCACACACTCAACACCACACCCCTCGACCTCCAACAATGTGCAGCAGTGAAGCACACATGCACTGGTGACATTGCACATGCACCCATGACTATTCCAGGGTGGTGGGTGGGAACCAAGGTGCAGAAACACATCACACATGGACACTCAACAAGACTCCTGAATGTCTGACACACTGCACACTACGCCGTACATGGACATGACGGCAATACCACACCAACCAATGGGATCACAGCCACAGTCACACACCAATGAAGAAGCCAAGGTCACCCACAAAGAACACACATAGACAACAACCAACATTGCAGCCCGGACCCTGAGGAGTGCCAGCAGTCACACACACAACGTGTCACAATCACTGAAAGATAACACAAACTGGAAATCACATGACAGGGGCAAACAACAAGTGCCAAGGGGAAACCTGACTGTGACCCAGCTGCGTCTGCACACAAACTCAGCCCTGACAGCAAGCACACCTATGGGTGACACCCTGATGACCAGTAATGTGCCATGCACCCACATCACAGAGAACCCAGGGAGAAGACTTTGGGGGAACATAGCTCAACTCAGCTAGCATCACAAACAGGTACAACACTAGGGATCACAGCATGCACAGCTAAACGGAAGTGAACACACAGACATGCACATACAACACACACCTTGGGCGCAGGCAATGTCACAGGAGTACACACTGCCATGAGGGGACTCCACTCCTGTGTGAGGAAAGCTGTGCCATATGTTGCCTCAGTAGGGCCCCACCATGTCAGCTGAGCACTTGGTCACACAATCAACAATTAGCACCAAATGAGGGCTCCCGTCACATCAGCCTGGTCATGGAAGTGCCAACGGAATCATCAGCACAGATCCAACACACTTGTATAGCAATGTTGCACTGACAACACAGATGAGTCCTTCCCCATTGATGCCCAAACCTGCATGTCCAGTGGAGATGGCCACACGGTCAGGGAAGTAGACGAATTGAACAATGGCAGGCACAACAGATGTGCAGGGGTGGAAGCCACAGATGTGAAATTGCCAATCTAAGTAGGAAATCCCATTGCCAAATACTGAACACATGACACCCTCAGATGCTGCTATGGATGACATGGATACACCACAGGATAGGACACATTCCCCCTGGACCACATGGGTTCCTGCACAGTAACACTTCATTATCATGAGACCAAATATCACCATCACTGCAGCAAGGGCATGGTTAGCATCATCAACATCATGTACATCAGAAGCAAAAGCACTAGAGAACAGAAAGTTGCTTTATTCAGCATATGTGGCATTAAAAGTAGAAGTCCGGTAGAACATAAACAAAGGCCAATGGCCAGTCCATCAACAAAGTCACAAGTGGGTGACAGTGGCAGATGCCACCCTACACATGCCTGCACAAAACCAGGGACAATCCACTAGGAGGGGCAACCGGGGGGTAGGCCAGGCACCGCAGGGACAGGATCAGGGCTCACCAGGAGGAAGCAGGGAAGGGGTGGTGGGTGCTGGAGAGCCACTGACAACTGCAGTGGAGGTGTCTGACATGGTGTGTGCCGGCACAACTGGGGGGCATGGCTCAGATGTTGTGGGTGCCGGCACGACTGCAGTGGACCCTGCAGATGGAGTGGACAGGTCCGCCACTGCAGTGCCCAAGTCAGACAGGGTGGTAGTGGACTCCACTGCAGTGCCTACCACCAGGGGAGGAGAATGGGGAACAGGCAAGGTGGGCTGGACAGAGGGGGAGGACACCCTCACCACATCAGTGGCACAGACAAGCGCAGCGGGGGGTGTGGTTCCGGGAGAGCAAGTGGCAGGGGGAGAAGGCCGGAGCCTCTTGGGGATGGTATATCTGTGGGTGGGGGAACCTGGGGCAGGGTGTGGTGGGGGCACCTGTGGAGTGGGGGCCTGAGGGATGGAGGAAGGAGACCTGGTGCTTGAGCTGCAGGGCGGCGGCGGGGTCTTGCTCTTAGCACTCCGGGGGGACTTGCGGGTGGGGGCCTCAGTCTGTCTGCGCCTGGGGGAGGGTGTCCGGGGGCGAGGGGCACTCTGCTCCGTGTGGGGGCTTCCTCTTCCCCCTGGATGCTGGGGCAGCTGGATCGGAGGGGAAGAGGCCGAGGTCACTGAGGAAGAGGCGCTGGGTCTTTGGGGTTGCAGGTGAGGCAAGGGAGGGTGCTTTGGAGGGAGAGGCAACTGAGGACTGCGCAGTGCCCGTGGATGCGTGTGTGTGTACCAGGGCCCCATCCCCTGTGAGTCTGGTTTCAGTCCCCTGACTGTGCGTGCGTGTGCGTTTAGTTTGTGGCGTGTGTGTCTGTGTGCTGGACGTGTGTGTGCTGGTGTGTGCCTGTGCCGGTGTGTGTGTGCTTGGGACGGGTAAGGTGCTGGGGAGTGTGGATGGAGCAGAGGCAGGAGGGGTGAGGGACTGTCTGAGGAGGGACACTGCTGCCGTCAGGGAGGAGTCCATGGACCTGTTGCCCCTCTGTAGGTCAGACATGCCCGATGAGATGCCCTCCATGAACGACACCAGCTGAGTCAACAGTGCGGTGTGCGCATGGAGGACACTCAGCATGGCTGTCTGCCCTACATGGAGCTGGCGAAGGAGGTACACAGACTCCTCACTCAGGGCAGCAGGGGACACAGGGGCAGGGGGTGCGGTGCCTGGCCCAAAGGAGACACGCTCCCGAACATGGGAGCCTCCACGGACCTGGGGAATGGGAGCCGATGGGAGGGCGGTGGTGGTGCTGGTGGTGGCGGGGACAGCAACACTAGCTGGGGTGTGGTGGCTGCTGACACCCGCCTCCACAAGGGAGTCATCCTCCGAGTTGCTCTGGTCCTCAGCTGAGGTGGATGGTGCTGAGGACTCCTCGGTGTGGCTCCCCTCGCCCTCCGTGCCACTGGGTCCCTCCGACCACTCCTCGGCTGCTGACCCAGTCTGGCTCTCTGGCTCCTCCTGGTCCGTGGAGCTGTCCCCTTCCGTGGCCGTGGATGTATCTGCAAACAATGGGGAAACAGACAGACATCAGTCACCTGCACCAAACGCACACACCACTGTGAGCACAGCACATTACAGAGCAAGCCCTGGCATCATTAGTTGTACATTGCTAAAAGTGCCCTAACTGAACAGGAGAAGCCAATTGTCAGTCTGATGCCAAGCATGGCACTCACATCCCACATGGCCTTGCACCCATCTGTCTGGTGTCTGTTGGATTGCAACACCCCAGTGTGGACACATGCACCAAGTACACAGTAGTTGGACAGTGCAGAGGACACGGTGTGGCATGTGGACATGCACACATCACAGCTCTTGCCACTGAGTCAGTACAGGTTTCCGGATGAAAGGGATGCCCAGAGTCAAATAGGAAATGCATGTGATGCATACCAGCGACAGACACCATGATGCACCCATGTCCTGATAGCCAGCGCCACAATGGTGTGCATGTAGCACATGTCACTCCCCTGCAGGACCACCAATAAGTTGACACATGCCATGGCAGAGGCATGACTGCTAAGTCATACATCACTGTCTCAGTGATGTATGACTTGGCAGCCAGACAACAACACTATGCACTGTGTCACAATAGTAGGTCATGGGGAATGCAAGTCCTGGAGCTGCACAAGTGCACATGTACATCCCCCACACAACACATCATCTTAACCCTCATCTGTCCAGGTCACACCTATTGGACATATGGGAGACCTGTGACACTACCCTCTGAACCTGAGCCCCTCACAATTTGCTGTGAATGGGGAACAGCTGCCTGAACTTCACATTCGCATACCCCAGTCTGCACGGGCAGCTGATCAAACACCTATGTGACACACAAGTATCGTCTCCTATGGTCACATCTCCAGGGGCATGCTGAGCCCCTACCAAGAAACACCCCAGCAGTCCTGGCAACTAATCCACAGCACACTGACACAGAGGCAGACACCTGAGGGGTCAAATCACTGTGCACAATGTGTCAGCTGATACACGGGAGTGGGAGTACAGAGTGCATTGCATGGCCTGGAGTAGGCATGACTGTCCTGCTCCACATGAATGAGGGATGTGCCCTGGACAGTGGATAGCTGGCTATGTATGTGTGACACACGTAATCTGCACACTCCTGGGGCCCAAACATTGTTCCCACCCGCTGCATGGGCGTGTGCCACATACCCCAGGCACATGTGGTGGCTCAGCTCAGCAAGTGGACCGCATATCAAAGCAACACGCAGATCACATGTCCAAACCCAGGCGTTGTGTGAACAATGGACCCACCCATGATGCCCACAACAGAGTTAGGGAAACAGATGCTGTCCCCCACCTTTAGTGAAGCAAACTGCAAGGACACAGTCCCAAGTGACACAATTCCCTGAATGTAAGGGCCACACCTGGGTATCAGATGAGCAGTGGGCAGTGCACAATAGAGGGACATGGCTCCTGGACAACATGACTGCTGCACTGTGGCAGTTGAACCAGGCCAGAGGAGGGCACAAAGCATGTAATACAGAGTTCACAGTGCAGTCTTTGACTCACCCCTCCTTGCTGCTGTCTGGCCTTCAGCTGCCCATCCAGGTCTGGAAACACCACCGCCAGGATCTGGAGCATGTGGGGGTCAGGGTCCGTGTTCCGCCCCTCCTGCGAGGAGGCGACAGCTTCAGCTGGACCCGTGCAATCCTCCGGGTCCAGCCCCGAAGGTCCTGCCACCTCTTCTGGCAGTTGCGGATCCGGCGCTTGTAGACCCCCACGGACCGGACGGCCCGGACGATGTCCTTCCAGATTTCCTGCTTCCGATGGGCATTAACCTGTCAGGATGACAAAGTGAAAAGGCCATTACCACACATGCAACATATCCGTGCATGACACAGTTGTATATACATGTCTCAATCACAGGGGCACATGATGTACACAGGCAGTGCAAAGCTGCCCATGGACAGTTTGCCAGACGTCACTACATGGTATCATTGCATGGGAAGTAAAACCATGTTCAAATGCACTGTCACTGCACCATACCTGTCCAGTGCAAGTCACTACACACTATGGGGGGTGACAACTACTCAGTGAGCCTGCTAGCCAGTGGCGTGCAGACTTTCAGCCTTGCTAGTCACACCAAATGCAGAATTCAGAAAGGCAGTGCACAGAACACTCACCTGCTCCCCTGGTGTCCCATACAGCTTGCTGTACTGTGGAAGTAGGCTGTCCAGCAGGGCCTGGTTCTCTTCAAGGCTGAAGGCTGGGGCTCTCTCCACAGTACGTGCCATTGCAGGGTCCAGAGGGGCAGAGACAGCAGCAGTGCAGTGGCAGATGTCGTCCTGGAGCATGTAGTGCAGGCAAGTGAGCTCTCAGGGGAACAGCCAGCAATATATATGTGCTGGAGAGGCAGATACTGTCCCTTGTGTCCAAAGTGATAGGTCCAAGTCGTTTGCATCTTCTGAATCTGGCCAATCCATGGAATAGCAGCACCAAAACACGCCCACAGCATCCTTCAAATCTTCAACTTCATGACATACATGATTTTGCAACATTGTTGTGGGTGACCAACTGAATTTACAGCAACCGACTCGTTCGAAATTCGAAAACGCGTCCGTTGCCAGGCAAGCCCATTGTCAATGGGTGCGCACCGATCGGTCCATTGCGGTACAACGCGTACAGGGGTACAACGCGTACCCGCACACATTGAATGCAATGGGCCGGCCGGAGGCACCGATCGGTCCATTGCAGTACAACGCGCACAGGGGTACAACGCGTACCCGCACACATTGAATGCAATGGGCCGGCCGGAGGCACCGATCGGTCCATTGCAGTACAACGCGCACAGGGGTACAACGCGTACCCGCACATTGAATGCAATGGGCCGGCCGGAGGCACCGATCGGTCCATTGCAGTACAACGCGCACAGGGGTACAACGCGTACCCGACACATTGAATGCAATGGGCCGGCCGGAGGCACCGATCGGTCCATTGCAGTACAACGCGCACAGGGGTACAACGCGTATCCGCACACATTGAATGCAATGGGCCGGCCGGAGGCACCGATCGGTCCATTGCAGTACAACGCGCACAGGGGTACAACGCGTACCCGCACACATTGAATGCAATGGGCCGGCCGGAGGCACCGATCGGTCCATTGCAGTACAACGCATCACTGTACATGTGACTGGCATATGTCAGCATGCCTGTCTCAGATGGACATATGCCAGCCACAGATAGCTCCCAGGGAGTGAGGGGCACACCTACATCACGACAGCCTGTCCAAACTTTATCATAAGGCATGTAAGGCTGCATTTCCTATTGTGTGTATGTTGGTGTACATGTTGTCCTGTGGGTGTCACCTGTGGGCAGCCACCCCCAGGCTGTGCACGTGTTCATGGGGACAGGATCCTGGGTGTTACGTGTACATGACCACTGTGATGTGCAACTGTTCATATCTGTGCATGTGCCATGGTCACATTTCACGGTGGTGTATGTGTATGTCATGTCACATACCCCGTGAGTCCCATGTGGGACGGTATGTTTGAGCCAGGGTGTCCCAGTGGCACAATAGTGATGGTCCTCCACAGTCTTTGTGCATGTAGTGTTTACAATGTCTCTGATTTCATGTGCACAATGGGAGACAGTCTCCACATCCACGTTGTGTGTGCATGGACTTTGATGTTGTGCGTGTGTGTGTCACAGACGTCCATGTCTGTCCTGCCGTGGCAAGTGGGGCCACTACCTGTGGGGGTCATGGTTGTTTTGCTGTGGTGTATACATGATACTCCATGTAATGCCAGTGTCCATGTGGCATTACAGGGTCCCTGGGAATGTACCTGTCGTTGAGCTGTGGTGCCTGGGGCACATCTGTCCTCACATGTCACTGTGGGGGTTATTGTGACACGGCAGCAGGAGATGGGAACTGTGACACGGCCTCATGATATCCAATGGGCCAACCTGGGACTAATTGATGCCACCTGTTGGACCGTGTTGACAGATGTTGGCCATGTATGTACCATACATGTCCTTCCGGTACTGCACACTTCATGTAGTTGTGCCTCATAATGATGTATGTTGGGATCTTGAGTGTGTTCAATGCCGCATATGTGGGGTGACTGACAATCTTGCTTACTTCTCCTCTGCACTGCAGGGCTCCTGCTGTCCATCGACCATTCCCAGACCTGGCAACGATGGTGGAACGGGACAGCATCCGACGGTACCGCTTCACCAGGCAGCTGATTGAGGATTTGGCAGTGCAGTTGTCCCCACATTTGCAGCCTGGCCGGCCGTATCCTACAGCGCTGACCCCCAAGGTGAAGGTGATGGCAGCCCTACACTTCTTTGCCACTGGTACCTTCCAACATACTGTGGCGACTGCTGGTGGGATGTCACAGACCATGTTGAGCCGTGTGCTCCGCGATGTTTTGGCGGCAATGTTGCTCTTCCTGAACCGGTACATCTATTTCCCTAGACTGCGACGACTCACTGACGTGAAGAGTGACTTTTATGCCCTGGGGAGGATGCCGCATGTCATTGGCTCCATTGATGGTACACATGTGGCTTTGGTACCACCACAGGCCCAGGAGCAGGCCTACAGGAACCGCAAGCACTACCACTCGGTCAATGCACTGGTGGTGTGTCTTGCAGACATGACCATCACACACGTGTGTGCCCGTTTCCCTGGTTCAGCACACGATGCCTTTGTGATGAGGAGTAGTCGCATCCCCAGGATGATGGCACAGATGCAGAACCAGCGTGCCTGGCTTGTCGGTGTGTACTGACTTTGTGCCATTGTGTGTGATCTGATCTGTAGTATTCCGCCCACTTTTCCAAGTCAGCTAATGTGCACTTGTCTGTCCGTAGGTGACTCGGGATACCCCAACATGCCGTGGTTGCTGACACCCCTCAGGAACCCTGTGACACCAGCCCAGATGCGCTACAATGAGGCACATGGTCGGACCAGGAGAGTGATTGAGCGGACATTTGGTCTCCTGAAGAGCCGCTTCCGCTGCCTGGACAAGACCGGAGGGTCCCTCCCATATGCCCCTGCGAAAGTGTGCAAGATTATCATCGTCTGCTGCATGCTCCACAACCTGGCAGTGCGGAAGGAGTTGCCTCTCATCCAGGATGACAATGACCAACATCCGCCACCTGTGGAGGATCCTGGCCTGGACCACGATGCCAGTGACGATGATGATGATGATGATGATGGTGATGTCCGCACACAGCTCATCACCAACTTCTTTAGCTGAATGTGAGTATCCTGAGGTGTCATGTCAATGATGTGAGTTGGCATGATGTGTGGGTGGTGCTCTGGTGCTGTTGGAGTGTGTCCATGGGCTACTTGACTGGATGTGTGTTGCGATGTGTGCTAACAGGTGGGCTGTACTCCCCAACAGTGTTGACATGCTAACTTGGTTCTGGGTGGGTATCTTGTAACATGTATTGTGCATGAGTTTTGCTGTTCTGTCCTGTACTCCATTGCTTTTGACTGTGTGTCATTTCTGTCCTTCACAGGGTACTTTCAGATTCGTTTGGTCAACTGTGTCCACCGACGACGTGATTGCACATCCAGGCTGGTAGCTGTTGTGTCCCTACAGGTGATGTGCGCCACACCCATGGACTTCCTTCCGTCTACAGTTGTTGACTGTGTGCCCGCTGCCAGGTGGGATTACCTTGCATCTGTAGTGGTTACGACATGTTGCAACTGTGTAATAAACCTGTGCTTCACTTTGTGATGTGCGTTGTCTGTGGTCACACATTTGACTGCCATTTGCTTACTGCACCTGTGGGCTACTTGACTACAACTGGGAATGGGTGTGGTGTCTGTGCATTGCACCGTCTTCCCTGGCAACATCAGTGTAGGCAATGAGTCAGATGGCCTAGGTGTGTATGTGTTGTGTAGCCCTGGTGGTGTGTCTCCCTCATGTGTGTCACGTTGCCTGTACTCACATGCCTGTGTTGTCCTTGCTGTTGCAGTTCGCATACACAGTGTAATTTTGCAGTTCATCATCCCCATAACAGCACCCACGTTGGAATCACGACAGAGGCAAGTATGGTGTATTAGTGTGTTTATTGTGATACATTTGTGTTAATAGTGCATAGGATGGGTAGTGCTGTACATAAATCTTGCAATCCCAAGTTCCTAGGTGAATTGAAAGTCCTGGTAGACAGGATCCCCAGTATCGGGGCCACAGTTGTCTGACACATTGGTCCAACTTGTACTCCCCATGCAATGTGTGGGAGTAGTGTTGCCGTCAACAGGGTGAACAGTCTGTGCACAAAGGCGAACATCCAGAACAGGTTCAGGCTTCCTGGGAGTTGCGCTTGGCCATCGGCCTCTCACTTTTCCCTCCTCGGACGACCCCTCTTCTTGGGGGGGCCCCTCAAGTACAGGCTGCTGCGGTGCAGGGGACTCTCCGCCAGAGTCCTCCTCCCTCCCTGTGGCAGTTGCAGTTTGTTCGGCACCAGATGTTGTTGGCACACAGGGAGGTGTGGACTGGTTGCTGTTCATCTGGCGGAGGCATTGTAAAATGTCCCTGTGCACCGCCGTCATCTCATGCAGTGCATCCCACTTGGACTCCACGCGGGACATGTGTGAGTCCACACGGGACATGTGTGACTCCACGTGGGACATGTGGGAGTCCAAGCGGGCATGATGGGCAGCCTGCTGCTGTTTCATGTCTCTGAGGAGCCCCACTACCTGGCTGAGCTCTCCGGTGCTGGACTGGTACGCATCAGCTATGCGTACCAGTTGTGGGTCATCATGCACACCAGCAACGTCTGCAAGCAGCGACCTCTGTCTCCCACCCTCCCACCACCCCTGCTGACATGTGCAGTGTGTGCAGTGGCACGCACAGATAACCCTGGTCCACCTTGGGGGTTGGTGGTGGTGGTGGTGTCCATGGCCCCAGGTTGGTCCAGGGTCCCTGTGCTGGTGTTGCTCCTTGTTCTGTCCATGTCGGCAGGGATGGTATTCGTGGTGACAGTCGTTGGAGGGGTGGGTGCAGGGGGTGCAGCTGGTGGTCCTGCTGGTGCTGCAGCTGGTGGTCCTGCTGGTGCTGCATGTTGACTTGCACCGGATGTGCCAGGTTGTTCTTCATCGTCCGAGGAGGACAGAGGCTGTACGACGCCAGTGAGCTCGGCATCCTCTTGAGCCTGGGACTGGGACTCCTCAGCGTCTGCTGCTGTGTCCCCATCATCACCTGTTTTTGGGAGACACAAACAATGTATGTTATGTTTCTGCAGGCATCAATGGTTGACACACATGACAGTTGTGACTGTGCCTCTGGGTGCGGGCCTGTACATTGCATTGTCCTAAGTCGTCACAGTCAGGGGTTGATATTGGTGTGGCACATTGTCCTGCATTATTTGGGCATTTCTATGTATTTTCTGGGGTGTGAACATGGTCTGCATTGGTTGTGTTTGGTTGACAGCCGGCCCTCCTTCCCACCCACCCAGCCAGTCAGTTATCCCACCATGGAACGTGCTTGCGTTGCAGGGAGTGTAAGTTGTCTCTCAGGATGTCACTCAGTGGTGTCCTGCTGTTTGTTGGTGCACATTTGCCAGCAGGGCCTTGTGCTCCCCACAGCAGTAGCCAGTGTCAGCCATCTTGTGAGTCCTTCTCCACTTCCTGTGATGTGAGCATGGTTCAGGGTGGTGTTGATGGGACAGTTGTGGGGGTGACCAATATCAGTGACTACGACTCCCATCATGCTATTGCCTCCACCCCCTTCCCAGCATGCCCATGCTTCCTTCCTTTTGACTCTGCTTCCCTGTGGGGTGGGCTGGCTGTGCTGACAGGATGGCTGGGAGTGTTGTCCTGGCAGTTGTTTGGCTAAAAGTCCCAAGAGTGTCCCTGTGCTTCACACAACATAACCCAGGGTGGTGGTTCTTTGTGGGATCTTGTGTTAGGATGGGGGCATTGCATTCTACCAGGTGGGTTCTGTGGAGTTTGTGTTGGGGGGTGTGTGAGGGGAGGTGCTTGTGACTATGGTCAGTGCTGCAAGTCCCCCTTCCCACCCAGCTAGCCAGATATCCCACCATGGAACGTGCTTGCATTGCAGGGAGTGTAAGTTGTCTCTCAGGATGTCATTCAGTGGTGTCCTGCTGTTTGTTGGTGCACAGTTGCCAGCAGGGCCTTGTGCTCCCCACAGCAGTAGCCAGTGTCAGCCATCTTGTGAGTCCTTCTCCACTTCCTGTGATGTGAGCATGGTTCAGGGTGGTGTTGATGGGACAGTTGTGGGGGTGAGCTATGTCTGTGACTACGACTCCCATCATGCTATTGCCTCCACCCCACTTCCCAGCATTCCCATACTTACTTGCTTTTGTGGGGAGTTCAGTGTGTGTGGGTGTGAGAGCAATGGCAAGATGGCTGACAGTGGTGTCCTGCTGTTGGTTGGTGTGCAGTACCCAGCATGCCCTTGTGCTCCCCACGACACAGCAACAGTGTCAGACATCTTTGATGGGCCTTTCCACTCTCTGTGGGATGTGCATGCGTGAGTGTGAGCTTGCTGGGCCATGTGGTGGGGGATGTAGAGCTGTGACTACGACTCCCATCATGCTATTGCCTCCTCCCCCTTCCCAGCATGCCCATGCTTCCTTCCTTTTGACTCTGCTTCCCTGTGGGGTGGGCTGGCTGTGCTGACAGGATGGCTGGGAGTGTTGTCCTGGCAGTTGTTTGGCTAGAAGTCCCAAGAGTGTCCCTGTGCTTCACACAACATAACCCAGGGTGGTGGTTCTTTGTGGGATCTTGTGTTAGGATGGGGGGCATTGCATTCTACCAGGTGGGTTCTGTGGAGTTTGTGTTGGGGTGTGTGTGAGGGGAGGTGCTTGTGACTATGGTCAGTGCTGCAAGTCCTCCTTCCCACCCACCCAGCTAGCCAGATATCCCACCATGGAACGTGCTTGCATTGCAGGGAGTGGAAGTTGTCTCTCAGGATGTCAGTCAGTGGTGTCCTGCTGTTTGTTGGTGCACAGTTGCCAGCAGGGCCTTGTGCTCCCCACAGCAGTAGCCAGTGTCAGCCATCTTGTGAGTCCTTCTCCACTTCCTGTGATGTGAGCATGGTTCAGGGTGGTGTTGATGGGACAGTTGTGGGGGTGACCAATATCAGTGACTACGACTCCCATCATGCTATTGCCTCCACCCCCTTCCCAGCATGCCCATGCTTCCTTCCTTTTGACTCTGCTTCCCTGTGGGGTGGGCTGGCTGTGCTGACAGGATGGCTGGGAGTGTTGTCCTGGCAGTTGTTTGGCTAAAAGTCCCAAGAGTGTCCCTGTGCTTCACACAACATAACCCAGGGTGGTGGTTCTTTGTGGGATCTTGTGTTAGGATGGTGGGCATTGCATTCTACCAGGTGGGTTCTGTGGAGTTTGTGTTGGGGGGTGTGTGAGGGGAGGTGCTTGTGACTATGGTCAGTGCTGCAAGTCCCCCTTCCCACCCAGCTAGCCAGATATCCCACCATGGAACGTGCTTGCATTGCAGGGAGTGTAAGTTGTCTCTCAGGATGTCATTCAGTGGTGTCCTGCTGTTTGTTGGTGCACATTTGCCAGCAGGGCCTTGTGCTCCCCACAGCAGTAGCCAGTGTCAGCCATCTTGTGAGTCCTTCTCCACTTCCTGTGATGTGAGCATGGTTCAGGGTGGTGTTGATGGGACAGTTGTGGGGGGGCAATATGTGTGACTGCGACTCCCATGATGCTATTGGCTACACTGACTTGGCCAGCATACACAGGATTCCTTCCTTTGAGTGGTCTTCACTGTGTGTTGGTGTTGTTGTGGTGGCTACATGTGTGGATGTGTTTGTTAGTTCTATTTGTGCCACTGCCTAGCTGTAGTTGTAGTTGTGTTTGTACATGTGTTGGCACAGTTGGATGTGACTTTTTTGATGGCATGTGTTGTGTTTATCTGACTGACATACACATTTTGGGATGATTCTGTTCTGGTTGCTGTGTAATTGCTATGAGTGCATGATTTGACTCTCCCTTGACAGTGATGTGTGTGTTTTGTGGCAGTATATTGTGTACATTTGTTGTGTACTCACCAGGCTCTGGGATGTCCTCTAGTCCATATACGCTCACTGGCGGAAGGATGGCCCGCACCTTCTCCTCCCAGGGCCTGAGGTATATTGGCTTGGCAGGAGGGCCACTGCCGGTGTGTTGGCTGTTGATGTAGTCTTTCTTCAGCAGGTCCCGTACCCTCCTGCGCACGTCATACCACCTGTTCTGGATGTCGGTCTTTGTGCGCTGACATGGTGATTGTGCGTTCACCCTGTTGATGATCCTCTCCCACATCTTGGTTTTCTGGGAGATGGGGGTCTGTTGGACCAGTGTGCCAAACAGCTGTGGCTCTACCCTGAGGATCTCGTCTACCATGACTTCCAATTCACTATCTAGGAACTTGGGATTCTTCTTGGGGGGCATGGTGATGGGTGGTGATGGTGAGTGATGTGTGTGTTGGTGTGCAGGTGAGTGTGTGTTTTGCTGGGTGTATGTGAGGTAGGTATTTGTTGGTGTGCTGATGGTGTGTGGCTTGTGTGAGGGATGAGCTGTGGGTGTGTGGTTGCTTTCTCTTGGGTGCTGGCAGTGGAATGGCATTTGCAAAGGCTCATGGTTGTGATTTGTGTCCTTTATATAGGTGGAGTTGTGGGTGTGTCTTTGTTCTCTGTCCCCACCCCACCCAGTATTTATTGGCTTGGTAATTGCTTGTTTGGCCTTTTTTTTTTGGGTGTTTTTTCCTTTGTGCTGTTTGTGTATGTTGGAAGCGTTCTTGTGACCGAGTCGGACCCTGCATTTGTCTCGTACGGTGTTCTCCGTTTCGTTCGCGCTGTGTTTGTGCAGTTTTCTATGCTGCGTACGCGTCGGTCGCGGTGTTTTGTGTTGCTTCGGCTCGGTTTTGTATGCGTGTCGGTCGTACGGCTTGTCCTCCGTCCGACTCGCTCGTGGTTTCGCGCCTTGCATCGTACTTTGCGGTTTGGAGTTCGCGTGTACGTTTCGGTCGGATTTGTTCCGGGTGCGTGTCGGTCGGTTGGATTCGCGTGTTTTTCCGGCCGGATTGCTGTTTTCCGTGCGGCTCGGTCGGTCGACTTGGTTTCGGTACGTGTCGGTCGGAGTTTTCACGCCTTGCATCGTACTTGGCGTGTCGGGCGCCACGGGTACGTGTCGGTCGGTATTATTTCCGGATCCGA
This sequence comes from Calotriton arnoldi, assembly GCA_963921515.1. Taxonomy (NCBI): domain Eukaryota; kingdom Metazoa; phylum Chordata; class Amphibia; order Caudata; family Salamandridae; genus Calotriton; species Calotriton arnoldi. The sequence continues at coordinate 30,764 of CAWUFW010006719.1, read as the reverse complement.
GTCGGTTGGTGCTTTTTCCGGCCCGAATCGGAATCGACCCCATAGTCTTCTCTGTGACTACACTAAAATCCATTCCACTCAGCCACTCAACCCATGTTGGAATCTTATGTGGTTTCAGGTGTTGCACAATGTCTCTCTATGCCATAAGGCATCCCATGCCCAGCAGATTGTGACAATATTGAGAACCTTCCCATTCCCAGTGACACTCAGGAGGCATAGTTTAGGGGTGATCTCAACAAGTTCCCCAGTACACTCAGTAATACCCATTGGATTCCCTTCCAGTATTTTTGGATTGTTGTGAGGTTCCAAACCAGATGGAACCATCCCCTATTGGCATTACCACATTGTAAGCAGGCCAGAGAGCTCATTCTGCCCATTTCCTCAGTTGTTTGAGGGAACCTATCAAGGAGTTTAATTTGGATTAGGTATAGGCGTGCTGGAACAGCAACCTCACAAGCTGCCACTTTTGCCTCAGTCCACTCTTTATCTTCCAGTTTGTAGCGTGGAAAATTGGTGTGGTGCCTTTATCATTAATATTCTGTAAATGCACAAGATCTCTTGTCTACCAAGGAGTTTTATTGTTATTTTGACCTCTAGGGGGTTAAATCCTGGAGGGTTGCAAGTTGGGGGCTGTACTGATCTAATACATTTCACAGCTGTAAGTATTTAAAGAAATGTGAGGTGTGTAATTGGTTTTCCTCTATAAGTGCTTCAAATGACCTAAGGCGGCTAGTCCCCATTTATCCCCCAGTTTGGATATTCCAGTAAGATTCCACTGATGAATACCCTTGAGGTTTGTCACTTGCCTCATGTTGATTCATTGAGCCACCCTATCCACTTTACCACTCTCTGCCAACACTTCAGGGTACTCAAGTGGGTGTCGATAGATGGTTGGGGTTGAGCACCATACAAGTAATGTAGAAGTGTCCATTTTTTATGTTGCGCTAATTTGCCTTGAACTCTTGGGTCGCCTCTGGCTCCAAAGAGTCAGTCATTGATAATCAGGGTAAACAGTCTAAATATCGAATTTTAAATATCGAGTTCCCAAAATATGGACTTACAAAAATATAGTGGTGCAGAATATCGAAATGCAGGTAAGAAATATCGTTTTTTATAATATCGAAGTTAGTAATATCGACAGTCATAATATAGTTGTAAAAAATATCGATTTTTGTTTTAGTGTTTTAAGTGTTAGTATATGTGTTAAAAGTATATATTATGTTTGTAATGTATATTGTAATTTTTTAAAAGTAATGATTTTTATGTTAAATTATTTTTGCATATTTTAGTTCCGTAGCGGGTTGTGGGTTTATAGGGGAATAGGGTGGGAAGTAATTTAATTATAATATATTAATTAAGATTTTTTTGAATTAATTACTTATATGTTAATTAATTTTTGTGTAATTTTACTCCGTAGCGGGTTGTGGGTTTATAGGGGAATAGGGTGGGAAGTAATTTAATTTAAATTCATTAATTAATAAATTAATAATTTTGTATTTAATAATTTATTTTGTCAATTGTGTTAATTAATTAATTACAAATCGATTAATAATAATTAATAAATTATTGGTAATTATGTTTAATGTGTATTTTTTTATTAATTAGTTATTAATTTGATATTAATTATTAATAATTAATTTGCTAATGTGTTAACTGCATTTTTTTAGGCGTGGGTTGTGGGTTTATAGGGGAATAGGGTGGGAAGTAATTTACTTGTAATGAAGTAATTATTAGTTTTGATTTATTGGTATGATAATTAATTTATTGTTAATTAATTATTAATTGGTAAATAATTTTTATTAATTGATTAATTGATAATTATATTAATTGTATTAATTATTATTGGAGCGTGTTGTGGGTTTATAGGAGAATAGGGTGGGAAGTAATTTAATTGTAATGAAGTAATTATGCATTTTTATTTTTGGGTATTGATAATTAATTTATTGTTAATTAATTATTATCTGGTACTTTTTTATATTTATTATTTAGTGGTATTGATAATTAATGTATTGCTAATTAATTATTAATTGGTAATTAATTTATATTAATTGATTAATTGATAATTATATTAATTATGAGAAATTTTATGTGGAGTGGGTTGTGTGTTTATTGGGGAATAGGGTGCAAAGTAATTTAATGTTATTAAAGTAATTATTAATTTTTATTTATTGGTATTTTCAATTAATTTATTAATAATTCATTATTTAATTACAAAAATTATTTAATTTATAAGTATGTTATTTTTAACCCCTACGCTATCCAACGCTTTCCCTACTGTTGCACTATTTGGAGTGGGAATAGTAATTTTTACCCTCCCGCTATCCAAAACTTTCCCTACTGTTCCACTCGCTGCAGTGGGAATAGTAATTTTTACCCTCCCGCTATCCAACACTTTCTCGACTGTTACACTTGGTGGAGTGGGAATAGTATATTATTCCCACCCGCTATCCAACACTTTCCCTACTGTTGCACTCACTGGAGTGGGAATAGTAATTTTTACCCACCCGCTATCCAACACTTTCCCTACTGTTGCACTCACTGGAGTGGGAATAGTAATTTTGACCCTCCCGCTATCCAACACTTTCCCTACTGTTGCACTCACTGGAGTGGGAATAGTAATTTTTACCCTCCCGCTATCCAAAACTTTCCCTACTGTTCCACTTGCTGGAGTGGGAATAGTAATTTTTACCCTCCCGCTATCCAACACTTTCTCTACTGTTACACTTGGTGGAGTGGGAATAGTACATTATTCCCACCCGCTATCCAACACTTTCCCTACTGTTGCACTCACTGGAGTGGGAATAGTAATTTTTACCCACCCGCTATCCAACACTTTCCCTACTGTTGCATTCACTGGAGTGGGAATAGTAATTTTTACCCTCCCGCAATCCAACACTTGCCCTACTGTTGCACTCACTGGAGTGTGAATAGTAATTTTTACTCACCCGCTATCCAACACTTTCCCTACTGTTGCACTCACTGGAGTGGGAATAGTAATTTTTACCCACCCGCTATCTAACACTTTCCCTACTGTTGCACTCGCTGGAGTGGGAATAGTAATTTTTATCCATCCGCTATCCAACACTTTCCCTACTGTACCACTCCCTGGAGTGGGAATAGTAATTTTATCCCCTACGCTATGCAACGTTTTCAGTATTGTTATATTTTATGTAGTGTCAAATATTATTTTTTTTTAAATATTTATTTTAATGTTTTAACTTCTTATATATAATTTATTTTTATATTTATATTATAGGTTTATTTATATATATATGTAATTATATTTGAAATTATGTTTTTAACATTTTATAATTAAAAATATTAATTATTTTTTAATATTAGTAAGTTAATAGATATAAAAAAATGCATGTTTATTTTTTTTTAACATTACATTTATTATTTATTAATTTTAACCTTTTTAAATCATTTTTAAGTATGTTTTACTTAATTATATTTATTATTTCATTAATTTTATATTACTTTTAAGACATTTAAAAAAGTTGATATTTTAGCAAACTATGGGGCACATTACGATACCCGGCGTAAATAACACCGCCAGGCATGGAAGCGTCAAAAATCCGCCCGCACACACCGCCTGAACACCGACCACGCCATTACGATTACACAAACCGAATACCGCCATCGGCGGAAAAAGCACACAAAATACCGCCCGCCAACGTCCGAGTCGGAGACAAACCGCCCGCCACGGACGGAAACACGCACGACAACACAAAACCGCCCGCCCTCACGGCCGACACACCGCACGTGAGATTACGATCGCACCGACATGAGCGCGGAAAAACCACAAATATACCGCCCGCCAGCGCAAACAACGCCGATGAGAATTGACACGGCAGAAGCCATGGCGCCCACGTACCTGCACAGAAACCATCCGCACACAAAACCAATAGCACACAACATGGCCAACAAGTCCACACAGCAAGGCACGCACAAATACACAAGCACAGTACATATCCCGAAAACATCCCCCGGACAAACAAAAAATACAAAGGCCAGAACCCCAGACACAACACACCTGAAAACAACAGACCATGAGGACACACCCACATAGGTGAGTACAAAAGCAGCACTCCCACAGACCACAACCCCTTGCTACATTGCAAACCAGAGAGGAGAGGAGAGGACACAGTGACACAGCAAGGACAGCAGCACACCACAGAAACGCACACATCACCACCACCACCACCACCACCAAACACCGGCACCACAAACCCCCTGCACATTACACAACACACACCGCACCAGCACCACAAACACCATGGCACCACAAAGGATGCCCAAGTTCACGCCCATGGAGCTGACGGTCATGGTCGACGAGATCATCAAGGTGTACCCACAAATCTATGGGAACATGGTCCAGCACACACCACTAGCCACCAGAAACAGAATGTGGAACCGGATCGTAGACCAGGTCAATGCAGTCGGGACCCTGCCCAGGAACAGAGTCGAGATCAACAAACGTTGGAATGACGTAAAGAGCCTGGTCAAGAAGAAGGAGGGCAAAAACAGAGAGCTGGCTGCCGTCACTGGCGGAGGGAATCCCGCGCTCTTTAAGACCTACAAAGCGTGGGAGGAGAAGGTGCGAGTCGTAATCCATCCGGAGATCCTCGCCGGATTAGCAGGGGGAGTGGAGGCTGGTAAGTACAAACTAATGTATACCAGCACACCGCTATGTACTCACATGCACTACCACCATGCCACAGCTCCCAGGGACAAACACCCCCATGTCCAGCACACAATACACAACACATCACACACACATGCAACAGACACCACCACACACAGCCCAAACCGAACAACTGTAAGATGCGTGGGGACATGTGTACACTCAGCCAGCCACGTAACCACCAACAGGTCCCCAAATATGCCAGAAGCGCCACAACGAGCACCCACCACACCCATGTGTCCGCCACAGCTGCACTAACCGACAAGTAACAGGTAAGTGGCAGGAACACAAAGTGCAGTGGGTGGGACGGTGGACAGCCCAAGTACAACACACACCAGGCCCCTAGTCCCACAGCACAGCAAGGAGGAGCATCCCCCCACCCCACAGCCACGTGTCAGCCACCGCAGTGCACAACGACAGCCGAAAGGCAGACATCACGGTCCACAGCAATCGGTGTCAGTGGGTGTCCAGCCACCCCACGACCCACAACACCCCCCACCCCCACAGACCTGCAACATGGAGCACCCCCTGCTTAGAACCATGTGGCATCCAGTACAGTGCACGCACGAACAACCTGCAGGTGGGAAACTGGACAGGGCTGGATTACTGGAGGCATGAGGACCGGAACACGACCAACACATGGGACATGTCACGTAGCAGACGAACACGCAGCACCGCCCACCGTCACGAACAAGTGAACAATGTGCACACGGACATGAACAACAGACTCACACCCCACATGACCCATCACAGACATAGCAACACCCAAGGAGCCACGTCTGCATGCACAGGCCACACTGAATATAGTACCACACGGCAGCCACTGTGCAACTCATCACACACAACCGAAACACCATTGAAGTCCTGTCCATGTAGCCCCAACTGCCTGTCAACCACACACCCCACAACTACGCCTATGTAAGACAAACAACACTAGACGCAACAGAGCGGAACAACATATATGCACACGAACACCACTGAACCCATCAAACACACAGACACACCATGCACAAACAACATACCATCCATCCCATCCGTCAGCCCCAGTCTCATGAAAGGCATGTCATCCGCACAGCTGCCACACATACAGCAGTCACGCTAAGATACATGCCCATGACCAACCATGTGCCAGAAGTCAATGAAGTGCACGACACACTGTGAGCAACAACACACAACATGGGCCACACCCCCCGAGCACTGCAGTGATGCACATGGCACAGGGCAGCACGCACACCAAGGAGATGGGACAACTGCAATACGTTGGCTGGCACACAACCATCACTCACTCATAACGATGCGTCCAATGCCATGTCCAGTAATCACAACAGACAGCAAATATGCAGGCCATGTCAAGCATGCACACACCTCAAACCATGCACTGTCATGCTGCCACAACACATGTCACGTTCGGCACCCATGGCTCACAGCATGTACCCCAAAAGCATATTCCCTCCCAAATGCGAATCTGGGGCATGGCCCCCATGTTGCCATATGCGTTCCTAAGCGTTCCATTTGAACCCCAAAAGCATATTCCATCCCAAATGCGAATCTGGGGCATGGCCCCCATGTTGCCATATGCATTCCTAAGCGTTCCATTTAAACCCCAAAAGCATATTCCATCCCAAATGCGAATCTGGGGCATGGCCCCCATGTTGCCATATGCGTTCCTAAGCGTTCCATTTGAACCCCAAAAGCAAAGTACAAACCAGACCCAGGATGGGCCAGGAGCCCGCATACACCAGAGTCACAATAAGTAGGGGCACAGCAACACACCCATCGGCATGGCCAATCCGTCCCATGCCACATGTGCACAGCACACAGTCCCATTGCCAAGCACACACAACTACAGATGCTACAGCCACACACACGCCTCCGGGAAACCCATGTACGAGATTGCACGAACTGTCAATGTCAGACGACAAATACATACTTCGCCAGGTGCAACACAATAACTAATCTCATTCTCTCCACAGGTGACGAACTGCTGGATGCTGGGGATGGAGCCAGCAGCCAGCACAGCCAGCCTACAAGCCCCCAACGAGGACACACGGATCTGGAGGATCTGTCCTCCTCCTCGGACACGGACAACGAAGCAGGCCCATCTGGTGTGGCAGGGCCCAGCCGCTCCCCAGGACCCCTCCTACCCACCAACCCATCATCCAGGGCTGCTGAACATTCACAGCCCCCTGCTGCCACTGTCGTTGCGGCCACACCCACGGTCATTGTGGCCACTACCACTGCCGCAACCGCCACCATCGCCGCACCGACCACCACCGCCGCCACCACCGCCACGTCTCCGCTGGCACCAGCCCCAGCGCAGGTGGTGGCCCGGACGACTGGATCCACCCTGGGAGCCACAGCGAGGACCGTGGTGAGCAATGTGGCTAGTGGGCAGGCCGGTGGCAGCAGGACTGGTAGGAGGAGCAGGGTCAGGGAAACGCCAGCCTCCCCTGGGAGCCATGCCCTGCCTCACATGGCCAGAGTCCTTGGGGCCTATGAAGAGGCCCAAGGACAATGGGTCCGGTCTGCCTCAGACACGCGTGAGGTGCTGGGGGTGTTGAGGTCCATGGACGCCCGTATGGGCCAAATCGTGGACCTCATGGGACAGCTGGTGGTGGCGGTGAGGTCACAGCCAGGGACAGCAGCTCCCCCTCCGCCACCACCTGCCGGGGCGCAGGGTGGAGCAGCAGTGTCCAGTTCCCCTGCGTCCACAGCCAGTGATCACACCTCAACCACCAGCATGTCGCAAGCAGGCACCCCCCTCGCAAACGTGGAAGGGGCCGTCCGAAGAGGAAACAGATCTCCCGGGAGGACTTCGCACGCTCCAGTCGCAAGTGAGGCAGCCAGCCAGCCTTCCGCCAGCCTTCCTTGACCAGCCACTGCATTGACCTGGACTACGATCCCACTCCACACAGCCATCTGGATGGCATGTGTCTGTTGGACTATGGACATAGAACCAGTGGGTACACCCTGATCATCACGCAGCCATGACCGACAGCTCATTGTCACTGCACGCACCACTTTTGTCATCACCTTACACACAATCACATGTCACAGTTTGTAATAAATGCACCTTTTTCACTAACTGCTGTTTGTGCCCTGTGTTTTATTTGTACGGAATACAACGGCCACCTTGGGCGGAAAGGCACCTGATGCGTGGCATGGCAATTGAATCCGGAGGGCCTGTAGGGACCTAGGGGTGGGAGACAGAACAGGAGCACATTCAATGAGTGTGTCACACACCCATCACACAGTACATGTCAACAACTACAAGCAATGTACACACATCGCACAGAGCAATAGGGCACAATGCCACAGCCACCAACAGTGGCATACTACCCTGGCCATGGAGCGTTGACACACAGCACGCAGTGAACAAACGGCCACCCTGACACAGCACACACACACCTGCACAGATACAGCCACATCAGCCGTCGTACATGGACACTCACCGTCAAGTGAAGTAGCGGGCGATGAGCTGCTGCCGCACATTACCAGCTTCCTCCTCTCCGCTGTCCTCCTCACTCGAGCTGTCCTGGTCTGCGGGCTGGGGCCCTGGTTGATCTCCGTCATCCACGATGAGGGGGATCTGCTTCCGAATGGCCAGATTGTGCAGCATGCAGCACGCCACCACTATCTGGCACACCTTCTGTGGGGAGTACGCCAGCGCACCCCTGGTGCGGTCCAGGCACCTGAACCTGGACTTGAGGAGGCCAAAGGTACGCTCGACCACACGTCTGGTCCTCCCATGTGCCTCATTGTAGCGATCGTCTGCTGGGGTGCGAGGATTCCTCAATGGACTGAGTAGCCATGCCCCATTCGGATACGCAGAGTCACCTGGGTGTGAGGGACACAGAGAACCGTTGCTAATCCAACTGGACAGGGGACAGCATCGCACAGCCAGCACGCTACACCACTCCACATACTCACCGACAATACAGGCACGATCCTGTTGCATATTGGACATCAGTCGTGGCAAGATGCTGTTGCGCATTATGTGTGCGTCATGGGCCGAGCCTGGGAACTTTGCACACACGTGGGTGATCACCATGTCCGCAAGGCACACCACTTGCACATTCAGGGAGTGCGTGTGCTTCCTGTTGCGGTACAGGTGCTCAGTGGCCTGTGGTGGAACAAGGCCGACATGTGTGCAGTCAATGGCTCCAACGACGTGTGGGATTCTGCCAAGGGCATAGAATGCACCCTTCACTGCCGCCAATTCCCGAGCCCTGGGGAAGCGGATGTACCTGTTCCGGTACAGCATCATGGCTGCCAGTACATCCCTCAGCACTTTGCTGAACATGGGCTGGGACATCCCTCCTCCAATGCCCACTGTGTGCTGGAATGACCCAGTGGCGAAGAAATGCATGGCGGCCATCACCTTAGCCGTGGGGGTGACAGCAGTCGGATACACCCTGTGGGGACGGAGATGGGGTTCTAACATGGCACACAGTCGATGCAGGGTTGGCCTGTCCAGCCGAAACTTCCTAATAACCTCTGTATCGTCCATGTCCGCCAGCAATTGGTATGGGCGGTCAATGTTCGGTCTCCGCCTAGGGACAATGGCAGAGGACACATGTCAAAGCAACACAACACATGGCAATTTCGCATACACATCACTGACATGACTGAGTAAGCACAGGAGCCACAGCCCAGCTGTCAAGCTGGGACGGCACGGCCACAATACACTTACACAGGTCTCCCAACAATGGCAATGGCTAGTGATACAAACCACTGCCATGTGCATGCACATGGGGATCTAGGCCCCAATGACTTGCGGGGCGTGCTGATGGGGACTGACTGCATATCCGTCAAGCGGCAACGCCACGGCAACATGAATGTCTGCTGAGCATGGAACTGCTTCCGCGGCTGGATGAGTATGGCACACGACGACGACGATGTGGGCACAGGCTGAGCGGCCAAAACAAGTGGGACCTGTGGCACGAGGGGATATGAGACAGTAGTAGGTGTCAGCACTGCACCCTATGTACAGCACTGTACGGATCACACCTCCCGAAACATTGACAGGTGTCCACATTGACAGCCCCATGCCAAGACGGCTGTGTGCTTGCAGTCACACGTCACAGGTGAGAGGTTACATTGCACGTGCCAGGTGGCAGACGTACACAGTGGGAGCTGGCATGTGTGTGCATGTGTCTCCTGTTCAGGATCCACCAGATGGGCGCTGACTCTGTACTGAGCATTGGACACAGCATGTTCTGTGGAAGGCTTGTGTGTGTGGGATGGTGGCACTGGATGTGCCTCCGTTGGGTGGGGGGCCATGCACAGGGCGGGTACGTCGATGATTGCGCATTGTTGGTCACGGTGGGTGCACCAACTGAAGATGTGTTGCCCTGTGTTCAATTCCTATGTCCGCATGATGATGGACTGTAGATGTCGGCAGACTACACATTGGTCGATGTGCTGTCTATATGCATGTGCCTTCACACCAGGCACAGCTGCCCCTGCACATGTGACCCCTGCTGGACTCGCTGCTGGGTCTGTGGAGCTGATGCACCTTCTGCGCGTGGGGCGGACAGCTCTCCTCACTTCCCTCATTGCGCATGTCATGACTTTGCCGCAGGTGACATGGATCATGGAGGGCCCACATGTACGCGTGGGTAGGCTACACATGATTGTACACTGGTCGCCACCCCCAGTCAGTGTTTCGAATGGGAAGGTTGTCGTGCTGGTGGTATGTTCGTTGTGGCGGATGGGCGGGCCTAGGTGCGGGCTTACATTCCGGACATGGGGGGTAGTTGAATTGGCGACTAGTTGCAGTACACACGGGACACGTCTCTTCCTTTCCACATCTGGGTCATCCCTTGTACTAACTGACAGTGATACAGTCATCTTCACCCCAGCCCTCATGTCCTCCCCTCGCTCCCCCAATATGCATGCTCACCTGCGAGGCTAGCGCTTGCACAGGCAGCCCCAAGCTCGCACCAGAGAGGGCAAGGAGTGTATGTGTGGGTCCAGTTGCACGAGTGGGCTGTCTCAGGGTATGATGTGTTGCGGGACGCCGTCCACCTGCGTGGTGCCCCAAATGGAGACCCGGCCTGCATGGACTATGCATCACGGTCTTCGCCTTCCGGATCCGCCACCTGCGACACCCAGTGGCTGTGGCTGCCCTTGCGGCCAGGCCCGTCCGTCTGTGGCTGATGGCCCACACATTCACTCTTTGGCCTCTCTGGGGAGGGCTCGGGGGTGGTGGCGCACGCGCTTGCACTTAGTCGCAATGGCATGTGGCGTGGTTGGTATGATGGGCAATGGATGGGATGGTGCGAGCCACCTCCCGTGACGTCAGTGCTGCTCGTGCTGTGGTGCGTCCCCCATACACTTCCATGTGACTTGTGCCATGCTAGACGTTGAGGTTCTATTGCCTGCGTGATATGACCAGGAGGAGTGCGAGGAGACCTCTCACACACCATGCTCCACTGTCATCCCGTGCCCTGTATCGCCTGTGCGGATTGACTATGTTGGGGTTACACCTGGTCGACTGGGGCTGTGTGTGCCTTGTCAGGGGCATGGCGGGCGCACAACAGGATCCAGCTTGTCCACAGAGGGTGGGCTGAGGTGCGCCTGGTACCGCTTTGTACGTGTGCCCGGCTGCTATGCACACACGTGTTCACTCCCCCCGACAGGTGTCCTCTCACAATGCCCAGGGAAGCGGTGGTGTACTGTTCATGACCCCTCCCAACACGGCGTGCTCCAACTTGGCATGTGCGCATCTACCCGTCGCACCCACCCACCTGAGCACTGCGTCCATACGACTTCACACGACACATGTGTGTCTTCCACAGTAGTGCTACTCATTTGCGTTGACATCCAATACCAGTGGACTACATGGTCATGTCACGACTGCCGTGTACTTCACATACTCTCATCCTCTCTCATTCGTACTTGTGAAATGAGTCAGCGGAGACAGTTTTGGTTTCAAACATTATATTGAGTCTTCTGTCCTCTGTGATGCAGTATAGTGGACACTACTGGCAGCGGAATACATGTTGAGGATATACTGAGCATGATTGCAAATGGGATAGGGTGTGGGGTTACATGTGATTGGCTGTTGCATGTGGGATGTGGGCTTCAGAGTGACATCTGCTTGGCCAAGGCTGTGCTAATGTACATTTACGTATAGCTGCGGAGCTGCGGACTTTGACACAGACGGTATACATGTAGCCTACCAGACCGCTTGGCATCATGGGCACAGTCCATCTCAGTTCCATGTGACAGGTTTGCTGCGGTTGTTCCTCATGCACGCGTGCATGTGAGATGACATCAGGGCATGTGCTTGCGTGCATGCAGCGGCGTGCCACTTGTTGTTGCACTGTGGTGGTTACTGGACATGTCACAGTCACTGGGGTCGTGTTGTTGTTGTATGCACTTGTCGTCCATGCAAAGGTCCTGGTATGGGATTCCCGGGGCGGGGGTGGGAGGGGTGCAGCACCCACAGACTCCAGGCGACCTATTCATGTCCACTGAGCGGTGTGTGTGTCCATGGGCGCTGGATCCATGTCGTGTCCTGGTTGTTCGTGCAGTTCCGTCCATGTGGGTGCGATACACAGAGCCCATGCCACTGCCTCCCTCGATGCATGCGGTGTTCCTGGATGTGATGGGGAACAGTGTGCATGTCCCGGTCATATCCGATGTCATGGCGATGTCGTTGATGGTGTGGTTACAGTTGCCGGTCGTTTGGTATGGCTGTTGTGGTGGTGACTGGCCAGTCCGTGCGGAAGCTAAGCATGGGTGCGGGGTTGGACATCATAGGTCACTCGGGGAACCTGCGTTGTGGTCCGACGTATTTACAGGTTGTCAGGTATGCAATGCCGTCCAGCAGGGCTTCCATGTCATTGGTGGTGTACATGTTTTCCAGCCAATGAAGCGGATGGTGGCTGTCAAGGTGTTGTTCGTAGGTTGTCCCTTGGAGGACCATGATGGGGCATGCTGGGTGACATTCGATGTAGCTGTTCTCGATGATCCGTCGTGTGGAGGCACAGTGGTCCCATTTCAGTGCGGGTGCGATGTTGGCCACATACGCCATGCCCCCATAGGCAGAGCAGGCCCTGTCGTGTGCGTCCAGAGGGAGGAGTAGTGGTAGCAGGTCCGCCTTCAGACATGCCGGGTTGGAGAGGCATATCTCGACGGGATGCTGGTAGGGACACCTCCGACAGTAGAAGACGGGCATGACGCAGCTGAACAATGTGATGCGGTAAGTCAGTCGGTAAGTTACGTTCAGCAGGGACAGGAGATCGCATCCCAATGTATGGAACAGGTTGGTTTTGTACAGCTTGAGCTGTTCGGCGTAGTTGGGTAGGTGTGTTGCGGTTGCCATTTCGCAGCGGTTCGTTGAGGTGGCGTGCTCCGGCTGTGTGTGCAGTCTGCAATGTGCACGCTCCGGGGTTGCTGTGAGCTCTGTGTAGTCGTGGGGAGACAGGACTTGTGTTCTGTTGGCTTGTTTGGAGGACACGGGCCCTCTTCCCACATGCTTCTCAGACAGTTCAAGGTCAGTGCTGTGTGACTCCTTCCAATTAACTTGCATGTGGCCGACATGGGGGAGTGTTTTCTTCTTTCTTCCCCGTCCGTTGTGTGCTTCTGTGATATGCGCTATCTGCCCTGTGGTCGGTCTCCTCGGCATGCCTGTGTTGGTCTATTCTTGGACAATGGCTGTATTCACCGGCTTCTGTCGTAGGGCTGTGGTTTCGGAGTTGGAATGGAAGGTCATTCAGTGCTGTCTGCTCTCCCTTGTGTGGGCGGCAGGCTGCCTTTCCGCTCTGCGTTGGGCCTTGTGTGTGAATGTTATTCTTGGGCCACCTGTTGTCAGTCCCCGGGCTCTTTGGTGTTCCGTTTTATATGTCTTGTTCATATGTGCAGGGTGGTATGGGTGTTTCTGTGTGGTACTGGCGTTCCTCTTCCCGAAGGGGCCCTGCTTCTCCTAGTTGGTGTTGCCGCCGCTGTGTGCTACGCCATGTTTGTTACACTGGGGTGTGTCCTGCTGTTGCGTGTCTTCACTGACATGTGTGCGTCGGTTGTGTGGCGTTGGGTGTTGTCCGTGAATTGGGCGTTGGGGACATGTCTGTGGCCGGCCTGTCACGTGTCATGTGCGTTCGGGGTGGGGCTGATGTGTGTGCTGCTTGGTTGTGTCCCTGTGTCTGTGTGCGACGCATGCATGGCGCTGCGGTTGGCCTCTGCGTTGTGCGCATGTGTGGCGGCGTCATCGGCGCTTTGGGGCCGTGACGGGGTGGTTGGTTCCTAGTCCCAGGTGGTGTGTACACATGTGTTCTGCGATGTTACGATTTGGCCTGTGTGTCATATGTGGATGCGATGGTGGATGTGTTGTGTACACGCGCTGGTGGGGGTTGTCCGCTTTTTCCGCCCTTGCACTGTGTGCGCTGTTTGCGTGCACTTGTTGTGTGTGTGCCTACCTGCGTCTCCGCGGTACGTTGCGTCCTTGGTGGTGCATCAGCAGAAGCATGGGGAGGGCCTGCAGTGCTGGATTCATGCTCGGGGAGCCGCTTCTTCGTTGTCCGTGCTCTGCGTCCGTGTTACCGCCTCTCTTTCACGTGCGGTGTCTCTTAGCCGTGGGAGCCGTTTGTTTGCGGCATCGTAATTTATGCGCCGGGCGGGACGTGTTTCGTCGGACGGTGTGTGTCAGTTGTGCTGCGCCGCTACGTGAACGGGCGCACTTTGATGGCGGACGGTGTTGCTGGCTTGCCGGCGGTGTTTGGTCTACTTTTCGCATCGTAATTGGGCGGGCGTGTGGACTGCTGCGTGCCGGCGGTAACTGGTGCTTTTTGCATCCGCCAGCACGGCGGTGGTGCTTCCGCCCGACATCGTAATGGGCCCCTATATTATTAACAACGATATTTAGGATTCGATATTTTTGTACTTACCCGTTTGTAAATAGGAAGTCAATATTCTGTCACTCGATATTTTTACCTCGATATTGTGGCAGGTCGATATTCTTCTCCTCGATATTCTGTCAGTGATCCGATAATCAGTAATTGTGAGGCCCAGTAATATAATCGGAAGTCAGCCATGCCCAAGCCCCCATCGTATGTGGATTGTATACATTTATTTCAGGTGAATCAGAACATTTTCCCTTCCAGTGTGAAAAAATTTAACATGACTTTAATGATATCAAACAATTGGTATAAAATGGAGGTAATTTTGAATCGCTTAAAAGACTCTGGGCTGGGACACCATTTTATAGAGGACCACAGGGCCAAGGGTATTAATGTGGAGGGAATCACAGAACCAGATCTCTCCGCAAGTCGGCAGTAAGGAGGGGCCAGTTTGAGTCCCAACACAATGTTGGGGTTGCAGTGAACCCCTAAAACTCCACGATAGTATCACCAAAGGGAGGCCCCTCTTTCACTGAGTCTGCATCTCATTTTGAGAACTGTGAAGTCTTATCCCAGTTAACCATTAGGCCTGATGCCTTGCCATAGAGGTGTAGGATCTGTATTAGTCTTTCCTCGTCCACCAGGCGCATCGGAGGAAGAGTAGCAGATCATCTGCATATAGTACAACTCGATCTTCTAGATCACCATCCCATTGAAATCCGTGCACCAGCCCATCTCCTCTAATCCAAACCGCAAGCGGCTCAATTGCTAATGAGAAGAGTAGCAGAGATAAGGGTCTGACAGAGTACCATTTACTCATAATCTTGCCCAGGGTATCTGTCAATGAGGCAGAGATGAAAGCCCATAATGAGTGTCCAGACTTCATCTTTTTGAAAACTAACCACAAGTATTCCCATCTGTCATGTTCACATCTGAGTGAATCAAAGCCTTATCGAAGTGTATGAACATTAAAATACAGGCTCTTACTGTCATTTGAACTTGGCTTATTCACTGTCGGGTCCCCTGCCTGGCATAAAGCCATTTTGTTCTTTGTGTGTCAGTGACTTAATCACTGGGATCAGTCTGTTCACCAACAGCTTTGCTAAAATGTTGACCTCCTTATTGATAAGGGAGATGGGCCTTTATGTGGCACATTGATAGGTTGACCGAATTTTGGGGCAACTTAAATTGTGGCTTCTCCAAGTTTGTAAAGGAAAGTGCAACACTGGGCAGCCTCATTCAAGAGTGCCAAGAGAAAGGGGATCGAGGCTTGTTTCTTAAAAAACTCCACTGGCAGCCCATTGGGGGACAGTGTTTTCCCTGTTTGTGTGGTTGGAAGTGCCTCTACAATTTCTCCCTCAGTTAATGGCACCTCTTGGGTTATGGCAGAGGGTGGTAGTTCACTTACTAGAGTTTGTCCTTTCCCTGTGGGTGTGGGGACTTAGTGCTTATAATTGTTTTTAGTAGTCGCAAATATGGAGGTGACTCCGGCAGCTTCAGAGACTACCTCTCCAGATTTGTTAATTTATTTTCAAGATGGCTCTAGTGGGCATGTCTTGGCTGGCCAGCCAATAAATCAGTTTACTATATTTATCACCCATTTCAAACGCATATTTCTGTGGTGCTAGATAGACTGCTTGTGCTGTGCCAAGGGCTATGTCTCTGAGCTTGTGTATAGTATTTTCAAGTTGTTACAGCGTGGTGACTTCTTTTGTAGAAATGTAGTCATATTCTAATTCCCTCACCCTCTTCGAAATTTACACTGGTGGTTTCCCTGTCTTGTGCTTTACCACTGAAGTTGTTGTATGGTTTCCACTTTCTCAGTAGGAACTGTCTGTTTGTTTGGACAATATAAACGTTGGGAGGGTACTAGACAGTGGCGGCTCGCAGAGGGAGTGCTGCGGGGAGGGGCTGGGTGGGGGGATAGTGGAGTCGGACATACGACGGGCAGGAGTAAGGTAAGTAAATAAATAAATAAAACTATTTACCTTGCGCTCGCTGCATTGCCAACTCGCCGAGTTGGCAATGCAGCGAGCTCTAGGTAAATAGTTTTATTTATTTATTTACTTACCTTACTCCTGCCCGTCGTATGTCCGACTCCACTACCCCCCCACCCAGCCCCGACCCCACCCTGCCTCACCGCCCCACAGCACTCCCTCTGCGAGCCGCCACTGGTACTAGATTGATTTCATGCACCCCCTCCGGATATGTTGGCCTATATTCCTGCTACCTCACAGTGCCACTATAAGTACCCCTAAACTTGGAAGGATAACAAATGGATCAGGCAACCTCAGAACATGACAACCCTGACTCCCCAAGGAATCCTGGTAACAGATCTAGAACTTTTTTGCTCAGTCACTCGTTCATACTCAGGAAGATACACAAGAAAGACACAAAGGGGTGTTTCAATATTTATTGAACCATTGTGATTCTTGTATAGAATATATGCACTGCGATGATTTATAGACAGAAGCAGATAAAAGTGACTAGCAATATGAGGACAGTGAAATGAATAAACAATTCCACCAGTGTACCAAAGCAGTATATATACTGGCATATAAGTACTGTGTATAGTGTACTCCTACAATGCGCTCCCTAACCTAGTTGCCTAGGGCGGGTGTTCTGCCATAGAATCCCCTACTGGGTGATCTAACTCCCCATTACCTGAAGGTGAGTGTATGCAGGTCCACGTCTTGGTCACAAGTTGGTCATCCCTCCTTGCAAAAGGTAAACAGGAATCAACTGGGCTGAGACTCCGAAAATTGCGGCCTCACAATGACAGCAGAGTGCTACACTGATTTGAACATGGAAATGCGTGTGTTTTTATAATAACAGTATCCATGCTTCCATGTCAAGGCTTCAGCCAGGCTAACATTGTTTATTCTCTTGTGAAGCCATATCGCCTCATGGATGAAAAACAACCACATTTGCACAATGTATGTTCAGGCCTTGTGCTAAATGTACAAGGTGTCGTGATAGTGTACTTACAAAGTGGAATTTTAAGCAATGTGGTTTCAGAGAATCTAATCCTGCACTGTCACGCAAGCAAATGTGTGTCAAAAGTTATCACGTGGAAAATAAGGCAACTTATGAAATGTGTGCATGTAAAATGGCAGTGTTTTTTCCCGGGCCTAACCTAGCCACGTGACAAGGTAGGTCATCACCTTTCTCCTGAGTACTGTTTTGTATACTTCAGAGAGGATTCCTTGTGTGACTACCGAGATGATTTTCAGCTTAAATTATTGTTTTGTTTATTGATACAAGTACAATAAGTAGTTGTTGTCTGTTGGCCACCAGTCAATTAATTGCCATACCTACTCTTTTGCCTGTTTCTAAGTCTAGTCGTATTGGTGAGTGGTTTGGAATGCCACACAGCAGGATCTGGACCTCCTTCACATGTCCTAAGTCTGCTGCCGGGAGCAGGAAATAACTGATACGAGAAAAGAAGTGATGTTCTCTGGAGTAAAAGGTATAGGCCTTATCTGCTGGGTGCTGCTTCCTCAAAATGTCAAACAGCCCTATGGAGGCAATCCAGTTTGTGAACACAATTTAGAGTGAGGGTGAGAGAGACCTGTGCCTCAAACACACAGGTCACTAGCAATGATAATGTTAAAGTCACCCCAAATAAGAGTTAAATCAAGGAGTGTGCTTGCTAGCACCAAGTGCTCGGAGAGTCGCTTGAGAGTGGGGGACGTAGGGGCAGATCTACAAGGAAGTGCCGCAGCGTGGCACCGCAAGCCCTTTGGCTACGCCACGCTGCGGCACTTCCAAAGCACAGGAATGCGACATATTTACAATAATATGTCGCATTCCTGTGCTCTCCCCTGCGCTGGCGCACAAACTGAGCCATGCGCTGGCACAGGCACCCTTGCACCATGGTGCAAGGATGCCTGCGTCGTGGGGAGATTGTTTTTGTGCAGGAAAACATTTCTCCTCGTTGCGCCTCGCTATGCCACCTCTAAGGTGGCGTAGCATTCAAACGCATCTCCAGATTTACGATTTCTCGTAAATCTGGAGATGTGTCTTGTTCCATGGGTGTTGCGTGGGAACACCCACAGCAACACCCATGGAACGCCCCTTCAACGCAAAGTGCTGCGTGTGAAGGGGCCGTATTTACAAGGAGAGGAAAAGTCACGCAGGGTGACTTTTCCTGTCCTTGTAAATATGGAGGAGCCCCCCGCGCCACCAGTACGTCATGAAAAGTGACGTCCTGGTGGCGCAGGGGGCTTGTAAATCTGCCCCGTAGTATATACATTAGTTAGGGACCACAGTAGCCTTTCCAAGCATAACTATACTGTAATAAATCAACCTAGTTTATCTGCTAGGACGTGTGAGACTATCAAAAGAAAGATTTTATGCAGAAGAACAGTCACACGCCTAGATGTTCTGGCGAAACTCCAGAAAGTCCCATTTGCCACCAAGGAGATGAGTCTCCTGCAGCATGAGCACCCTTGGGTTTTATCATTTAACAAATCTATCGTCTTGTTTGATCTTATCGTTGAAACCATTGACGTTCCATGCCATCATTGGAATTCATAGTTTCCAGCTGTTATGTTGTTATGAATTAAATTGTGTATCTGAAAGAGACCATTAGTTATAGATTCCTTACCTTAGAATTACCCCCAAGCGTCGGACTGGATCCGGAGAATTTTTCTCTTAGCAGTACCCCTGCGCGTTGGTAGGTGGCATCGGTGGACTCTGCGTCCGTTGTCGTGGTCTCCGGGATGACCTCGCGGTGTCTACTTAGACGCCACCCCTGCTCGCTGACGTCAGTTCTTTCTTTTTCCGCGCCAGCCTAGCGCAGATCCGGAGAGAGCTTGCCCTTAGTCACTTTTTGACTAACCTTTTTCGGCTTTTGTCATCGTCTTTTTTGAGTCTTTGACTCCTGGTAGCACGAGGGATGTCCCATCGTCGGACCGGCTTCAAGCCTTGTGACTCCTGTCACAAACTGATGTCCGTCACGGATCCGCACCTCTTGTGCCTTTGGTGCCTGGAGCGCGACCACGACCCGAAGTTGTGCTCCGACTGTCGGGCCATGATCCCGAAGTCTTTGGAGGCCCGGCAGTCGGCTCCGCGTCGCTCGAGGTCCCGGTCGAGAAGAAGGTCTCGGGACTGTTCGCGGAGCCACCATCACCATTCGTCTTCCAAGTCTTCACACTCCTTGGTTAAGTCGAAGCACAAGAAGAAGGCGAAGAATCACCGTCGCTCTTTGCCCCGTCCGTCGGCCGACGCGACGCAAGACCCGGAGCGTCGTCGCTCTCCAGCTCCGTCTTCGGAGCCTGCTTCTGGGACAGCTCCGCGCTCCCCTCCCTTTCCCGGAGCGTCCCCTTGTAGGAAGCTGGCTCTGTATATACTATACCAAAGTGAGGTATAGTGTGCACAGAGTCCAGTGAAACCCCAAAGGTAGGCAGAGGTAAAAGTAGATAGCACCTTACTCTCTATTTGTGGTAGTGTGGTCAAGCAGTAACGCAGTATCAGAGGACAGTGTTAAGCATTTGTTGTACACACTCAATCAGCAAATGATATCACACACTCAAAGACTGAACTTCAGAACAATTGGTTTTGTATAAAAATATTATTTTAGTTATTTTATTTTCTAGAACCAAGCAAGCCTGGCACAGGTAAGCAATAAATACTTTACAGTAGTAATGCAGTTTGTAAGCAGTTTGAATTGCAATTGTATATGCACTTTGATTTGATTACAGTAGAGCTACTAGTAATGCAATGCTTTTGATATACTGTACATATACTTTGTATTGGCTTTTTAGTAGAATGTCAAGTAGATTACTTTACAGATTACTTTTCTTACACAGTGCAGTATACCTGGATACTGCACTGGGACATTTCCTGTAAACAGGTAAGTAAAAGCGTTTTTGTTATTTAGTTACAGTGTTAAAGTGTTTCTTAGATTTTCCAACTCCACACTTAGAAACTTTTCACAGAAAAACAGTCAATGTTATCCTATAGAGGAAAATAGGGTTATCGGTTCAAAGGTAAGTATTCGGTTGTGGGAGTTGGTATTCTGGGGGTAGACTCAGGGGTCCCCCATGGTCAAGGATGCAGTCTTGTTACACCCTCAGCGGCACTAGGGCGGCCGGGTGCAGAGTGCTGAGGCCCAATGTTATCCAATGGGGGATAGGGGTCCTCCCGTTGGTGGCTGCTGACGAGCAGGCCACAAGGTTGTGGGAGCAAAGCTCCTAGACTTAAGCTCAGGGCAAATGGGGGTTCAAGCCAGCACAAAAGGTGCACCCTCAGCGGCACTGGGGCGGCCAGGTGCAGAGTGCTGTTTTGGCATCAGGCGCCCTGTAGCTTCCAATGGGGAGTCTCCAGTTTGCAAACACACTGCAGGCTCGGGGACGAAGGTCTTCTGGGTGCGACCACCACTTGGGGAGGTAAGTTGGGATGTTGGGGGTTGGTTAGGCACCGTCGGTTGGGCCACCCTAGGCCGTGGGGCGTGCAGGGGTGCCTTTTAGGGTCGGATCTTCTAACCAGCTCCTGGTCGCGGTTGGGGGGACCTTCCGATTTGAGGCTGCAGGCGTTGGCTGGAGGCTTGAAGCAGGTCAGCGGTCACCGGATCTTGGGTCAGGATCGCCGGAGAGACCTCCTCTTGGTGTTGGGCTACTCGAACTCGGGCCGTGGGCATCGGGTGCAGAGTGGTGCAGACTCGCGGATCCTGTCGGACCTGGAGTCTGTTGGTGAACAAATCCGGTGTTCATGGGAGACAGAGTCTTTTCTTTTGAAGGCAGGGCAGGTCCTCGGGGTTCTTGAGGCTGCTGGCAGCAGGACACACTGGGGTTTTGCTTCTGCAGGTTCGAGGTGGGGACAGGCTGGTAGGGCTGGGGCCAAGTCAGTAGACGTCCTCCTCTTGTTAGCTTCAGCACGGCTGTTCGGTCCTTCTTCTTCTTTTCTACTTCTGGTTTCTTATCTGCCTTCTTGGTTCAGGGCTGCCCCCTAAATACTGTATTTAGGGGGCGTTTTAGGGGTGTTGAGGTCAGTAGCCAATGGGCTACTGACCTTAGGGTGACTACACTCTGGGTGTGCTCACCCCACGTGGGGGAGTGAGCACAATCCCTAATCCTGACTGGGGAGTGCCTGCCATCTGCAAGATGGCGGGCACTGAAGAGTGGGCTTCACCTCGCCTCCCCCACCTGAGGGGTGGGGTTGGCAGAGGTGGGCACACCTTTTGGGCTGGCTAATTTTTCCCGCCCGTCCCGTCTTCCCGTCGAAAAGGAGGGGAGACAGGAAGAGGTCCTGCTCCTGATAGCAGGAGAGGCTGGGGGTCGCATTACAAAGGCTACAAGGCCTTTGAAGCTCCCCTGCCACAGATGGCTCTTCCTGGCCTGGGGGAGGTGTGAACACCTCGCCCAGGAAAGGCTTTGGGGGCGATTCCGATCTGGGTCGGAAAGCTCTCCGACCGATCCGGATCCGGATTGTTTTCCGACTGAGCCGGACCCCTGCAGTCCGACCGAGCGAGTACGATGCGGCCGTATGCTGCCGGACTCGGTTCGGTCTTACTCCCATTGAAGTCAATGGGAGCCGGTGCGTACGACGACGCGTACATGGGCTCCCATTGACTCAATGGGTACGTTAGCGCACAAGGGGGCCCCCTGTAGTGGGTACGCGTTGGTGCCATCCGCACCGTACACACATGTATAGGGGGACCCATGGGTCCCCTGTGTCCGACCCGTACGGCTACGGATGAAGGGGGGGTCCGGCACGGACCCCCGAAGTCCGACTCCGGGAGCTTTTGTGAGCCGGACGCTCCGACTCGATCCGGCTGTCCGAATCGAGCATCGTACTAGCTCGGTCGTGAAACGTCTCCATTGCCCGCCACGGTTTGCTTGCGACCGAGTCGTACGGAGCGGTTCGGAGCCGGAATCGAGTCAGACGGTGAATTCGCGCTTGTTTGCATCGTACTTCGACTTCCGGACCCGTGTACGAATCGGATGGAAAATCAGCCTCCGAATCGGATCCGCTAATGCCGAACCCGATTCGGTGCCCTTCCGATCGGAATCGGCCCCTTTGTTTCTGGACTTAGGGAGCGAAGGCTCCCACCCTAGGGGTCCAGAAGCATGTCTTGTGGTGGCAGGCTGGTGTGTACCAGTCAGGGAACCCACCAGAGGCTGGTTGTTTTTCAGGGGGCATCTCTAAGATGCCCTCTGAGTGCATTTTTTTATTAAATCCCACACTGGCATCAGTGTGAGTTTAATGTGCTGAGAAGTTTGATATCAAACTTCTCAGTTTTCAGTGCAGCCATTATGGTACTGTGGAGTTCGTAATGACAAACTCCCAGCACCATATACTCTTAATGGCAGCACTGCACTTACAATGTCGAAGAATTGACTTAGACACTGTAGGGGTACAGGGCTCATGCACCTGTACCCTCACCACTGGTATAGTGCACCCAGCTAGAGGGGTGACTGATCTATGCCAGGACAGTGGGTTGTAGGCTTGGCACACAGGGATGTGTGCCAGGTCGACTCTTCACTTTGTTCTGCACCAAAACACTCAGCCTGCAAAGGCAGTGTGTGTGTAAAGGTACAGGGCCTCTAAGGGTGGCACAATAAGTGCTGCAGCCCTTAGAGGCCTTCTCTGGCCACAGTGCCCTTGGTACCCATAGTACCTTTTACAAGGGACCGACATGTGGCCAGAGAGGTGCCAATTGGGGGTACAAGGTACAGTTTTGGGGAAAGAACACAGGCCCTGGGAACCTGATTGGCAGGCAGCCAGGGCACATCAAGTCAAAGTACATCAATTGTCTGGCAAAAAGTGTGGGGGGGGGGCTTACTGCAACAGAAACCCAGCTTCCTACAACCCTGCCCAGCTTCGAGCTTTTTACGAATCGCTTCATAGCATCTTTGGGCAGCCCGACTCCGCTGGCGCGCCTTTGGGCCCCGCGTACTCGTCTGGGGGCCCTTGGCCTTTGATGCCGGCAGCTCCGGTCCCGGCGACAGAGGGCCCCCGAGGATCCAGGACTGGATCCGGATCGACGCCAGTCGACCTCACTGTACCTTTCCCGGCGCCGATTCCAGTGACGATGCACCCGATGTCATGGAGAAGGTAACGCTTTTTCGAACAGTGAAGTCGGAAGTGATTTTTGGCAGGTATGTGTGTATTGGGGGTGAGAGTATTGGCGGGTTGTTGAGGGTGTCTGGGAGTGCGTAAGTGATAGAAAAATGGGTAATTGTAATGATAGACAGCACCAGGGGTAGATAGAATCTGAGTGCGGGAAGGATTTTGAATGATAGTGGTCGGGTGTCGAACGAGTGAATGCGGGAAGAATGGTGTAAACACTAGATGGAAAGTGTGAGTGTAAGAAAGAACGGAAGGTTCGTGTTGGTGCGAGTTGAAATAGCGTTATAAAGGAGCGGGTAGAGATAGGGTACATTCGACATCATGGGGAGAAAAGGGTGAAAATAGAGTGTTAGTTAACAGCGGGTTGCAACTGGAGGGTGTGACTAAAAACAATGATGGCAAGAACAGTACTTAAACCGCATTGCACATTATTTTAATTGCCATTTGGGTTAAAATAAGATATATGGTGAGCACTGTTTATTGAATATGTAATAGAGGTACGAAACTATAACAGTGAATGTTTGATTGTTCAATTACAGTTACCCCTGAAGAAGGGCCTGGGAAGCCCGAAATGCATTGGGTTTAATAAAAGAACACTGCTTAGAACACTCCATGCGTTTCCATCGTGTTCTAAAACGAGGTCCGGAGGGACACATCCAGAGCATTTGAAGTCTGTGAAATGACATGGCACCGTACACGTGGATTGAACATAAGAATGATAAAAAGTTGGGCAAATAATGGAGTAAACATGGTGAAAATATGGTTGAAATAACAGGAGAATGTTTGGTAGTATACCGTTTCGCTGTGCCACTGGTTTGGGGTGAAATGCCACCCCACACTGTATGTTTTATTTAGTCAGCATGCCGACAGGGCAAGGCACGAAACCAGTGAGCACGCTTTCTTTGAGGAGTACTGAAAACAAATGTGGATTAATTGAGAAAAGAATGGTGTGCATCCCACCCCTTATGTACACAGGGATGTGTGCCAGGTCGACTCTTCACTTTGTTCTGCACCAAAACACGCAGCCTGCAATGGCAGTGTGTGTGTGTGTGTGTGTGTAAAGGTATAGGGCCTCTAAGGGTGGCACAATAAGTGCTGCAGCCCTTAGAGGCCTTCCCTGGCCACAGTGCCCTTGGTACCCATAGTACCTTTTACAAGGGACCGACATGTGGCCAGAGAGGTGCCAATTGGGGGTACAAGGTACAGTTTTGGGGAAAGAACATAGGCCCTGGGAACCTGATTGGCAGGGACCCAGGGCACATCAAGTCAAAGTGCATCAGTAGTCTGGCAAAAAGTGAGGGGGGGTTACTGCAACAGAAACCCAGCTACCTACCCAAGTTTCCCCCCCCCCCCGCCCAAAGGCCAGGAGGCTCAGCCAAACCTGAGAGATTCTTTCTAGTCTTTCAGGCGAGGAAGAGTAGAGGAAGTGGTTTGAAAGTTGCAGGGCCTACTCTGCCTTACATCCTTCTGTCCAGGTCAGTCCCTTTGGGGACCTGGCCTACCTCAACAGTTTCAGGACCTAATTCCCAATGCTCCTTTCCTAGCTCTTTACCCCATCTTTTTAGTTTGGGTTCAGAGGTGCCTACCTCTGCAAATTCTAACTTAGCTAGGGCAAAGCCCAGCTTACCCACAGAGGTTACCCACAGCTTGGGCAACCCCACCATGACCAGTAGGGACAGGGGGCCTAACTTGCTATTTGGCAGGGGGCTAGGCCACCATGCCAAGGACAGGGCTGCCATGAAGGCTAACACCCAGCAGAGGCTACTGACAGCTGTCAGTGCCCAGAACCACACCTTTAGTTCTTCACTGGTAGGTGAAGTAGCTAACTTACAGGCTTCTTTGGGTTCTGGTGGACTGTCTGCTGTTTTAGGGTAGGGGGTCACTACACTTGGTAGTGAACACCCTTCTCCCACCCTTGTCTTGACCCAGTGGTCTGCCTTCTTTCCCATTTCTTGGGAAGAAATTGGACCTAGGTCTACCAGGTACTGATGTAACTTTTCATTAATGCAATTACTTAATATGTGTTCTTTCATGAACAAATTATAAAGACCATCATAATTTTGCACTTTACTTCCAGTCAACCAGCCACCTAGTGTTTTCATTGAGTAGTCTACAAATTCCACCCAGGGCTGACTCTGGGTTTTCTGAGCCACCCTGAATCTAATTCTATACTCATCAGTTGTGTGTCCAAATCCCTTAATCAGAGTTCTCTTCATGGGGTCATAAGACCCAGCTTCTGCCCCACTGAGGGTTCAGAGGTCTGTCTCTGTACTTACCGGAGAACAGTCCCCAAAGGAGTGCCCCCAAGTGAGTTTTCTTCATTTTTCTGGCTTCACAAGCCCTATCAAAGGCTGCGAACCACTTGGTGATATCATCACTCTCTTCATATTTAGGGACAATCCCTTTGGGGATTTAAGGATCATAAGATTGCTCTTTATCCTTATTAAGCAAATTACTGCCACCATTGATGGGTGCTAGGCCTAGACCTGGGTTCAGTACAGAGACCGCACTCCTGGCTGTGACTGATTCACTGAGACAAGAGATGGATGCAGGAAGACCAGTGGCACTGAAACTATTAGATTTGTCAGCAGCCTTTGATACTATCTCCCACCCAAGGCTCATAAACAGATTGCAGGCAATCGGAGTCCAGGGGACAGCACTAAAATGGCTGCAGCACTTTCTGTCAGACAACAGACGGTCATCCTGGGGCCATACTCTTCAGGCAAAACACGTCTGCACAAGGGTGTACCGCAGGGCTCGTGCCTGAGTCCCACCTTGTTCAATATCTATATGGCCCCACTAGCAAAGATCGCGGAGCACTTTGGTTTTGAGATCATATCATACGCTGATGACACTCAGCTGATGTTCACTATGGACCAAGACTTGGAGTCGGAGAAATTACGTTTTTCAGCAGGAATGTCAGCAATCTCCAGCTGGATGACGGAGAACTGTCTCCAGCTAAACCCAGAAAAAACAGAGATTATGTTGCTTGGAAAAGCCCAAGCCATATGGTCAGATGACTGGTGGCCTCATCAATTGGGTGGCACTCCCGTGCCCAAACAAACGGTAAAAAATCTAGGGATAAAACTTGATCAAGCCCTAACAATGAAAGATCAGATTGCAGCTATTACAAGCTCTTGCTACTACAATATGCGCCTGTTGCGCAGAATTTTCCCTCTCCTCCCCACACATGTCCGTAGAACCCTGGTTCAGGCAATGGTGATAAGCAGACTGGACTATGGAAATGCCCTCCTGGCTGAAGTCAGTGATACTC
Organism: Calotriton arnoldi; assembly: GCA_963921515.1. NCBI lineage: Eukaryota > Metazoa > Chordata > Amphibia > Caudata > Salamandridae > Calotriton > Calotriton arnoldi. The sequence continues at coordinate 3,883 of CAWUFW010006719.1, read as the reverse complement.
TGCTTAACAAGCTCCAGGTGGTCCAGAACACCGCGGCCAGACTTATACTGAACCGGCCTGCAGGCACCCCTTCTGTGCCTTTGCTGAAAGAACTACATTGGCTTTCAGTGAAAAAGCGCTCCCGTTTTAAAATCTGCTGCCTCACGTATAATGCCTTAAGAGGCAATGGCCCACGCTATCTCCAAAACAAACTAAAGACCTATGTTCCCGGACGTACTCTCAGATCAAGCACTCAAGCCCTTCTTTACGTGCCCCGAATCCACCAAGCGCGTACCGGGGGAAAGTCCTTCTCCTATCTCGCCCCAGGATATTGGAACAAATTACCCGTAAATCTACGAGAAACTCCCACCTACAGAAAATTCAGGAAATTACTAAAAGCCTACTTATACTAACTATTGTCCGTATCTCCAGTTAGGGTCTGCAACAGCGCCGAGATGCCCCCGGGTGATACGTGCGCTATAGCAAATAATAATAACATAACATAACATCTCTACTCTCTCTTTCTCTAGAGCCAGGAGTCTGCTCTCTAGATCCAATCTTTTGGTCAAACTGGCTAGCAGGTTGTCCTCCTCATTGAGGCTGTCCTCAGTAGTGCCTGATCCACCTGTGTGGGATCTAGGTACTGAGAGGTTTAATTTTGGATTCAGGGCCACTGGGGCCCTTCTCTCCCTATGAAGTGTGGGAGAGGAGGGGTTGATAAGCATCCTCATCCCCTCCATCTTCTTCCTCATCTGATTGGTCTTCACCATTTTCAGATGGGTGGTCCTTAGTATACCCAGCCAACAGCTCCTGGAGCTTTTGTTTGGTGGGATGAGGACCCATGGTTATGTTTTTAATTTTACATAGGAACCTTATCTCCTTGAAAGACAAGTGAAGGAAAGGGGTGACGTCAAGCTCCTCAACCTGGTCCTCTATGTCACAATGTTTATCTTCACTAACAGCTGGGTTCTTGTAAAGAGACATAGTTAAAAAAAACTTCTAACCCCTCTTATCTCTAGCTAAAGTGACTTTTATTTTTCTAAAATTCTAAAGGGACTTTACCAAGGCCCTAACAAGACTTTTAGTAATTTAGCAAAAATGCCAATTTGAAAAAATCAGAATTCTAAAGACAATTTAAGAGTTTTGTCGTGTTATCAGGTGGTAACCAAGGGGGTCATTACGATGGCGGGCGGAAGCACAACCGCCGTGCTGGCGGATGCAAAAACCACCAGTTACCGCCGGCACGCAGCAGTCCACACGCCCGCCCAATTACGATGCGAAAAGTAGGCCAAACACCGCCGGCAAGCCAGCAACACCGTCCGCCATCAAAGTGCGCCCGTACACGTAGCGGCGCAGCCTAACTGACACACACCGTCCGACGAAAACACGTCCCGCCCGGCGCATAAATTACGATGCCGCAAACAAACGGCTCCCACGGCCAAGAGATACCGTACGACAAACCGAAGCGGTAACACGGACGCCGAGCACGGACAACGAAGAAGCGGCTCCCCGAGCATGAATCCAGCACTGCAGGCCCTCCCCATGCTCTTGCTGATGCACCACCAAGGACGCAACGTACCGCGGAGACGCAGGTAGGCACACACACAACCAGTGCACGCAAACAGCGCACACAGTGCAAGGGCGGAAAAAGCGGACAACCCCCCCCAGCGCGTGTACACTACACATCCACCATTGCATCCACATATGACACACAGGCCAAATCGTAACATCGCGTAACACATGTGTACACACCACCTGGGACTAGGAACCAACGACCCCGTCACGGCCCCAAAGCGGCGATGACGCCGCCACACATGCGCACAACGCAGAGGCCAACCGCAGCGCCATGCATGCGTCGCACACAGACACAGGGACACAACCAAGCAGCACACACATCAGCCCCACCCCGAACGCACATGACACGTGACAGGCCTGCCACAGACATGTCCCCAACGCCCAATTCACGGACAACACCCAACGCCACACAACCGACGCACACATGTCAGTGAAGTCACGCAACAGGAGGACACACCCCAGTGTAACAAACATGGCGAAGCACACAGCGGCGGCAACACCAACTAGGAGAAGCAGGGCCCCTTCGGGAAGAGGAACGCCAGTACCACACTGAAACACCCATACCACCCTGCACATATGAACAAGACATATAAAACGGAACACCAAAGAGCCCGGGGACCGACAACAGGTGGCCCAAGAATAACATTCACACACAAGGCCCAACGCAGAGCGGAAAGGCAGCCTGCCGCCCACACAAGGGAGAGCAGACAGCACTGAATGACCTTCCATTCCAACTCCGAAACCACAGCCCTACGAAAGAAGCCGGTGAATACAGCTATTGTCCAAGAAAGGACCAACACAGGCATGCCGAGGAGACCGACCACAGGGCAGATAGCGCATATCACAGAAGCACACAACGGACGGGGAAGAAAGAAGAAAACACTCCCCCATGTCGGCCACATGCAAGTTAATTGGAAGGAGTCACACATCACTGACCTTGAACTGTCTGAGAAGCATGTGGGATGAGGGCCCGTGTCCTCCAAACAAGCCAACAGAACACAAGTCCTGTCCCCCTACGACTACACAGAGCTCACAGCAACCTCGGAGCGTGCACATTGCAGACTGCACACACAGCCGGAGCACGCCACCACAACGCACCGCTGCGAAATGGCAACCGCAACACACCTACCCAACTACGCCGGACAGCTCAAGCTGTACAAAACCAACCTGATACATATATTGGGATGCGATCTCCTGTCCCTGCTGAACGTAAGTTACCGACTGACTTACCGCATCACATTGTTCAGCTGCGTCATGCCCGTCTTCTACTGTCGGAGGTGTCCCTACCAGCATCCCGTGGAGATATGCCTCTCCAACCCGGCATGTCTAAAGGCGGACCTGCTACCACTACTCCTCCCTCTGGACGCACACGACAGGGCCTGCTCTGCCTATGGGGGCATGGCGTATGTGGCCAACATCGCACCCGCACTGAAATGGGACCACTGTGCCTCCACACGACGGATCATCGAGAACAGCTACATCGAATGTCACCCAGCATGCCCCATCATGGTCCTCCAAGGGACAACTTACGAACAACACCTTGACAGCCACCATCCGCTACATTGGCTGGCAAACATGTACACCACCAATGACATGGAAGCCCTGCTGGACGGCATCGCATACCTGACAACCTGTAAATTCGTCGGACCACAACGCAGGTTCCCCGATTGACCTATGATGTCCAACCCCGCACCCATGCTTAGCTTCCGCACGGACTGGCCAGTCACCACCACAACAGCCATACCAAACGACCGGCAACTGTTACCACACCATCAACGACATCGCCATGACATCGGATATGACCGGGACATGCACACTGTTCCCCATCACATCCAGGAACACCGCATGCATCGTGGGAGGCAGTGGCATGGGGTCTGTGTATCGCACCCACATGGACGGAACTGCACGAACAACCAGGACACGACATGGATCCAGCGCCCATGGACACACACACCGCTCAGTGGACATGAATAGGTCGCCTGGAGTCTGTGGGTGCTGCACCCCTCCCACCCCCGCCCGGGAATCCCATACGAGGACCTTTGCATGGACGACAAGTGCATACAACAACAACACGACCCCAGTGACTGTGACATGTCCAGTAACCACCACATTGCAACAAGTGGCACGCCGCTGCATGCACGCAAGCACATGCCCTGATGTCATCTCACATGCACGCGTGCATGAGGAACAACCGCAGCAAACCTGTCACATGGAACTGAGATGGACTGTGCCCATGATGCCAAGCGGTCTGGTAGGCTACATGTATACCGTCTGTGTCAAAGTCCGCAGCTCCGCAGCTATACGTAAATGTACTTTAGCACAGCCTTGG